>PVHT021183726.1:9788330-9812885 GCA_004024745.2 Catagonus wagneri
AGACACAATGAACCTTCTTACAGAGCAGACAATGACTCACAGACTTTGGAAAACCTTGGTTTTTCAAATAAGACAATCTGGGGGGGGTGGGGGGATGCACTGGGGGTTTGGGATACAAAATCTGTAAAATTGACTTGTGATGATTTATGCACACCTATAAGTGAAATAAAATCCATTAAGAGAAAAAAAAAAAAAGAAAGAAAGTGAGATAAGAAAAGGAGAGAAGTGGTTAAGGATGCATCACGAAGTAGGCTGCTGCCTCCAAGGGCAAATGGGGTTCGACCCCTCTTTAGGGCAGGGATAAGTAAACTTTTTATGCCAACAGCCAGATGGTAAATATGTTAGGATACGAGGGCCGCACCTCGGACACAACTACTCCATTCTGAATGCAGCAGCTTATAATAGGGCAATGAATGGGCATAAATGTGTTCCAATAAAACTTTATTTACAAAAACAGACAGCAGGCCAGAATGGGCCCTGGAGCAGCATGGGATGAAATGTGGATCGCTTCTTAGGGGTGAGGCAGCCGGGACACTTATCCACCTCCTCCCCTCAGTCACTGGTTGGGAGCCGAGCAGGTCCCAGCGGCCCAAGAAAAGAACTGCAGACAGGTGCACACAGGAATGCTGAGGGCCACAGGGTATCTGGGCAGAGCACCCACAGCCACACAGCCCCTGTGCCAGCCTAACCCATTCTTAAAGAGGGCAGGGAGAGGGGGCAACAGAAAGGAGGCTTTCTACAATGGGTGGTGTGGGCTGTCAACACGGTGCCTCTTCTCTCCCCTCCCCCTCCCCGCCCTACTGGGCTTTTTTTTTTTTTTCCCATTTCATTTTTTTTAAGCTTTATTAAAGTATAGTTAATTTCCAGGGCTGTGATCATTTCTGCTATGCAAAAAGGTAAGCCAGTCATACCGTCACAAGGAGCAATTCCGCAGGTAGAGTTTTCCAATATCAAGGTTGACCTGTGGCCGGGGTTCGGTCCTAACCACAGCCCAGCCACATCAGAGACCTCAACTCCTTGGTACACCCAGAAGCTCCATCCTTCTTACAGAACCACCCCCCACCCCCCACCCCAGATGGACTTTGATTTTGCTTTCAGTTTTCAGGGGGCCTTAAAATGTCACGTGGCTGGACGGGGGAGAAATGACTGGGAAAGTCAACAGAAGAGACTGTGCAGCTCCAGAGCCCATCATCCTCACTCACCCCATCCTCACAGAGGGGTAAAATGCCGCCCTCCCTCTCCTCTACAACCCAGCTAAAGTCAAAGGAAAAAAAAAAAATAAATTAAATCATCTTATTATGTAATTGGGCCTAGGCCTCAGGCTGCAGCAGTAAAGAAGGGATTAAGGGCAGAGCCACCTGGGCAGCCATTCTCCCGGGTCCCATTACCACCCCCCTTGTTCCTTTTTATAGCCAACAGATTAAAATGCGAGCCTAGCAATCTTTGATCTTTCACTTGCTGACACAAATCCTTTCAAGCTTCCAACATTTTCTGCTGAGGTAATTAGTACTAATTAAAAGGTTTCCAACAGTCTTTGCTCCATTTTTTTTTTTTCTCCAGTGTGTCTCCCCCTGCTCCCCCTCCCCCAAAGAAATTGCTTTTACAAGTACCTTCCATCCCTGAAACACGGGCATCCCTCACTTCTTTATCTGACTTGGCCAGATCAAGTAGATTAGCGATTCCATTATTCCCAATACAAAGCCAGACAACAGGTTTTTACTATCGCTCCTGACCTGTGGGGAGTGCACGGGCTTCTGCTCAGAAACAAGCATCTTGGCTTGTATGAAAAGACAGTCCAATTATGCAGGAAAAGACACCATGCAGTGTCTCTTCAACCCGACGAAGGACACCCTTTAATGATGAAGTGTTTCACTCCAGTGTCTTTCTCTCTCCCTCTCTCTCTCTCATTCCCTCTCACACTCACACATGCACATGCTGCTTCACTGTTCAAACCGTCAAGCTCTGAAAATTTGCCTCCTCTCTTGCTCTGTCCCCATGCTTTCTTTTTGTTTGGAGACATTACAGGGGGAGGGCAATCCATACAGACTATTTAAAAGACAATGCAAAAAAATTAAAGACAGGACTGTCTGAACACATTTTGAAAAAGACTTGAAAAGAAATGCACACGTATGCTCACACATAAGAACACACACACACACACTTGGCCGTGGATTCAAATTCCCAATCAAACAACTTCTGTAGCCTTCCCTGGACTCCTGGCTTGGGCGTGGGGTCAAGGGAGCTCAGGTGTTTACCTGAGCCAGAGCCACGTCCTGGAGCAAGTGCAGCCAGACTGGAGCTTCTGAGACACACCAGGTCCCCGAGCACTTCTCACTACAAAGCGGGCTGCTGCTGCAGGTAGGGCGGGAACTCTGGCTGGCAAGAGAAGTTGTGTCAAGGAGGAGGGGAGCCCGGTACAGACTGAGGGCTACAGCCACCTGGGACTCCATTACTCACCTTCTACTCAGCAAAAGTAAACACGGAAAGAATAGATGGTATCAACATCTCGCTTAATCCCACTCAAACTCTTTCTTGCAGATGTGAAAACCGAGATAGGGAGGGGTGAGTCTTAAGGAACCAATGGCGACGGCAGCTTTCTCACTTTCTCCCCTAAGCGCTGTGTGACTTGCACACAGGTCTCACCCACCTCAGCCCATCGACCCAGAGGCAGGTGTGAAAATTGCTCCTCTGTCTCAGGGAGGGCACCAAGGATCCCAGAAGAGGCCCCTGTGCTCAGGTCACACGTTAGCCCATGGAAAATTCCTCCCTTGCTCTTCAGACCAGCCCAGGGGTAAGGAAATTGAGTGGCTGCACTGTCCCACACCCTTCACGCTGGCCTCTTGCATTTCCAGGAGGTTGAAAATGACCCCTCCACCTCTCCTGTGGCGCCTATGACAGCAGTGGCTGCAGCAAGAAGATCCCCCTTTTTTTTTGTTGTTATCTTTTTTTAGGCTGCACCCTTGGCATATAGGAGTTCCCGGGCTAGGGGTCGAATCAGATCTGTAGCTGCCTGCCTACACCACAGACATAGCAATGCAGGATTGGAGACACATCTGCAAACTACACCATAGCTCACGGCAATGCTGAGTCCCTAACCCACTGAGCGAGGCTAGGGATCAAACCCACATCCTCACAGATACTAGTTGGGTTCTTAACCCACTGAACCACAATAGGAACTCCCTTTATTAAAAGTTTTATTGAAGTATAGTTAATTTACAAGGCTGTGATAATTTCTTCTGCATAACAAAGTGACCTAGTCATAAATGTACACCTATCCATTCTCTCTCAAGATTCTTTTCCCACATAGATTATCACAGAATACGGGGTAGAGCTCTCTGTGCTATACAGCAGGTCCCCATTGGCCAGTCACTCCATATACCTCAGTGTGTATATGCCAGTCCCTAACCCCCTGGCCATCCCTCCCAACGCCAACCTGTCCCCTTTGGTAACCAGAAGTTTTTCCAGGTCTGTGAGTCTGTTTCTGTCCTACAGATAAATTCATCTGTATCCTTTTATTTTTAGACTCCACATTCAGTTGAAGATGCTTTTTCTGACTCGGCTGTGGCAGCCTTTGTGTTAAATGGGTAGAAATGCTCTTTGAGAGTCAGAGGCCCAGGAATGAGTGGCTCCAGACCCCAAATGGGCTCTGATGAGACTCTTCTGCTAAGTGTGGGATACCACTAAAATATATATCTACTCCCTACCCTATCCTACTCCACAAAAAAAAAAAAAGGCTAATGCTGAAAAGTAATGGATTTAATGATCTAGAAAATCTAGACGCTGGAAACTCCAAGGGAGATCATATTAAATTAGACCAGTACAAACAAGCCAAACTAGATTTATCCTCTTGTGGTTACAGATTTTATCTACTAAACCAGGTTTTCGGGGCTAGTGTCTGTTTTCAATGAATAGAATTTTTGAATGTCAAGTCCCAGGGTCCCTTGTGGAGGCAGACTCCCTCCCCTACCCCCCACCCCCGCCCAGGACCGCAGTTCAGTTGGGGTACAGAGACACAGGGCTCTCTTCTACGTGCTCTTGCGGCCAGGTCACCTGTTGTGAACCAGCCACCAGCGGGAAACAGAGGTGGGTGGAGACAGATCAAGGTACAGAGAGAAAAGATGAGGTCTTCCCTTATCTCCTTCCTGAGGGAGTAAGGAAACTGCCAGTGGGTGTGTGTGTGTGGGGGGGGGGTTGTCAAGAAATG
Organism: Catagonus wagneri; assembly: GCA_004024745.2. Lineage (NCBI taxonomy): Eukaryota > Metazoa > Chordata > Mammalia > Artiodactyla > Tayassuidae > Catagonus > Catagonus wagneri. The sequence continues at coordinate 9,792,535 of PVHT021183726.1, forward strand.
GCAGAGAAGGTTCTGGAACGAGTGTCACTGATTCTTAAAGAGACACACATGAACTGGATTAAGAGTACCTGAAATACTATTGCAGATCTGCCCTGTAGGGAATCCTGCAAGGGCCCTTGCCAGAACAAAGAGGACGTGGGACCACTTCAAGTCTCTCTTCTTCATGGGAAAACAAATCCAGTGCCTTCCCTCTAAAGCCAACAACGAGGAAGCTGTGTCTGTCCAGTGTTTCTCTCCCAGGGACCATCCCCTAGGCCGGCCGTCAGGGAAAAGGACTCCCTACCGCCTTGCTGCCTTGGGTAGCTGCTAAGATATAATTACAACGGAGAGAAGGCAGGTGGGGGGGTGGCGAGAAGTGGAGGGAGGGAAATTACTTTTGAAAATTATGAAAAATACCTTGACGGCATCTCTTTGAGGCTCACATTTAGCTCTCGAAAAAGATTTCTGCCAAAGGGTGTATTCTGACAGGGGGAAGATGAAATGAGGGACTGGGGGGATGGGGGGATGGGGGAGCTGCCAAGAGGCAGCTGCCTGTCAGAACTGACTACTCGGCAGCTGAAGTCAGCTGGGAAAACTGACCCACCCAAGCCAGGGGGCTGCTGGAGAGGAAAAGAGAAGCTCGGACAACAGCCTGTCTGGCCAAAATGACCACAGGGGGACACAAACACAAGTCTGTCGGGTCTTCAGACCACCCAGGGCTTCCCTGAAGGGTCTAAGTATCTGAGAGAGAATTAGACACTAATCCAGAGAGTCAGTCTCCAGCTCTGCTGGATGGAACCGAGACCCGGAACTGGGAGCTTGTGGCCTGAGGTCACTGAGCTCAGGCACGGCACCCCGAACTCACCTATCAGAGGGATGTGGGTGAGGCAAGCCCAGCAAACGTGCATCTTACCTCTGGAACCCCTGCCTGTGTATTTTTTTTTTTTTTTTTTGGCTTCACCTGAAGCATGTGGAAGTTCCCAGGCCAGGGATCAAACCCTCTCCACACCAGCAACCTGGGCTGCTGCAGTGACAATGCCAGATCTTCAACCCATCTGCGCCACAAGAGAACTACCCCAGGACTTTGCACAGGGTGCCATGCAAAGTGATTTTAACACCACACTTTTCTGCAACTAGTTCCTCATTCAAGGAGGCTCAACAAAAAGCTATTTTCCTTGCTGAATTCTGAAAGAAGCTGGAGTACCACCCGCCCCCCGCTTTTTTTTTTTTTTTTTTGGCTTTTTGCCTTATCTAGGGCCCACACCCACGGCATATGGAGGTTCCCAGGCTAGGGGTCTAACAGGAGCTGTAGCTGCCGGCCTTCGCCACAGCCACAGCAACGGGGGATCCGAGCCGCGTCTGCGACCTACACCACAGCTCACAGCAATGCAGGATCCTGAACCCACTGACAAGGCCAGGGATCGAACCCGCAACCTCATGGTTCCTAGTTGGATTTGTTAACCACTGAGCCATGATGGAAACTCCTGGAGTACCTACTACTAACGTGGGCTTTTTTCTTTCTTTGCTTGGAGGTAGGGGTGGGGTGCATCTCAGTTTAGTGGCAGAAATACAAACTGAGAGAGTCAAGCGCAGTGGTGTACCAAAGAGGGGGGGAGGGGCAGGTCTTCCCTGACATTATTTGGCGTTGTGGTAGTGATTAAAGTCAGAGCCAGGGGCTATGTTACCACTCATACGTTCTCCACAGTCAAGATGGACCTGACTGTCCACACCTAGGGCGTCCTGTCCCCACCACTGCTCAGGGAACCTGGGTTCTATGACCGCTCTGCTCCCTACAGTCCACAGGATCTTGAACATGCACGTGAGGTATGGATCACAGGTTCTTCACCTGCAAAACTAAGGCAACTGGTAAAACTGGGGATACGCTAAATGATTCCAAAATCTCATCCTCTGAAAAGTTTCTAACGATCCCTATTTCCTCTCAAACATTTCCATTCGAAACTTTAGCAGTGGAAGGTCTTGCCCAGGACTACAGTTATAAGAAAAGGGCAGCGCTCACACATAGTGCTTAAGGAAGGGTTCCTTTTCAGAAACTCTGCAGCACTGCTCAGACACGGGTTCCGTCCACAAAGCTGGGATAGGAATCCGCTGACCCCGAACACTGCTGTCAGCTGGACCAGTGTGGCAGAGGGACGCGGTGGGGGAGCCGCGGGGTGTCTGCTTACTCGCCCTGCCTGGAGCCAGGCCAGCACTGACCCCACCAGTCCTCTGTGCCCCGCTGTCCAGAACGCCGGGCAATGTCACCTATTTATGTAACACTCCAAGAGAGAAAGCAAAGATTTGAAGGCAAAAGGTGTTTTTGCTTGTTTCTTTGCAAAGATGAGTTCATATGTTTCAAGGTCAACTGGAGAAAGAGTATACCAAACAAAAAGAGTGGAAAAAATGTTTAAACTGGTGCAGCTTTAGAAGCTTAACCAGTAAAGCCCCTCCAGCCTTCAGTCAATGGGAATCAAAACAATGATTTCCAGCTCTTTTATCAGTCTCCAGGCAGGATCACTTAGTTGGAGACTTGCTCCTTTCTTTCCCTTTCACCCTGTTTCCAAGCTGCCATCCGCTCCCAAGTCCTATGGATGCATTTTGACAGAGGCTAGTGTACAGCCCCTTTCCAACATCAGCTGCCCCACTACAAACACTCTTTGGCAATAGAAGTCTTCAAGGGGGTCTTCTCTGGCTGCTGCCCTCACACTTCTTCAAATCCTAGGGGCAATGCTGCAGAAAGCTCTAAGCAAAGAGGATTTCTAATGCCTGCCACTTGCTGAAAATTGATTTTCAGAGCAGAGCTCTAGAGGGCCAAGTATCTCCACAGTTTGGAACACTCATCATCTCTGACGATGAAGTCATTTGCTGCCATAAGCAGAACAAGGGTTAATGACCCAAAATCGAATAAATTACTGGATTCAGATCCATCATTACCATTGGTTTTAAAAATAATCGGGAGCGTATGAGTGTGGGCTGGGAGCCATTACCAAGACGGACGCGGCGCCCCTTCCCTTGCTTTGCTTACGACGATAAATCCTGCGGAAGAGCATCTGAGGCTCGCACACCAATTAACATTTCTCATACCAGTGCACAGGGGGCGTGCAAAGTGATTCCATAGTAAATTAGTTTGGCAATTGCCTTACGCCTGACACTGGGAGATGTCCTCAGTCTTCGGGATCGGGGAAGGCAGGAGAACTTTCTTCCCTAAGTGCCACGGTTTCCCGTGGACGAGGTGGCAGGGACACTGGGGCAGACGGCTCTCAGCACCACCGTAAATCTTCAAACAATTTATCCAAGCAAAGGCCAGTGCGGGATGAGAGAGGGACAGGGGAAGCAGATGAATAAGCAAGATCAATTATGGGGGGAGGGTGACCCTGAGGCCCCAGTCTGTGACACGGATCTCAAAGCCAACTGTGCCAGAGTGGAGCTGACACGCTGGGACCGAAAACAGGGCTCCCCTAAAGGAGGCCTCCCATTCTGGGAAGGGGTGGCAGAGGCAGAGGATTCGAAAGAGGGGAGGGGGGAGCCGAGAGGGGCCAAGGCAAGGGAGACCAGGAGGCAGCAGGCGGGGGAATGAAAAACCACGCATAATGGCCTGGGGTTTATTTTACAGAGAACAAAATGGCTCAATTTGAGCACTTCAGACTGTTACAATTGGCCAGCAAGAGATAGCACGGGTACCTCCAAGAGAAGACTGTTAACATCAGCTGCAGGAGACTCGAGGCCCAGGGGGCAGAGAAAGGGAAAATAAATATATAAACACACATGCACACACACACACACAACCCTCCATCCTGAAAACTTTGGCGGGATCAGAGACAACCACAGAGGTGACGTGGCAAGGAAATGCTTAGCCAGGCATCCCAACGCCCTTAATGCTTTTCACACTGCATCTCTAATCTGGGGGCGGGGGGGGGGGCTCATCACACGCTGCCCTCTTGCTTTGTGCTCTGGAAATGCCACATCTTTTTAAAAAGAAGCCTAGTTTATTATTTAGTAGGAACAGAGGGTTTTTACTTTTTTTTTAAGGGCTGCTAATAATTCTGATCCTCCTTTCAAAAACAATCCACCCCTCGCTAAGAAAAAGTCAGAGCGACTGACTAATGGGAGTAATTCAAAGTACCTCAATTAAAATTCAGGTTTTGGCCTTTCGAGCAGTCTATTTAAAGATTTTTTTTTTTCCTCTCGATTGGTTGTAGACAGATGATTATTAAATATTTATGTGTCAGTGAAAGGGGCTCTTGGAGCTTGGCTTGGCTGAGGGCAGAGCTTTCTGGTGCTGCTGTTTCTCCTCTCCGGGGACCCAGAGAATGATTACTTTATTTGGCTCCTTCACTACCTGGTTTCCAAGAGCCCCACATACCAGCCAGTCTGTTTTAATAAGGCGGCGGGACAGAGACAGGACAGTTCCCGCCACGCATAAGGCAAAGTAACCAAGAGCCTTCTCCCAGCTGAGCTAATTCAGACTCTCTGGTAGAACTCAGTCTAAATCATGGCTCCTCCGAGAGACTTCACTGTCCACCGTGGTTCAAAGGGAGCTCCAAGGCTGCCTGGTCTCCCACGATCCACTCCAGACACCGCCCTGCATTACTGTATTAACTATCTGGGGAGATGAAGTTCTGTCTCCTTACATGGTTTATGCTCCTTGAAGTCAGGCATTGCCTGAGGTCACCACAGCATCCACACTTGTGACTGGTTGACCTGTCCTCCTTCACTTTGTGAAATACCAATTCTATCTCAGATAGACCAGGACCCCAGCAGCAGAGGCATTTTCCAGGCCTGGCCTCCTCTAAAGAGAAGGGAAGTCAGCTTATTTTAATACCAAACTTCTTAGGATGAATAGAAAGAGCTTGAGCAAGGGCTGCTCTGCCTGAAGACTAGGAACAAGGACACAATGGGTGGTACAAGACAGCTGTGCCCTCTGAGTTATTCGGGCAACAAAGGTTCATCAACACTTTTCTATGCGGAAAGCACTGAGTCAGGCAAAGGGTTTTAGGAAGTTGGAAAGACTGGGTGATTTCCATGCTCTGGAATATCATGTCACTTTAAAAAAGCATTGAGAGAGAGGCATTGTGTATTATAAAGAAAAGAGTAATGATTACAGAATAGTCCTATGTTTGGGGAAACATTATATATATATATATATATATATATATATGAAGGAAGGAATGAAGGAAGAGGAAGGGAGGGGAAAAGAGAAACAGAGAGAAAGAAAAAAAGAAAGAAAAGAAAGAGAAAGAAATAGAAAGAAAAGAAAAATAAAAGAAAAGAAGAAAAGAAAGGGAAAGAACAAATTGGAATCTTACTTTTGATAGACGAGGACAAATCTATTTGGTTTCTAGCAATAAAGAGTCACTGCTTTTTTAGTATGAAAGCAGACATCATTAAGGTGTTTTTTTTGTTTTGTTTTGTTTTTAAGAGGCCATAGTTTCTGTGCTCAAAGCTGACTTTGATACAGTGATTCCTAACTCCCTACACCATCTGCAACAAAATCACCTATGAAGGAATTTAAAAATACAGATACTGGGGACTATACCTAGAACTTATGACAAGAGACCTAAAGTGTGGACAGAGCCTGTCTGTCTTTACGTTGCCCCCAAGACTTCCTGAAATCATGCTTGGTAACCACTAGATCAGGAGAGCCACTAAAAGGATATGCAATCTTCTGCCTCCATCTCTGTGTCATGATTAAAGATCAAGAGGAGAGGTTGTCCATAAGTGAGGAACAGTGATTAACAAGTTTATCAATCAGAGTCTGTTTTTAATTTAAATATGAGTGGAAGTCACCTGTTGGTTCCAAGAATACCTTTTACCTTGGACCACAGGTAGATGTGAAAACCTAAGCTGGGACCATCCCATAATATCCAATCATACTTAAAAGAAAATTGGATAATTTTTCACGGTTGTTATTTGAAAATTTACTCACAGATCCAAATGCCTATATTTAAAACAAAGCACCTCAAAGTAATTACCACTGAGGTCAGATATCAGATTAGTAACTTATGGTGTGAACTTGTATATAACTCATTCTTAACACAGATAGGAGTTTTAGCCTTTTTTTCCCTTTTTTCTTTGTCTTTATAGGGCTGCACCTACAGCATATGGAAGCTCCCAGGCTAGGGGTCGAATGAGAGCTGCAGCTGCCGGCCACAGGCACAGCCATAGCAGTGCCACATCTGAGCCACTCACAGCAACACCGGATCCTTTAACCCAGTGAACGAGGCCAGGGACCAAACCCACATCCTCATGGATACTAGTTGGGCTTGTTACCACTGAGCCACAACAGGAACTTCCTAGTCAATCTTTATTCATTCATTTCTCATGAATTTCCTCAGTCATACATTGACTCAGTCCTTCATTCGTTCACTCATTCATTGAGACACTCAGCCAACAACAAATGTTTTGAAATGTCAGAGACCCATCAAATCCACTTGGGCTACGGAACTCTGGCTTTAAGCCCCACCCGCCATCTCCCCATTTCCATCTGACACCACACACCGCCTGGTGGTACCATGAGCCACACAGAGGATTAAGGACACTCAGGAGTGGCTGTTCCTCACCTCCAATTACCGACTGGCTTTAACTGGTTAGGAAGCAATTATATTCCAGGAATTCCAATGCTGGCTGGCTTCTTCCTTCCTCTACCAGATTCTGGGAGTTCAGAAATGGCAAACTCATTTTGCCAGTCCTTTTCTCCCTCCACTTACTTCTTTAACTCATTCACTTTCCTCATGCAGACTCTCCTGAGCACCTAGCTCAGTGACAACCTGCTCTGCCACTTCCACCCAGGACTACTAATTTTGTTATCTGCTCTCCTTTTTTTCCCCCCTTTTCCCATAACATTTATCACCTTCCAGTGTACCATTTATTTAGGTATCATGTGGTCTGTTTAACATACGTTATAAGATCTATGAGAATGTTCATCAATTGTGCCCAGAGATGCAATACAGGCACTTAGGATAGTGCCTAATGCACGCAGCACCAAGGTGATTACAGAAGGATGAAAGGGAGGAAGGGAAGAAGGGAAGGCAGGTACTTTCCTCCCATCAGGGTCCAGGCTTAACTTGAGTCAAGAAGGTTAATCCACTGCCAGCAGCCATGACCCAAGAGGAAGAGTTTGGGGGATTATCAGCTTCCTCCAATTTTCCACCTGCCAATCCCCTCTGACTGTGGGATGCCCAGGAACAGATCCTTCTCCCATCATCACCCAGCCATCCTCACATCCAGGGGTGGCCCTCCCTGTCCTGATCGTTCTCTAAATGCTGGTCATGGGGAGTTCCCGTCGTAGCTCAGTTGTTAGCAAACCTGACTAGCATCCATGAGGATGTGGGTTCGATCTCTGGCCTCGCTCAGTGGGTTAAGGATCCAGCGTTGCCATGAGCTGTGGTGGAGGTCACAGATGCAGCTCAGATCCCACACTGCTATGGCTGTGGCATAGGCCAGCGGGTACAGCTCCGATTTGACCCCTAGCCTGGGAACCTCCATACGCCGTGGGTGCAGCCCTAAAAAGACAAAAAGACCAAAAAAAAAAAAATTGCTGGTCATGGGCTCCTTCCCCAGATACCAATGCAATTTGCAAAGCCCAGAACCATCAGCACATAAATACGAGGCTCCAAACTCCCACATTTATAAAGACCAGTCATTTCAGTTTTCTGTTCCTGTTCTGGAAATGGCAAAAGTGAGACTTCATGAGGTTAAATTGCAGAGTCTCTTCTGGTGAAAAACTCAAGCTTACTCTTCCCAGCTTGAAAGTCCTTCAATCCTGAATTATAGGTCCTCTCCAGCCTGAGCCCTGAGGAACCTTCTCAATCTACCCTTTATGCTCTGGCACAACCCAAGGAGTTCCTGCAAGCCTGAGACTTTCCAGAAATGCAGAAACAAACTGCTCTGGTTTTTCCTTGGTGTCAGAGAGTTTATCTGTCTCCTATCTCAGCCACGCTACTGGTTTCTGCCTCAATCTCAGACATACACAGCTGAGTGTTCTTCAAAGTTTAGCTGCTGAACATTTAGAAAGGGTAAGCATTGAACAGATAAACAAGGAGGTCCTACTGTAAAGCACAGAAAAATATGTCCAGTTTCCTGGGATAAACTATAATAGAACAGATTGTAAAAAAGAATACATGCATGTATATAACTAAGTCACTTTGCTGTACAGCAGAAATTAGCACAACATTCTGTATCAACTATACATCCTGTTGTGTCTCAGTGGAAACGAATCTGACTAGCATCCATGAGAACACAGGTTTGATCCCTGGCCTTGCTCAGCAGGTTAAGGATCTGGCGTTGATGTGAGCTGAGGTGTAGGCCAGCGGCTATAGCTCTGATTTGACCCCTAGCCTGGGAACCTCCGTGTGCCTCAAGTGCAGCCCTTAAAAAATGACAAAAAAGAATTTAATGGCCAAAAAAATGTTTGAGATCTAAAAAAATGGCTCCAAAATATGAAATAAATATCATAAACCTGGAGTTCCCATCGTGGCTCAGCAATTAATGAACCCGACTACAATCCATGAGAATGCGGGTTCGATCCCTGACCTCACTCAGTGGGTTAAGGACCTGGTATTGCCGTGAACTGTGGTGTAGGTCACAGATATGGCTTGGATCCGGAGTTGGTGTGACTGTGCAGTAGGCCAGCAGCTGTCGCTCCGATTTGACCCCTAGCCTGGGACCCTCCATATGCAGCCAGTGCGGCCTAAAAAATTAAAAAAATTAAAAAAATTAAAAACCCTAAACCTAAGATTAATGTTTAAATAGTTAATTTTTAAGTTTTGAAGGAAAAGAAGCACTATATTCATTGGTCAGACAAATACAAATGCAAATCAAGTCAAACTCTACAATTCCATGTAAAAACAACAAAGTTTCAATCATAGGAAAATGTAATTACCCTTAAGCTTCAAAACTGTTAAAATGAGTTTTTGAATCCTTCCAAAAATTTCACATCAAAACTTCATAAATAATATTTAATGTGAGAGGGGGGATCATTTTGATATGTTGCCATAGGTTGTGTGATAAGGTCTCTATAATAAAAGTACTCAGGAAGTTCAAAGGTCTTTAGATGGCCCCACTTGCCAGTGGGAAGGCTAGGCTGGGAAAACACAGGTGACAGTTAACATCTTCGTTTTTGTCTGTATTTACAGTGCTTTGCTAGGGCAACCCAGCATGACGAAGCCAGAATCCCAAACAGGGGAAGCCATGGCCATGCAGGGGGACAGCAAGCCACGGAAGGAATCACCAAATCATGGAGAAGAATTTCAGACCCTGAGCTCCTGTAGCAGGCAGGGTGTCCAGGTAAGCAGTGCTAGAAAGTCCCAGATCAGGAGTTAAAAGACCTAGGTCCTATTTTCAACTTCATTTTTGAACAGTGGTAGAACCTGGGATGCATCCCCGGTGCCTAGAACCATGCCTGGCACACAAGAGGCATTTGGTAAAATTTGTTGAATGGATCAATATGAGGGATCTTAATGGGTCGCTATTTTCCAGTGACACACCTGAAGATCCTGGGATGGAGAAGAAGGCAGGGAGATAAGCAGACTCTCAACACACAATCTCTTCCCCCCATTCTGATCCCAAACCACAGCCAGCTGCCTACTCTCACTGACTTTATATAAATCAGACTTTCCAGAATCCCCTGAGGCAACGCTTGGAGAGGTCTTAGGGTTCAGGGTCCACTATGGGGTCACATGAGACAGCTCTGAAATAGCATCTCATGCCCACCATGCTGGGTCACCTGTATCACAGATGCAAAGTGCTCCCTCTCTCCCAGCCCACCCCTCGCCTCTCCACTCTAGGTTCACCTCTCCGATTCATTTTCCCCATAGCCTCTGAACAAACTTCTCCAAAATCTCCGGAAAACGAAAATCGACTACCTGAATTTAGAGCCTCTCCGGGATAATGCACAGCAAGCCTCCTGCTCACCCCTCCATGCAGAACGAGGCCGAGGGAACTGATGCAGGCGTCCTGAGTCAGAACATCCCTACGCACGCGGATACGCAACCCAACCCAACCACCTCCACCAAAGGAAAGCTGACAGCCTCCCACAAGACAGCAGTAGAAGCCATGCTCATTTGTAAGATTTTACATGTTCCCCAATTACTGCGAGAGGACTTTCAGACTGAGGTAATCATCTCCCTTTTATCACTTGCCACACACATAATGTCTGGGCCCTGGCATTCATCAGTGCCACCCTCCCAATCCCCACCCCCCACCTCCACCACCAAAAACCCAAATAATTTCAAAAACATTTTTATCCTAAAATGTTCCCCTCAATTTAAAAAAAAAAATTATCTTCAAGAGAAGAGATTTCTTTCCATTTCAATCCCACAACAAGGAGAATGTCAGCCCAGCTTTTTTTTGACAGACAAATTATTGAATCAAAGAGAAAATGCCATTAAGCTCACAGGTTAGCAAGTGTCAGGAATGGTTTAAAGAGATATCCCCATTTATCTTCCAAACATGCACGAAATGTCACTAATGTGTGTTTATCATGTATAATCAGACAAAGAAAATATCGAAATAAAGTACTCCCGCATACAATAGAAATCTCCTTCCATCCTTCAAGATATCAGTGCTATTCAGATAGAATAATAATGATGAAGCCTCTCTTGAAAATGGAAATCAAGTGAAATGTAGATAGAAATGATTTTTTTTTTTTTTGGTAGTTGATGTACATTTCTAAAGTGCATTAACAGGAAATCCAGAACTTTTTAGGTCAATTATATTGTCAGTATTGTCAATGCCACTGAAATGAATACTGAAGCAGTGCCTGTTCTTGCTGGAATCAAGCTACAGCAGAAACCCCTGGATTGGGGACTTACGGAGGAACTAGAGACACACTGGAAGCCTGACATTGTTGAAGCATGCATACATATGTACATATATTTTCTCAAATCAATCCAAGTACCAGGCATTTGGGCTTACTATAAATCTCAAAAGGGAGGAGAAAAAAAAGCCACAATTGATGTGAAACCTGGCATTATTTTACTTCCTTTTCCCTCCATTCTGATGAAACTTATTCTTTTATAATCCAGGTACTATGACAACAAGAAAACCCAGCCCCCAAATAAGTCCCTTGAATAACCAAAGCTTTCTACTACTCGTTCTGGACTTGCGAGATGAGTGGAACATGAGTGGCCCACTGGGAAGAAGACAGTCTTTGTGCCAGAGCCAATGGGTTCCCCCAAGTTTGAGGAGGGGGAGGCATTTCCACCTGGGAACATCTCCACCCTTAGGGCAGCCCACCAGCTGTATAGCCTATATCCCCACTTTCTGGGTAGCGAGTTTCCCAAGAGCAGAGGCCACCTTTGTTTGGGTCCATCAGACAGTCTTGTGACCTTCAAAGAGCTCAAGGACTTGGTGAGTTGCCAGGTGAATGGATGGCTGAAAAAAGAAATTTTCCTCTTGGGTCTCTCTGAGCCCCACACTGCCCTGGCTCTGGAATATTCTGTAACCTCATGAGAGAGAGGCCAAGGTCCTGACATCTGCAAGCCTGAGTGGTGAGGGTGGAATAAGTTACCACCTCAGGGGAGTTTGTGCCCTCCCAAACAGATGGCATTAAACTCCCATGTCAGGTTTAATGTAGGGCAAGGGGACAAGTGTCAGAGGAAAGGTTCCTGAAACAGTGGAGAGTGTGGTCAAGAGAGCAAGTCGGGGAGCCAGCCTGATTCCTGGTCCCACCCTCCAGCTGTGGGGCCTTGGACCCTGGGTCCTCCTCTGAGAACTGGGCTAAGAGTAACCCTTAGCTTTACAAAGATGTGAGCTTAAACAAGTTGATATGTGTAAAGCCCTTATGAGAGTGTATGGCACAAAACAAGTGCTCAGTAAGTGTGAGCTATTATTTTTGATAGCTATTATTGTCTAGCTAAGGAACTGGTTCGGCTCCTCAGGAATTTAAGAGTGACAGAAATGGGACCGGGATGCAGGTATGCAGAGGCCACGTGGTCAGGCCATTCTATCAGCTGCTTATTAAATATCTGCTGTGTACAAAAACAACAGGAAACAAGTTGAAGCAGACAAGAGACAGAAGGCAGAGAAAGTGGGGAGCTTTCAGGGGGAAAGATCTCCAAAACAATGTTCCAGAATAAGAAATCAAAAGGACCCACTGCAGAGGAGAGGTCTGCTATGCACTACTTCATCACTATGAAATTCACCAAATGGACAGGTTTATTTCTTCCACAGTCCTGGGACCAGGACCTCATCACATTTAATCAGTTACCTGTTTGTACCTCAGCTATAACCCCAGAGGAGCTTTGAGGCTTACGGATAAACTTGACACATCTTTGTACCCCGTGTCCCCAGCATGGGGCCTGGAAGTTGGCAGGTATTCCCCCAAAATGTCTGAGATGAAAAGAAAGATAAGCAGGCAGGCAGGAGGCCTGGCTACCACGCTTGAGACAGGGCTGGTCTGGGAAGAGAACTTCAGAGAAGAAAAGCCCAGGAAGCCCTAAGAAGCCAGACCTGAAGCAGGATGAAGATTTATTCATCTCCCATCTCAAAGGCTGCTGAGTAGGTGGGTGGGAGATCAGGAGAGCACACTACACTTAATGAAGGGTTACGGAGCCCACAACTATGGCCATGTAACTCAGCTGCCCCCTGCAGGGGGAGGGGTCTTCACCACATATGCTAAGAGGTAGGGCGGATGCTACCACAGGGGCACCTGACTCATCTACTGACTTGCTGTGCATTCTTAGGGAAGTCAGTGCAACTCTTCTGTTCTTTAGTTTTCTCACCTAGAAAACAATGATAAAATACCTGCCTTTAAATCTCACATTTTGTATAATAATCCTCAGAAGGCAGATAGAAATGGTATGGCTAGAACATTTCTAACAATTTATCTTAAGGATATAAACAGAAGAGGCGTATTTAAGATGAACAAAGATGTTTGCCCTGGTACATACTTCACGGTGTTGAGTAGAACACGGAACGATGGAGAATAACCTATTTTCTCAACAACATCAGGATACATCCTTTATAAGAGAATGCTAGTCAGACATTAAATGTTAGGTTTTCAGGGACTCTTTCTAACATGGGTAAATGTTTATAAGTAAAAAGCCTAGAGCAAAACAGCATCATTATAGAAAGATCCCAAATTGATCCCAAATAAAACACATAGATATATGTATGTATATATAATCCACAGATTCACGTACAAATACATACAAAATGAAGAATCTGGGATATATTCCAGAATGGTTTAAGTGGTTATTTCTGGAAAGTAGAGAATTAGAGGCAATCTTCAATTCCTTATCATTTTCAGTACTTTCCAAAATTTCCATAATGAGTAGGTACTATTTTCATAATCAGAAAAAAAATTGTAACATAATTTTAGGAGCCCTGATCATTTCTATTTCACAGTACTATTATGAGATCAGTTATGGTTAACAGATGCAAACGCCCTTGGAAATGTATAGAATGATATGTAATTCGAGCGACTGCATCATTGCTGCTATCAAACACTGTGGTTAACCCTGCCAAGCTGTCCTCCTCCTAGGCCATGGCTATTTTGAGCATGGAACTGTGAAACTCCACCATCGTGTCCAAGGAGACTGCACAAGACTTCAAACTCCCTATTTAGAAGTAGCAGATGCACACAGAAAAGATCACCAGTTCCAAAGAAGAGAAATCACGAAAACTCTAACAGCCTGGAGACTGTCAACTCAGACTCCTCCCCTCCAAAACCAACCAACCAGAGGCATCCTAAGCATGAGAAACTCCCCATGAGCTGAGACTCAAACATTCCGTGATTCCCAGCCGGCAGTCCACCCAGACTTGTCCAAGTCAGTCCCAGGCTGTGGAGGAAGAGTTAATCCTCTTGTCAGAAGCATCAATTCCAATTGTTCTCAACAAGCCATCTGTGTTAGAGAGATTCTAGGCACCAACGAGGGTAAAATGTTTATCACTCTAATGGCTTTGAACGTGTAAAACAGACTCCGTATCAACACAGTCATTCTTTTTACACACATATTCAGGCCTTTAAAGGGTGCTTAACTTCGCGGCCTGAGAAGTACATTGGCAATTGTGGAAAGGTAGGGTTTTCACAGGCAAAGCACATTTACTGAGTTAGCCGCCAACCTAAAACTTAATTACATTATCTTAAGAACTTTAGACGCAGAAATGTCCTAAAGGTGCCCAAGATTCAAAAGTTCACTCTTGAACACAGTGTAAGAAGTGCCAATAAATAAATCTTATTCGTGGCACAAGGCATGACATTGACTTTTCTTGTCTCTGAAAATGACCCACATGTCATAATTGCCACTCGATTACCATGGGCAGGGGTATAGATCAGGGAGCTAAACTGGCAATGGATTAAAAGGTATATTATAATGTCATCTAATATTCAGTTAGAGCAACTCTCAATAATGCAAAGCACATGAACTTCTATTGTTTCATCTTGACCTAGTTATAGGCCTGAAAAGGCAGGCATGACAAGGACTACTAACCACATTTTAGGAATAAGAAGTTCAAAGAGGCAAATTATTGACTTGTCCAAGGTTATGCAGGCAATTAATGAAAGCCAGATTCATAATCCAGTCTCCCACCTGGGGATGTCAGCCTGCCTACAAGGATGACCAGTGGAAACCAAGCCAGAAAGGAAGATGCGAAACTGGCGTCTAAGTCAAACGTCTTGGCCAAGCATTCAAGAATCTGTCTCATGACTTCAAGACTCAAGAGAGAACCAAGCAAGCAGGTTTCTCTAATGATGAAGTTGAGAAACTTCCACTTTCCTCAGAAGAAAAGTGAATATTGCACCTACCTTCTGAAAGGAGCCAGGAAAGAGTCCTGAACTGGTCCAAACCCTCCCCAAATCCTTTGTACTTCACTCCTCAGCTGATGCATAGACACTTCAGACAGCATATCTGCTCTCTGAAGCTGGGAAGCCCTGTCACACTCTTATCCCCAACTATACAGAGAATAAGACACAATAAGTTGAACAATATTCCACCTCAAAAAAAAGTTTATACGCACACACAAGCATTTTATAAACTATAAGTAATAAACTGGAAGAGCCCCCCAGTAAATAAAGGAAAATCAAAAGAGAGGTGCAAGGCAGCCACATTCAACTCTTTGCTCTTGAAAATTTAAATGAATACTCCTTGAGAGCAAACTACAAAATGCTAACCTTGAAGTGCTGAGTGGCAGGAAGAATTATGGGTTATTGTACTGTCAAAATGCCAGACAGCTGTATGTTGAGTTGCTGTGTTATTTAGACAATCAGAAACTTGGAAGCTAATGTGACATATATATTTTTTTTTTTTTGGTGTGAATGTTCTTGACATGCATCATGATAATTTCTAAAGGGACAAAATGTTATATAAAAAACACAGTGCCTCATAGGTAGAACAGCCCGGAACAGAAAAGATGGGACCTTCACAACTTGGACTTGCCGGAGCTGGGCACCATTTTCTTCTTGTCGTAGTCCATAGGGGGTGGTGGCCCCACACAACACAGAGCACCCAACCTCTCTCCTCCTGGTCCCAGCATTTAAGGAACATGCCCTGCATCCACTGCCGGACCGCAGCCTGGGCTGGGCCAGGTGAAGCCCACCAATGGCAGGATTTCAACCATGTGGATGAGCAATGTGGAGATCACACTGGGAATATGCTAATGGAGATGGTGGCAAACCCAAGGTGGAGATGAGGTTATAATCCTACCTCCTCAGTTCTTGCAAGTTTGTTTACCTGTCATGTGTATTCCCGATTGGCTTGTGGATGGATCAGAATGAGAGGCAGCCATTTGTAAGGGAACTGCTAGCTTGGGAATCTCAGGATGGCCTGGAGATTAAAAGGTTAGCCAGCATGGAAACCAGGACCTGGTTAGTCGTACCTGAAATTCCACCTTCGATGCTTTGACCACAATTGAGATACAAATATGACTGGAATAGGTAACACATACAGCTTCTATGAATCATCTGTGATTCAGAGTGAATGGAGGTTTTGAGAACTGGTTTGGCTGGGGTAGAACAGAGATGGGCATTTGGAATCCAGGTGAATGACAGGGGCCCGTGGACCTCTCCTAACACTTCTGGTCACTAGGCACACTCTACCCTGAGGCTAGCTCCATCACCATGGACCAACAGCAAGACCTTGATCAAACTAGTTAATCACAGTTTCTGCAAAATGAGGACAACAAAAATAACATCCTCGAACTGATGGTGAAAGACTATATGGGCTCATGACTTAGAGCAGAGACTATCAGGAGATCACAATTGTATTCAAATGTTAGTAAAGCATTCTCCTCCCACTCCCCCTCTCCATCCTATTCTTCATCTTCCTCATCACAGCTAACAATTTACACCCAATTACCACTGCCCTCTGGTGGGGGGGAATAGACTTTCCCCCAGAAACCTTTTCTAGGAGAGCAAAGCAGCTTTGTACTGCAGAGTTTCCTGGGCTGCCTGCTTTGTGACCTTAGGCCGGCTTCCACATCCACCCCAAGAAGAATCCAGCACCTTACACTGCAGACTGCAGTTCATAGAAGAGCCAGCCCATTGCCTAGACAGGGATCGCTTGGACTAAGATGGAGTCCTTCTAGAAATTCCAATAGGAACACTAAGTCAAGACAAAAATCTTTCTCCACTTTGTTAATTTTTATTTTTATGTGACAGTTAACCAAAATGTTAAGATAATACCCTTAACCTGAGTACTTAAAAACTGATATGTAGCCAGAGGATGGGACCAGTGGATGAATGAACTTGAAGCTGACTCCCAGAGCTGTGCTCTTTGGCTACAACTACTCAGGTAAGATGAGGATACAATGACTGGGGCCTCCTGCCTTTGCCACAAAAGATGCTCAACCCTCAGTCTCCGTGGGGAGGTCCTTAGACCCCCAGGTATGAGACTGATTACTCAAGGTACCTAAGTACTGATGGAAGGCAGGGTTCAGGTCTATGAGAGACAAAACGGTTCCTCTGTCCAGGATCAGGGATTATTTCCTTCTGAAGTCAGGAAACAACTACACTCTCTAGCAAATTAGCCTGGCAAGTGTACTCAACCAGAAAGTTCACTTTTATGAATCACAATGGGATAGATTCTTGCCTACAATACACAAAAATGAAGAACTGGGAACATGAGCTACCCAATCATACCTAACTCTAGCTTGAGTCATGGAGACAGGCAGGAAAGCTCAGATGAAACAAATAGAAATTCTGCACTGGATGGAAAAAAACCTTCTTACCTGCTGCCTAAATGGTGCCTGTCAGGAGCACCATCCACCCTAAGATTCCTCTGCTCATGCAAATGAAAGCCTTTATTTGTGACAGTCAGAAAGGCACCTATGCTACCCCTATGGAGAGCACTGTTCACAGGCTGATAGGAGATGTATTCATATATGTTCAGTGATCACAACACAAGCTTTGGATTCTGAGAAACTTGGATACCTGTGAGCTTGTGATTCCAGAGCGTTCCTTAACCGATCTGGACCCCAAGTTTCCATGCATGTAGTGGAAAGATAGTCATGCAATGATAGGCTACTAGAATTAAATGAGATAATACACATCAAATGCATGGCCCAGGGCCTGGGATATGGAAAAGCTGAATAAATGAGTCATCATCATCATCATCATCATCTCATCACCAACAATCCCAAGAGAGCCTTAGACTTAGCTGTCTGTTCAGGCAACCACACACAGCAAAAAGGACATCAAACACTGTGTCCTCTCAAATCTGTACTTTGGCAAGTCAGGGACAGCTGACTATTGTGCTTCTGGGTAGTCTGAGAAAACACTGAGGCTGCACATGGTTAAGACAGGTGATGTGGCAGGACACAAGTGAATTGGAAGCCAGAGACCTAACTTGAGTCCTGGTTCACCCCTGACTCACTGCATGAGCCTGGCCAGTTGAATTGATCACACTAAGCTTTGGTTTCCATATTTAGGAAACAAAAGGGAAAAACAAGAGGCTATGAACCACATCACCATTTCCCAAACCATCAATCCTGGTAAGTATCACGAGTCAATCTTGGAATTCTTTCCTGCTGAGCATGGCTGGGATTCAGAATCTGTCTCAATGCAATTCTTGTGGAAGCCACCACTGTGGAGCTTTCATAAGCAATGAAATTTATCTGCCATTCCTAAACTAGATGTTCCCTGGGACTCCCTATTATTACATATTACGATTTTATAACCCTTCACTAGATGCTTAGAGATGTAGAGATCTAACCAAACCAGAAGCTCATACCAGGAGCAGATCAGGGAGAAATTTCATTTGGACTAGAAACCCTCAAGGAACCCAATACCAGATCCTCTGGGCAGAAGAGCCCTAATGTGTTAAGAGGTACCCATTCATTGACTGTGCTTTGAGACATTTTTTTTTTTAATTCCCATGTTGAGCTCATTATTCAAACATACATCCTACATTCTTTACCTCCTACTTGACCACTAGCAACTACACACACACACACACTGATAAGATGTATGTATGTATGTATGTGTGAATACATAATACACATCTCTATATTTTTCCTATCCTGCTCTGCCATATTTGCCATCAGGTTCTCTTTAGGTCTCATGTGCACAGATCTCTTTATTACTTTTGGCAATTCTAAGTCTATACTGTTTATCCTCTAGCCGATTTCGTAAGATATTAGTTCCACTTTATAGATGTGGAGCCTGAGGTCTGGAAAAGGTCAACGAGAGTCATCAGAGGGCTATGCCACCTTAGGGAGGAGCTGGAATCCAAGCAAGGTCTGATTCTCAGCTCGAAGCCCCAAGCACACACAGCCTCTCATATGTTACCGTGGCCCTAAGGTGCCCTCCACAGAGCTTCTCTTCCCACTGTCCCCAGAAGCCCTCCATGCCCATAATCTCCCAGCACCAATCTCTTCCCATCTCTCACCTGGGTCCTGGCAGTCTCTGCCATTTCCCAAGCACACGGTTCACCAAAAGGGACCATTTCTTCTTTATTATCTACACAAATATTCTTAATTATTTCTCCTCCAACCCAAAGTACTTATTTCTTATTTATGGGTGTAAATATAAAGCCGGCAGGGCTCATATTTCACAGGGAGCCATTCCCCTAGCATCTAGAGCTTTCCAAATTTAAGAAGCAGGAGAGCTGATTCTCTGCCCGCTTCATTATAAAGGGGTTCACCATAAATATTAGAATTTGAATTCCACCCAAGTAATGCATTAATAGATACTAAACCATTAATAATTTCTGCACTTTTTCATAAATGGGCAAAGTCCAATAAATAAACTATATCTCTTTCACAGCAGAGCAGGGTTAACAAGTACCAAGGAGATTTCAAAGACAAACTACTGGTAGGGACTGCCAGGAGGTAAGATTCATAATGAAACTACAAATTCTGGAGCCCCATTTTTTACTGTCTGCCATGGCAAGTATCTAAAATTAAATGCTAAGCAGAAATCCGTCCTGGAATTTGACACACAGCAGTTTAGGTAAACAATCTCCGAAATTAAAAACAGATTCTAGATAATAAATAAGTCAGTGTGTGGATCTCTTTGATAACAGATACCTCTCCCTGATAAATCAAAGGCACTGGCCCTACCAAGCCTTTCTAAATTAGGCCAGATGATTCACCTAAAATATTTCATCTTGTGTCGCCTGTCTTAATGAACAGCAGTAAAGGATAGCTTCTCACCCGTCCCTGCATCAGGGCCAAAGGCCTCCAGGCTAATTATACCGAAGGCCCAGGAAAGGCAGCTGGTCTGGGAGGGGCCAGCAGGCAGAAGAGACTTCACCACCCATACTCATTTACCAGGTCCCATGACCCATGTCTGCTAGTTTCCCTTGCAACTGCCCTAGAATTCTAGAAGAGGATGAGAATCAGAGATGCCAGGGAGTTCTCGTCGTGGCGCAGTGGAAACAAATCAGACTAGGAAACATGAAGTTGTAGGTTCGATCCCTGGCCTTGCTCAGTGGGTTAAGGATCCAGTGTTGCCGTGAGCTGTGGTGTAAGTCGCAGATGCAGCCTGGATCTGGTGTTGCTGTGGCTGTGGTGTAAGCAGGCAGCTATAGCTCTGATTAGACCCCTAGCCTGGGACCCTCCACATGCCGCAGGTGTGGCCCTAAAAAGAAAAAAAAAAGATGCCAGATAGTAAAAGTCAACATCCCAGGAGGCAGAAAAAGTGAGCCCAAGCTTTATCATTCCCAGCTGGGTAAACTGGGAGAGATCCATGGATAACTTCAGGCTTCACTTTCTCCATCTGTAAAGTGGGGTTAATAACGGCTGCCCAGCCTACCACCTGGGGCTGGCAAGGGGACTAAAAAAAAGTGCCATATGCAGCAACAAGGACAGACCTAGAAATGATCCTACTAAGTGAAGTAAATCAGACAGAGAAAGATAAATACCATATGAGGTCACTAATATGTGGACTCTAATAGAAAACGATTCAGGAATCTAGGGATTAAGATGGCAGAATAGAA
>PVHT021183726.1:9813885-9833885 GCA_004024745.2 Catagonus wagneri
GTTCAACCTCATGACAAAAGCAGGCTGCAGAGTGTCAGAGAGGATGGTGGAGAAAAATAGAGCAGCAGATCCAGCTGGGGCAAGCCTGGGCAGAGAGCAGAGCTGCTGTTTTCCACAGGGAGAGCCCCAGTGAGGACGCAGCTTTTAAGTAAAGACCTGAAGGGAGACAGCGAGGGAGCCTCAGAGATACTGGCACAGAAAGAGAAGAAATCTAGAGGAAAAGACCTCTAAGCAAGGACAGGATAGAGCCACTGCAGCTGGGCACCAGGAGCAAGGAGGAAGCAGAGGGTAGGGGGCAGGGTGGCAGGAGGGCGAGGTCACCTGGGACCTCGAGGATGTCAGCTTAGGAAGGATTTTAGTAGGGTGTAACAGAGTGTGATTTAATGGGTTTGTTTGTTTTATGTGACTTTTTTTATTATTAAAGTATAGATGATCTACAGGGAGTTCCCTTTGTGGCTCAGTGGTTAAGGAATCCAACTAAGAACCATGAGGTTGCTGGTTCAATCCCTGGCTTTGCTCAGTGGGTTAAGGATCCAGTGTTGCCGTGAGCTGTGGTGAAGGTTGCAGACACGGCTCGGAGCCCGTGTTGCTGTGGCTGTGGTGAAGGCCAGCGGCTACAGCTCCTGTGAGACCCCTAGCCTGGGAACCTCCATATGCCGCGGGTGCGGCTCTACATAAAGGCAAAAGACAAAAAAAAAAAAAAGGTATAGTTGATCTACAGTGTTGTGCCAATTTATGCTGTACAGCAAAGTGATCCCATCACGCATACATATATACATTCCCTTTCTTATATTATCTTCCATCACGACTTAAGGTTTTAACAGCAGCGCTCCGTGGCTGCAGTGCTGGGATTAATAAATAAATACTATACTGCTCTCATGTTAATATTATCGTTGTGATTATAAGAATCTGCTCTGATCTAAATAAAGTGCATCTTGATTGCAGTGGGAGAAGGGGGACGCGGGCTAAATGGAAGGTCTTAGGTTATCCTGTCCTAACTGCTCAAAACAGCTAAGCATAGAGAGCACTGTGGTGGGTGGGCCACAGAGAAGCAAGAGTTGGGGACCAGGGATCCCCAAGCTCAGTGGAGCCTGGGCAGGGCCTCCCATACCCACCCTGCCTCTGTGTCTCCTGCTGGTTGTGGAGAGCTGGAACGGGGAAGGAGAGGGCAGAAACAAGAAAAACGACTTCCTCCTAGTCCCAAGCCTTTGCAGCAGTTAAGAAAGCAACATGAAGTCCTATGCTTTTGAAGCCCGGGGCCTGTCTCTTTGTTAAAACTGAGAACAAAATTTCCTTTTACAAAAAGGGGAGCTTAGTTGAAGGCCATGGACCATATTTGATCAGCGTTTGGTATCAGCACAAGTGGCAAACACAACATAATTAGAGGGGCCATCATGCCTCCTGCTTCGGGACAGAAGATGACTCAGGGGTCACTCCATTAGTGATCGCAGTTGCCTCTAAATGAAACACATGTAACCTGAAGCCAGTTAATGAAAGCATCCAGCAAGCCTCACCGATGCTGATGCTGAATGGATCCTTAAACCTTGCTTATTCACCAGCTCAAAAGCGCCAACGCACACACTAGTTCCTGCATGAAGAAAACTATGACTCAGCATTCTTTCCTTTTCTGACTTCTGGGGAAGTAGCCTGGGTCGTGGGGCTGGGCTGCCGAATGCCTCCTTTCTGGACTTCGGGTATTTCTGCAAGGAGTGGACAAATCCACTCGCAACACGGTCAAAGCTTGTTCTTCTACAAAATGTCCACAAGGAACTGAGCTTTGCACAGATTCACACACATAGAATCACATCTGGAAAAGCCCTCAAGTGGGGACGGGGTGGGGCAAAGGGGTCCCATTCTCAGGGCAGTTAGTAGCATTTCACTCACAAAACTTAACCAGGACTCAAAACCAGTCATATAAAACACCTTCACAATGTTGGTATGTGTGTGTACCACTGCCCTTATGATTTATTTCTTTTGGCTGTAAATTGGTGGTTCTCACTGTCTGGGACAATCACACGCCCTAGGGAATCACAGTGTGTCTGGGGACATTTTTCCATCATCACAACCTGGAGGGAGGCAGCACTGCTGGCTTCTAGTGGGTAGAGGCCAGGTATGCTGCTAAACATCCTACAAGGCACAGGACAGCC
The DNA here is from genome assembly GCA_004024745.2 of Catagonus wagneri. Taxonomy (NCBI): domain Eukaryota; kingdom Metazoa; phylum Chordata; class Mammalia; order Artiodactyla; family Tayassuidae; genus Catagonus; species Catagonus wagneri. The sequence continues at coordinate 9,816,033 of PVHT021183726.1, forward strand.
GCCACAACAAACAGAATTCCTTGGTTCAAAATATCGTTTGTGCCAAGGCTGAGAAACCATGCTCCAAGTTGTCTCATTTTACCTTATGTTTATTTTAAAAGGGGCTTCTCTCTAACCATCATAAAGGAAAGACCAGCAACACCTGTAATAAGCTGAAAGTATTCAGAGATATAGTAGAAATTGTTCAAAGAAACATACACAATGAAAACAAAACACTGTTAAATTTTAGTTAGATATTGTGGCCTACACTCTTTGCTTTAAGAGAAAAAAAGACATATAAACTAAACTGAGACCTTCTCCTTATTATGGTCAAAGGACAGAGAACAAAAGAGGAGCTTTTCCTTATGTGATTAATGATGTATCCACAAACCTCCCCTTCATCCTAGGTACCTGGTATTTGACACAGTAGCCCTTCTACTACTTCGGCTCCATCATTAACGCACACTCCAAGCGGTGGCCAGGTTTTGGTTTTCTTTGGTTTTCAGTCTTCACTATCATGTCAATAGCTTTTTCCAGAATCATTTCCAGCTTTATTGCATCTTTCTATGACAGGTCTTTGCCCAGCATGCATTCACCTTGCTTCTGATAAGTGCACCTTGATGTTCCCCAGGGACTCCCCAGCCTCCTAGACAAACTATCACTTAGTTCTGCAAAGCTGACTCGACCCCAGGCTCCTGGTAGGCTTATCAACTGGCCTGGCCAACCAGGGCTTCATACTCACACTTCATACTCCTGAAGACTGGGTCACGACGGATAAGTGATCTAATCAGGGCCCTTAAGACCTAACGTGGGGTTTTATGGAATACCTGGAAAGGGGGGGCTCTCTTTTCCCACTGAAGCTACTGGGAAGACAATGAAGTCCTATGGAGGCAGCAGCCCCCTGCCTCCTTGAGGGGAAAGTGTAGCCGAGAGTTACCAGGTAGGAACACAGCGCTCTGAGGCAGAGAAAGAGGGATGACATGGCCCCGTGGCCCCACAGTGCATGTAGAGATCCCTGGCCTTTTCAGATATGTGCACTAATCAATTTCCTTTTATTGACATTAGTTCAAGCCAAGATTCTGACTAAAACTTGCAACAGGCCATGGTTGGTATCTGGAAAACTCCCTCTTGTTTACTTTCTCTCCGTTTGTCAAAATTCCTCCATGCTTTTCCAACTCTCTTCCTTGCCCACTTTGTATTCTTCCTCAGAATGCTGCCTCAGGAGTTCCCGTCATGGCTCAGTGGTTAACGAATCCGACTAGGAACCATGAGGTTGCGGGTTCAATCCCTGGCCTTGCTCAGTGGGTTAAGGATCCGGCGTTGCCGTGAGCTGTGGTGTAGGTTGCAGACGCGGCTCGGATCCCGCGTTGCTGTGGCTGCGGTGAAGGCCGGGAGCTACAGCTCCTGTTAGACCCCTAGCCTGGGAACCTCCATATGCCACGGGTGTGGCTCTAGATAAGGCAAAAAGACAAAAAAAAAAAAAAAAAAGAATGTTCCCTCAAAGTCAGAAGAAAACAAATACCAGAATGACTCCGCTAACCCCTCACAGCCGGCCCCCTCCAACATGGCGCCTGTTCTCAAGAGACCACCTCAAACTTCGCCCCACTTGGGGGGACAGGCAGTCCAGCCACATATAACTGTATGCACAGAGGTTATTATATATTCAAGCCACTTCGGTATTCATACAAATAGCTAGAAAAAAAAAATCTTCATCCTCACTAAGATAATGGAGCAGGGCTCTCAGGCCTTGAAGACTCAAACATTTAATGTTATGAAATGAAGTTTATCAAGAATGATGTATGGGCAGAGGTTAAGAAAGATGCCACCACGCTGTGTTCCTGAGCCCACTCCTCTCAAACTGGGGTCCTGAAAAGGCAAAACGTGGCAGCTCTTGTTCAGGCCAAGTTTCAAAACGCAAAACACATCCCCAGGCACTGAAAATCGCAGCCTTGGCCTTGAGTGCGGCCCAGGAACAGGCAGTACGGGTGCACATCATGTGAGCCCCTCGCCTGGCTGGTGAGACGCACTCATCCAACCTATGGTAGGGACCTTCCCTCGACCCCCCGACACAGGGACACGGACAAAAGGGACAAACACAGCACACGGCTGCTCAGACTGCATGACGAGGTGTCCTTCCCGCCCCCTCTGCGTGGGGCACACGTGCCCTTGGACCACAACCAGCCACACGGCTGCTCCTCCAGGCAGGCTTGGCAGGTCTTCCTGCCCCTGCTGGGAGGACACGTGGCAGAAAAGCTGACAGCTCCGTGGCCTTGACTGTTCCTTCCCGCTCTGCAGACCAGGCCACTGTGCCTGTCCTTTTCTCCTTCTCTAGCTCCTTGGGTCTCATCTCTGCAAGGCACGGATCCCCCAGAAAATCCAGGCAGCCAGCCCTCCTGGATTGAGGGCAGCCTTCCCCCAGCAGCTAGCCCTTCTCCACCCGCATAACAGCACTTTCCATCGTCTCCTTGCCCTGGGATGAGCTCTGCAAGAATCTAGCTACATCATGAAGCTGGTGAAGCAAGACCTGCCATTTAACATGCCTGTACTTGACTTTTTCACAGGACCTCAGGGTGCGTGGTCAGTGCCCAGCTGGGTGCAGCCTGCTCCCCTGTGCCAGCACCACCAGACTTGCCTCCTGCAGGAGGATCAGCACGCCGGGGACCAGAGAAAATGGGAAATATAAAGGTTTTTGGCATATGTGTGTATGCATGTGTATACACACTTGCCCACACACAGGTAAACAGCGTGCCTATACATATAGGCATATGTGCGCACCTATGCACAGCCCACACACACTACATTTTAATATATGTAATGTCTAAATATAAATGAGGTCTCATGTGGGAACAATAAAAATGCTTTTGGGATACAGGCATACACACAACTCTTTCTATAAACGATTAAGCAAACCAGTGTAAATTATATCTTTTAAATCCCACAAACCCACATCACTAACTGCACTAAGCACTTGTTTATAATTCTCTTACATTTAAAGGATCACCAGTATGAGGCTATAAAACTCCGGAAGCTAACCTGGAGGTATTCTCTGCGGTAACTGTTTCTCAGACTCATCCTCTGACAAGAGAAGAGGGTAAAGCAATTTGCAGGTGGGAAGGAGAGTGAATTAGCCCCAAGTTCAGCCACAGACCAAGCACAAGGAGTACAGTCCCTTGCAAGATCCTGAGATTCTGAGAAAGAGAAATAGCAGAGGTGTCTTTTGCAAGACATTGGGGTGCTGAGCAGATGAGAGACAAGTGTGGGCAGTGGAAAGGGTGTGAGAAGGGCCATTTAAGCGTCTGACTCCCTTTCTCCATCTCCACCTGGAACAGCCAGGGGTTGTGCCCGCTGCCTGAGCAGAGAGTGCAAGGTCCCTCTAGTTCTTCTTCCTGGGGCTGGCTCTCCTCCCTCACCCCAAACTGGGTCCGAGCTGCCACACCCTCTATGAGCCGACCTGGGCAGCCCTGCAGTCAAAGGTCACTGAAAGGCTGCTTTCTCAGGGCAGGCAATGACGAGGCATGATCAAGAGAGAAATTACTTCTCATCAACAAATACTTTGAGTTCCTTGCCACTCAAGGTGAATGGCGGAGCACATGAAGAAGTTAAGAGGGCTGTATTCAGCGACAAAGATTCCTGTTCTCCACCGGATGGGAGAAGTTTGTGTGGCAAGCTATTGCCCCCACAGGTGACTTGGGGGACAGTTCAGGCATGAGCCTCTTAACCCCCATGTCCACATGCTAACAATGTAAGTGAAAATGATAAGCAGATAATTCACACACCTGAAAGGGCAAGAACATCTTTAATTGTTCCCTAAGCTCCAACTTTTCATCCTATTGTAAGTCCTACCAACCCACTCAATGAAATTTTTAAAAACTTTAAAAAAAGTTTTTTATTATAGTTGATTTGCATTGTTCTGTCAATTTCTGCTATACAGCCAAGTGACCCACTCATATACATATATATATATATATGTATATATATATTCTTTTTCTCATATTATCTTCTATCATGTTCTATCCCAACTGATTGGATATAGTTCCCTGTGCTGTACAGTAGGATGGAATTTTCAGCTCAATACTCTCATGACTGTCTGTAAAAAATTAATGTGAATAAATACATTATGTGGCTCAGATACCATGTTGCTGTGGCTGTGGCGTAGGCTGGCAGCTGCAGCTCCAATTTGACCTCTAGTCTGGGAATCTCCATGTGCCATAGGTGCAGCCCTGAAAAGCTAAAAGCAAAAAAAAAAAAAAAATTCAGTGAATAAAATGCAAAACATAAACAAAACGCAAAGAGCTCCTTTTTTATTGAGCACTGGCTATGTGTCCATGTCTGTGCCCATGATCCCACATGTATTATCTCACTTGAGTCTCAAAACCACAACCTACAAAGTAGGTGTGACTTCAGATCCTTTACAGTCAAGGAATCCACGGTGGGGAAGGTTAAGGAACAGGCCCAAGGGCACCTGGAGAGGAAGTAGCAGAGCTCTGAGTTTGTGTTCTACTGTCTCCCAGGATATAAAAAATCCAAAGTGGGCTGAAAACAAAACAACACCCACCTCCTTTTCCATGAAATTTATCTGGCAGAAGAGAGCCCAGCTGCTGACAGCAATTCCCGCGGCAATCCCTTAGGACAGGAGTTCTCTGTCAGTCGCAGTGGGGAGAAAGCAAAGTGGCTGCCCAGGAGAAGAAATGCAATAGGCTTCCCCAGTTTATACCGCACATGCACTATGTGCAATATTCACGCTTTCCATCAGAAGTTTAGGACACGGCGCCTCCCCTCCAGGTATTTACACACTAACTGTGCAGAAACGATTAACACCCGTGAGGTGGAACAGCAGGACCACCCATGCTCAAGTCCACAGTACAGACTCTGTCTGCTTCTGAAAGGAGAGCAGGGGCATACAATGTAAGTGGGAATCACGCCCTGACAAGCCAGGGAAGAAGAGGGCAGTCTGCTCAAGCCCACTCAGAAGCGTCCCAAGGAATTCTGATCTACCCTGAAGACAGGGGCGCTCTTCAGGGCAGATGGGAGACAGGAGTGCTTGAAGGAATTCTACCCCTTTTCTAGAGAGCTTTCAATGAGGTCAGCCACACCCTAAGCAGAAGGATAGATCTGCTCACTATTCCCCACCAACTAAGGATAATGATGATTGGCAGAAAAGTGCTAGATATTTAGGGAGATGTGAAAGTCACCTGTAGCAAAAAAAAAGGGGGGGCACATATGTAAGAAGAGAAATGTTAAAGACCAACTTCATCAACATCATAATTTTGTATAAGGCAGACTCAAGCTCCCAAATCCTGGCCTGAGTGTGCTGGCCACACCCCCCTCTAACCCCATTTACAGGTGGGAAAAGAGTTGGCCAATGGCAACCTTCATGTTGCCTACTATTACTCACTTCCTAAAAGGCTAAAGAAACTAAGAATAATTCTGTCCAATTAAAGCCCAATAAACCATTCCAGTAGAGGAGTAACTAGAGTTACTGGCATCATTACATGTTATTTCAACAGATGAAACTGAAAAGGGAAAAAGACTTTGCTGATCAGAAAAAAAAAAAAAGCATCCACAAATCATGTCGGCTCACAGTGATAGTTCACAGTGTCTTGCATGGTACCTGGCTCACAGCAGAGTTCAATAAATATTAGATGAATGAATGATACAATCCAGGAAATATATCTTGTTTGTCAGATGAATGAACTTGAATGACTAAACAGCAAGCCAGCACACACACACACACACACACACACACACACACACAAAAGACCTGCAGAGATCAGACACTGTTTTGTTCAAAAAGTCAAAATAAAAAAAAACAACACAGCAAATTTCTAAATTAAGAAACCAAAAGTGAACTGTTTTAATAAACAGACAATTTCTATAACTTGCTACTTTGAAACTTGCTAACATTTATAACTATCCGTAAATATCCTTGATATCTGTGATTAGAACACTAAGGTGTGCCTCCAACTTTTGTGAACCCACAGTTTAAAACCTGCAAGGGGAGTGATAGAATGCGTGGACTGCATTGCTTACTTGGTACCAATGGGTTAATATCAGACACAGTATTGACTAGTTTCATACTGGTTGCTAAGCAACATTGCTTCCTTCTCCCAATGGTCTGAGAGAGAGGATAAAAAAGGGCAGAAAATGAGAAATGTTGGAAAAATAGGAAAGTGAAATTCAATGGATCATAAGGCACAATTTGTAGGAAGAGTAAAAGAGGAAATAATTCTTGCAGGATGTACTAAGACATCAGTTGCTTTATGACATCACAAGAGTAACACATTGAGCCTCCAGCTCCAAAGACAGAGAAAGGAGGAGAAGATGAATGTCCCTGACCCCAGCATTGTGCTGCTCATGTTCAGTTCATGCTTAGACAGAAACGCACAGGGTCCATGGATGACAGCAAGCTGACCTGTGTGACAGACCATTATAGCCCAAACAACAACAAAAAAAATCTATCAAGTTCCGAAGGCCCAACCAAAGCTTCCCCATTGTAATCCACTGTCCCAGTCCTTAAAGGAACCTTTGTTCCCTTCACAGCTGAAAGGCCTCTAGCACATGATCTATATACTCAACAGCACTGACCGAATGTTCGCCACATGCCAGGCACTGGACTGGGAACTGCAGGGGGACTGATGGTGCCCGTGCCCTTGACGGGTCCCTCAGCGGGATGCTTGGTCCCCCTTGATCACCATCTCGGTGTTCCATTTTTTCAGAACTTGACCATAGAGCAATTTTAAAACCTCACAGGATGACTTAAGAGATGTTACAGGACAGACCCGTCCCCCTGACCTTGGTCAGCTACAGGACAGGCCTACAAGGCTACTGAACTCTCCTGTCTGAAATCTCCAGGATGATTCTAAAATAAATTACCCAGAGAGAGGTAGCATATTAGTCCATCCACGTCCATTGTCACAGATGAGTTCATTGTACTGTAAGCTGTCATATGCTGTGTCCTGCAGAAACACAGATCCTGGACAGGTCAGTTTTGGCAGTGGGGGGAGGCTGAGGAAGTGGCTGGCCTATGCACAGGCTGGCATCTGGGATACGGGAAGGGAGGAGGGAACGAAGAAGAGTCAAAGGGTCCTGGAGGCAAGGGAGGAAAGGAGGAGTCCTGGATAACCAACAGCAGAGGAGACACCGAAAAGGAGATACTCACCACAAGTCCATGAGGTAGATACTACTATTAATGCCATTTTACAGATATGCAAACCGAGGCATGGAAAGGCTAAAGTCATCTGGCCAATAAATGGCAGATCACAAATCAAATTCAGAGAGTCTGGCCTCAGAGCCTATGCATAGCTCATATGTCTACTAACTCTCTCATGTCTATATGCCTGTATATATATATTTTTAAATTGACTCCTTAAAATTTTTAAAACACATGATACTATTATATAACATCTGAAACTCTGGTTTAATATTCTTATAATTTTGATCATATAAAAAATAATTGCAAGGTTATTTAAATAAGAAATGTCCAACTACATAAAATCATCAGAAATACTTTAGAAAAGTCCTGCTCTATGTACCTGGGAATTCCTTCTACCCCAAGCCAAAAAACCCCCATGAGCCCATACTAACAACTCACTGGTGGTCACCCTCTTCAATACCCTAACTCTACCTCTTCCTTCCTAACAGAGCTGGGATTTTGATCTGGCATGTGGCTGCCATAATGAAAGAGGGTATTTTTCTCTCAGCTAGCTGTGGCTCTGGGACTAAGTTCTGGCCAATGAGAATTAAAGGACTGTGCTATGTGGAACTTCATGGAAGTGTCCTTAAAAGAAAATGAACCTGGGGAGTTTCCTTTGTGGCTCAGCAATAACATACCCAAGTAGTATATCCATGAGGATGTAAGTTCGATCCCTGACCTTGCTCAGTGGGTTAAGGATCCAGTGTTGCCATGAGCTGTGGTGTAGGTTACAGACATGGCTCGGATCCCGCATTGCTGAGGCTGTGGCAAAGGCCGGCAGCTGCAGCTTCAATTCGACCCCTAGCTTGGGAACTTCCATAAGCCACAGGTGTGGCCTGAAAAAAAAAAAAAGCCAAAAAAAAATGTATTTATCATTAGTGCCAAGCCTGAGAAACTGTGCTCCAAGCTGATTAATTTTCCCTTACATTTATTTTAAAAAAGGATTCTATCTAACCTTCAAAAAGGAAAGACCAGGATCACCTGTAATAAGTTGAAACTACCTAGAGATATAGTAGAAATTGTTCAAAGAAACATACGCAATGAAAACAAAATACTATCAAATTAGGTGCAGCCCTGAAAAAAAAGGCAAAAAAAAAGAAAAAAGAGAGAATGAACCTATTCTGTATTCCTTCTCCCTCTTGCTTCTTGGAATGAGCACACAATGACAAGAGCACAGCTGCCATCTTGAATCATGAGAAAATCTGCTAAGGATGTCAGGACCTCAAAAAGAAGGAACCAGGAGTCCTCATGACCATGGAACTACCACAGCCCTGCACAACCCACCTCCATACCTCTTTTATTTGAGAGAGAAATAAATCTCCACCACGTGAAGCCACCCCTGGTCTAGACTTCCTGTTGCATGAAGTTGAACCTCATTCTAATGAATAAACCTCCTATTAATCTGGTACCCTTTTCTCCCCAACCAAGAAACTTCCAAAAACCTTCACCCAGAGAATGTGCCCCCTAACTAGTCAAGGGACTAAGCAAGAAGTGCTGCCACTTATGTGTTCATCTATGAACCACTCTGTTCCAAATTCTTTCTATACATGAGTCTATTTCATCCTTCCAACAAACCTACATGATAGGGACCACTGTAACCTCATTTATACAGATGAGGAAATTGAGGCACAGAGGTTTAAGGGCCATGCCCAAGGTCACAAAACTAGTAAGTGGCAGAGCCAGAACTCAAACCCAACAGCGTGACTCCAAAAATGAGTTCTCAACCTCGGTGCTCCCTCCCCAGATTCAAAAGGGTATCACACGGGAATCCTATGGGAGCCAGCCTTTTAGTGGCTCAAACAGGCTCCCCATCATAGATGACAAGTTCACTCCTACAAAAGCCAGAATGACTTTGGCCTCTTTCAAAATCATCCTGGTGTCCCATCACACCCGTTTTGTCATCCTACCAACAATATTTTAAGTAGAACCAAGTATAAGTCTGGTGTGTAAGCATAAGCATCTGTTTATTGACTTATTTTGCAGGTCAAAGAAATATTCAAATATACATCCAAAAGGACCATCTAGAGAAGCTTTGCCCCTTAGCAACTACACTTGGCTCTCCAGACACCCTGGATAGAGCAGGGTGTGTGCTCCCCTCCCCCCACGGCCACCATGGAGTTAATTCGTATTTCCAGGGCCTGGCACATGTTCAGTCAAAAACCTGGCAGAGTGCCTGTTGTTTACTGAAGCTGGGGAAGAAGCATCTGCAACATTACGAAAAGCATATTGTAAAAGGCAACACATGCAAATTAAACCTCTTGAGCTATGAGTAAATTGCTGGGAAAATTTATAACTCATTTAATAAAACTTGAAGTAAATACATAGCCTGGCTCCCAGGGAAAACAAAATATTTCCCACAATTCTCTCCTTAAAAAAAAGGACAGACCATCGAGCCAGACGGCTCTATCAAGCAGAAAGTATAAATAGCAGCTGTGGTGGTAAGCCAACCCGTTTTGGATTGTGGGGTATTTAATACCCACATGGACAGTGCCACACCCTCCGCTCTGGGATGTATTGGACAACATCCAGGCCTAGAACATTCCCATAATAATCCATGATTGTGCTCACCCAACATAGATCTATGGGGCATCTTCTATTCATTAATTCATTCAACAAGTATTTACCGTCTACCCAAGAGGCACCATAACACAGTGATGAAGGACACATGGCCTGGAGCCCTGCTGCTTGGTTTGGAGGCCAGGCCCTGCCACTCATTAGCTGTATGACTTTGGGCTATGGAGTAAACCCTCTATGCCTCAGTCTCCTCATCCATAAAATAGGAATACCTCCAATATGTCCACATCTTGATGTCACCGTCAGGAGTGAATGGATGAATACATGCAAAGTGTTTAGAATGATGCCTGGCAAAGAGTCATCTTTTAATGAATATCATCTGCTTATTATTTATTAGCTGGCATTATGGGCCAGCTGTTCTGCGAGGTGCACAGGATACAGAACAGACAAGGGAAGGAGGCCTCTATCAGCGAGCTTACGGGCACCTCGAGGCCTGGGGGCAGACCTTCAATACACACGAAGGCAGAGGAGTCAACAACAGGTTTCAAGAGAGTAACACATGCTCTGAAGATGACAAAACACAGGACCGGAAAAGAGACTGATTGCCAGGCAGGGGTGGGGGCCCTTTCAGCTACAGTTTTCAAAGGAAGTCTCTCTGAGGAAGTGATGCTGGAGTTCAGACCCATGTGGTAAGGAGGAACTGGCTAAACCCAGAATGTTCCCCACAACGGGAAGGAACTGCTAAATAATCAGAGACTGAAGAAAGAATTTGCACTCCTGGAGTCACAGCACAAGGCCCGTGGGGCTGGGGCATCCAGGGTGGGGAGTGGCCCACAAGATGAGAGGGGAGATCCAGCTGGACCAAATCACACTGAGCCGTGCAGGGCATGGAAGGACTCTGTGTTTTACACTAAGTGCAACAGGTCACCACCCAAAGGATTTAGAGAAGAAACTGACTTGCGGTTGCAAATGGGGAGAGAGGACAGGGGAGGGAAGGACTGGGATCTGAGATGAGCAGATGCAAAATATTATAAACAGGATGGATAAACAATAAGGTCCTACTGTGGAGTCCAGGGAACTCTATTCAATATCCTGAGATAAACCATAATCAAAAAGAATATGAAAAAGAATATATATACTCTTTTACATATATTCTCATATATTGTTTATATGTATTTTATATATAATGTATAAATTACATATAAAATATATAATTCTTACATATATCATGTGATATATACAATTCTTATATATGATATATATAACTGAGTCACTTTGCTTACAGCACTTTGCTGAAACATTTTTTTGAAAAGAGAAGAGAGTGACTTGATCTGATGGATGATATAATGGTCCAGTCTGGCCACCACGTGGTGAAAAGGTCTCAGGGACACAAAAAGGGAAGGCGGAGGGCAGAGAGGAGGCTGTGGGATGGTCCCAGCAAGATGAGATGAGGAGAGTCCCTGGGCGTGGCCCAGGATGGTGCTGGAGGAGACTCAGGAAATCACTAAGGAGGAGAGCCGACAGGACTCCGGAATGGGTTGGATGTGGGGATGAAGGAAAGAAAGAACTCCAGAAGGACTCCAGGATGGGGAAGACTGGTGTATTCCTCAGCCTGGGAGGGACACTGTAGAATACTGAGCAGACGCGGCTTCTAATTTTCAAAGCTCTTTAAAGATAGTTGGTCAGAGAAGCCTAAAGCATGACATAGAAACAAGAGCAAATGGGATAGAAGTTCTTAAGTGTCTGGTTGACAGTCCAAGGTTCAAAGACAGGCAAGGAAATGGTGTTACAGAAAGTCACAGAAAACAGGGCACCACACCTGGTCTTGAGGATGCAGTCACTGGCATTCTAGAAAGAAAAGGTTACAAGAGCACCTGTGGCGGAGGAAGGTCCCCCACGGGCCACTCCAAAAAAGCAAGGCAAATCACTCTACAGCTAATGGGGGCTTCCATCCAACTCACTGTCAAATTTCTGGACAACCTCCTAGAGGAAAAGTGAGGTGGGAGGTACGACCTTATTTCTATTTGGTCAACCTTGTTTCCATCATTCAGAAAAGGATCAGTAAGTCCTTCAAAAAAACTGTCAACACAGAGACACTCAGGTAATACGGGGCAGTGGCTTGCAGCCCAGGGCCTTCAGTCAAGGAGGCCTTGGTTCAAGACCAAACTTGAAGACTCATTGGCCGTGTGACCCCAGACAAGTCACTCAACTTCTCTAACCCTCAGTGCCTATACAATGGAATAATAGTGGCAATGAATTATTAATGTAGAATGAAGGTAAGGAACACTCCTAAAGGACTTAAAATATTTAGCAGTGATCCATGTCACAGCAGTGACAACGCTGGATTTTTAACTCATTGAGCCAAGAGAGAACTCCTGGTCTGTACATTCTTGATGGCTATTGTCATTTAAGCCCCTCTTTTCCTCACTAGTTTGTAAAATATACAAGTGAACTGGACTTGGATTGTTCATGTTTTACTACCAGCAGCTAACAAGGTGCCCAGCATTAATAATGGTAATATTGTAATCATGATTTATGGAAGTCAATATTTACAGAACTCTATGTGCCCAGCATGACGCTAAGCACTTTGCTGGCATTAAATCATAAGAAAGGTACAGGAGGGTGGGAGGAGCCTGGAACGCTGCATTTTCATGTTCACTGCCTGTCCAAGCTTTAGCTTAAGCTTTCTACTATTCAGTGTCCTCATCTGCAAAATGGGGGGAAAGCAGTACTTAACCCTAAAGAGTGTTTGTGAGGATTAAATCAATTAATACGTGGGAACCTCTTGGAATGGGCTTGGCCCTAGATAAAGGCTATGAAAGTGTTAACTATTATTACCATTATCAATCACAACCACCTGACAAGTCAGGTGCTGCTATTATCCCCACTTTACAAACCAAGGCACAGAGAAGTTCAACAAATTCCTCAGGGACATAGGCTCCCCAAACCAGAGGCCTGACAAGTACATTTTGGAGGGATAAATGAGCATCACACTTTGCTAGGTTAGTGCAACATGTGAAAGCTCTAGGCCTGAACATCAGCAACACGCTCCACAGGGTGTGTTATAAGCCTCCCTGCCATGGCAGCCCCAGGGCACCGTCCAGTGGAACACTCAGGGACACACTCGGGGATGAAGATGCTGGATCTTCAACAGAAAGGAAGAGAAGGCAGAAGATGAAAACCTGGGGTCAATGGTATACCACAGATAAAAGAAGAGGCCAAATCAACCCCTTCAAAAATGAAAAATCTGGAATTCTCATTGTGGCTCAGTGTGTTAAGAATCTGACTAGTATCCATGAGAATGCAGGTTCAATCCCTGATTCATCCCTAAAAAGCAAAAAGGAAGAAAAAAAAATTATCTTGCTCACGGGTCTGCCCACTTCTACCACTTCTACACAGCCACCACTGGGACCACCCAAACCACATGCCAAGCTCTAGCAGGACAGCTCAGAAACAAGAGTAAATTAGGCTCCAATATATGACCTAAATCAAGCACACATGACTACATATTTTGGGGTCTTTTGTAGATATTCTAAATCCAAGTTTGCTCTTAACGAGAAGACTTCCTTCCTGGTGCAGGTGGCCTTTCTACACTACACAACCCTTTCGGGGCAGCTTTGCCATCCTCCTACCATAATTTGCTTTCACAACTTTGCTTTTTTTTTTTTTTTTTTTTTTTGGCTTTTTAGGGCCAAATCCATGGCATGAGTTTCCCAGGCTAGGGCTGGATCAGAGCTGCAGCTTCCAGCCAATACCAGAGACACAGCAAAGCCAGATCCAAGCCACATCTGTGACCTACACCACCGCTCATGGCAACGCCGGATCCTTAACCCACTGAGCGAAGCCAGGGATCGAACCCACATCCTCGTGGATACTCAGCCCAATGAGCCACAATAGGAACTCCCATAACTCTCCTTAATTCAGGGGCCCTCACGCTTCAGAGGATGAGGGCATAAGCCTCACCTGTCTCACAGGTCATTATGACCATCATGTTTCCTTGAAAAAAGGCAGATGTGGCACATGAGAACTGCACGTGGCTTAAGCCGCAGGGAGCAAGTGTCACATAGACCTCAGTGTGAATTCCAGCTCTGTCACTCATTTGCTGCATGGCCTCAAGCAAGTTACTGAGGTTCTTTAACGGAGCTGAGCCTCTGGCACCGCATCGCTAAAATGGGATGAAAAACAGTACCTACTACAGGGCCGCTGGAAAATGAATGGGGTAGTGCAAGTAAAACCCAGCACCAGGGACGAAAGTATTCATAAAGGTTCAGAGCTGTTGCTACTGTTTTCGCTGGGTTTGGGGTGGGGGCGGGTGTGTTTTTTTTTTTTTTTTTTTTTTTTTTTTGCCATCCCGCAGCATGTGGAGTTCCCAGGCCAGGGAAAGATCTGAGTGCGGCAACACCAGATCCTTAACCTACGGGGCTGGGCTGGGGATGGAACTGGTGTGCCAGGGCTCCCAAGATGCTCCCGATCCTACTGCACCACAGCGGGAACTCCTTGTTGTTGCTGTTTTGATGTTCAAGTGGTTTCATCCTCAAAGGGCTTTCAAAACAGTGTTCATTTCCGCAGGACGACGAAGGATGAATCCACAGAGCACAGAGGATTTTTAGGGCAATGCAAATATACAGTCATGGATACACGGCCTTGGACATTTATCCAGACCCACAGACTGGACAACGCCAAGACTGGGCTTTAGGTGATTATGCTGTGACAATATAGGTTCATCAGCTGTCACGAATGGACCCCTCTGGTGGGGGATGCAGGGAAGGGAGTACATGAGAAATCTCTACCCTCCTCTCCATTTTGCTGTGAACCCACAACTGCTCTAAAAATAAATAAACAAATAAATAAATGAGTCTTAAAAAAAAAAAATCGTCCCCAGGGTAACACACAGGCCAGAGGAACTCAATACTAACTCTTAACGGGAATTTCCAGAAAGGAGGCTCCAGGAAGTGCCAACCCTGCCCCACGCACGCTGCATGGCAGCAGGAGGGGACATTCGGGGATCCTGGCATGGGGGACTTCTTAAACTCCTGACAATTCTTCTAAGAATAAAGGCAGAAGATGACTGCTTCTGACGTACTGCTCCAGGCCCCTCTCCAACCCCTCCTGCGTTTGGACATCACTCAGGCCCATCAGAATCCGGAGCCTGCTGTCTGCTGACTGACAACAGAAAGAGAAATTTAGAGGTGTGAGTGAAATGACAGAGCTGTCACGGCTGCCTCGGAAACGACTCTTTTCTTAAAGAAAGGAAAGATAACAGAAAGGGGGGAAAAAAACCCTCAGACAGCTGCGATACCCTGTCACAGTTGCTGGGAGAGGTTTTTTTTTTTTTCTTTTCAAAAAAGCTTCACATGAATCGAAAAAAAACGGAGAAGAGCAAAATGGTTACCCCAAATGTGAATCTCAGTTCTTACATGACTAGGATAGACTTGGGGGACAAATTCCCTTCTTTGGACCCAAGATAAGAACATGTCAGCAAAATGTTTTTACTTGGAGAATGGGAGGCAATTTTCTTATCCTTTAAAAAATCCTACTGGTTAGGAGTTCCCACCATGGCCCAACATGATCAGTGGCATCTCTGGAGCACTGGGACACACGTTCAATCCCAGGCCTGGAATGGCAGGTTAAGGATCCCGTTGCTGTGGTGTAGGTCACAACTGCAGCTTGGATGTGATCCCAGAAACTCCACATGCCATGGGGCAGCCAAAAGAGAAAACAATTTAAAAAATAAATAATACAAAAATATCTGTTAAAAAAAAAACCCTCCAGGAGTTCCTGTGGTGGCTCAGTGGTTAACGAATCCGACTAAGAACCATGAGGTTGCAGGTTCGATCCCTGGCCTTGCTCAGTGGGTTAAGGATCCGGCGTTGCCGTGAGCTGTGATGTAGGTTGCAGATGTGGCTCGGATCCCGTGTTGCTGTGGCTGTGGCGAAGGCCGGCAGCGACAGCTCCTGTTAGACACCTAGCCTGGGAACCTCCATATGTCGCAGGTGCGGCTCTAGATAAAGGCAAAAAGATGAAAAAAAAAAAAAAAACCTCCAAACCCCAGACTCCAAAGTATCCTTCCTTGCACTGATATCAGCTCAAGACCTCGGATCCTAATTCTAAAGTGGACTTCTGGTCAACTAATAACCTTAGTAGTCATAGCGCTCTCCAGGCCCTGGCATCTGTGATCAGCACATCAAAGTCACACTTTTGCTACACATTCGAAAAACAGCCTGGGCCATAAGCCCAAGTCCCAGATCTCACGTCTCCTTCCTTGTCATCCAATATTTCTGCCAGTTAGTAGTTTAAAATGTCTTGTTTCTTTGACATCCACAGCATGAAAAACTGACCATTTATAAGGGGTCCTCTTAAAAAACAAACCACTCTAGACTGAAAAGTACAGGCTGCCTCTACATCCAGCTTCCTTTCAGCAGCAGAGAAGTTGTTGGCCAAGGAGATCGTGTTTCAAAGGCTCCCATTTTTCTGGGTTTTCTGAGAGCCCTAACTGTACAATAACCATGAGAATAAACAGAGTCCCCATCTCACCCACAGGTCAAACACAGTCCAGAAAGGAATGCCTTTATTAAGATAATGCCTTGGAAAAACCAATACTTCTAATAGCAACAACAACAGAAAAAGCTCAGATCATAATAGATGGAAGGAAATCGCAGTTTGAGTATTTTTCCAAGATCCAAGAGAGTGGAGCAGCCTAGAATAAGAAATCCCATCCCTGCTTGTAAAACGCTCCAGGAGAACCACAAACCTACTGGACTGCTGATTGATGTAACACTTGGATCAGAAATACACTGCATGAAATACAATTTCCAGAGAGGAAAAGGAAGTCCTTGATGAGCCTGGTGAAAGAGTGATAAAAGCTTCACTCAAGGCTTGCACTTTTGTATCAGATTGTGGGAAACTTTCATCAAAACAACCCAACTGAGTCCATTAGCCATCCGTCCGCAAGCACTATATAAACCCTTAACACCTTGCCTAAGAGGAGGCCTCATAATCACCCCGATTCCTGCCAGGAGGTGGGGGGAGGCAAAGCAGCAGATGGAGAGGCTGCCTAAAGCTATCTTGTGAACAAAAGACATTTTTCTCAAATGGGGAGAGAAAGGGAAGAAGAAAACATCCACAGGAAGAAGAAAACGGACCAACATGAGTTTCTTCTCTCTCCACCAGCATCTCCATGATCACAACACTGATTTCAGGGTTGCTGAGAAACCCTGAATAGAAGAGAGGGATGGAAACAGTGTTGGAGTAAGAGCAGGGCAGCTGGCTCCTGCTGTTGGCACTTAACATCTGCTTGGCCATGGACCCCTCAGCTCTAGACCCAGGACAATAACTTCTGCCTTTCCTACCCTCTGGGGTTATTCAGGCCACCCAATTCAATGATGGCAATGAAATTGCTTTCGAGATTCTAAAACACTGAGCAAATCTAAGGCACCATTACTAATTTAAACACCATGTCGGTTATGACTCACTGGTTCCCTGTGCTCGGCCACTTGGCCTGAGCTGTGGTCAGGACTAACAGGGCTAAGGTGACACAGATCAAGGTCTTCAAGGCCGTCCCCCTTCCAAGCTCTCTCACTGCTCATCTCCATTGCTTTGCTTCAGCAAATTCTCTAGCTTTGTTCTGGCTTTTGGTCCCTGGAATGCCTGAGAGAGGAGGAGGAGGAGAGTTCAGTGCCTAGGCTAAAATCCATAAGCTGACCTCATAAAATGTGCATGCTAGAAAGCACCACGATGCACAAAGAAACCCAGAGAATGAAAAGTTCCAACTAGACAGGGAAGAATATGAAGCTGGTTTTCAAATATGTTTGAGTAGCAGTCCTTTTCCCCAAAATGAATTATGTGCAGCAGTCTAATATGTAAAAAATAAGGAAAGAGTTGCTGGGGCTGAAGTGGAGGCCAAGAGCTCAGATCTACTTCCCAGATTCCCTTCACCTGTGGCGTGGACAAAGAAAAGTTCTGGAAACCCATGAGCATTTTATCACTTCTTTTTACAGAGGAAGAGACTAGGGCCCACCCAGGGGAAGAAAATGGACCATGGCCCCAAAGCTAGCTCTCAGCCAGGCCCCACTTCAACCTTCTCATCTCCAGTCCATGCCTTTTCCACAGACCACACTACCCCCCAAGGTGGCCCAGGAGGATCTGTGTTTGAATAGAGAGCTGAGAAC
>PVHT021183726.1:9838885-9995077 GCA_004024745.2 Catagonus wagneri
GTTCTAAATCATATTCATTAACAGATAGCCCATTTTCCAGGAATGTAAAATGCATTTCTAAAGATAAATTTTCATACCTCCAACTTGATTTCAAATGACTGGAGATCCCTTGTCTATATAACAAGTAATGTTCATTACTCCATTAAATTATTACTATAATAGTAGTAATATAAACAATAATAGGAGCTAATATTCCAGAACTTCTTATGTACCAGGCACTGTGACAAATACTTCACATGTAACAGCATCTCACTGAACTAACCTAATCCTACAAGCTTTTATGTTTGTTTGTTTGTTTTACAGGTAAGGAAACAGATGTTCAAGGAGTTAAAGTAACTTGTTAAGGTTACCAGATAGTAAGTGGTAAAACTAGGATTCAAACTCGGGTCTTCTGACCCCTCCCTGATCAGGGACTTTAACCAGGACCAATTCAGCCTCCAGAAATTCAAGTTTGCAGAGAACTTTTCTTTGTGCATATAATGGAGCAAGAGATCCTACACAGACAGTTCCTCACAGAACTGTCCTCCTACTTCCACTATTTCAATCATTTTATGTGTGGAAAGAAGCTATGCTTAAGCCCAGACCTACCTGTCTAAGAACAGATTTTAAAAGGAAACAAAACATGAGGCTGTGCCAACAGAGGCTGGCTTGAAATTAACTCTCACACTGACATAAAGAAAGTTAATTAGTTCAATCCAGCCGATGTCTGATTTTATTAAATGTTAGAAATTAAATGAAGGTTTTAAAATAAATAAATCAAAGAAAACATTTCCCGTCTATGCAACCCCTCAATTCTCTCCCTTTGGATCGTGTGTTAATCGGAGGGATTCCAAAGGGAGCGAGAGAACATTTCTTAACATTTTCTTGAGAGTTCGGTAACGTATTTTCCACATAATAGATATAAATAATGAACATGGGGCCACATTAATTTTAATTCATGTTAAATATGGTTTCTGGGTTGAGTTTATTTGTAACACCCCCCCTTCCCTGTGCTATTTCATTCCTCCTTGCCATGTCACTATTTAGCTTGAAATTTCACAATATGGAAATGAGAAAAACAAACTCGATCCTAATTATCTCCTGCAGGATCATAAAAATAACATTAATAAAATGTGGTAAATATCAGTAGTGATCATTACCAGGCCTGTGCCAGAAAATGAAACGCGGCAGCACCCCCAAAGCAGGAAGGATTAAAGCAAGCCAGCCACCATTAAACACACGCCTATTAGCATATTCGCTCTGTAAGCAGATTTAATGGCAATAGTAAAGTTGCCTTTAATCTGAATGGGACAAAAATTTCAACTGCATAGGGATATGCATAGAATCTCTATGCATACGCTGCTTCATAGCTTTCAAAGCAGGGTCATGCCCACTATTTCAGCTTTGTATCCCTCTTGCCCTTACTCAGAGGGAGCTCCAACAGGTCTCACTCCAGCTGACAACTGGGATTGAGAGAACGGAGGAAGATGTGACCTTCCTGGATTGACCTCTCGAGGCAGCAGACGGAGGTTGGATCGTGAGCCCTCTGGCACCCAGATCTGTGACCTCCTCATTAACATTAACTTTCTTTTGGATAAACCACCTGGGCGCAGTGACAAGAAGGACCTCCTGGCCGTTGTAGGAAAAAGTAAAGGGCAAAGCATCATCAGTAAGAAGAACAGATAAATAAGATGCCTCACCAGGGACCGAAGGACAAAGCAGATGTTAACCAGCAGTTGATGTGAAAAATACATAGTATTTGCTGCACAGCTTTGTTCTATGACAAGGGTTACATTCACATAGGTAGGACAGCTCACAAAAGTGTACTAGGCAATGTCAGAGGCAGTGAAGCTTGAATGGCCAGCGTGTAGCTCTACACTCTATAGCTGTATTTCTTTATTCATATAAATAAGACCCTAAATATGAGGATGCCAAACTCAAAAGTAAACTTCTGTTCCTGCTGTAGAATGTCCAGGGAGTTCCCATTGTAACTCAGTGATGACAAACCCAACTAGCATCTACGAGGATGTGGGTTTGATCCCTGGTCCCTCTCAGTGGGTTAAGGATCTGGTGTTGCCGTGAACTACAGTGTAGGTTGCAGACACGGATTGGATCTGGCGATGCTGTGGCCATAGCATAGGCCAGAAGCTGCATCTCTAATTCGACCTCTAGCCTGGGAACTTCCATATGCCATAGGTGCGGCCCTAAAAAGAAAATAAAAACAGGATGTCCAATATATAAAAATTTAATATACATAAGGAAATTCAAGTACATTATCAACTATTGACAGGTACTTACGGCTGTAAGAAGATAAGCAAAAGGCATTAGCCTAAATAAATAAATAGATATAACAGCATGTCTGCTGGGCTGTAATGAATTAATTCCCTAATTGGTCTTCCCTGAACCCCACAGTAGTCTCCATTAGGTCTTCATGGACAATCCATACATCAATAACAGGATGTTTCTATAGCTAGGTTTATGGACCAGCTACTTTGCTGGCCATTAGTATCCCTAGGAATAAACAGGGGGGCAAGTTGAAGTTTGAAGAAAACAAAGCTACATTATCACACAAGGAATAGTATTCAAAAATGTGGACCCAGGGCCTGGTACAGTTCTGTCATGGTTTGAGAGAATGTATTTTCCTGAGAGTACAGGGTAGGCTAGAAGACGGACCTTATACAACCACTGGAATTAACTACTTAGCTACTCCTCTAAGACAGAGACTTATTTATTGTTTGTGTTTCATGAACTGCGTAGGGTCACTCGCCAGAGTGCAGCCCTTTAGGCAGGCCATGGGCCTGGGGCAGTGCCCTCCAACAGGTGTACCAGATTAGTGACATTTCACAATTCTCATCTTGATCACATGGCCTTGAGGGGTCTCAAACTTCAGTGTGCACCAGGACCCCCCAGGGGGCTTGCAAAAACACAAACTTCTGAGCCCCATCCCCAGAGCTTCTGAGTCAGTAGGTCTGGGGTGGAACTTGAGGATCTGCATTCTAACAAGATCCTGGGTGAGGCCCATACTGTTGGTCTGAAGACCCTATCTGAAGAACCACTGCTCGAGAAAACAAAGCGATTTGCCCTCCAGGCCAGTCTTCATGGGCTCTTTTCCTAGTGCCTGAGGAACCCTTTTTGTTTCACGTTGAATTGTATCCCCCACCAAAATCATATTTCAAAGTCCTAACCTCCAGGACCCTCAAAATGTGATGTTATTCGGAAATAGGTTTGTGCAGATGTACTTGGTTTACGATGAGAGATTAGGATGAGTCCTCATCCAGTATGACCGGTGTCCTTATAAGAAGGGGAAATTTGGAAACAGACATGCACTATGCAGAGTCATGTGAACTGGAACACAGAAGCTGGGCTGATGCATCGAAGCCAAAGAACACCAGAGACTGCTGGTAAACCACCAGAATCTAGGGGAAAGGCATGGAACAGATCCCCCTCACAATCCTCAGAGGAACCAGCCCTGCCAGCACCTTGATCCTGACCTTCTGTCCTCCAGAACTATGAGAGGACACGTTTTTGTTGTTAGAGTCACCCCGTTTGGGGTACTTTTTTAGGGCAGCCCTATCGAAGTAATACTCCTTTGTAGGACCATCAGAAGGAAGTTCAAGTCTCACCTGAAAGGATGCTATGAAGGAACCCCGGTCCTGTCTCTCTTCCACTTCCAAGTAGGTTTCTCTCCACCCTCTGAGGACCGGAGGCTCTCGTCTTATCAAGTATGTGCCCAAGCCTCAGCTCTAACAGGGGTGTACAGGGGGTGTACTCTGCACTAAGCTCTCACTCAGGGACCCTTGAACACATTCACAGCCAGCATTTCTATTTCTAAGGCTTCAAACTAAAGAAACCCAGACACAGCACAAGGGAACTCATGTACCTGTGAAGTGAACAATAGTGAAACCCAGATGAAACAAAACCCTGCTCCAAGGAGATTATGTAGTCATTAAAGTACTTTTCATTAGGAGTATATAATTATAGGGAAAATGCACATGCTATAAAATCAAGTATAAAGGCAAGATATAAAATACTGTATATTAAAAAAGTAGAATAATAACTGGAAAGAAATACATCAAAATATTAAGAGTTTTTAATTTGGGGGCTGGCAAGACTATTGGAACTATTTTTCTTCTCTCTACATTGCTTTCTCTATAAAAAGCATCAATTATGTTCATAATAGAGAAGGTATGTTAGGCGTGGAGGGATCACTTCCTGAGTTCACAACTTTTCATTGCTCATCTTGGCTCCAGTGTTTCTTTCCATCAAAACAAGGACATTACCTAAAATCTGCCAAAGGTTTGACAAACTGCCCCTACAGGGTGGAAGGTCCTTTTCGGTTTGGAGACTAGGTCTATTAAAACAACTTTCTTCTCCATTATAGAAACCTCCAAATAGAAGGACTGTGAAACTCTGCTAAATTTCTCCCTTTTCTGTCCCTGGTGCTGGAGGTAAATTTTGATGTTCAAATCTTTCCAAGTGGCTCTTCCATGGAGAACAATACCCACATTTATCACCCTTGGTTTCTTCACCCGCTTTCTTTTCTGTAACTGGTTTTTTTTTTTTTTTGGTCATTTTAACATCACTTCTTAAAATTATCCCTTTGCTATACTGTTTAATATTAAATAGATGGAGAATAGATTTGGGTTAAAACATGCCTCTTTATATATGATTATCCATGGATAATTTGAAGTGATCAGATGTTCACACTTCAGTATGAATCAGCTTCCGAGCTCTGTTTGCATTCTACTATCTGGCTGAGACTATTAAAACGAATGAATGGAGTTTTGAAGAGATGATGAATGAAAATGAATTTGCACCATGTGAGCATTTCATGAAGAGAGGTCACTGGCCAGGGCAGGGCATTGGGCCTTTGGGAAACACAGTATCAGAAAACAGGAAGGAGGGAAGATGGTGACAGAAATGCAACAAAGGTCACCTAAACTTGGGTCAGAGTTCTGCTGCATGGCCCCACCTGAGTAGCTTTAACCTTAACCCACCTTTTTTTTTTTCCTAAAGGAGAATTTCCGCTACAGTTCATGATTAATGTTTAAAGTAAACAGAAGCTCCTCCATATGTTTAAATCATCTGAATAACAAATTAAATGCTCTTAAGCAGCAGGCTTTTGAGATCCTTTGATACTGAATTTGATCATTAACAACTTGTACATAGTCACTTCACAGTGTATGTGGGGGGGCATATCTATCTATATATATATAGAGAGAGAGAGCAAGAGAGACGTGTGTGTATATATACATACATACATATATATATATATACACATACATACATATATATACATACGTATATACATATATATACATACATATATATACACATACATATATACACATACATACACATAGATACTATATATGCATATACACATATATATACACACATACACTCATAACACATATGCATATATATACACACACACGTATATACACATATATATACACACACACATATATACATACATATGTATATATACATACACACATACGTATATGTGTAAGTCTATAAATAACAGACTTTCATACTTAGCTGAGTTCTTAACCTGATAAAGAATTCAGAGGGCAAGGCTAGCAAACTTGGTTGAATTATAAGTAAAAGTGTGCACATGCGTGCCTGTCGGGGGGCAGAGGGTCCACAGCTTCAATGAGATTCTCAAGGGCAGGACTTAACCGTGGTGGGGATGGACACTCTCATTCACACCATGCCGCGCTCACACAGGAGGTGCCCCACAACAAGGAGGAACACAGTCTCCCCCCCAGGGGGGCGCTGCAGGTGGGCCTCCACCGCTGCAGGGACCTGCTCCTGGTGGTCCAGGCAGTTCCTCTGGGAAGAGCAGTGAACTGAGGCAGGGGGTCTCCGCCTGGACCCTTTCCATCCCAAGGAAGCAAATAAGACACTGATGTTCTCAGATTTTTGCACTGACCCTGGAAGGCAGATTTTCTCTCCAAATTTGCTCCCAGCTGTACAACCCAGAGGCAACCCACTTCCCTCCTACTCATGTGAATATGAAGTTTTGTTTCATAAAACTCCAGCTATCCACATTGTTTTTAAAAAAATAAAAACTCAACAAGTGTTGGAGAAACTGGGCTAGTCTTTTAAAATTGAACTCCTTGGGGGTGCTCTGGGGCCAAGGTGCATTTTCTATCTTCAGGGGCAGGGAACAGTCACTGATGTGTAAAAGGAGAAGCCAAAACCAGAACAAAGGCCTGTGATGATAAGCTCACTCTTGTGAATGTTCTAAGGGTGGAATATGAGCAAATACCTCTCATAATGTTTCCAACAAGGTAACTGGAAAATTGCGTTGACCAGGATCCCCCATTCCCCAAACAACCCCATTAAGCCTCGCACACCTAGTTACAGACCCATTCAATTCTGGCTTAATTTAATGTTGGCTCACAGCAAAGGGAAGATGTGACAAAGGGAGCCAGATCTGCCATGAGTGAGAAACCAAGGTGTCCCTCACCCAGCCTTCAGGACCACACCCACCCCTGCCCTTCTCCTCCCAAGCCTCTCCCCTCCCCACATCGGTACCAGCCACAGCCCTGAAGATGCATTTCTGGCCCCAGCACCCTTGTCAGCAGGGCGCACAGGCTCCAGTTTTCAGTTTATAAACCTGTAACTCGGATCCCATCTTCTTTCTGCCCTCTGCACAAGCCCATAAACATCCCCAGCTCCGGCTCGTGACGGTTCTTTCCTCTAATGGAAGCTCCCTCCTGGCTATCCCAAAAGAGAAAGATGTGTCTGGTAAGTGGGAGAGGTCAAACCTGAGCACAGCTATTTATTACTGATACTGCGACCAGATGGATCTAACCCATCCATCAAAGCCCTCGTCATCCTCATCACATTAGCTTCTCATAAAAGCCTCCTGCTCTTTCCCCTCACAGTTTGGCTCTGCCACTTCTCTCCTTTCCTCTCTCTCTCTCTCCCCATCTCGCTCTCTTCCTCTCCTGCACTTTCACGAAAATGAACCCTCTCTAACCCCATTGCTGTTCTCCTTAAATCATGGCTACCCATCACTCCGTGGCTATTTTTAAACTTTACTTTTATCAATACTCATCCGGTAGCTCAGGGAGATATTAAAACTGTACTGGGGCAAGGAAGGGCGTTTCTGACACTTGCTCCCTCATTCATCAGTTCCTCATAGGCCCGTTGGTGACAATGAAAAGATTTCACAATACCGTGCAGCAGAAACTCATTCTCCTGCTCATCCATCATGCTCAACCTAGCAGCAGTGCTACTGACCTAATCTGCAATGCCTCGGTACTCACTGGAGATTTCTTAAAGGCACCCTTCATTGTTGTCTGGAACAAAGAACAGGTCTGGGCCATTCGATAAGGAGGCTAAATGGTGCAAGGATTAATGAAATATTCCTCCATCTCTCTCAGTCCTGGGTTCAAAGACTGCGTGGCGGGTGTAGCCAAGCAACCCCTCCCGGGCTGAACTCAGCACAGCTGATTCATGGTTCTGCTACGTGTGCTCAAATACAAAGAATGTTGCTTGGGGCTCCCCAAACTGTGGGTGCCGTCCTGGATCCCTGTCTTCACTTATTCACTGATGTGCTCCTTTCCTTAGCAAAGGTTTTTAAAGCACCTGTTATGTACTAACTTCTAGCTTAAACACTGGGATCATAAAGGCACAAAGTCTAAATGCTGGCTACAAAGAGCTCATTCGTTGAGTCAAAGTGGAGGCAAACAAGCAAAGATTTCTATGCCAGCACTTACGGCAAACTGCTAACAAGCCCCAACTCACTTCCCTTCATCTCCTTTCCAATGAAAGGATTTCCCCTGAAATGCATCAGCGCCCACGGCAGTCCAGCTAGAGAATACACCTCCCAGCGACCCTTCAGCTCAGTGTTGCCATGTGACTAAGATCAAGCCAACAGCCTGTCAGCAAAATGGTGTGTGCAAAGCTGAGATCATATCCTAAAAGAGGGAGCCGGCTAACACTACAGGCTGCCTCCCCGCCTCCCACGGAAAGGAGTAACAGCCATGAGGCTGGTGAGCCAGCTTTGGCCATGAAGACAAAGATGATTCATTAAAGAATGGCAGAGCAACCAGGAACAAGGAGCCTGGGTCCCTGAAGGACCTCGGAGACAAGGGGCCTCCCAGAGACTTAGCGTATCAGATGGCCCTGAAGCAGCCATGACAGTGACCCAAACCCTGGTGGCTAAGTCAACACGTGTGAAGAAAGAGGACTCAGACAGCCACAACTTCCATTGTGATCTTCAGATGCCTCTGCATGAAGCCCAGAGAGGAAAAGGGCTGCCTTCAAGGTTCTTAAGTGTTCTGTAGCTGACATCAGCCCATTTAAGTGTGGAAACAAGAGGCAATTCTGAAACCCCACCAGGCAAACACAATAAGAACTCCAGGTTGCTTCAGTTCCTAACAGCCCACATTGTTCCTTCTGCTAGCTACTTACATCATCTTTGAACTAGTCCCATTTCAGATCTCTGTCCTCTTTCCTGAAGGAAAATGTAAGTCCTGGAGGGTGAGGACTGCTTCTTTAGCTTCTCTCCTATACAGAGCTCAGCACGGGGCTCAGCAAGCCAGACACTCATAAAAACAGGATCCAACTTGTGAAGGAATGGGAAACTAAGGCAGTGCAATGAGAAAGGAAGCACGCAGATTTTGTCGAAATAAACCTTCATGCTGCAATCCACACTTGAGGTGCTATGGTTTGGAGCCCCCATTATACAGATGTAGAAACAGAGAAACCTAAGCCAGGTGAAGGCTGACACTGAGAGCTCACAGCTAGCTCATGACGAAGATGCTGCTGATAACGTGGTCTCCTGTGCTCTTCCTGCTATAGCGGAACTACCAAGTTGGGCCATAGTACAAATACCAAGGGCACCTACTCAAACTAATTTTGGTCCGAATCCTCACCTCTCAACTCACTCCTGTCTGACCACAAATTCCAACTGAAAGCCCAGGGACAACTGACATAGTAGAAAACAGCAGGAGTCACTTGTGGAGTGCAGAGGCTGAAGCACATGATTAGCAGAGTTTTAATATGGGTCAGGCTTGTGATCTGTTCTCCCGGATTCTAATCTAGAAGCACCTAGACTTTAAATTTCAGAAGGCACCAGTTTCTCTAGTGAATCATAATCTCTACTTCTTCAAGTGAAATAGCTCTATCTTATAAGGAGTGTAATATCGAAAAATGTTTTATTTAAAATTAGCTGAATCTAATATGCCATTGATTTTATTATTCCATGGTTTTATGTACCACTGAGAAAAACAAAGCCATTAAACTCAAACATAACTCTTTCCACTTTGAATTTTTATTTTATATTTATTAAAAGAGTTCTTTTAGACGCAACACAAATTTTTTAAAAAAAAAAATCTTTTTTGGCCATGCCCAGGGCATGCAAAAGTTCTGGGGCCAGGGAACAAACCAGTGACACAGTAGCAACCTGAGCCATTGTAGTGACAACACCAGATCCTTAACCCACTTGCACCACCAGGGAACTTCCAAAAATAAATTTTTATTACCGCCAGTCGTGAGACCGACCATGGCTCTGGCCACAGAAGCGGATGCATGATTCCACTCCTAGGACCACATTCACCTGCTCCAACCCTCTACTGGGTTCTACATTCAGGGTAGAACCCAGACCAAAGTCAAGGTGTCAGTCAGGCTGGATTCTTTTTCAGAGGCTCTAACAAAAAAAAAAGAAAAAAAAATCACCTCTCAAGCTCATTCACGTTACTGGCAACATCCAGATCCTTGTGGCTGTATATCTGATGTCTCTGATTCCTTCCTGAATGCCTGCTAGGACTCACTTTCTGCTTCTATGATCAGTCTGGACATGATCTCACATGGGCTTTTCCATCATCAAGCCAACTACAGCCTGTCCAGTCCCTTTCCTGCTTCACGTATCTATGAGGTCCTCTTCCTTCACTAGCCAAAGAGAGTTCTGTGCTTCTAAGGACCATGTGATCAGATTAGGCCCACCTGGATCATCTCCCATTTTTAGGGTCTACTGTGCATTCTTCCCTAACACAATCATGGCAGTGACAACATCTTCGCAATTCTCAGGACTAAGGAGAAAAGGATCTTTGCGGGCCATTTTTAGAATCCTGCCTGTCACACTAGGTCTCCTGTGAACTATGGAAGAGACCCAAGGGGCCTTCCAGTAAAATCCTTTATTACCTTAAGGTAGATCAAGTTGGATTTCTGAGCCCTAATGTACTATTATATAGAGCTAAAGATTAACAACATTAATAACGACCTGACTCGTTTTGACCAATGGGTAGCTAAGAGTCTAATTTTTTTTTAAATGGCTGCACCCACAACATATGGAAGGTCCCCAGCCAGGGACTGAATCTGAGCCTGATCTGTAAACTAAGCCACAGCTGCGGCAACGCTGGATCCTTAACCCACTGTGCTAGGCTGGGGATGGAAACCACGCCTCTGCAGTGACCTGAGCTGCTGCAGTCAGATCCTTAACCCACTGTGCCACAGTGTGAACTGCCCAGAGAGCATAATTCTTAATTTACATAAAGCTAATTCCAATTCCTCCTGGGAACATAAGCTTTCCAGGAACAAAATTAACAACAGTGAAAGTGCAGGAAGGGTCCAGCAGCATCTCAAGCATCTGAACAAGAAGCTGGATGTCGCTCACTCATCCTCATACAGGGCGGGAGAGCCAAGAGCCCAGAACCCCTAAGGGACAAATTTCTCAAAATAAATAAATAAATAAATAATTCCCCAAGATCCATGTTTTAAATCCTACACACAAGGAGGAAAGGAACCTTCCAAGCCTTTTGTCACGGTATCTGCCTCGGATCATCCTAATTGAATGGCTATAAAATCATCTTCCAGCATCAAATACACTTAGTGAAGCCCCCACCCCACAAGCCTCCCTTACTCACCTGGATCTCGCCAAAATCACTCCATTATTCCTTGTCACGTGTGATCAGAGAGACAGAGCAAAAGATGTGAGAAAAAGGAAGAGGGAGAAGGCAAGCATAGCTGAAGAAAACCATTTCAGAATTTTTCTTCAACACTTATCTCCAAAATGGCCCATTTGATTCATGAACATCTCTAATGTATATCATCAGTGACTGAAGGAGTTTTTTTATATGATTTTTGACAATTTAACAAGTCCTCCTGACAAATTAAATGGTTGTGTTGACAACTTAACTGTACTGCCAATCAATATTTTCAATTACTTTCATTGTCATTCAGAAAAAATACAACACGAGGTCACACAGTGGTAAAACCCAGGAAAGAAAATAAAAGGAGGAGCAGTTGGTGGAGTGGGGGTGGGGGGGGTGAATGAGAGATAGAGAAGCAGCCAACTTTCAGGCAGGACGCACTGTCACCCATGCTGGGCCTGGGGACCCCAGGGTGGCTGAGACCTCTGGAAAAGGGCACTTCCCTTGGGCCCACACTCTCAGGCTCCACAACAGAGATCTCCCCGCCCCCATGAGCTACTGAAAAGTCATTAGACATGAGCCATGAACACATCATTTTATGAAGAGGCGTTCCTTTTGGGCACTTGCCAAGCCACCACCCCTACATCCTCGGTACCCTGGAAAGGCCCTCCAGGACCACAGGTAACAGCTCTCTGCCTCTCCCAGGGTCAATTGGTCAGTCTGAAAAATTCAAGTCTGAAAGTGCCAAGGCAGAGGTCAGCCTTCTTAAGCTTTTCAAAGGGGTAGCAGCAAATCAATATTTTCAAATGTGTGTTTATCATGTGGGAAGAGAGGCTGCCCATGGAGAGCAGAACAAACACACAGAAATCTTCCCGTTTTTCACTGTCCAGAGGATAGAAATGGAAAGATGATCTGGGGGTTAAAGGCAGATTTCAAGAATGATGTTTTTTTTTTTTTTCAATAATCACTCAGAGTAAAGAACTGAAAAAAAAGATTCTTCAGTGATAAGCCCCAGCTCTCAAGTCAGGGTGAAGGCTGGGTTCATGTCCCAGGGCCTTATGGCTTCTGGCTTCTCCATCACTAGAGGTTGGTTGCCTGACCACGAGAAAAGAACATGAATCTCTCCTTTATTCAGGTTTGCCTCCTCTGTACAGCTGCCTGGGCTATTGCTCCCCCTGCCATAGGCTCTCCTCTCAGGATGGCCCCTCAGCCCACCTTCTCCAGGAAGTTCTCTCTGATTGCACCAGGCCTGCATGCTCTCTTACTTTGCAAGCTCCTCTGATAACTTAAAAGTCTTCACTCATACACACGCACACACACACACTCATTTAGCTCTGAATCCTTCAGTGTCTTGTATTATTTTCTAACTGTTCCACATACTAAGTACTTCACAAATATTTACTTAATCCCCTTTGTGAACTGTAAGTACCCTTGGGAAAGGACAATGTCAGCCTTCTCAGGACCTCTCATCATAACAGAACTGGGATGGCAGGAAAGTTTCACTTCCAAATCTGACTCAAATGATGGGTAGCAGCTGCCAGGAGTGACATACTGAGCCAAATTCACAACGATATCAGGCCCTGCTGAGAGAGAACGCGGTGACCAAGTGCTGATGTCTGCCTCGGCTATGCAGTCAGGAAGTGATGATCGATGTATCTTTTCCCGTATTTCTGGAGAAAACGCTGATGCGTGTACAGTGGTTTTTGAATAAAATAGCTAACTTAAAGAATTAAGTCATTTACAAGGCATCAGCAACAAGCAACTCACTCACTCTAACTTCATTCACTCCCTCATTCCATGTGGCTGAGCGATCACTGCACAAAGGGCAAGGCCAGGTGGCAGAGGGGCAGAGGAGAGTAAGATACGGCCCTGGCCCTGAAGGGGCTACCACCCAGAAACAACAGAGACCTGAGTGCATAGAAAAGAGCATTAGTAGTAATAATACAGCAAGTGGTCCCCAAAGAGGACTGCATTCCAATTATGGGAAACAAAGTCCTCCTTGGGATGGCGGGTGGGGGAGGCAATGGCACTGATGTGGGGCCTGGAATGATTAGAGAATGTAATGGTCAGAGACGAGACGAATGAACAAAGACAGTATCAACTTAGCCCTCAAGGACCTCAGTACAGACTGGAAGGAAAGAGGAGGCAAGTCTGAACAAGGTAGGAAGTGGAAGAGGATAAATAGGAAGTGGTTGCTAGAGTCCCATGATCAATGTCTTAGAACGGTAAGTATGGAATTAGTAGACTACGTTCAAGGGAAGGGAAGCTGAAGGCACAAACTAGCTAAGGGGCAATTATAAAAGTCAAGGGAGGACCTGATGAGAGCCTTGATGAGGGCAGTGACTACAGAGCTAGGAAGAAATGGAAAGTGTGATAATCTGTTGGTAATAGACTATGAGTGCTTGGGGTCTGGACACATGTGAGGAACAAGGACGAGTGACAGGTCCAGCCTCCAAAGGCTACAGTCATCCATACACATGGCTGAACAAGGAGGGCAACATTGGGTTCCTCTCAGAAATCCTTGCAAAGATACCACGATGATTCAGGGGACCCCATCCTGCAAAACTGAAGGACCTAGATTTCCCTAAGCTCTCAGACTATTCCTACCATAAGAAAAAGTTTTAACACCAATACATAACTTTATAGTACCCACACTTCTTGCCCCCTTTCCAAATCTCAGGGCAGGGTAGAAACTCCTCAAAAGAAAGAATAAAAAGGAAATGAACTGGTACCCTCAGTTCACAGCAACTGCAGGTCAGAAGACTCAGTTCCCCAGAAAGTAAGTTTCCCTGTAGATTAATACTGACATCACCAAAGCCTACTGAGTCACTGAGGTAGATCATCTCAGTTTCCAAATCCAGGTCTCCAAAGTGGAGAATAATAAGGCCAGGGATTCTCAGGGACCCATCATTATAATGGCCAGAGGATGAGAGAAGTAGGACTAGAGGACAGCTCTATTTCATTCTCTACACTCCTTCTAGAGACTCCCCCAGTTATACTCCATGGCCTGACCCCTACCCTGGAGAATTGCATGAGCCCTTCATCCTCCGAAGTCCAGAACCTGCCCACTGTGCTGTGATGCATATTTCTACTCCCTGGGATGCTCTGAGTTTGTTCCCAACCTGTTAAGACTTTTACTAAGAAGCCATGAGATTCAAATGTGATGAAGCATCATCAAACCCATCACTTGACTGCAGACTTTGAAGAAAAATCTACAAGCCACATGACAGAGGCCCAGATTCATGTATTCTCAGGAGAGGCGCCTAACAAAACAATGTCCCACTGATGATATACCTCTTCTCAAGTGACCAGCTGCCTCTGGTGCCACCCCTCTTACACACATACACACACACATCTTCCTTAATATGTTTTCTTTGAAGAGTGAACAAACATTTCTTGAGTTCTCATGCTAGTATACAGATAGCATTAAAAAAAAAAAAAGGGAAGAGAGGAATCTGGCACATTTTTATTAAGCTATACACACACACACACACAATTTATTAAAAGAAAAAAAATTGGAATTGATATTTTTGCAAGGAAAAACAGGGTTTTCCAAGCCAGTCCTATGCTTGTGTTACTGAAAAACCAATGGATTTGGCTCAGTTCTGTTAACCATCAGCAATTATCTTCCTGTCAAAGCTAAAGGTAACAAATTTCCCCATATCCAGCAAGGCTCTATCACCAACCGGACACCAGCATCATCTGACGGCGAGTAAATCACCACAGCAGCCATGGGCTCTGACAGACAAATGCTCTGTCTCAGAAAATCCAGGCCTATCACTCAGGAGGGAAAAAAGGTTCTCTCAGCTGGTCTCACAGAGGAGAGATTAAATGTTGCAGATTCGGTAAGTACAGTAGAAAGCAAATCCTAAATATGAGACTTATTAATGGACTTTACACCAGTCATTTTAATCTGTTGCCAACATACACTCATCTGTTTTGCCTTGGTCTGCCTTGTTTCCTGATGGACATAACAGGCAGGAACAGTGCATTATCCCAGCCTTAATCAGAGTCAACAGCACAAGAACAATGTCTAGCTACCTATCACATGGGGACTACTTTAGCAATAGCTGTTCTTTCATAATGAAGACAGTGCAATAAAAGATACCGCTAATATGTCCTGTCCTTATACTTAACAATAACGTTCAATTCATGATACACTGCATAATGGAGATATCAGTTCCTAACCTGCTTAGAAAAAAAAAGTACTGCATGATCACAGGGTAATTGGAACCTGGCTGGAATTCCCTGATAATCTATGGATGGAAGCAGCATTTCCCCACAAAGGATATAGGAGGCTGGTGTCAGATTCTAACAGCCAGTGTACGATTTGAGAGAAGCCACCTTCAGCCCTCATAATCACTAAGCACTAAATGCAGGGCTGGAATGCCATTATGCCAGCACCACCAGGGGAATCTCCACTAGATTATACAGTAGGTGTGTGAGTGTCTGCAAAGAAGCTTTTTATTCGCCAATTCATTTCATCTAAGACCTTGCTATGAACCTAGGGCTGAGGTAGGACTAGTAGGGGTCCCAAAAGATATCACTACCCTCAGTGAAAATTCAATCTACCTAGGGGGAGAAACAGTAATCACAGAATCCAATCATCTAGCAAGAACACTGAATGACCAGGTATAAGGTTCAGAACAGATGGACGGAAAAGGCGGAGACGTATTAATTGTCACAAAGAGCTCTTTGGAATCAAAGGTGACATTCCTGGCTTAGCAGCCTGGTACCATAACATGTATGTATGCTTTTTTAAATAGCTATTTATTGAGCCCCTACTATATGCCAAGCACTGGCCAAGTTCTTTTGTATATTATGTCACAATTTTCACGAATCACAAAGGAAATTTTTTCCTCCTATTTTAAAGATGAGAAAACTAAAAACCAAATAACTGAAGTCCAAGGTCACCAACTGAAAAGGAGTGGATCCAACTCAGAATCAGGCTCATGAGCACTGAAGGCCATTTTAGTTTCCACTGCACCACAGCAGTCAGCGACGGAGACCAGGCTCCTCCCCCTGTGACCCCCCAGCCCCATCTGGAGCATCACTGTCAGAGTGGCTGCCTGAAGTAGGGCTTGCCAGCTGGAATGTGGGAACAGACAAGCTCAGAAGCCCACGCAGTCCTAGGACCTGTGTTCTGAGCTAATCAGCATCGTGTTATAGTCACCTGAGCTAAACCCCTAAATCAACAACTGCCTAAAGCAAAAGGCTAGGTGGCCTGGGCTGTTTGTAAAATCCAAACTGTTAGGTTGAACCATATGAAACTGATATTTGGTATGTCATTACTCATTCAATATTGGAAATTTCCACATTGTTCAAACCAGTACAATACCAGAATTTAGGACAGAAGATCTTGAGGCAGATTATCTGCCCCAGCTAGAGAAGATTTTTACCCCAGAGAAAAACACTCTGCCTTAATTTCACATCAAAGTTAAAATGCTGCAGTGTGGATAAGAGATGAGCTGGACCGGTGGTGGTGGGGGGGGTTCTAGAAAACAGAGCTGACGTATCTTTGCCCCAAAAAGCTAGCCTTCAGGTAACTTACCCTCTCCTCTCCACCCCAGTTTCCTCCTATGTGACATGAAGCTGTTGAACCCTAAGTTCTAAAAAGTTTCTTCCAGTTCTGAAATGTTATGATGCTAGTGCTCTGTGGCTCACATCAGAAGCTGTCCTGAGAGTGGATGCTTGGCTAAGGAGAGTGATGGTATGAGGGAATGAGAAGCCTACAGTGAGCAGGAAGAAATCCCCAAAGAAGATAAAACGAGCCCAGGAAAAGGAAACTGGCTAGAATCCTAAATACTTAATGTTTCCACCTGCCTACTTATTGAGCACCCAAAGCTCAACAAAAAAATGGGGAAGTCCGAATCATATTTTTCTCATCAGACTCCTCTAAGAGGTTCAGAGACCTTTAACACACCCACAAATCAAATGCCAGCAGCCAAATGAATCTGGCATTAGCTTTCTCGGGATTTATGACTAATGCACCAATTCCTCATTTGGCCCTAAATCTGCCATTTTTGAGGGAAGTATCCCAAGGCCCAAGGTGCAGCCACATGCTCCATGTCTGTCTGCACAGGGGCACAATGACATTTGGTGACAGGACAGAGTTCAGAAAAAAGTTCTCTAGCATGACAGTGCTTTGGATTAGAACATCAAATAGTTCACATGGGCCTGGGGGTGAACTGGAGACCTTAACTGTAAGAATGATCTGAGGAGAGCTGGATTCAGCCCTTTAGTCATCCTGTCCTCTCTGTGCCAAAAATACTTAGTGGACCAAGTGGAAGAAGAGAAAGCAGCCCAGGAATCACCTGCCATGGTGCTCCTTTCTCCAGCTGGCTTCACTGCTTCCCCATATTCTCCAAGTGTTACTCTCTTTTATATCTCCCATGGGAACTCTATCCAGTGTCACAGTATCTATGTTGTCCATTCTAGAAGATAGAGAAAGGGACATTAACCTGGCCCAAGAGAGAAAGTGCTCTTAACTTTCTCTCTCTGACTTAGCTAAAAGTCAGAAACATTAGTTCCATTTCAAAATCTGCAAACTGTGGGCCCAAAAGCCATATCTAACCCAGAGGCATGATTGGAGTTTTGGATCCATAGAAGGTATTTAAATAGCACTACAGCTACCTACAATGAATAATCAAGAGATTTTACACACAAAAAAAATCTCTCTTTCTGGTTTTTCTTAAACACTGAGAAGCTCTGCAGTTGAGCTTCCAGTAACGGCACAGTAGTTTACATTGGACTAACCCTCCCATAAATAATATTGATGAATTCTGGAGAAAATATTTGTAAAACTACTATGTGAAGGCATTGGCGAGCAATAAAAAGTAGGCAGAAAATGATGGAAGTTGTCTCTTAATAGAAGTCTACAGGGCAGAGTGGTTAAAATACAAGCAGAAAGTCACAATCCTATTGGCTGGAAGTGTCAGTGTATAGATTTTGCCACTGACAGAACAGCTAAAAAGTGAGGGGAGAAATACCATATAGGGAAGAACAACAAAAAGTGAAATTCCAAAATCTAAAAAAAAAAAAAAAATGCTTGATTGGCCTTAGACTGCATAATTGCTGGGAAGATTACAGAAGCTTAAGTGAAAATTGGATATCTGAAAGAAATGGACAGCGATCTCAGCTGCTTCTTATCTTAGAGGAGGCACAATTGTAATCTCAATCCAGCCAAACTTAACATAATATATTTAATAACAGAAAGCACTATCAATCAGTCTATACAATATATACAATCTATACAAAGTATTATCCACAATGATCAGGATACAATAATCAATTACTCAACAATCTAAGGAAGAGGTAAATATGACCCATAATCAAGAAAAAGTCAATAGGCATTAACCTTGAGATGACTCAGGTTGTGGAATTAATACACCAGTACTTTATAGCAGTTTTAATAAACATGACCAAGGGCAGAAGGGAAAAGATGGTTATAAGAAATGAACAGATGAATTAAAAGGGAATCTCATCACAGGAATGAATGTTTTTTAAAGAACCAAATGGAAATATGGAAAGTAAAGAAGCACAATATTTAAAATGAAAAAATACATTAATGATCTTAACAGAAGAACTGACATGAGGAAAAAAAGGTCACTGACCTTGGGTAGATCAACAGAGATTACCTAATCAAAACAGGGAAGAAAAAAATATTTTGTGGGAAAAAAAAAGAGACTCAGTGGGTTGTGAGACAATTTAAATGGTCTAACATATGAGAGTCTCAGTAAGACAAAAGAAACAGGAAAGGGCAAAAAAATATGAAAATCAATGATCAAAAATCCCCTTATTATGAAAAATAAACAATTTTTAAAAACTTTACAGATACAGGAAATTCAGAGAAATCCATGAAGTTATAAGTTTGAAAATATATATACATAACTCCAAACACCAATGTCAAACTTCTGAATATCAAAATTAGAGAGAAAATCTTGAAAGCAGAGAAAGAAAAATGATACATTAAATATAGACAGGTGAACCATGATTAAAAGTGAAAACTGATTTCCCATGAGAAACAATGGAGGCCAGAGACAATGGAATGACCTCTACAAACTGCTGAAACAAAGAAAAATCCCATATTTAGTGAAAATATTCTTCAAAAATAAAAGCAACATAAAGATAACCTTAGATAAACATAAACAGAGAATTTGTTGCCAGGGACCTAAATAACCAAAAAAATTCAAAGAAATTCTTCAGAGTGTAAAAAATATATATATATATTATCAGATGAAATTTCTGTTCCACAGAAAGGAATGAAGAGCAGTGAAAATGGCAAATATGCAATCAAATATAAAGACCATATTTTCTTCATTCAATTTCTTTCAACAATACATATCTACAGAAAGCAAAATGTTAAGACTGTACTGTGGCAATTATAATGTAAATATATATGAAGCATGAGAGAATTCATATAATGTAAGTATATGCTTAGCATGTAGTAAGTACATCCTTAGGAAACACTTGTTAACTGTTGTTGAATTGGGATCACCACCCTTGAACTAGATAACTACGCTTAGGAAACTTTCGGCCCTACTATTTCATGATAATAAGCAGTTATAACTAATCTCTTATCCCTCAATTAAAACAAACTGCAAATAATCTCTGATACTGCATCTTCCAGAAACATCTTTGATTTGGATTAATATGTAAGTATCTCCCAATATGGTATTGCAGTTCCAACTATCAAAGGAGATCAATTAATATTCTTGGTTGCATCATAGATAGGGAGTCCACAGTAATTCCATCTGTTTGGGACATCTTTCTCTCTAATGACATCTAGGTAAAAGGAAAGTACAGAAGCTAAGAGCATGAGCTTTTGATATTAGAACTAATTCTTTATGGCTGTCTAACTTTTAGATGTATAGCCTAGAGCAAGTCACTTAAGTTCTCTAAGCTTCTGTCTCCTCAACTGTAAGATGTAGAAAGTAACAATTTCATCATAGGGTTGCTGTTATGATGAAATGAGAGAAGGTCTATAAAGTTCCTGACATTAAATGAATGATAATACAAAATTCATGATTTTTGTATTAAACTATTAAAATACAAAATGAATTTTAATAGTATAATCCTCAGAGCAGTTAAATGAGAGTATACTCAGGATAATTCTATCTTATATTCCTTTTTTTTTTTTTTGCTGAATACATCAATGAGTGCTTCTACTAAGCCATCCAATTCAGAGCCTTTTTAAGTAAATCTTCCAGTAAAGGAACAAACATCATGGAATCATACTCCCTTGCACCCCAGTTCCCATCTGTTGGCAGACCAAGATGCTCTGACCACAAACTAGCCCATTGTTTCCTATGAGTTTATTTTTCAAATGAGTTTGTCAATTCAAAAGCCAATGCAAGCCCATGACTCAGAGTGGTTCATCCCACTCTAGCCCAGAGTCATGCATCATGGGATTTCAAACAAGAGGCTACTGAAAAACCACAGTCAGGATACATAGTTACAGAGCCTCTGTGCTAGCTTCAAGTGCTAGCTATCAACTGTGTGGCAAACAATCTCCCCAAATACTCAACTTTTGGAACAAATCCAGAACTCCCAGGTGCAACAACCAGGATCCCTCATCACATGACCCATTGAGAAGTTGACCAAGGCCAAATGCCCCACGCATCACCACAAAACCAATGGTGCATGCCCTCACTTACTACCAACCAAATGTGAGCCAGGCAAGGTATTCATAACCTCAACTTCAGCAATGAGTTGCTTCTCTGGTTAATTACTAGTCAAGTGGCTTTCTACCTGCCCTTAACTTCCTGTAAGTGGTTAACTAACGAGCCCATCATTACCAGCTTCATGAAGATTAGAGGTTAATCATAAGCTTGATTGTAAGCCATAAATGTGAGTAATATGGAATGTTATTGGTTATTACAAAAATATATGATAATAATTTCCTCTTTAATGAAAGGGAACATGTTTATAGTGGTCCCAAGCTCCTTGTTCAGGCTTTGGGAAAGATATGAGAACATGATAAACAGCTCAGCCTCAGGATGGGCATCTGGGGTGAGGTGGTACAAAAAAAATACTCACCACTTAGCAGGGTGATAAAAATGCAGATACATCACTGCATTTGTATGATAAATACTGAGTTTATGGGCTCCTTTCTTGAAGGGGCTGCATGTTGCCACCGGGGAGGTTACATGTTGAAGAAGTCAGAGGGGCCAACAAAAAAAGGAGACCAGAAAAACCCTTTCCCAGTCATAGCACATTATGTTAAAAAAAGGGGCTCACCCAAGCACATCCTACACACTGGGCTTAAAAATATGTACAAAATGCCAAAGATATGACATGCAATAATAATACACACTGCAGAGGCATAACAATGTATTTTAAAACCCCTAGTCACATAAACATAATGTGGAGAAATTCTAATGTAAACAGGAAGCCTAGGAGTATTTTGTGGAATTAAGAACTTATAATACGGAATATAAAATATGGCACAAATGAACCTATCCACAGAACAAAAAAAGAGACTCACAGACTTGTGGTTGCCAAGGCGGGGGGTGGGGGGAGAAGGATGGACTGGGAGTTTGGGATTACAATTTATAAACCACTACATTTAGAATGGATGGGCATTGAGGTCCTACTGTACAGAACAGGGAACTGTGTCAGATCTCTTGGGATAGAACCTGATGGGGGTGATATAAGAAAAAGAATATATATATGTATATGTATATATGTGTGTGTGTGTGTATATATATATATATATATGAATGACTGGGTCACTTTGCTGTACAGCAGGAATTGTCACAACATTGTAAATCAATAATTACAAAACTTACAATTAAATTATAATTACAAATTATAATTTTAAAATTTACAATTAAAAATGAGTATCATCATTGAACAGGATGAGAAGATGGGACCTGTTTCACAAGAAAAGGACGGAGGGACTGTCGGCTGAGAGCAGGCTGTTGTCCGCAGGGCTTGAACATCATAAGCATCCATCTTTCCAAGTGATCTAGGCAGTTGCCCTCGGGGGCTTCCTGGAACTACCAGATCCCAGGATACTCCCCTTCCAGCTGGTTAGCTCTCAGAAGATCCCTGCTCTTGAATTCCAATCAATGAAAGGCATCCCAAGGCCAGTCAAGTCACAGCTCTGACCAAGAGGTCATGCTACAAGCAAGGAACCAGGATGGCACCAGGCCAGTGAAATGTTGGCATCTCTCCTAAAGCCTGCGAACAGGTGAGAGAACCCCTGGGAGAACAGACTACAGTGCCAATACCAATACCTAAGAAGCCTCAGGAAAGCAAAGTGGCGATAAAAGCTTTACGGCTACCCCTCCTTACGCTGAGTGTTCTCTTTCTAAATTAAAAGTCGTTTTCCATTTTTAACAGCCCCAACAATAACACTTTATAGAGCACTCTCCTTTCACAGAGCACTTTGCAGTCATTAGTTATTTAATCCTCAGAGGTGTTTCAGAAGGCCATGGGCAATGGACTCGCTTGCTCCCCTTTCCCTGCGGGGAAGGGCAGGAGCTGGCCCGCAGACCTGACAGGCTGGCTAAAGGCAGGGTGCTCCCAACACACTCCTTAGCCTGGGGTGAATGGTCCAGGCCAAACCATAAGGCAGCTGGTCTGCATCTGCTGAGATTATTCATACTTGCACAACAATTTTCTCTCAAACACTGTCAAACCATTTCACCAGTAGAACGACGCAGTGCTTTTGCTAGCCCTTAGCAGACACCAATGCTAGCTGTTTGGAGTGGTAAAGGTTTTATTGCAACCTTCAAGTTAACAATCCCTCCAAAATGTGTTTGTTGCCTCGAGAGGCAGGCAGACATCACCAGTCCATTCAGATATAACAAACCCACTCAGTAAAATAGCTACACAACAGTAAATCGGTGTTGCGCTGAGGCATTTCTATGTATCAGATCAAACTCCAGACAATTTCAAACCCCGCCACACACACACTATAATCTTCCTAGCTCTTCTCTGTAATTTTCCATTTAATTAACATTGAT
The DNA here is from genome assembly GCA_004024745.2 of Catagonus wagneri. NCBI lineage: Eukaryota > Metazoa > Chordata > Mammalia > Artiodactyla > Tayassuidae > Catagonus > Catagonus wagneri. The sequence continues at coordinate 9,861,729 of PVHT021183726.1, forward strand.
GGAGCACCTACAATGTACAAGACACCATTGAATGCTGCAAAGGACATAGGGTTCCTGTACTTAAGGATCCCAGAGGCAAAGAGTGGAGATGAGATGAATACACGAGCTATTATAAGATGGAAAGTGAAGGAAGGCTGGGACGCTGCACAGGAACTCTGAGTGCCAAAGCCCATTTTCAGTTGTTGGAAACAGAATGGCTTCCTGGAAGAGATGCCCTTTGAGCTGGACTTTGGAAAATGAGCAGAAACTAGACGTGTGGAGCACACAGCATCTCAGGTGTTCCCAAAACCCTATGAGCCTGGGCAGAGAAACAAGACATGAGGGAGGCATCAAGGGGAAACATTAGGGTCCAGTGCCTAGTGCGTAGTGTGAGGCAAGCAGACCACCCTGGTTAAAGAAGCCCTCCCACCCCCAGCTGCTTTCTAGCCCCATTGCCCTTCCTCTGTTCTCTACAGTTCCCATCAGAAATTGCCCGTTTGCTTACATGCCATCACCCCTTCTCCGCCACTGGAACGTGAACTCCATCTTATTCAGAGGCAAGAAGTGGAGATGAGGTGGACACTTAGTGCATCCAGAACACTACCTGGCACTAAGTTAGGCACTCAATAAACATTTGCAGAATTAATTAGCTAAGTAATTAGTGTCATAGAATCCTAGAAATGTACCCTAGACGCAATTTTAGTTCCAGAGGGTGCATGGTTCTTTTAATTCAAACCCTTGCTCTCTGCCTGATTTTGGTGGGGCTGACTTTATTTTTCTTCTGCTCCAGACATGTGCATTGATATATGTATGTAACAGCATCATATCAGAGACCTAATATTTTGAGGTCCCCGCGGATGTCTCTTCTCCTAGCCAAGGCCACCGGGCTGGGTAGCATGAAGGAATAAAGAAAGCCGATGTAGCCCAGCTCTCAGGATCCCAAGGGCCCAACACCACCCCCAACCCAACAACCCAGAGTCAGGATCTAGCCTATGGTATGACTCTGAGAGTAACTACTGCACACTCACGGCCAAGGTAACAGAGTCAAGGACCAGTGTCAGGGGATGCTAAGAACATGCGCTCGCCTCTGGGAAGAAATAAAGTGAAGTGTGACCCTCCCAGGTTTTATCCGCACGTTCCCTTCACATGGGCCAAATTTTCCACTATTAGAACTCAGAGAAGATTCCAAAGAGGCCCTAGGTTCAAGTAAGGTGAGCACAGACCTGTAGAAGGCCTTCAGAGGGAAAAAGAAGACCAGGAAGCCAGGCCCACAAAACAGAGCTTGAGATCCCTTTTCTTCCCTGGAGACCATCTCTCTAAGGATCTTTCGGACATAAATGAACCACGGATGGGGGCAGGGAGGGGAAGATCAACAAAGTCCGTTACACGTGGGAGATGGGCCCCATACTGGCTGTTCAGTGAAATCCAGAGTGGAAAGGCACATCTTTCTAGGGGTCAAAATCAGAGGCCTTCGCTCTAGCTCTTTGTGTCTAAGGCAGCAATCGGCCATATACTCGTAGCTGGCAGCCACACCTGACCAGAGCCTTTAATAACTGGAAGGCACAGCTTTCACAAAATATGTTTTTAGGACCACAAGGATAATTGAGACAGAATGCTAAGCTGGCGTGATTTTGGGGGGGGATCCAGCTAAAAAGCCTAATCATGGCTAATTCACGGTTTGCGGCCACCCTGGGATTTCATGCAGAGCGCAGGTTTCACTAAGGTAATTGGTGCTATTGAAACAAGCCAGTGCTTTGCAGTTCGCTGCTTCCCTCCTCGCCTCTGGGCACGGAGAGGATCAATATTTGTTAGGATTGCTTCTTGTTCCAACAATGTAAGATTTACAATACTAGCTGGGATTCGCACTTTGTCTTCACACAACTCATCAGTGGAACCCAATTACTAACCTCAGACAAACAACATTAACATGAGCCTCTATGCTGCTTTATTGCCCTTCATCCAAGTCTCATTTCAGGGTCTTCAGGCAGTGCCACTATAACAGATACTACACTTTAAAGTGTGCTCCGAGGAATAAATTCTCAGTCTTTCATTACTCGTACCTTGATTTACTTCATATCATCTTGCCGCTATAGACAAAGATAACACACTGTAAATTACAGCCATCCTGTCTCGTAGTTTCAGAGGTAGGGGGAAGGCAGGGAGTGGGGCTTTCTTTGGCTTCACAATTAGCAGTGGACCAGGCCCTATTGCTCCCACGTTGCCCACAATTAGCTGCTGTTTATTAGAACCATTTGCCCAAGGGTAGTTGGGACACAGATCCCTTCCCCCACCCTCAATCCTCCTTGTTGGCCAGAGAGCCCATAAATTAAAAAAAAAAAAAAAAACTTCAAAGCTAAATGGAAATATGGTTTCCACTGTTCTTTATCGCATCCTCTCACAGGCTATCAGTTCACATACGAGGGTTCGGCAAATTTATTTAGGGAGGAAACCTCGCCGGTAATCAAGCTCCCGTTACTAAACATCTCAAAGTCTCCCAAACTGAGTGCAGTTCCAAGCTGTACCCCCTTTGTCCTCCACCCCAAAGCCTGGTCTAAATAAGAGCCACCGTCTGTCTAGCTTTGCCTTGAGTTTCAACTAACAAGAGAGCCTGGCTAAGGAGAGACTTCAGGAAACAGTCATTGGAAAAAGTCCTTCAAGTTAGCTGTAGCAGTACCCCCTTATTTGTCCTCCAATTTCCTCCATCCTCTATCCTATTCCAGTAGCTGATAACTAAGAACATTAGTTTTATGCGACTTGTCAAGCTCAAATGAAAAGAGAGCTAACTTTAATGACACTGCAATTAATCGCCCCAATAGACAGACAGCTAAAAGACAAGATATTGACTTCATTAAGGATAATGTATTATGTCATTAAGTTGGTAGGGTCACCTTGTGTATCATACATGCCTGCTAATATATTGGCATTTTCCTCAAATAAGATAAATTCAGATATGAGTGATAAAGCTGATTAGAAAATGTTTAATCTAAAGAGGCTACTTTCCTTATACTCACACGCTGCAGCCCCAGGTAGACGTGAAGTCGTAAGGAACCATTATAGACCCAAGATTATCTCAAATATCAGAGCCAACTCATTTATAATCTGGCCCATCCTTTCTTCATGTCTACAGTTTAAAGGGTGTCTTAACTGACGGAAGTTGCAGAGCGTTTGGCAACGTGATGGTTCACACGCATGAGTTGGTGGAGTGTTGTTTTTAAGCCGAGCACCTGTTTTATTTCGAACCTTCCCATCCCCAGATAATTCAAATGAAAATAACCACATGGTCTTGGTGACATGGGACTAGGGGTTAACCCTGTCAGGGCAGCTCCTCAGTTGAGAAGAGAAATTGTGATACAATATGGCTCTGAAACAGATCATTCTTTTTAATGAGATAACTTCTCTTCAAGGCTTATCTAAAGGGAGTTGGTTGGCTTAAAGAAAATCATTTTTCATTTACAGAGGAGTATTCACAAATTAAGACACATTTGCCGAAGCTTTTCCAGGCACTTCATTTCACATAAATATTTTTTTTGGAATCTTACCTTATGTATCACTCTTCAATGAATTCAGCAAAAAAAATATATATATATATAATCATAGTTCAAATGTTTTCCAAAGTTAAGAAATTCCCAGGGAGAATATTTTGTCATTCTTTAAACTGGAAATGGTTCCATGATACACTTCCTTTTGAGCGTGTGAGGACTTCTCCCCCCATAAGTATTACAGGCTTTACTCAATAAATAGGATGATGAGTTTATAGCATTTCATTTCATCCAAGTGAAATTCTTATTTGTAACTGTAATTGCAGGGGGCTTGGTCCATAAGCAATAGTTGGAGAAGAACAAGCCAAAACAAAGATTATATTGCAATGTTAATTGCTACATAAAATACTGAAATGTGGGGCTGGGTGAATAAATTATATATATCTACATATATAGGTAGACACAGATAGATAACACAATAAATATATATACACATAACATATATAGATATACACACTAAATTATATATGAATGGACACACGTATGTTTTTGTGTATATACAAACACATACACAAATAGACTCACACAGACCATGTTTGGATATAACACTGAATCCTCAGACCACAGCAGACAGGATCACAGTGAGTCAGTCCCCTGCACCCCTCGGAATCTCCCCCACTTTAAAGATGAGCATATTGAGGGCAGGAGAAGGGAGGCAATTTCTCCACATTCACACAGGGAGTTAGCAGGAAACTATCACCCAGGCCTGACGATTCCAAGACCACAGCTCTTTCCCTCACACCTCTCTCCACACACATACACACCTCTCCCCACACACGGCCACACCTGTTGCATACGGAGTTTCCCAGGCTAGGGGGCGAATCAGAGCCGTAGCTGCTGGCCCATGGCACAGTCAACAACCTACCCCACCACCCATGGCAACGCTGGATCCTTAACCCACTAAGCAAAGCCAGGGATCGAACCAGTGTCCTCATGGACACTAGTCAGATTTGTTTCCACTGAGCCATGACGGGAACTCCGTACACACATTTTTAAATCAACTTTTCATATCCACAGAGAGAACTTTCTGGAGTGTGTCTTTCTTAGTGGACTATAGAAACAAAGAACTCAGTGCACTGGGTGCCTTGTAAACAAAGACGATAAAAACCCAAGAGACACCCTACCAATCTTAACCAGGCCAATGACCGTAAATTCACCACCTTCTCACTTATAAGCTGTCTTTTACATGATATAAAATTAAATTAAAACAAAGGAGGCGATGCATCGGGGTCCAGAGCAAAACGTCTGATTTGATGTCCGCCCTTGGGCACCGCAGCACCTACTTCTCCCGGCTACCATTCCCACAGATACTAAAAATCACTCACCTGATTTTCTAGACCTCTGTGAGGAGGGCAGGACTGACAGCAGAGCGAAGCATCTCAGTTGCCCGTGGACGGACGCCGTCCCAGGGGCGTAGGGAGAACTCCCTGCCATTCTCTCGCCCAATTCACCACTAATTACCAACACCTGCAGCCCTTCATGCCCAGCCATCCCTTTTAACCCCAACCCTCATCTTTTCTATTATTCCCATTAAGGTTGTCAAAACCAGAAGTTTGGGAACCTTTCTCTGTGACCTTGGCATTTCTTTGCAAGCTTAACGTATTGGCATTTTTTTTCTCTGACTGCATCTCTTCTCATTTGTCATGATTATTGCTGAATTTTTCAACTGTCATTCCCAAACGTAAATCAATGGTTGTCTACTTCCCCTTTGTCATATCTGCACGGCAAACAGCCTTTCCCTTCTAAATGAAGCTTCCTCCCTTTCCATCCATTAAAAGGGGCCTGTCTGCAGGAGAAGTCAATCCTTTGTTAGGTCATTGCATTTATCACGCTTCCAATCAGTGCCTGACACACTTATTCAGCCAGGTCTTCAACCACACAACCATTGTTCATCTGGGGGCTGTGCTGTAATTTATTTATGCAAGGGGTTTTCACTATCCATCTTGGGCAGTTTCACATTTTTCTCCCACCCCTGCCCTACTCTTCCTCGGGACCCTCAAGGCTTAGAGGGAATTGGGGGTGGGTGGGAGGGGAGCACAGGGATAGGGGGCAGGGGAGGAGGTAGAAAGGGAAAGAACAAGTTTTGTTTCTGGGGGAGTGCTTGCAAGCAAGGTCCCTTCTCTGTGAGAAACTAAGAGCAAACCAAGACATGCTGGATCGGGGCCTGAAGCCCTGGTCACAGAGCCCCACTTAAGCCAGGAGACCCTCTAGCCATGAAAAGTGCCCATGAGGGACAATTCCCTGATGTGCTAAATGAGTGCAAAGGCCCATCAAGTTCAGTAAAACCTCTTTATAAGCATAATGACTCCAATTGTCACATGGGACTCTTAAAGAGGAAAACTGCTCTACAAGGGAAAGCTAGCAGCCCACTTTCTAAAAATTCACACCTCGTCCAGGTAGCTGCTTAGCTTGAGATAAGCCAGTATGTGTGGCCAGGAAATTCCCAGGTGAACACAGGATGGATCCCAACACTATTAGTGGGCACTGACAGAAACCCCCTAGCGCTGGGCAACAGCGCCGAGACCCCATACACACAACAGGTGTCTCCACCCACCTGCCACAGACCAACCTCAGGCGCCTCCACCACCCTTCAAGGTGCTCATCACCAACCAGGTCTCTGTGTCGGTATACACACTGTCTTCTATTGGAAGAAAAACATATAAACAGAAGAGATTCAGGCCTTCTCCTTCTCTGTACTGTCATCACCAAGTATCCATGGGGTACTGGTTCCAGGACCTCCCACGGACACCAAAATCTAAAGATGTTCAAGTTCCTTATATAAAATGGCCTTGGAGAGCTGGCCCTCCAGACCTGCAGAACCCACAGACTGGCGGGGGGAGGGGGGGTGACTGTAAATGGTTTCAGCTTTGAATTCAGAGAAGGGACTCCTCCAAAGGTGGTCAGGGCCCTGTGGCTCCTCGGGCCCCTCCTTGCCTCTCCTCTCTCCCATCAAAGCACACAAGACCTAATAAGACATAGAATGCAATAATTCTGGGGCATGCATAATGTCTGTCTCCCTCCCTTTACCAAATGAAGTACGGTCCTTGAAAACCAACAGGTTCGCACAAAGGAAATAGCTAAGGGGAAAGGGTGTCTTCAGGTATTTAATAAGCATAAGTACACTTGTTTATGCTGTAATTAATTAATGATAAAGCCACTCGTCCTTATTTCATTCCTTAGATCAGTAGGTGATGCTTTTATCCCACCCCCCACACCCAGGATCACAAATACATATTCTACAGATGCAGAAATTAAGGCCCACTGCTGATACATAGCTTTCCTGAGGCCACAGAGTTAAGCAAGAGGACTGGGGTTTCTTGGTCCTTCGATTAATAACTCTACTGGGGACCCTGAGAATGTTCTCAATGAGTGATAGTTGATATTGTTCTTAGGGCTTCTATTTAAGTTGTGCAGTATATAACCTGCACGCTGGACATAACAACCCTATATAAGTACATGGAGATAGGAAGGGTATGAGAAGGTCTACAACAACCCTTTTACAAGCAAAAGCTTCTCTAGGCAAAGCCCACACAATGGGGTCCAACTGCAGGAACCTAAAAAAGATGTCCCCAGCAAGAATGTAAAGGCACCCAAGAATACCATATCACCACATTCACCTCATCTTTGCCTAACACCTTCTCACCTTTATCACCAATCCCCTGCACAACTCATAAATCTATTCTTTGCAAGAATACTTGTAAAAGCTATTCTATTTAGAAATAGTGGGTCTGAGCACTATTCTAACCGATGCTAACCAGAAAAGAATTATTGCTTAATCTACATGATGGCCTGAGAGCATCTTACAGGGGCCAGGAATATATTCTAGAACTTCTGTGACCTCCATTTCTACATCAGGAAACAATTATGTGCCGGATCCACTGCTCTTAACAAAGACTAAGTCTTCTTTCATGTTCATGCCAACACTACCACGCAGCCATCACAGTATCTGGAATAGGTTCTTGCACTAACGATCCTCACGTAAGTGTGGCTGCAGATGTGCAAACCAAGTCCTGAGCTATCTCCCTAATAGCGATGCATCATAGCTGATTTCCATGGGTAAACGTGGAGTGACAGGTTGAAGGACGAAGAGTCTGGTGAATCTCACTGACCAATCTCCTCTAGCATCCTCTTAAGACATCCCAGTAGCCTGACTATCCTTTTAGCCTGATCACTTGGCTTGAAGGTGACGAGGCATGATGGTGACAGCTGAGATAAGGTTCCTGTCCACAACTTCCTTCAGTTCAGACCCACTGTCAGAAATGATAGCATCCGGAAAGCCATGTGTTGAAAGCACCTGTGATTATTTCAGAAAGGGCTAGAACTAGAATATCTGTGAGCCTCTTGAGTCATTTGAAAAGGAGTCTATGTCTCGGTAATTCCATAGAATTAACACTGATTCTTGATAAAGACTTTGGTCAGGTAACTTGAGAGTTTACAAAAATATCTTCACATCTACCATTTTTATTGGATTGTGCTGAGTATCTTGACACTATCTTCAACAGTCCTCACCATCATAATCCATTCTGGACTCCCAAATATCACATCTGGTCAGCTGCTTTTTGCAAAAAAAAAAATTCACAGAAATATTGCATATAGAATAGCCAAGATAAAGTGCTAACTATTCTGTGGAACAAACAACATGCATTTCTAAGTTTTGGTGGGTAATTTACTCAGGCTCATTGCTTAGAACAGTTCAGTTCCAATGGAGCTGTTCTATGGCCATCCCTTCTACGACAACCAACTGAAAGGAGAAACCGAGACGTGTTACCTGCCATTGTGCAGCTTGATCTGTCAGGCCAGGCAGATCAGAAAGCTTTAAATCAAAATCGTGTGGCAAAGGAGCATGAGTATTTATTAGCCTTCCAGGCTTATAAGCAGGTAGAGTCATAGAAAAAGAACAAAAGACATTCTATAGGCACTAAAGTAATCAAGCTTGGAAATGAAAACTCAGAGAAACTCATTATTGGTACAAATGATAATGGCTGGTGACAGAGAGGTTCAGAATCTCTCAGTTCTCACAGTAACATCAAAGGCAACCTCATGAACCTGTGTTTCCTTGTTGAACTGTGCAGTCTGTATGCGACTAAGGTCCCAGGGGCTTTGTGGCCAAACACAGCTTTAACACGGTGAGGTAAAGAAGCTACCAGATAAAGCACCGTGGATTTTGGTTGTAGGCTGCTTAAATTAATAACATTGGCATTCTCTACATAGCTGCTTGCCTGGCAAAGCCAGCTCCGTGGATAGGACACCCCAGAAGGAGAAGGTGGCTCAGCAATGCCTACGAGGGAAGACGTAAAGAACCCCAGAGAGCCTGGATGTTCTTCTCTCTGTTAAGGAATCTTATGGAAGCGTTCTTGGGGGAATTCCCTGTGAAGCAGTTCAGGGGAAGGAAATGATGCAGATTCTGGTTTCACATGTTTTCTCTCCATTCCAACCCTTGCCTTCTAAGAACAATATTGATTCTCAAAAGTATTTTGGCAATTCTCTCTCCAGTTGTGGAAGATACCTATCAGTATCATTTTAGGTGGTAGCCTGGCTCATACCTGATAAATCCAGGTCTCCACAAGGCTACAGAGATTGCTGAGCAATGGAAATTCTGAACCGAAGGCCCTTGAGAGGCAATGCCATTCAGTTAGTGACTTAGGCACATTAATGGTTCTGCATAAGTTTGGGCAAGGTCAAATTGGCACCTTCACCTAATGCTCACTTATGAGCTATGAATTCAAGAGCAGGACCATTAGGTCATACAGTACATATATATGATTCGGCCAGTGTTTCCAAATGTCTCCAAGTGGCAGCATCAGTATCTACTCCCATCAACACTGTGCAGAGCTCCCAGGTTCCCCTCACCTGCAAATAAGGCACCAAGAAACTCCACAAAATGCTGCATGCATGAAAGGCCCAAGCTCCACACGGTAAAAAGACTGCCTTTAATCCATTCTCATTTTACCTGGTCAGATTTAAATTTCTAAACAATAATGGATGGTTCTGATGAGTGTGTTTATAAAAGACCTTAGTCCTGAGCAAAGCAGGTGAGAGAGCTATTATTAGATATGCTGAGGCTTCATGAACTACCAGAAGCAGAGCATAAATCTACTCAGGGACTCTCATGATGTTTTCTTCAGCATAAAAGCCACTCTGCCTAGGATTCCAAGGAAGTAGAGTGACTGACAAAGTCTCCCATGTGTTTCACGGTAGGGACAAAAAATAAAAAGGCAACAAGATTTGCTAAGATTTCAGGGTGGAGATTGCAGTGTCACTTTCTAAGTAGTATCTAAGAATGGTTTGGCAGAGTACTCATTGCTACTCAGGCTTAATTTTCAGCAGGCCCCCAACTCCAACACAACAGAAGTTTGGGAAGGGAGGCCTCAAAAGGTAAGGACTGAGAAAATCCCCTACAACAATATGTAAATATTTTTTGACCAAAAAAAAAAAAAGGAAGCGGCTGGGATAAAAACCCTGGTGGTCCTATGTCATTATAAACCTCAACTACGATACCCTAAAAGTAATAAAACAAGAACTTAACCGAAACCAAGAACCCTAAAAGACTAACCTACAGTGGCACTTTGGAGAAACTCCTCCCCAAAAACCGAAAGGCTGTCTGATATTAGGCTGAATTTCCCTTGCCCCTGGCTTTGAGGTCTCAGCAGGGACATCATTTCGTTAAACAAAGGAAGGCTACTAAACTGGTCACCCGCTCTCAGAGAGAAGGCCATCAGAAGGTTAATGTGGAAAAGGAGTGTCTACCTAGGTGCAGGGTGAAGATCCGAGTCATATGTTACAGACCTCATATAACCCCTCAACTCTACAAATTATTAGCTGTGTAACTTGGACGAGATTACTCAGCTCCTCTAAGCCTCAGTTTCCTCATTTCACGCGTGACGATAAAGGCTAAGCCACCATGGTGTTGGCAGGTTCAAATGTGACAAGAGGTGGCCACAGATCGTGCCAAGTGCACAGGCCTCACAGGTCAGGCTATGCACACATCTCCACAGATGTGTGAAACACAGATTTAGACAAGAGTTCCACCAACGCATGCACAAATTGCACTTATTCACTCACACCAACATATCATGCACCAAAATGCTCATATATGCATTCACCCCAACCCCCCAACACACAAACACACACACACACACACATATTTGTGAAAGGCTTTGTCACCTTTTTTCTTCTCTGGTCACACTTGCTGTGTTCTAGGGCACTGCCCTGCCCCCGGGCACACAGATCTCTCTAATCACAGACGGTGGTAGAGCTAAGAGAGCCCAGGTTGCCTCTAAAACCAGCTCCTACTTGGGCCTCATAGAATGCTGGAGAGCTAGAATCATAAGGCTTCTCAGAAACAATCCAGTCTGCTGGCTCTGAAAGCTATTTGTATTGCTGCAATCCTTTCCTCAAAGAAAATCTCACCTAGGGACCCTGCCATTAAAGCACATGCAGGCAACATGGCACCTGTCTGAGTGGAGTGGGTATCCAAAGCTCTGTTTATTGTCCCCTCCCCAAGGGACCCTGAGATCCTGCCACAGAACCACTGGATTCCAGGCAACACCTGGCATTTATCTATAGGGAGGAGGTGGGGCCCAAGGTAAAGGAGTGAATAACCCAGGGCCACAGGAGTGGTTTGTGCCAGAGCAGAGCCTAAAACCTAGAGCTAAGGGCTCAAAAGCCACCACTCTGCCCCAAGTTGCCAAAATACAGCCATCTAAATATCAGCATTTATATTAAGCATTAAATCCATTTTACTAAACAGTAACTACCCTCGCCGTATACGATGCACCAAGCTTTAGATGTCAACTAATTTGACTTACTCTCCCTTTCATTGCCCTTATATCTTGCTTAATAAGACATTTTATTCAGATACTGCTGAGGTAATAAAGGAAGAAGTGTGGTTGCCAAATGTACTGCCATTTTTATTTTTAGCTTCACTGGAGTAAGGGGTTATTTTCTTGTGAAAAGGATGAAATGCAGCTGCCGGCCTTTTAAACTGTATCACGCAATCCTGCTTTTGCCCGAGCAATAGATTTCCAGATAACTGCAGTAATCTTCTCAAAGTGTAAAAAAACAAAACCAAAAAAAAATAAATAAATAGCCACTGTCACCCTTCCCAGACCCTGCCCGGCCTCAATTGTAAAGCATCAGCAAGAGGAACTGTTTGTACCCACCCCATGAATCTGCTGACACCCACCCTAAGAACTTAGACTTAGGCTGCACTTCAGACTCTGCAGCCCAAAGTCCAAAGCTCTGGCACTCCCTATATAGATTTTTTCTAAAAATGATCATTATGGTGACAATGATGTCAATAAACTAACATTTACTGAGTGGTTGTCACACAGAAGTGCTATGCCAAGTGTTTTATATACATTATCTCATTTAGTTTTTGCATTAACACTGTGAGGTAGGTACTAGTATTACCACCGTTCCACAGATGAGGACAGTGAGGCACAGAGAGGTTAAACAACTCACCCAAGGTATGTGGTAGAGACAGGATTTGAACCCAGGTACCCTGAGACCTAGAGCCTGCACTTAGAATGAGTACACTAGACCGGCCTTGTGAAGAGCCAAGACTGGCGTCAGCAGACCTGAGTGTAAATCTACTCCATCATTTACTAGCTGTGGGTCCTTGGGCAGGTAGCTTAAACTCTAGAGCTCCACTTTTTTCAACAGCACCGCCAGCTTGCAGTAACACCGTGGTGATGCGTCTTGCTCCCTGGCCTCAAGTCAGGAAGCCTTCCCTTAAGATTTAATTCTGGGCTCAGGGCTACCTCAAATGAGTGAAGAAGAAACTGAGTTCTGGTGTAAGAGGAAGCATACCCTAAAAAGCAGGGTGGAAGAAGGGCGGGCAGAGAAGGAAGAGAAAGAGTTCTGAGAGTAGGTCTCTCTAGCTCTGAGGGTCTCCAATACACACATAGAACCAGAAGCTAAAGGAGAGAACAAGCCCATCAGAACTTACCCAGCTTCACAGGGGATGATAGGATGCACACGTTTCATACTTAGGATCTGTATAGTCCCAGGAGTTAGAACAAGGACTAGGAGTTCCCATCGTGGCGCAGTGGAAACAAATCTGACTAGCATCCATGAAGACGAGGGTTCGATCCCTGGCCTCGCCTCAGTGGGTTAAGGATCCAGCATTGCTGTGAGCTGTAATGTAGGTCACACATGCAGCTGGGATCTGGCCCTGCTGTGGCTGTGGCATAGGCTGGTGGCTACAGCTCCGCTTCAACCCCTGGCCTGGGAACCTCCATATGCCACCGGTGTAGCCCTTAAATAAAAAATAATTAAAAACAAAAAAAAGAACAAGGAATAGTGGAAGGAAATTCCAGAGGAACCCACTTGGCTCGTGCTAAGAATAAACTCCCTGCTTGTCTCGGCTAAGCTGGTCTGTGCTCTCCATGGATAGAGGGAGTTCCCTATCATCAGAGACCCCTGAGAGGGGACCTTAAATGGCCAGTTTAAGCTCCACCAATCCCAACCCTGAAATTCACTCAAAAGTTGAAATCGCAATGATGTCTTTGAAGTTCCAACTCAAGGCCAGTCTTGGAGCTTTCAGATCTGCAGCAGCCAGACTGTGGTGTGGAGCACAAAGCCTTCTTCAAGACACACCAAGCCGGTCTGAGTCTTACAAGACAGTGTGTGTCTGGCTATGAAGAACTCTGGAAGTATTCCCTCGCCTTTCGGTACAAGACAGGATTTTTAAGAGACTAGAGATCCCCAGGAGGGAAAAACCAACAAGATCTCCTGCTGGGAGAGGTAAATGGCCCACTGAATAAAGCCACTCTGCTTGTTTACAGAGAAGCTGCAGGCCCTGGGGACACAGGATAAAGCAATGTGACCTGGCACTGGAGTGTGGTGGTACCCACTATAACCCACCAGACGTGCCCTGGCCGAACCGGGAGAGGCACATGTGATCACAAATGGTCATTTATGTCCATAAATATCCTACTCATTAATCCACTTAATGAGCCATATCATACTACACTGTGAATCTGAGATAAAAAGCAGGGCAGGCTACCAGTTCACATCTCCAGCCGGGCCCTGGGAAATCGGGAGCAGAGGTCCCCATCTTCTAGAACCTGGTTTATCACAACCTAGAATTGAATGCTATGGGTAGGTATACATTTGTCTTTGGAGCACAAGACTAAAAATTTCAGATGAGTGCTTTTATTGTGGCGTGGAAGCTGGTTGGCCTTTTGGACCACGACAGCTCTGCCTGCCATCCTCTGGTCTCTTCCCTGTCCTGCCCCTCTGCTAACACTGGTAACAGCACAGGGATGATCACTCTGCGGCCTTGCTCTTCTTGAGACATCTCACTCTGCTTTGTCAGTTGTTGACCCCTGATTTCAATGAAAACCCTTCCCAGAAAGCATGGAACACACAAGAATAACAGAGATGAAACAGGAATCAACCTGGCAATGAAGCGTGTGCCCACACACTCACGTACATGAAAACACTGGTGAAGAGCATTGACTCAGCTCCCAGGCTACCAGGGACTGAGTCCTAGTTCCACTACTCCTTGCTGTGTGACCCTGTACCAGTTACTAAACCTCTCTGGGCCTCAGACGCATAGTCTGCAAAGTGTCATTATTTATAGAACCTATCTCATAAGGTTGTTATGGGAGTTTAATGAGTTAATGCACATTAGCATTCAGAATGCTGCCTGGCCCCAAAATAAGTTCTTATATAAGTGTTTACTCTCACTACTAACAGCCACCATCTCCTTCCTCCACAACTAGCAACATAATTTCTTTGCAAAGAAGTCTCCCTTCCCAACTATCCGAGCAAAGCTATGATTGTATTTAAAAGGAACAAATGAAGTTTAAGAATTTAGATGGTTCCCAGAACATGGTTTTTAAGGTCAGGTACACAAAATATTTTCAGTCTGATAAACCACCATATTCCAATCCTCTTAGACTCCAACGCTCTCAAGCAACTGGGGCAAATTAAATCGTAAAGACGTGATGTGTGTTACGGAGAAAGTACTCCGAGGCCTGATATAAAAATGTTCATTACCAGCCAGGCCCCTGCAAGATGACCAAATTAACCTCACCGCCAGGAGTATATTAAGGCAGAATAATAAATTATTCAAAACCTAATGCTGATAGAGCAAAAAAATATTTATGGAAAAATCATCAGATTATTGCCTTTTAATCATGATCCTGTTGGACGGCTGAAGTGTTAGGTCCTCTGAAAGCACTTTGGGTGAAGATAAGCTGGTCTCAGAGTGACTTGCTATCAGTGGTGTCCCCGGGAGGATGAACTGCACCCCCTGAAGGGATGGAAAGGTCAGCAGATGAGGCTGGAGATCTGCTGCAAAGCCGGAAAGCCTAGGTGTCCTTGTGAGAAAGCCCCCCACCCCCAGCCAGACGAGCAGGTGGCCATTCAATCGAGCATGTGTCTTCTCTTAAGGTACTCTTTGCTTGAAAGGCCCAGCACAACCCCAGCCCCTCCAGTTTAATTCACTGGCCCTTGAGAAAAGGGGGGAAAAATTCTAACAGAAAAGAATGTAGAAATCCAGAGAAGCAACCTCAGCAGCAACCGCCCCCACCCTGCGCTGTCTGCCTGTGCTCTCCGACGCGGCTCCCTGTCCCTACCCTACCCCTGTTCCATGTGTCTAACTCTATGCCATGTTCCCTTCCCCTTTCAGCACGGCTGAGCAAAGCTGACAGGCGGATTCCTTTGCTTTTCAGGGTATTAAAGCCACTTTCCCGCTCTGACAGCCTGTTCTACTCTGCCACCTTATAGCTCCGGCTTCACACTCCTCTGGGCAGCCAGTCCTTCCTGACAGACCACTGTCACTTCCCATCATCCTCTCTGTAGATCCTGTTCTCTCCCCCTCAGCATGCATCCCGACTTTCCAACCAATGCAATTATTTTTTTTGACAAGCCATCCATCAGTTTTAACTTTAAAAGCACTTTCTGCTGATATCCATTGTTAAATCCTTTGCTTTTTTATGGGGCTTGCATGAGAGAATATGATATCAGACATTCAAACTACCAAACCATGTAAATTTACTTTGTTCTCAGCTATGTTTCCAATTTCACGTCCAATTTTTCGGTACATTATGCGTAGTTGTTGTGCTTAATATGATGTTGTCAAATCCCATTAAAGTTCACTGCATTGCACGGCTTTAAAAACAGGTTACAATTTGCATTCTATAAAGAAAGGAAGGAGTGCAGTCTGAAGTCAAGCTGAATCTTATTAAAATTATCTGTTCAATTGTTACATTTGTAGATGGAGTAATTTTGAGGCATTAGCTGAGACACATATGAAAATGTCAGGGTGCCAACTAACGACAATGAGAGCAAAAGGAATATCTCTGTAAAACTCAATAAAGCTCCTTTGCTGGTGACATAAATTTGATGATAATCCGAGGAAATGAATAAGGGACCATCCCGTTTGAATAGGAATTACCTTTTCTATTAAATCACTTTGGTGTGTTTCCACTTGGCCTACATCTTGGTCCTAGGCCCCAGTCAGTCTCCGGAGACTGTCTCCAATACAAGGAGGTAAGGAGAAGGGCAAAAGAGGAGAATTCAGAAAAAAAAAAAGAGGTAATTCCTCTGAAGGGCCTCATACTTGGAGGAGTCTTAAAACATCCTAAATAAAAAAAAAAAAAAAAAAGGAATCTTTAATAGCATTTCCTCCCAGTTTAGAACAAGCACAGAGAAGAGAGCACTTCCACGCACCAGTAGCACCTAAAGAATGGTGCTGATCTACCCTCAAGTTCATGGGCACAGAAAACTCAGGGGCAAATGCAAACAGGCACGGCAAAGGGGCAATATGGCCAGGGTGCTGCCGGGATGGGTGGAGGGCGTGGGGAGGACTGGAGGCTGAGATTTATGAGACTGGAACCAGTAACATCAAGTGGTTTCCAGGGGTTTTCCTCTCCCCTGGAGTTCCCAGCTCAGCTGTATTTATGACAGCACTGATTTCCACATGTCTTGTCATTAAATCTAGTCTCTGATTTCAAAGGTATCCATCACCGGCACCGAGCAGAATGATGCCATTAGGGGCATTATTAACTGAACCATTGACTTCATGGACTGTAACAAGTTGGATTTTGGTTTCACACACAAAGAGTATTCCCAGGGCAGATATCCACACCCCCTCCAAAGTTATTTTATTAAGGACATCATAATTTTAATTTTTTCCAATGCGGTCAGTATTTAGGTAAGCCACAAAGATAAAGAATAAAATTCAGTGACTATGGAAGGTGTAATGAGGTACTAAGGAAGTTGGTGCTGAGGCAAAGAGGAAAGGGCAGAGTGTGTTTTAGGTTCAGCTCAGACTTACTGTGTGACCTTAGGAAAGTTACTTCACTTCTCTGGGCCCTCATTTTCCTATTCGCAAAATGAGGGTAAGTATTCCTTAGAGTTATTATGAGAGTTGAATGAGATAGTCCATGCATAGTACCCTGTGTATTCTGGCATACTGTGTGAGCATGATAAACACTGGGGAACACCAGCCTCTCCCCACCCCTGCCCCCTACAGCACCACCACCAATAATAGGTGAAGAAGAGAGTACAGAAAATAGCACGGAAAGAAGAGGTGGGGGAAAGTCCTAACAGGAGGTCTAGGCTGGAGATGAAAATGAATATGTGGGCTAGATGCAGGGTTTTATTTCTAATAAAATAGGCTTTAATTCTCACGATAAATCTGGTCATTCGGGAGTTCCCATTGTGGCTCAGCAGGTTAAGAATCTGACAGTTGGACAGTTATTTCTGTGAGGATGCAGGTTCAATCCCTGGCCTCATCCAGTGTTGCTGTAAGCTGTGGTGTAGGTCACAGATGCACCTCAGATCTGGCGTTGCTGTGGCTGTGGCACAGGCCTCAGCTGCAGCTATGATCTGACCCCTAGCCTGGGAACTTCCATATGCCATGGGTGTGGCCCCAAAAAAGAAAAAAAAATCTGGTCAGTTGGTGGCTATCTTCAGAACACTGCTGAGAAAGACTCTGAGGCCTCCTCCAAATTCTGGGGGAAGAGTCACTCCATCAGTTCAGGGTGGCATAAAATATGTACGCTAAAAAGATAGCTATTCATGTTCAGGACCCAGCATCAAAGGGAAAACATAAAGCCTGGATGAGAATCTGAGAAAGGAGTCCACGGTTCACCACACAAATGAAAAGGAAGTGGCCAGATGCAACTTCCAAACTGACCAGTAAGAACCAAACAACCAGATAAGGACAATCCCCACCCTTCTCCTGGCCTCAGGTACACGATCAACGTATTTATGCCCATGGTCCACCCAGCAAGGTTATCTCAGCCATTCCAACCAATCAAGGAACGCAGACCCAGCCAAATCTTATGCTGTCAGGCCTGTGAAGAAGGAAAGGGACCATTAAGGTGGTGCCAGTTTAAAGCTTCAGAGCAGAATTAACTTTCCCTCTTCAACTGTGAAAGGCCGGAAGAGGAGCAAATGGTCATCAAAAAGAGTTTGCTTGGCGGAACATCGAAGGCAAGAAGGCGGGTGCCATGACTTCTCCCCTCTATTGCCAAGTCTGGCCACCTGGCTGGACAGGAGACAGACATCAACTCTGAATAAGGACTGGTTGGGATTTTACGTTTAGTTCTTCTTCCTCACCGCAGCAGGAGCAGAAGAGAAGGAGGTGAAAAGCAAAAGGGGATCGACAGAGAGACACAGGGCAAGATGATTGGAGGGTAAAGGCATTTACTTCTAAGGCACACTAACAGGTCTGGGTGACAGAAAACCGGGGTGGAGCTGGAGCCAGGGAAATGCAATGGGAAGCAGATCACTATTAAATTCCTAGTCTGTGACGATCCGAAAGAAGGAGGATATATAAACGTACTTTGAAGGAAACTCCTTCACAGTGAGCCCTTTTCAAAATTTTAGGCCTTGGAAATAAAATCATACTTGAGTTTGATTTGAAATGAACTGTTGAGGACCCTCGCTCTTAGCCCAGCAAGTCCCTCTGGGACCTAAAGGATGGGAGCATCTGTAAGGGGGCGTGTGCGAGCTCATATATACACACAACACAGGTTTTTCTGTCTTAACCAGAGATCTTTGATATCTACTCAAAAATGTCTCCATTCTGCCTCCTACCAGAGTGGGAGACTCAGCCCTGCAACGCTGTCTGGGTGAAATTATTCCATAGCCTGTTTCCCCGTCTGAAGGGTGATTCACCCTACACATCATCCCTCCGTCCCTGAATGGCTGAAGAGCAGAGGACACATAGAACCGGGCTTACATTTACCACATCCTGACCTATAGTCATCTTTCCATACATTTCTGCCCTGTCTTCCCCCAGAGCAGACACCTTAGAGAACAGAGACCATCTACACAACCTTATGACACAGTCTTGAAAACATACCACTCCCTATGGGGTAATACCTCCACAAATATATCTAGTTGAGGAAGGTAACACCAGTCAGTAAAAACTGAACCTAAAATAGCACCAAAGAACCAGGTCTCCAGCAACTTGGCATTTCTGTTTACTTATTGTTTTTCGTCTACCGCCAAATCTCTTATCCCTATAAAAGATTTACATGTCAGTGGCAGAAATATCCCTGTTTAAATATCTAAAGAGTGACTCCATTTGTTTCACCCTACATTATTCATTTGATTGGTTTTAAAGTTATTGGATGTGAGAGGCATTAGACAGACCACACACAAAACAAGCTCCCCTCTCTCTAGGAAATTACTCTAGTGAAACAAGATGGCCCGCCCTTCCACCCGCATGCTGGTCTCTGGAGGGTGAGGTCATGCCTGTAACGGCACAAAGCTGTGAGCAAGGAGAGGAGGCAGCATTTCCCAAAGATTCGGCAAGTCATAGTGTTTATTGAACACATCCCATGACTGGTATTGTAAAAAAAAAATAGCCTTTATTCTCTATGCTCTTTCTTTTGGTTCTGGGAGAATGTTGTAGAAAATCTTAGTGCTGAGGGATTCAGGGTCTAGGATGTGGTACTCCACTGAGGCTCAGAGCACATAGATCCTGGACTCAGCTTGGCCATAACCAGCTATGTATGACCCTTAGAGATTTTCTTCTCCATGCTTTGGCTTCCTCATTTGTAAAATCCGTGGAAAGTTTGAACCAGAGAGATAAGAGCACTGAGCTGGTGTCAGATTCTTAGATTCCTGTCAGTTCTATTATCCCAGGATCACTGTTATTACTGGATAGGTGACCTCTGTCTTTTGTTTCCTTGAGAAACATCTGGCTTTCTGAACGTACAGCTTCTCCAATCACTCCTAAGGCATGGGCAACACTTTACAAGGTGCTCATGGGAAAAAAATTGCCAGTGGTTATACCATGAGTCAGATGTGTCATGAACATAAATGTCCTTATGAGTAATCACAAATATGGATGTCTTGAGGGTGGTGTACAATCTAGGCTGGCTTAAGGTAGCATTTTCTGACCCAAAGATGTTTTGAGTGTCCCTAAGGAGTCAGCTCTGAATGGAGAGAGCCTTTCCAAAAGGATGGATTTGCTAAGCCCAGGAACTAGGAATGTGGGTGGCCGAGCCAGGCGAGACGGGTGCCCTGAACCCCATCCACAAGGGGAATCAAGCCCGAGGGTTCAGCGTTAAGCAGAAGAAAACCGAGAAGCTAGACCAAGGTCAGCTCAAGGGATGCGGTCAAGGGGACGCTGACTTTCAGAGAGAGGGAGGGAGACAGAAAGACAAAGCATGGGAGTGGAGAATTATTAATAACTCAGGGACAATGCATATTTGAAAAAAAGTTTTAAACATCTTTTCTTCTCACCCACAGCAGAGAAGCATCACAAAGACCCAGAGCAAACTGGAGCATTTCTCCAAATCCACAGGGCCGCCTCTGGATCTTCTCCAGACCACAAATCCCGGGGAGAGAGGAAGCACATCCAGTCACACACACACCACCACCATCATCACCACAAAAGCTGAAGTCTTTTAACCACGGCAACAATCTTCAGAATATGCTAGGGACTCCAGAAAGCTTCCATGGGGGAGTGTTTCCTTGAGTTTTCACGAGAGAGGCTCCAAAGACTCCCTAAGTGAGATTTCATGAGTCTAAAAGCCAATTCTCACTTCCTTATACGGAGTATTGCTGCCTCTCAGAAAAACAAGCAGGCTGATCCCTAGAGCGTGGGATGCTGAGCTCTTGTGCGTGAAATTCACACACACATGGCTGGCCAAGGGTGGCAGTGAGCAGGATCCGTGTGCTCTAACTGGACAAAATCTTGCAGATGACATCACCAACGCTGCTAAAAGACTTTGCAAATAATGCCATGAACCAGGGTATGCAGACCAGCTAGGTAAACAGATCTCGAGTTTATGCTGTCCTTCCATTTCTTAGTTAACCAAAGTCAAACTTTCCTTTCAGGTTTGGCACTGTCATGATGAGCCCCATACAAGGCCGTGCAGTGAAGGCTTAAGAACAGGGACCTGGGCCAGGGTGCCCAGTCTGGCACCCTAGCCTTGTCCCTGATATGTTCAATGACATCAGTCAAGGTACTAATTCTTTCTCTGGACTTAAATCTTCTTCTCAATACTGTGCATAGTAACAGTCCCTTCTTCAGAGAGTCATGTGAGAATTAAATGAAATAAGACAGGCAAAGCCCATGGAACCATGTCTGACCCTTAGTAAGCCCTCAAAAAGCTGTTATTATTTTCTGTTTCCACCCTGCAGGACAAACCCTCCCTGTCAATTATGTCATTCTCCTCACCATGCTTTCCCCACTGCCAACTATCTGAGGGAGGGACTGTCTGATCCATGACTGTTCCCTTCGAGCACAGGGCCTGGGCTGAAATGTAACAGGTGCCTGGCAATATCTGTAAACTGAATGGGTGAACGGAGGCAAGAATGGGGCAGGTCCCTGGGAAGGTCCCCATTCTCACGCTCACCTGCACTACGCTGCTACCCCCATGATCAAAGCCTCTCCAGCTGGCACGATTCCACCCACAGTTGGTCACTAAGTTCAAGGCATGTGAAACAGACATATATTTGAAACAGAGAGAACAGACTTGTAGTTGCCAAGGTCAGGGAGGGGTGGCTTGGGAATTTGGGGTTAGCAAATGCAAACTATTATACGTAGAGTGAATAAACAACAAGGTCCTCACAGTGTAGCACAGGGAACTATATTTAATATCCCATGATAAACCATAATGGAAAAGAATATGAAAAAGGAGATATATATTCCACTGAACTACTTTGCTATATAGCAGAAATTAACACGTTGAAAAAATCAACTGTACTTCAATAAAATAAATTTTAAAAAAGACACCCGCTCCACTAGGTATTGGGAAGCATCAGAGTATAGTGGTTAAGGCAGCAGTTCGTGCAACCAGAATGCCTGAGTTCAAATCCCAGATCCTCCACTCACCAGACCCTAGTGAGCCTCAACACTGATCCACCACTAACTACCCAGGTGCTATGAGTACTTTATTACCTCAGTAAATCCTTACAGAAACCTGGGAGGTATGTGCCCATTCTACAGGCAAAGAAACCGAGGCTTACAGAGGTTTATCTGCCCAAGGTCACTGTGCTCAAAGTCAATTCTTTCTACCTATTATTGTGTTTTCTCCTTATGAATCTCTTTCAATTAGCTTTTTCCCCAATTTTCTGTCTTGTGAGGCACAAAGGACTCAACACACAATTCTGAGGCCAGTATTTGATTTCAGGTCCAGCTGCCACCAAGGCTGTGTGTTTTCTTAGTATCTGGCACAGGACTGGTGCAACGATCACACTGGCAAATGATCTATTTAGTGACACCTGATTACCTCCCTAGATTCCAGGCTCAACCCCGGTCTAGCCATACTAACATTCCCGGGTACAGGAAGCCAGCTCTCCATCCAGGAGCTTTCGGGACAGGTCTTCTCAGAGCTGAGCCCAAAGCCTGCTCAGCAGCCAGCTGTGGGGTCAGCGGGTAGCCCAGGCCATGGGCCATATAGACCATGTTCTCTACAGCAGCCCACTCCCAGGATGGGCTGCCGACAAGACCCAGAGAACACGGCCAGGGCAATGATGAAGCCAGAACCCCCAGGGCTGCTGGCATCCATGCTGCTTGGCATGCCGCTGGATGGGAGATGTCTCGAGATGAGTTTCCAAACCCAGAACACTGGAGCTGCCTCCGTCACCAGGCTGGGGAGAGGCTACACACCCCAGGTGCTATCGCACCCCCTCTCCCCAATCCTGACCGTCTCTAACCCGGAAGGGAGGTTCCCTACTTATGGCCGGCAGAGCGGGCATCCTCTCCTGTCGCTCCTCCTTGACACCAAAGATCACAGGCCCTGTCACCGCTTCCGCCCAGCAAACTGTTGCTAGGTTTATGTAAATACCATGGAAACCAGGGCCCGTAACATGGAAAGACTCACAAAGATGTAACTTAACAGAAGGTCGACAAGCCCCCAGACAAAAAATGTATATAGAGCTCCATCTTCAAAATATAGCCAACTCTCTCTTTTTCCTCATAACCCTAGGCTAAAAAGGCTAATGAGATTCACAGACAACATATTAAATGATGGAATTCTCTGCACAGCTCGATTTCTTTCTATAAATAATTTTAAAACTATTACCCAATAATGTATTGTAATAAAAAAGCTGACAGGGTCTTGCTCAACAAGTAATCACCAGCATGTTTTTGCACCTGGAGATGGAGAACTTTCTTATGTGCCCCTGGTGATTTTTAGGTGTTTCCATAAAGCTGTTGCCATTATTTATAAGCCACAGGTTACTTCCCTTAGCTGCACACTCAAATTAATGAAAACTTATTTTAAAGACTAGGAAAAGGAGGGCAGACGAAGGGGTGTGTGCCTGGCAGCCCTGGAGGGGTAACATGGAGTGTTTTTTTTGTTTTTTTTTAAGTCACTTGTGGCCTTCCTGAAGGGACCTCTGACTCCACCCTCATGGCAGAAGGCAGCACCTTTGGAGATGGGTGACCTCCTGGGGATAAGGTCTGGGGAGGCAGTGACTGCATCCAGGGAGGGGCCGTCTCCACCTCTGCTACCTCCACCTTACCAGTCCAGAGCTCCAGGGTTGCCCCCAGCTCCCAGCAAGAGCCACATGTGCTGGACAGTATCTGCCGCCAAGCCCTGAACTTCCTGCCTAGACCCCCAGTCTAACACCTTGGTGCTTAATACTTGCAGGGTCAGCACCCTCCATGGGCAACTCATGGGCTGCAGTGGTCCGGGGCTCCCCACGTGCACCCCTGGTTCCCGCAGAGCTGCACACCAAGATGGAAAAAAGCAGGACCAGGAGAGCCACCAGGCCCTTCCAACCCTTCAAAAGATCTCTACGCTCCTGGACACCACTAACACCCATGGGTCCACTAAGGTGCACTCCAGCCCTTTCTACTTCCAGACCCACTTCAAATGCTTCATCCTCCAAGAAGCCTTTTCTGTTATCCATGATGAGCCGGGATATCTCCCTCATTAAGTCCATGGCCAGTGTGGCCACTTCTAAGACACCTGCTCACTGGCCCGGCGTCCCAGATACTTGCCTGTCTTCTCTCCCTGCAGGACAACATGAATAGACGGCCTCCTGCAGGGCCCACATCTATTCATCTCTATCCTCCACTCACTTCCTCTGCCCCTGCCCCCCGAATCCCAGTAAGGCAGGGCACTTAAGCCTAGAAAGGACACCAACACTGGGAAATGAAGACACAGAATCACGCCCAGGTTGTCCTGCAAGCTGTGATCCTGAGCCTCGCTGAACCTCAGTTCTTTCAACAGTTAAATCGAACGAGAATTGCCCAGATCCCTTACAGCCTTAAATTGCTCTGGCTTCATAATACAAAGCTCTGATACTTATAGCCTGTCTGACATACTAACTTAACCCAGCTGGAGGACAGCTTGCTTTTTTTAAAAAACAGGCCTGTGTATGTGGATTAGGGAAGAGAGGTATATTTTGAGGATTTTTTTTCTTTTGCCCTTAAATCTCACCACATAGCCGTGGACCCTTACATGGGTCCACAGACACAACGTGTTCTATTGCCCTGTGTTTCTAAAATATCACCTGTTTGCTAATCTAGCTGAATGGCATTTAAAATAATTAACCAGCAGACTTTTGTCCACAGAAAAAAAGCTGTCTATAATCCAAACATACACTGAAAAGTTGACCCGGTTTACCAAGAAAGACCACTTGAAAAGAAGAACACAAGAGAGGTTAGATACCTATGAAAGCTGTGCTTTAGCTGACATGTTGACCAAGACACACCAGTCACAATTTCCTATCCATGCAAGTCAACTACAGTGGTCCCTACTTAACTGTGGTTTTGCTTTCTGCCATTTCAGTTACCCGAGGTCAGCTGTGGTCTGAAAATATTAAATGAAAAATTCCAGAAATAAAAAATTCTCAAGTTTCTAATTGCAAAGGAAATCTTGATTCTTCCTGCTCGGAGGTTGAATCACCTTTTTGTCAGGCACAGCCACATGGTATCCGCTACCTACCTGTTAGTCACTTAGCATCCTGGTCCTCAGATCATCTGGCACATTATCACTGTACCTGTGTTCCAGTAACCCTTATTTTACTTAATAATGGCATGCAAGGCATTCCCCTCCTGGCTCAGTGGTTAACGAACCAGAATGGTATCCATGAGGACTCAGGTTCAATCCCTGACCTCGCTCAGTGGGTTAAGGATCCGACTTTGTCGTGAGCTGTGGTGTAGGTTGCAGACACAGCTCAGATCCCCCATTGCTGTGGCTGTGGTGTAGGTTGGCAGCTGTAGCCCTAATTCGACCCCTGGCCTGGGAACCTCCATATGCTGTGGGTGCAGCCCTAAAAAGACAAAACATGAAAATAATGGCACCCAAGCACAAGAATGGTTATCCTGGCAATTCTAATATTCTCTTACTCAGCCTAACTTATAATTAAACTTCTCATAGGTGTGTTTGTATAGGAAAAAAACATAGCATATATAAAGTTCAGTACTTAACCATGGTTGCCCCACAGATGTATGCCCCACGGATAAGGGGGAGCTACTGTAACAGATCTTCTATTTCACCAGAAATCGGGGCTAGGATATTTGGAGAAAACATTCTTATTGAATTACGCTTCTCAACTTTGATGAAAAATATATTTGTTAAAGTATGTCCCTGCTCACCAAAATCCTAATTTTATGTACTTATATGGCAGGATAAGTGCAACCTTACGATGTAAATCTTAAGGACAGAAAAGACTGCATCTTTCTTTTCCCAGCACATGGGATTAATGAAGTCATAAGTTCATTTTTAAACTTGGAGTAAAACACAGCACACTACCAGGAGAGGTGAAACACCCATTATTATAAACTAGCCATTTCAACAGCTGGAAGCTAAGAAGCAAGCAAATAACAGTGGAGAAAACAACGGCCAGCTGCAATTTTCTCTCCTTTTTTGATCCTTTTCCAAGTATGTGTTGCATGTGTTTTGACTATTTTTGAAAAGGAGGAGGGGAAAAAAAAAAAAACCTTGGGCCGTCTTACCGCAGTTGCTTTTTTGCAGGCCTTTTTTCAGATGATACCACTTCATTTAATAAGCCTCCCCTTTTTGGTAATCATTTCCCAAAAAACACGGGAAGGCAGGAGGGAGCTTCGGCAGCAACGCAGTGGAATCTCATGGGCAGAGACGATGGAGCCAAAGGTAAGTGTTCACTTACGCACAGAGGGATAAGCCCTTTGAAGATAAGTTCATTGGGATTCAGGAGGGAGAACAGGCCAAGACCGAGCTTGCTTACCTGACCTAAACAAAAAAAATGTCAAACATAACTACTTGGGCTCCATGACTTTTTTCCATGCTTTTACTCTTCTCTAGAGGCTTCGTGATGACATGGGCCACTGGGAGAACCTAGACTGCCTGCCCTGCACTGTGCCCTCAGGTCTCTGAGGCCCAGAAGATGAACTAGGAGGTTTCCTTCCTCTTAAGGATGGGCAGTAAGAGAAGAGTTGAGAAGCTTTAGCTCAGCCCCAGAGAAGAATAGAACCAACAGGTGCCCACTTAGGCCAGGCTTCCATTAGGCACAGGGAACACACTGCCTGTGGCCCACTAGATGTTAGGGGAGCACAAAACAAGTTTCCATACCTTTCAGAAGAACAAGGGGAAAAAAATAACCTTAGTCAAAAGGAAGTGTTTTCATAGGTAATATTAATAGGTTTGTCTCTACAACATTCAATTTTCACTCTTCTATGCAGGAAGGGGCCCACAAAGTCCAAAGTATGTGGAGCCCATGAAAGCCGCAACGAGTCCCTGCTATCAGAACATTCCTGCCCCTGGGCCTTTGCATGTGCTGTCTGGGATGCCCTACCGACTGCCAAACTGCCTTGCTTCAGTCAATAAATAGATTCAATTTCCACCTCTTCGCTAGTGTCTCTCTGCTTACTAACACTTCTCTCTCCCTCAGTGTGAAATTCCCCAGCAACTGGAGGTCACACAATAGCCTCATGTTTACCAAAGTTTTATTTCCTCTGTATTTTATCCCAGCTCCTTCCTTCTAAAAGAGAAATGTTTACCCATCCCCTCACTGCAAAGTACCTGGAAGGCTCACCATGGTCCTCAAAATAGTTTACGTGTCTCAGCCTCGCGTTCAAATCCTTGATAATCAGACCCCTTAGTAGCCTCTCCTTATGTTCCCCATCCTACCCAAAGGACCCTGAACCACAGCCATACCAGATACCCACTGTTTGCCAAGTATGCCTCCTATACATCCTGCGCCCCGGCCTTGCAAAAGCTGTGCTCTCAGCCTGTTAGGCCCGGCCTTTCAGAGCTTCCTAACAAAAGCCCTACCCAATCCTTAAAAGCCTAGTTTCGATGTAACCTTTTCTAAGACTCTTTCCCAGATCCTTCTACTGAACAATATCCCTCCCTCTCCTACTCCACCCTTGCAGTTAGCATGTCCTTGGCAGGATTCATGAGAATCTGACTCCTATCAAAGGAACTTAACAAGACCCCCTAGTCTGACTGCTGCCAGAAGCAGATGCTGGGACAAGAATTCAAGTGAAAGTATTTGGGGGAAGGGACTCCCAGAGGGGGAGGGCCGAGGAAGGGAGACAGGCAAGGGAAGGAAGAGAAAAACGGCCCATAGTACCTTGTCAAGCAAGTTGCCACGGTGCGCGGCTAGAGCTCCCTGCGGCCGGGGAACACTGAGAGACAGAAAAGAATGTGCCAGAGTTAGCCCAGCTGAGCATGACGTTTATCTTCCGACTCCTGTCACTCAGTGGTGCAGGTGAGGCCCATCCCGAGGGGTATTAATACGCTGGCATTTCCAACCCACGCTGCCAGAGTCAAAAGAGCCTCAGTGGTCAAAGAAAGCTTTCAGACAAATGGTTGCAGATGCTTGAGGCTGGTGACTGAGCGGTGTGCATGGAAATCCTAAGGCTTCAGGGGACACAGGAGGCCACCGGCAGGTTCTGCTGCAGAGAGATGGACTTCTGCAGCCTCCAGCACCCAGCAGCATCCTGGGAGTATAGCAGGCACGCAGGAAGTGCTCGCACAAAGGAAATCATTTTCAAGCTCTTTGGAGGCAGGGGCCACATATGATTTTCTACCTGCAACAGGGCCTAGCCTCAAGAGGGGAACTCCAATCACACATACTGGCTGCAGATCAGTGAGTGATTTAACTCGTGGCCCCACCTCTCCAGTGAGATCATGCCAAAGAAATCGAATTCCTGTCTTATTAGTTACTCTCTGTTTCACAAATGCTATCTAATTCACGGGAGCATTATAGACCAGCCTTGTCCTGTGAGGTTTAGCAATGAGGACAGTAATGAAGATGTAAGGAGTTCTCTAGCCTCTTGAGAACATGCACCTATATCCAGAGGAACAACCTCTGGAGTCTGGGTAACACCCTGAATTTGCATATTTCATGCAGCTTCTGGCACCTCAGCCTCCCAGGAGCTACTGGCTGTACTCAGGAACTGGGATGGAGAACATACTAGAGGTGTTCAGGGGCCCCCATCCCACCCCCCCAGCTTCTTTCTGATCATACCACGTCATACTAGGTGCATGGAGTAATGGCCTCGGGGCTCAGCTGACATCAGACATAGCCCAAGCCTCAAACAAAGAAAAATAATGTAAGCCCATGCAATCGCATCAGACATAGGAGAGACAAGCCAGCTTGTCTTGCCAATTTCAGAGCAGAACAGATGTTTCTGCATCTCCAAGGTATCCGCCCTCCTAGGACACCAGACATAGGTCATCCATCAGTCATTCATCTTTATGATGAGCTGCAGCAGTCAGTGCACGGTCAAGATTAATGCGCATCCTTTCCAAGAAATGCTGTTTAATGGCAAGGATATGCTGAGAGTGATTGCTCAGGCCAGATCGTTTCAGACGACATAACCAACCAAGTTCCAGCACTAAATGGTGAAATGAAAATCCTACTTGTTGTCTGGTTCCAAGCAAGGGATAGAGTAACTCATGGACAGCGTATGAGTTGAGCTACTCCTGGCTTAGTCTGTTGAGACCTGGCTACCCTAGGGGCTGTCGGGAAGCCAGGAGTTTACAGGCTGGACCCAGCTATGATGCCTACCAAGCAATATGGCAAAAAGAGCACAGAAGCGAGCACCCAGGACACCTGGCTTCTACTCACAGCTCTGCTCCCCAGATGTCAACACCTTATGCAAATCACTGCTCTTGCCTGGGCCTCAATCTCCTTTTCTAGAAAATTAAAGAATAACCTCTGAGTCCCTCCCCTCCCCCGGCAGCTTTAGCACCAAATAAAGGTCTAAGAATCCCCAACCTAGAGTGTATAATGTTAACTTTATTCCTGGAATAACAGCAAAAAATTGAATGAGCCCATATAAACTTTCCAAAATATAAACACCATCACTAACATATTTTCATCTGGATCAGGGGGAACTGTCCTACTGCTATTTCGTCCCCAGATAGCTTCAGAACTAAAACATTCCAGTGGAAAACTGCTTTAGGATTTAATGAGAAAAAGAAGTCAGCAAGGGAGAAAAATAGAATTTGAACACAGCTCTTTAACACAAAATTGATTTTATTCCACTCGTCCATAAAAGCCACATAGGAATTACTTTGACCAGCAGAGGGCTTTCCACACTGACAGAATATATTAATAAGACATGGGTGGTCAAATTAAAAATAAAAAAATTCCAAGTTCCATTGTCGAGGGCCATGAAGGCCTGGGGGCTGAAGTGAAGAAAAAGATAATTAAAAAAAAAAAACCTTGAGTTTCTCCTATAATGCATTTCTTTACAAACATGATGAGGAAAAGTTCTAATATCTCCTAAGTTCCAAAAAACCATCAGAAGAATTTGGTGCAGAGGACCAAAAGGAAATCACAAATTAGCTATCAGAGGTTTCACAGTCTTGTTACTAAGATACCCTTCCTCAAATGCTGAGCTAGTTTCTTGCACCCTTGTGCTTAGTCACAATTTAAAAGTACTCACAAATACCACATGTTTTTAACACATGGGTTGAGGATAGCTAACATGGTTGAACATTTACCACATGACATCTGTGTGAATATGTATGTTATTAACTTTATGTATATTAACCTAATCAATTCTCCAAAGCTCCTATAAGATAGATAGCATAACGACCCCTGTTTTCCATATGAAGACTCTGAGGCAAAAAGATGTTAAGAATTTATCCAGGGAGTTCCTATTGTGACTCAGCGGAAGTGAATCCAGCTAGTATTCATGGGGACATGGGTTCAATCCCTGGCTTCACTCAGTGGGTTAGGATCCAGCGTTGTCATGAGCTATGGTATAGGTTACAGACATGGCTTGGATCCTGCATTGCCATGGCTGTGGCATAGGCTGGCAGATGCAGCTCAGATTCCACTCCTAGCCTGGGAACCCCCATATACCAAAGGTGCAGCCCTAAAAAGAAAAAAGAAAAAATTGTCCAAGGTCAAGAAGCTAGTAAGTGTCGGGGAAAAAATGTTCAGGAATAATACTATTCCATCCTTCAACAACAAAACTTCCACTGACTATAGATAAGCACTCTATAAAGAGAAACACCATGTCCCACAACCTATAGACTAAGACAAACAAAAGAACAAACGAAAAACAGTGAAAGAACAGCATACCTTTGGTCTCGCATCTGTCTCTGTGGTTCTCAGATGCATCCATGGCCCCCCCTCTCGGAGGAGGCTGAGGGGACTCCACGGGAGGCTCTGTGAACCTACACGCCTCATTTTCTACCAGAGTCTCTTCAAGTTTTTTTTGAATTGAAGATTTACACATCATGATTTCATTTACAAAAAAAGATTCCAAAAAATTAAAGTTTAAATCTGCTATTTTACTAGCCATTCCAGAAAAAAAAAAAATTTCCTTTTGGGGTTCTCTTTTCTCAAACTCATTTACAGTACTTATTTATACTAGGGTGAAATATGACCACTTGTTGAGTTCCCAAGGACAGGAAGAGTATTTTTTTATCTTTAGGTCCCCAACTTTTAGCCTCAGATTTGGCTCAGAGTGAACTTTTCCAACAAATATTTGTCAAATAAATAAAGCAATAGGTAAGGTGAGGCTAGCTGCTGGGAGAGAGAAACCATAAAGTTTAGGAACCTAATCCATGTTCATTTCTTTCTTCTAAAAAGTCCAATCGGATGTCCAGTAGGTGGCCATCCATGCAGTGATTCAGGGATCGAGGCTCCTCTCAACCTTGTATGACTCTTCCAACCCTCCTTTCCTCTAACTGGCAGGTGGACAAAGAGATCAAGTAGAGCCTAGAGTGAGAGCTGTCACTGGGCTCCAGTTGGAGCAAAAGTGGGTGTGGGAAGGAGCAGTCCCAAGATCAACTCTTCACTTTGGAAGAGGAGAGTAACGTTGGTGGACAGCTGGCCAGCCATTGCTCCGCAGTGACTTCAAGAGAAAAAGAAGCCTGAAAGCAAGACCTAATGCCTAAGAGATGGCTCTTAAAGAAAAAAAATATGAACCATTAACCACGTCCAGTGAACAAGTATATGAACACAAATGCACAAGTATATGAACATAGCTATAGAGATACACAATTAGAGTCTCTTGTAAGGAATTGCTATTACATTTTAACATCACCAACCTGACTTGCTACCTACTGGCATATGAACAGCTGGAAACTCAAATACGGGTCAGCCTAGAGTCAGCTGTTCTTATCATTTACAGAGTGCCAAGTTCCTCCCTACAAGAGGGTGCTGCTGGAGAGAAAACAAAACTGGGAATGAATGACTTATTTTGAGAGGCTTCAGGGCAACACTGTGAGGTGAAGAGAAACCCAGAGCCCCAGGTCTGGCCATCTCCAGCATCCACATAGGTGACCCTGGATAAACGATCAATATCTCAGCTTCCGTCTTGTCAAAAGGAAAAGACAATACTTGCCTTTCCAAAGGGTCCCAAGTATGAGGATCCTGTAATCACAACTATGAAAAATCCATAAAATATTTCACATCCTCCAAAAACACAGGGCACAGGTCTGTCACACAGTTGCTTCCAGCCAAATGGCGATTCCTTTAACTCATCACGACAGTCAACATGCTTCTAGAAACCTCCTCCTCAGTTGGTCCAGGGTTTCCACCTTTCCAAGAGCCATGCCCAACTTCACTGCTCAGAGTCAGTGTGGTACTCTGAGGGAATCCTTAAGCTCTCTGGACATCAACGACCACATCTATGAACTGGGTAGGGAACCCTTTGGAGGCTTAAGCAAGGGCCTGGGTCCTTCTCCTGAGACCTAATCTCTGATTATTACATCTGAGCCAATGGTGTTGAAAATAGAACTCAGGCCACTGTGATGATTCTGCCCTCCCTGCCCATGTGTTTTAAACGGTTTGACCGCACGGGAGGCGCGGATATTACAGATAGCACCACAGCAACGTTACTGCAAAGTACCAGCCGAGAACCACGCAATCACTCTTTCATGTCAGCCATAACCTTCATAAATGGGTTTGTAATTAGAAACCCTTGTTTGTCACAGAGAAGGTATGATTGATGCGGTCTAAGAGTGAAATGAAGCCACAGTGACCATCTCAATAACATGAACAGCTGCCAAATATTCATTTAGCAGAATGAGTTTAGAAAACTTTGAGCAGATTGCTTTCACAAGGCTGCCTTCAACAAAAGGAAACATAATTAACGAGCTAATATCAGCATGTGTCTGGCTAAGCTAATGAATATCAAATTACACAGAAACCTGTATAAATCATCATTACCCTGCATTTTAATTGAACTTGCAATTAAACATGACAAATTTTATATACACTAAACCTTTAATTTATACTTTCAAATAAGGAATAATTTATCATTTTTAGTATTTCATAGTTAATTTCCCAATATGTGCACTTCTAATTAACAAGGACAGACAGGCATTTTAAAAAAACACACACTCTCTCTCTACTATGGCTCCGTTTATAACAATAACTTTCCCTTTTGTATACATTAGAAACTCCATGTCCAGGAGTCTGAATGCCAAAGGACCTTCTTGGGTATTCAGAGAAAGATCTTACAGCTACAGAGAACAAGGAGGAATTATTTCACCTCCTGCTTCTCATCGCTCCCCTGGAAAAAGAGAGATTAAAAGGTCCAGACCACGTTAAAGCAACCTGGCCACACATCTCAATTACCGCCACAACCTTGTACCCCAAACTCCAGTTACTCCGTTCAGAACACAGGGCCTCTCTGCTGGAAGTGCAAAGCATCTTGTGTTTCAAAGCAGCACCACCTTAGAAATAAACTGCCTTGCTCTGGCGTCAACGCCAAGCCTATTTGTTTTACCTGGCCAGCCGGTAATGAGCTCGCTCCGCGGATGGATTTGTATTTTATTATTATAATTACGCCACCATTATAAACATACCTCGAGCAACCTCAGCATAAAAGGCAGGGAATGCTATTAAAACATACATATAAACACACGGGGAAACAAGACAGGATTGTAAAAGGGCTGCAACAGAAACTAATTGGGTTTGCTTTTTTCGTTAATCCCAGCCTATTAATATGGTAAGCAGTGTGGTCTAGGGAGCCACATGCTGGGAATCTGGAGATGACAGTTCTCTACCTGGTTTGGGCTCTAATTGGCTGTGTGACCAGAAGTATGATGCTTCGCCTCTCTGTGCCTCAGTGTTCTTGGGGTCAAAGCAAAGATAATGGAGCTAATTGTGATTACTTTCAACATGGGGAAATTATTTGAAAAAGAAAACACTGTAGGACAAAACAGCACCATTGTTTCCTAGCTACAGAGAAGACAAACTGGAAAAGCAGACAGCCCTCACTACGTATGCATACATCATATTTTTTAATGCCATGATCACATTAAATATTGGCAATGTACTTTCTATCTGCTCATGTGATATGTGAAGGAGACGACAGATATTATTATCACCACGTAAAAAAATGAAAAAACAGAGTCATGGAGAGGCCCCTTCTGTGAGGCAGGGGCGGAGCTGGGATTAGAACTGGGACTGGGAACATCTCGGATAAGGCTGCCTTCCTCCACTGTCCCTTAGGAAAAGATTGGAGAATGGATGATGAGATTAGAAAATAAAAAGAAACTTGGGTTAGTGGGACCTCAGTGACAATCACAGCAACCATCCCTCCCCTCTCCCCCAGCCCTGTCCTGATCAGACTGATGGCTCAGCTGAAAGTCTTAAGTCTGGAAAGGAAGTAGGCACCGCTTCCCAAAGGCCAACTTGAAGAAGGAAGGAGTCAAAAACACAGACGTTATACCTGCAAGGCCAACAGAGGAAGGACATACCTCCAGTAGATGAATGAGCACAGGAAACATGGGCGACAACCAGAAATAAGAAGGGAGGGATTTTTAAGGACCACTCCAACTACCTGCCTTCATAGCAAACCCAAAGGCTCTTAGACATTAGATGGACTCAAAAGAAGCCAAGATAGGAGTCAGTTAAGGGAAATGAGAAGAAAGAGTCTTTTGAAAAAAATTAATTACTGCTTCATTTCAATTGCAAATTCTCATTTTTTTGTTTCTAGAGGTCCCCTGACCAAAGGAAAAGCAACGAGAGGCAGCAGTGAGAGAGATGGGACGCTGAATGCATTTTCCAGGACACAGTGCTTGCCGGTGCCTATGAAGCAAAGGGACAAATATTTTCACACATTATCAGATGGCCGAGTAAAACAGCCTCCACCAGAATTTACAACTGAAGGCTACCAGAATTTACAACTTGTGAAATTGTGCCTGTCCGTATTTTCTCATTACGCTGGGTCCAGGCTGCGGATAGAGTATGCACTTTCTTTTTCCTTTTCTCCCCCTCTCTCCCCTCCTTCCACTGTCTCACTACTTCCTAGTTAAACCTTGTCTCAAGTTATCAACACTCTCTGGAGAGATAAGGCTCCTCTCACTTACAAGCTGTCACTAATAATCGAACTTTCAAGACTCCATCTCTAAGAGAGACTCCCCGAGCCACGCAGGTCATGAGAATTAACTGCCACCGGTCCTTGCAGAAAACTCAGCTCATCAATCTATAGCTTTCTCGTCATAATTAGAATAACGGCTTTGAAAATTTGGGCTGATGTTGACTTGGTCTCAGGCCGCAAAGAGTGCTGATTAAAATCTTGGTGTGAAAGTTAATGATAAGTGCTGGTGGCGTTGCCGTGGAGACAGGGACAAACAATTCCCTCGCTGTGACATTTTCAATGTCCTGGAGAAGAAAAACTGTCCTCTTTAGTGTGGCAGCGTAGGAAGCTTATTTATGGCTACAGGGCTCAGTGGATTGATGACTGTCGTAACATACTGTCAAATCCTTTACTGACACATTCATTTTTTTTTGGAGCCCCTGGTGCAGCAGAAATAAAATAAAATAATAAAAACAAAACCAGAGGGAAAATTCTCCAGCAAACCAGAGATGGCCACCAGTGGACCTTTCTTTCACTATAGGACCCCAGAATTAATAGACAAAAAGACTTGGATTTCTTGGCACTGTGACCAAGGAGAAAAGAAAGGCATAATTGAAAATTGCTGTGGAGAAAGACCATTATCGAGGCCACCAATTCAGCCCAGGAATGTTTATTATCAGAGTAAGCTATTCGTAACTACCCAAGGTTGGTAACTATGAATTAGACCCATCTCTCTACTTACCTTAGAGGCTAATGGCTTAGAAAGCTAAGGAAGGTTTTGGAAAATTCTCCCAGCCCAAAGGACCGACTAGCACAGCCCCATCATCCCTGCAGAGCACTGGAGAGCATGCCAGCCCTGGCGGTCACTGCAACGCTCCGCATAGGGGTATTATTCAACGCCCCTTAAATCTGTGGACAGCTCCATGCTCTACAGAACCTGTTCCCATTCACCACTTCCTTGGTTCTTCCTTGTAAAGCAAGTGTCATAATCCCAGTTCCTTGACAAGAAAGCTGAGGTCCGGTGCATATTAAGCACCAATTCCTAAAGAGACACAACTACTTAAGGGGCTGAACAAGGACTCCTGGCCGTAATCTTTAAAAGCCACAATGAGTAGACAGTTGCTACTCCAGACCAGTCAGCCAGCTCCAAACACTCTGAACCAGCGCCACGTGGGGTCTGCGAAAAGCTTTGGGTTCACTCCACCAAGTGGCTGCATTTCTGCAGCAGATAAAGGGACTCTGAGGGATCGCAGCCAGTCCATAAAGACCACTCCAGGCTGTGGCATTTTTCTAGTTCTTTTCATTCAAGGATCCTAGTCATCATCATCATTATTGTTGTTGTTATTAATAAGGATAATGAAATAAACTATGCAAATGTGGGGAATGGCTTTAGCCCTAAAATGCAGGCAGTAATGTGGTAATTTATCCAATAATGGAATCGCAAAGTGGTTTTATTTGCTTTTATGGCTCCTTTCTTTCAGAGGAGGAGGGCATCAATAATGGCGATAGTAATGAAATCAACTATGCAAATGTGGAAATCGTTTTTACCCTAATGTACCAATTTAGCCAGCGAAGGGAATTCAGCAGAGTCTGATGGGCTTCCCGGCTCCCAGCGCGAGGGCTCTGATGCTGACCTGTGCGCAGTTACCCAGATGTCATGATTCATTTTCTAAGAGCGTGGGCCTGTCAATATCCATTTGATAATGACCAACACCTTCACTCCAAGGTGAAAGATTCAGGGAATGTCCTTACTGATTTAAATATGGAGTGACTTTAACATGAGAGCAAGATATATTCATTTGGACATAATTCACTCAATAGGTAGAGGCCTCCCCCTACCAAAAAGGGCCCTGTGGCATGTAGGGACAGCCTGGGGTCATCAGCTTGAATGGACTCTCTTTGGGATCAGCTGTTTCAGGAAAGCTGGAGAAGGCTCTATGAAAGATGTATGCCCTCTGCCAGATCCCCCTTTTATCTGCCTCTGATCTGGACTCAGTTGGGGCACTGGTCTGGCTAGATAGTGGGGACTCTGAAGAGCCCCAGAAAGGTACAAAAGGTGGCCATGAGGACAGCATCCCTGACAGCCGCTGGAGAGGCCAGCAGCCCACCTCGTCTAAGTCCAAGGTGCTCACTCCTCTTCTACAGAATCTATAATACTCACTGCCGTGATGCCCTGATAGGGAGGAAAGCAGCACAGAGAGAATAGAATTCAAGTACAACCTGGAAGGCCAAAAGCATTCAACAGATCTCTAGCTACGTGAAGCTAAAGCTGCAAATGTGAAGAGCTGTGGGGTCCCTGAAGATGGAGATCTTATTTTTCTCTGTGTCTCCAAAGCTTGGCACGGTAAGTGTCTAACAGATGATGGATAAAGGAAGGAATGAAGAAATCAACACAACAAGAGAGAATAAAGTAGATTTCAGTGAGACCTCCAAGTGCACACACTCATGTACTCAAAAGTAAAGGATATCCATGTGCAATATGGTTCTTCATCCAGTAAGCAAAGCCCTTGACCCAGGCCAAGAATTTTAGAGGCCCGGCTCTGACTCTTCTCCATCCACCCCGTGACCACAATAACATAAGGGGTCCACAGTCCATGAAATCTATTCCCCAGTGAATACAGACCATGTTACAGATACCAAGGACTCCAAATTCCCTTTTCAAACAGCCCTGAGCTTCTTTCTAGGGCCTCCAAGGACTTCTTCTCTGGGTCCTGCCTCCCAAGAGTGGAGGGTGCCACCAGGGACTGTGCCCCTAAGTCCTGGCAGTAACCAACAAGCAGCTGCTACTGGGGGCAACTTGGGTGGGTGAGCTGGGTGATCATGTGCATATCTGTAGAGGCCTCCTGGGGAGGAGAACAAAGTCAGGGGCAGAAAGAGAAGGGAAGGGGGCCCCATTTGTACTCTCGCCCTGAGCCCCACAGATATTAGGGTTGGACCTGCGTATGGACAGTCATGGCCACCCTTTAATTCACTTGCTTTTGGTTTGGGTCAAAACCCTGGGGCTGGTGAGGGATACCTGGGGTATGAAAAAACACAATTACCTTCCCACTGTGCAACTAACCGATGACTTATGGAGGGAAGAAAAGGGTGGCAGGCAAAACCTCGGGTTCCAAACAGACTGCCAATATTTAAATAAATAAATAAAAAGGAAACGCCGGCAGTCAGTTCTAATTAATTCATGGCAATCAGCTTCCCTTGTTCTATTAGTTACCATTACAGCAACACATTCTTGAACAAAATACTAGAAGCTTTCATTAGAATCATTAACATAATCTGATAACTGACGGTATTTGATTTCTGACTTTTGCACTCTGACTTGAAGCTTAGTACAAGATATAATCTTATTGACTGTCTGTTTTTTTCTCCCCCCCCCCGCCGCACCGACCCCACCGCCATGTAGACTTCACATGACATTTCTTTGTTAAGTGTAATTAATGTTCACATTTGTCACAAGTTATATTATTTGGAAAAGCAGTCGTGATGATAAAAGATGTGACAAAGACACACACATGTCTTCTTATCCAAAACGGCTTTATCCTAATTTAGGTTTGGGGGGAATAAATGAAATAAGTCAAGCATGTATTTGTTTTCACAGTTGGGATGGATTGTTTAAAGTGATGCCTCTTGGAGAAACGAATGCAATTAGCTTTCTCAAAAAAATAAAAGTGTTATTAAGGCATGAGTGAAAACTAAAAAAGACAAGGAAATTTGAACTCAGGTTGAACAAGTCAAATTATAAACCTGTCTGCCTTCCACTGACCACATGGACAATAGAGTAGAGGTGGTACCCAGACCATGGGGGTTCAAGGTGACTGACACAGAGGCAGATACAACATACCTCCTCTTCTTCTCTCCCTTTCTCTTTCCCTGCCTCTCCTTTCACTATTTCTCCCTCCTTTTCCACTTCCCTTTCCTTCTCTGCCTCCTTCCCTCTCTTTCACTCTTTTTTTCTGTATCTTGAATTTTCTGCTGTTGACCAATGGGGAAGACACCTAGGCTCTATGTAAGTAATCACGTAAGTATTCCTGGCCAAGGACGACCTTTTTGGCTTGAATGTCAGGCACCACATATGCGGGAATTTCTGAACAAACAGGCTTATCAAAGAGGTACTTTCTTGTTTAGCCGACAGGACAAACAAGTTTTTTTTTTGTCATTGGCCTTTATGATCTCTGTGGGCATAAAGTAGGCATGCAACCGTGTTCTGTTTATTTAAACTGAAAACAGAAGGAGGGGCAGTGGGAAAACATATTCCATGACACTCAAACGTCCACAAAGACTGAGACCTAGAGTGGACTTGCAGACATGTCCAC
Organism: Catagonus wagneri; assembly: GCA_004024745.2. Lineage (NCBI taxonomy): Eukaryota > Metazoa > Chordata > Mammalia > Artiodactyla > Tayassuidae > Catagonus > Catagonus wagneri. The sequence goes on from PVHT021183726.1 coordinate 9,900,755, forward strand.
TCAGCCGGACAGAAACGTCCATGGTGGGTACAAGAAGCACCATCTGTGTGCGTGGACCCCTCAAAGGGGACAGTGTGTGAGCAGGGTACATGGTGTTCACAATGCTGAAAAGGGGCCCCAATCCATCTCCCCTATGCTTACCTTCCCCCACCCCATCTCAAAGGGGTTTCCTCCCTCATGTACTAATGGTCTGCAATTTATTTTAAAGAGGCTATTTTGATCCTCAAGAAGTACTTAGGGGAGCCGGGAACCATAAACACCTCTTTTTTAAAAAATTTGTTTCCTTTTTCCCAGCCTGTAATTTAACTCTGACTGGCACCATTCAAATCAAGTGTTCCAAGCACAGGCTCCCATCAAGTCAGCTCCAACTTGGAGCACGTTTTTACGACCACGTAAGAAATCCCTTAAAACAAGGTTTTCGGAGGGAAACGTTTGACAGACTTAACTCTTGTGGTGCAAATATGCCACAATGACATAGCAATTAGTTATTCAAACTACGGGAAGGGATTACAAGCTTTTTCAAGTCGTTTCATAAATATGTCCTCTTCTGGTATACAATCAGTAATTATACCATTCTTACTCAACTGTAAACTTCCTGGGTATGATTTATAATCTCATTGAAATCAACACAAAAGTATTTGTTTTCTCAAAGGAAGGGCCCCAGCTCTAATCTCCAAGGCTCACACACATCAAAGCCCAAGGACTACTGTTCTGCTTCACCAATGTAAATAAAATCATACCCAAATGTTTACGCAAATTAATAGAGGTCTGTCAAGAAACATTTATCTCCGGGCCCGATGTGGATTTCCATAGCATCCCCTAGGAGTATTCCTGGGAGGGAGTTGAGTCAACTACATATATCACTAAAAAAGCAAGGGCAGTTCCCTGTTCTTGTAGAACGAGTACTTTGCATCCACCCTTGGCTTTGGTACCCAATTCCACTCGCAAGCCTGAGTGGAAATGGGTACCAATGCCAAGGGTGGGTGCATCACCCATCCCCTATCCAGTCCATCCCCAAATCCAAGAGGCAGCAGCAGCTGACCACAGTTAGAAAGGAAATGGGATAAGATGACATCTCTGGCTGAATGGATGTCCTTAGTGGAAAATTCCATAGGCAGCCTTGCATGTAACAACCATCCACAAGCTGTCTGTGGACAAGGCACCCAGGAATACAAAAGATGGGTTTACACTGCAGCTCCAGGAGTAAGACAAGCTACAGGGAAACCTTCCTAACACTAGCTCATGTGAACAGCTTTTGTCCTTTGCTTTTACACAGTATGGTGGACACACCTTTGTCCCAGGACTCAACATATGATACAGAAATGACCCATTTCAATGCGTACCTTCGCTACCAGATTATAAACACCTTCATTGCTACACCTTCCCTGGGATTGTGTCTGAAGAGAATTTTCTGCTGAAAATTCTGAACCGAGGCTGGTAGAAGAAATCTCTACTAGAAAAGTAAGCACCACCAGCATATTGGGTTAAGGATCCAACATTGCTATAGCTGAGGCATGGGTTGAAACTGTGCCCCAGATTCAATCCCTGGTCTAGGAACGTTGACGTGACATGGAACAGCCAAAAAAAAAAAAAAAAAGAATAACAAGAAAGGTAGGAAGTAAGGAAAAAGAAAGGAAAAGTAAGCACCAATTTGTTTAAAAGGGTTGGAGCTCTTGAATTATTTTTTCTTTTTTTAATTGAAGTATAGTTAATTTACAATATTATGTTAATTTCTACTGTACAGCAAAGTGACTCAGCTATACACATATACTCACTATTTTTTAAATTCTTTTCCATAATCATTTATCATAGGACATTAAATACATTTCTCCGTGGTATACAGTAGGACCTTGTTATGTGTCCCTCCGTGTAACATGGGCTCTTGAATTATTTATCTACAACTAAAATTTTCCTCCCTCAATATTCTTCTTTGCATTTGATTATATTATGTCAGTGTGTGAACTCAAAGTACTTTGCATCTGAATCAGACTTAAGCCTAAGAGACAGGTGGGCACGACTTAGCCATTTCAGCCACTTCCATGTAAGGAACGCCCAGTAAAGTGCCAGGAAATCTCCTATGTGGAAAGATGCACAGATAAATGATTTTAGCATTTCTGAAGTCAGTGTTTCCAAAAGTAACTTCACATAGGATCCCCTGTACTGTGCCCAAATACTGCCATAATAGCTGCACTTCAACTAATTGTACCTTCACTTCAAGGTGAAGGTTCTGAACCAGCACACCCTTACTGAAGACGTAAGTGTGGCCAAGCCCAGAAGTAAATTGCACCCTAAAGTTGCCCATGAATTATTCTACAATTTGGAATATATTTTCCCATTGAAGCAGATTTATAAAGCACAGCCAGACTTCACAGTGACACATAAAGCCTTTTGTCTTAGACACGGCTTAAGTTTGGGACCATGCAAAACCCGAACGCCTTTGTCTTCTCTTGTTTGGGGGCGTTCCTTATTGTGTGAGGTCCTGTACTGGGCAGTGGCCTGAGTCCCAGTAGAACCCAATGAGTCCATATTTCCCTGGCAGTCAAAGAACTGGTGAGTCCCTCTGCTCAGCCCTTAGACATCTCCCACCTGGACTTAGGGTCAGGACAGTGAGACAAAGACACAGGGAGATGACAACTGATCTGTAATGGAGCAGCCTCAAGCTCTGGAGGCTCAGGTTCTGAGCTCCAGAAAGTTTTCTGGAACTTGTGACCCTGCTTTGACATGCACCCCTTCCCTTCACTCCGTCCTCCAGTTCACAGTCCATTCTGAGACACTTGTATGTAACGGATTCCCTTTTTCGGTGTTTTCTTGAATTTGGAGAGTAGGAGGAGTGTTTAAGAGAGCAAGAGGCAATTACTTTTGTTTGCAACCAAGAGTCTTTGGTGGTACCCAATGGATGAGAACAAAGGTGGTACATTTTCCTTGAAAAGTAGTAAGAAAAAGTGGTCTAGCAACATGGTCCATAAATTCCATAAGCCAAGAAGAGGTTTTGCTTTTCCCCGAGTATGAGTGCTGGCAGCTAGACATTTTTGATCAGAAGGAGGTTAGCTGCCCTGAGTAAATCCATTATCCTGCTCCAAATGACCCAGGAAAATACTGATAAATTTCTTCAACACTTGGCCTCAGTTTCCCATGCTGCAAAGTGAAAGGACTGACTAGAGGATTCCTCAAGTTCCTAACAGCTCAAGTATATCATAAATCTAAGGTCTGGTGAAGGGAAGGAAGAAATAATTTAGGACTGGGAGACATTTTCCAGGCTCTTAGTCAACTCAGAAATTTCTAAGCATTCCCAATCTTACCCAAACCTTCTCCAAACAGCAGAAAAACAGTGTGAGAACTCTGTACAGAAACATTATGTTCCCCAACCTCTGCATGATTGTCGACTGTAGACCATGATTTTTTTTTTCTTTTTTTTGTACCCATGGCATATGCAAGTTCAGGGCGAGGGTCTGCACACAAGCTGCAGCTGTGGCAATGCCAGATCCTTAACCCACTGCTCCAGGCTGGGGATTGAACCCACACATCCGTAGTGAACGCAGCCACTACAGTCGGATCCTTAACCCACTGTGCCACAGCGGGAACTCTAAGACCACGATCTTGATTAGAAAACGAAAGGAAAGAACCCTGGAATGTTAAAGACCTAATTCAATCTGTCATTAAATCAAACTCTTCAACTTAACCTTTGATTCTAGAGAAAGAATTGTTGATAGAGGACCCTGTTACTCATTGGAGAGCCATTACCCATTTTAAGAGGCATATTTAAACTTATTATTACCCCAAACACATAGCTGGCTACTCTTATTATACATGGGGGGAGAACAGCCACTGGATCAGAGCAAGGCTGGGTGTCTGCTAATATTGAATACATCTCAGCTTTTCTATGGTAAGACCTTAATTTCCGAGATTTATAACCAGTGTAAATCTGCCCTGAACAGAAGCCTGACACAAAATTACTTTGCCCAGTAGCAATTTTTTAAAGTTTTGGACTAAGTGCCTTTTATTTAACTTTACAACTCCCCCCAAAATGAAACAAAGCAAAGCACCAGAAGAACTACCTCTGGGCTATAAACATTCACATTCACACACACACACACACACACACACACACACACACACACACACACGTGTGTGTGTGTGTAGACATGCACACACTGCAAGCTCCCAGAGTTAGCAGTTTTCTACTTACATAGCAGGGTCCACTTCTCAGCGCAGGAGTCAGCCAGAGAGAAGAGAGAGGGCTGGCGAAACATTCACTGAGAAGACTGATCCCAGCAACCTGCAGCCCAGCCTGATTGCTGTAATAGATGGACTCAGCCCTTCATATGCAAGCATCACCCTCATACAATATCCAAGAAGCTATGGTCACTTTGATCAGTGAAGAATCTACCATTGGGAGCACATTCCTAGCACTTAAATCGGATTCATCCAGGAGGACACTCTGGGCCCACAGGTCCCTATCACCTGCCAGAGATAACAAGAAGGTCTGAGCATTTCAGAGGCAACAGACAGTGAAGAGAGGGGAAACAACGATTTAAAAAGAAACCATGTGTCCCCATGGCAGATCAGAGGGTTACAAACCTGACTAGTATCCATGACGATGCAGGTTCGATCCCTGGCCTCGCTCAGTGGGTTAAGGATCCGGCGTTACCATGAGCTGTGGTATAGGTTGCAGATACAGCTCAGAGCCCTCATTGCTGTGGCTGTGGTGTAGGCTGGAAGCTCCAGCTCTTATTCGACCCCTAGCCTGGGAACTTCCATATGCCACAGGTACAGTCCTAAAAAGAAAAAATAAAATTTAAAAAAATAAAAAGAAACCATCAATAAACAGCTGAGTATACCGGGCACTATTCTAGTATGTGATACATATTAACTTACATAACCGTCATCATAAACCCACAGAGTAGCTGATACTGTTTTCCTTATTTTCAGATGGAGAAACTGAGAAATAGATTAAGGAATTACCTCAAAGCTAACAGGTGGTGGAGCCAGAATTGAAATCCTAGCAGCTCCTGAGTTTGTGTTGTATCCACTAATGCTCAAGCATTCCCTCAAAACAGTGCTGTCACTACTTCATTCCAATACCCATGAATTACCGTAAGAATGAGAATTGTAATCGTAATCACAGCAGGTACTGGTGGAATACGTACTACGTACTTCGTATACGCTTTACATCCGCTAGCTCAGTCTTTGCAATATTCCGATGACACTGATGCTTTTATCATCCTCAGTATACAGAGACAATGGATGCAGCGGTTATGTCAACTGTCCAAGGTCACAAAATTGTTAACAAGAGGACTGGAACTCACACATCTGTGTGACATGAAAACCAGTCTTCTGTCCATTTTACAGTCTGATTTTTTTAATCCAAGTGCATGGAGAACTATTCTGCTAGCAATTTCCTGTTTAACTCCTCTCCCGTGCTCTGAACACAGCCACTACTTCCTCCACGGGCCATTCTAAATCCTGCTCCATGGCCCTATGCAAGGTGCTCTTCCCCACGGGAGATTTACCTAAGCACACTCAGGCAGTTCCAACACCATGCCACACTTCGTGTTTACCCTTTCTATCACATACCTCAGTTTTCCATTTCCACCAGCCCTGCCAAAGTCCTCGGAGTTATAAGAGCCTAAAGCAGAGTCGAATCAAGCCGTCTATGTGACCTTGAGCAAGTTACTTCTTTGCATCTCAGTTTGCACATCTGTAAATGGGCTTACTGTGACTACCTACCACATAAAGGTTATTTTTTTTTCTTTTTAAGTCTGTACCTGTGGCATATGGAAGCTCCTGGGTTAGGAGTCAAGTCAGAGCTGCAGCTGAAGCCAATGCCATACCACAGCCACACCAGATCCAAGTTGCATCTGTAACCTACACCGCAGCTTGTGGCAACACCAGATCTTTAACCCACTGAGCTAAGCCAGGATCAAACCCACATCCTCAAGGATGAGCCCCAGCAGGAACTCCTAGAGTGTTTTGATGATTAGAAAATACGATACATGTAAAGGACTTTAGACAGCACTTGGCTCATAGTGAGGGCTCAGTAAGCATTTGTTTTGTTGACACTGGTCTTTTGGGAATAGTTCTGGTCCTAGTTCATCTCTGCTTCCAGATACCTGCTGCTTGAATCCACTCAGCACCTGACAGTTCAGCTTAAAACACTTTCCTGCAGTTGCTCATTGGTTTAAAATCTGTCCATCATTAATGAAAACAGTCCAAATACTCATTATTTGAAAGTGAGGTCACATAAAGCACAGTGGTGAGCACAGAATTTCCCTACAGCTTTCAGGATAAAATACAAACTCCTCTCCGGGACTTCACATTCTTCTTTTTTTTTTTTTAGGGCCACACCCACAGCATATGGAGTTTCCCAGGCCAGGGGTCGAATTGGAGCTGTAGCTGCCGGCTGATGCCACAGCAATGCGGGATCTGTGCCTTGTCTGTGACCTACTGCTCACAGCAACACCGGATCCTTAACCCACTGAGCAAGGCCAGGGATCGAACCTGTGTCCTCATGGATACTAGTCAGATTCATTTCCACTGAGCTACAATGGGAACTCCTCCAGGACTTCACCTTCTTCGGAAAGCTTTTCCACTGATTTTCCACTCATCCTGCAAACCAGCCCCACTCACCAATTCATCCAGGGCAGGGACCAATGATCACTGTACCAAGGAGTCTTGCTGCATTTACCTTGTGACACCACCAGCATTTTCCTCTTACCAGGCTCCGATTCCTATCTCTACCTACACACCCAAATTCCACCCTGCCTTCCAGAGCAGTGGTTCTTCTGCCTCGTTATACATCACAAACAAAATCAGGGGAATTTGAACACAGAGATGCCAGGCATCCTCATTTTCAAATGCTCCCCGGGTGATTATCATGTGTAGCTAAAAGGTTCACACGTCCTCGTGGCTTGTGGGAGCTCTATCACCTTCCCTGCTTCCCAGGGAACATGGAGCTTTATTTTGTAATTTGACATTTTTATGCAGTGTGCCCCGCCTCCCCAAGCTAGACCAGGGATCTTCTGAGGGTAGGAAATCAATCTATAGGTTTATGAATACCTGGGCCAAAGATGTACTCCACCCCCCGTCAGTCAAGTCTATTTTTGATGTGGGTTTTAGGCTTCATTCTATAGAGGACATCATTTCATGGCAGATGGAGGTGAATGACGCATATTTTGGCATTATCTCAACACCCAGGACCCACTGAGGCGTCAGTAAGTATCTGGGGACACAAACTGACAAAAATAGGTGCTCAGTGGCTACTGGAGGACAGTTTGCATAACTAGGTCATCATTACTAAAAAGTCATCGTGACACGCTGTCCAACACACGCACAATGTCAACAACATTGGGACTGTAATTCCTACCACGGAGTTGAATCCATTGAACCTTTCCTGAGAACTGGCAGGCAAGATACTGAAAGAACTGGCTACCCAGAGGTGCAACGGCAGCAGTCCTTAATTCTTACCAGGCATCTATGACATGTAACCATCATCCAAAAGTCTGTGTCGACTGGTTCCCTGGCTAGGGCTTCACCTCCCCATCACCCACGACTCTCCCTGAACTGAGGCAAAAGAGAAATCTGGCCAGATGCACTCCTTAGATCACCCCCCGCCAAGTCTTTAAAAATGATGAACACTCTAAAGTTTAAAAAGTTATGGGGAGTTTGTGGTTAGCAGATGCAAACTATTACATATTGGATGGATAGCTACTGTATAGCACAATGAACTATATTCAATACTCTGAGATAAACCATAATGGAACTGAATATTTTTAAATGTATATATATAACTGAATCACTTTTAAATGTACATATATATATATATATATATATATATATATAACTGAATCACTTTTCAGTACAGCAGAAATTTACACAACATTGTAAATCAACTTTACTTCAATGAAAAAATAGTAATAAAGGTTAAGAAGTTATCCGTGCTCCTCCTTGGGAAGCAAACCAAACCAGGACGAGTCAACAGGGCTAGGGGATTGGTCTGAGCCCTGACCAGAAGCTTCCGCCTATGCTGGCCATAGGTGCCAGAGGCACAACTTTAAAATGACTATGTGGTCCATTATCAGCTGCTATTACCATCCTACCATAGCCAAAAGAAAGAGGCTATTAAACATAATACATAAAATAACATTTAGTAAGGAAATCTGGATAATTACTTAGTAGAAAGGACATTGAGTCAGGTTCTAAGCCATTGCCCTGAACTGGGAATGGCATTACTTATGTCTTAAGTTAAATTGAGTAAAACTTCCTAAGCACTCCCTTAAAGAACACCTGTAAGTAATGAGTTGGAATATCTCATCTATCCTGCTTTGTGCTGAAGTCCTGGAGAGGTGGCCAAGATTAGCGACCCGCGCTCCCCAGGCCACGGCTCTCTGGGCTGAGCCAGCTCAAGGTGGCAAGCTCATCCAGGCCAGCGTGAGGGCAGAGTTCCCCTAGGGGGCACTGGAGTTGGCACAGACAGGCAGAAGCCCACGCGTTCAAGCGACAACATACTTTCTCCCCTTTGCTGCAGGTGCTGGACAGAAAAGTGCATTCCGATTTAGAGCAGACAGAAAACACAATGAGTGAGTGCAGTATCTGGGATCCGAGGATATTAGAGCTGATTAAGGTCCAGTAATACCACCACGATCACCAAAACCCACTGATCAGAACCTTTGTGCAAATTCCTTCCGGGCGTCTGGTGCAGAATGAAGCGACCTCATCTACCCTGTGACTTTAAGTGCTATCTACATATGGATAGAAACTCCCAAGTTCAAACCCCAAGCCTGACCTTGCCCCATAGGATCCCTCCAAGTTCAATTACTGTCTTGCCACCTTCCCTTAGATGGCTGACACGCATTTCAAATTTAATCCACCCCAAACCTCACCAGTGACTAGCCTAGACCTGACACTACATGATAACAAACAGCACCTCCATTCTTCTATCTGTCCCTCTCTGTCTCTCACATTTCTGACATTTCTAACCAGCAAATTCTTCCTTATAAACATCTAGATTGTGACCAAGTCTCACCACCCTCACGGCCAGCACCCCAAGCCACACCAGCCTGAACTGTCACGATGGTCTCCTCTCTGGTCATCCTGGACCCACTTTATCCCACCTACTGGTTTCCCCCAACACCAGCAATACAGTGACCAATTTGATTCGAACTCGTCTTTTTTCTTTTTTTAATGATTTTTCTTTTTTCCATTGTAGTTGGTTTACAGTGTTCTGTCAATGTTCTACTGTAAAGTAAGCCAGTCACACATACACATATATATTCTTTTTCTCACATTATCCTCCATCATGCTTCATCATAAGTGACTAGATATAGTTTGCAGTGCTATACAGCAGTATCTCATTACTTATCCATTCAAAAGGCAATAGTCTGCATCTATTAACCCCAGACTCCCAGTCCACCACACTCCCTCTCCCTCCCCTTGGCAACCATAAGTCTGTTTTCCATATACATGATTTTCTATTCTGTGGAAAGGTTTATTTGTGCCATATATTAGAGTCCAGATATACGTGATATCATACGGTATTTGTCTTTCTCTTTCTGACTTACTTCACTTAACATGAGAGTCTCAGGTTCCATCTACGTTGCTGCAAATAGCATTATTTTGTTCTTTTTTAAGGCTAAGTAGTATTCCATTGTGTATATATACCACATCTTCTTAATCCATTCAAGTCAAATTACATTCAAGCCTTGAAGAGTAACCCTTCTAACATAGAATAAAACTCCAAAACCTGACCAACCAGAGGCTAAAGTGTCCTGTAGGAGTTCCCACTATGGCTCAGTGGTAACAAACCTGACTAGTACCCATGATAATGCCAGTTCGATCCCTGGCCTCACTCAGTGGGTTAAGGATCTGACATTGCTGTGAGCTGTGGTGTAGGTTGCAGATGCAGTTTGGATCTGGCATTGCTGTGGGTGTGGTGTAGGCTGGCAGCTGCAGCTCCGATTGGACCCCTAGCCTGGGAACTTCCATATGCCACGGGTGTGGCCCTAAAAAAAAATAAAAAATAAAAGGCCCTACATAACCCAGCTTTTGAAACAGCTCCTGACTTTATGTGCTATGAAGCTCCCTTCACACATCCACCTCTCCATGTGGCCTCCCTGCCAAACTGCAGGTGTCAAGCAAGCCCCTGCCTCTAGCCCTGACACATCCGTTACCTCCACTGACACTCACGTCACTCATTCCCTCACCTCCTTCTGGGCTTCACTGCAACACCAACCATCAGAAAGGCTGTCTCAGACCTCCCTTTATGAATCACATCCCCCCTCCTCATTCTATATTCTCTCGCCATAATCTACTTATTTTCATACTGTTTACTACTTCCTGACGTAGACATACGTGTTTACTGCCTCTCTCACAAGACGCCATACAGGACAATGTCAGCTCCATGCAAACACATTCAATGTTTGAGGGTTTTTTTCACTGCTATTTCCCAAAACCCAGGATGCACTAGACACGCAGGAAATATCTGTTGAAGGTATAAATGAAAAGACACACAGGGCGTATTAAATGTTAATTGCTCTTATGTCAAGAGTCTGGGCTTCCATTCGGGGTCAACTCTTGACATCACGGTCAGTCTGCTTTCACTACCTGATTCTACCACTCAAAATTAACTGAGTGCGACTATAGACTTCTATAACATTTTATAGTTAGTGGAGCACTTTCACACTCTAAACTCCACGACACAGGAAACGCAGATGGGGAAGACCGGTACCAGGCATCCTGCTCTTCAGCCCCATGGTCTTGCTCCACACACATCCGCCCCGCTTGGGTGAGAAGCTGGCTATACCAGACGAGAAGAAAAGGGCAGGTCTTGCCCTCCAAGTGTTCAGCGTCCAACCCGCGCAAGGACGTGAACAGATGCTCACAGGACTTCAGGATGACCAGTCAAACACACAAGTAAAATGCTCCCAGCAGTGGACTTTCTGGAGAAATGGGACATGCAGGTCCATGTCCACAGAAGAGTACTTGGAAGGAACTGACCCTTCACCATACATCCTACTCCCCTGCCACCCACACTGGCCCTTCCCAAGGTCCTGGAAGCTGAGAGAATAGTAACACTTCAGATCAGAAGAACATCATCTAAACTTTGGCCATTGTCCATTGGAATCAAAAAAGGAGTTTTTTTCAAGCATCAATGGCTGGTCCACCCAAGACCAGTTAAAGCAAGAGTGGGTGAAGCCTGAGAACTAGCATTTGGTTTTAAGCTCCCCAGGTGATTATAAAGGGCAGTCGTTGTTGCCAAGCAGTGGCGCAAAGCTTTACATTACAGAGTGCTTTCACTTGCATCATCTCCTTTCATCAACCCAAATGTCTAGGGTGGTGGGGAGCAGGCATAAATACGCCCAGGTTAAAGAAAAGGAGAGATTCAGAAGGATGGACTGACACACAGATCCCTGGTGAGCTAATCAAAGGTAGAAGCAGAGATAAATGTGGTCCAGAAATAAGCAGTGAAGTCTGAAGCAGGACTTCCCAGACTTAGTGGGCTTACTGACTACCTAGGGATCTCATTAAAATGCTGATTCTGCTTCAGCAGACCTGCGGTAGGGACTAAGAATCTGCATTTCTAAAAAGCTCCCAAGAGATGCTGATAGTCTATGGTCCACACTCTTAGCAACAAAGACCTAATACTCCCTCCTCAGCAACAGCTCAAGTGAATCCATGCTTGTTTCTCCCTGTGGTGAAGGCTAGGAACCTTTCACCAGCTTCTGGATGGTTTTCTCAATTGGGCCAACCTCTGTAACACTCAGGTCCTATACCAGGACCAGCTTGCATGCTCAAGCTCCTATCTGTGTGTGCACGACATCAATCTTGTCGCATCCTGTAAAGCATTGTGCAGACCCTCTTCACCACCACCACACAACACACACACACACACACACACACACACACACACGCACACACACACACACACACACACATGGGGAGAGGGGGAGGGAGAGAGAGAGAGCGCAAAACTGCCAAGATCTAAAGTACTGCATGGTTCTTATACAATCTGCCAAACAACCCCCTCTGTCCAGACATGGGACACTAGCATTGGAGCTTGTATCACCAGCAAAGAGGGTCCCCACCATCATTTGTCAGGTTGGAATCGATCACACCCTGACATGGCTCCATTCCCCAATATTACCTCTTAATTATTCAGGGGAGGGTACACTATTCCCCGGGTCATTTTTAAATGTTTTGTGTGCCTTTTAAATATCAGCTGCCACATATATATATATAGACTTCAAATGACTGCCTAAGATATTCCATTTTAGCCTTAAATCTTTAAATATTCTTATGAATTTTTGACTTTAACAGATTGCTTAATGTCTTTTCCCTTATAATGGAAAGAGATTCCAAAACTTCTTCATTAACTCTGTCTCCTAGGGCCCTCTCCTTGAGATGGCCTTCCGTTTCAGTATTTAGGGCCATATCTGCTTACCATGAAATGTACTGAGGTTGCTGCTCCTTAGGACTGAGAATAGCCCTGGGCCAGCTGGCATCAAAGGACAAAGGGGCCATGCTTCTGCCCACCTGGAATAGGTTTTTCTCTCTCCAGTCTTTGAACGACCAACAGCTAGAACATTTCCCAAGTAGCTAAAGACTCTCTGGCCTTCAAGTCTCAGCCTTAAAGTCTTGGTCTTCCCAGCCCTGCCAAGCCTTCTTGCCTGAACCTCTACAGCCCTTGGTCTGGACTATGCAATTTAGCAATTAGTTAAATACAACCATGTACCAGAAAATGCCTTGTCTCCCCAGGTGGAAAAGGCTTGGCCCATTCCACACCCACTCACTCCTGTGTCAGGTTTAACACTGGACACCAAGCAAGAGCTCAGTGACTAACTGCTGACTGACTTTGAGAGCTGACCATGAACTTGTTTTTTACCTGCCACCCCTGCAGGTCCAGCTCTGATCTTCAAGCAGGTTGCCAGTTCAAAGAATGCCCTGGCACAATCACCAAACCTCACCATGCTTTGCTGCTGCCAAATTCCTTCCCTCTTTAGCTAAGAATGACTTAATACCTAAATTTGATCCAGGAAAAAAATACAACAGTCCAAATGTCTCCAGTGCAAGATCAGAGACAGCACAAGCAAGCAAGGGGAATGGGGAGGGAGGGCAATTAAGGCCGTAATAACTTCTACTCAGAAAAGCAAAGAGTTCTTCCCATGGATGCTATAATGGCAACTCCTCCCAACTCAAGAAAATAACCGAAGAGGAAGAATCTATTCATTTTCTCCCTAAAAGACTGAGAAAGGACAGATGACCACAATTGTTCCTTATGATGATCTTAATCTTAGGTTTAAATCTAAGAAAACATGGCTCATTGCATTTACCTCTTGTATGCGCTTCTGAGATTACAACACTTGCTAGCATTTCCTGTTCTTCACTAAGCTAGCCATTGAATCTTTTGGACAGATGCTGATTTTAATCTCAGCTTCTCAAACTTCCACAGACCCCCCTGGAGTGGGGATTTCCATTTCATTCCATTTGACATATATAAGGCTCACTCATTCTCAGAAAATTTGTTTTGTTTTGGTTTTTATGGCTACACCTGCGACATAGGAAAGTTCCCAGAACTTGGGGTCAAGCAATGCCAGATCCTTAACCCAGTGAGCAAGGCCAGGAATGGAACCTCATCCTCACAGACATTATATTGAGTTCTTAACTGGCTGAGCCACAATGGGAACTCTGTCAGAAGGTTTACATTCAGATACTTCTCCTTATCACAATTGATCATTACACGACAGCCTCACTTTCTGTGCCAGAGTTAGGACAGATGAAAAGGAACTCTCAAATAAATGGGTACTGAGGCAATTTTAAAGAACGTACTTCTAAACCAGATGGCATAAAGATACATTTTTTATCTTAATATCTATCTTTCTGCATCTAAGTCCCCCCTTAATATATATTATACCACAGTCTCAAAAAGTGGACATTTCATTTTCCATCCTTCTATTGAGATATTTAAATATCCATCCCCCAGTGAACAGTATCCGATATTACAAACAGGTGTATTACTGATTACCTAGTTGTTACTTGTACATTTGAGGAATGGCATCTTTATTCCTCCATCATCAAGCAGAAGTAATTAAGAACAACAAGTGGGTGTTAATTGCATATAATGAAACAATCTCCAGTCAGTCTAAGCCTACTATTTGCATCCTACTAGTAATTATGAACACTAAACACTCGTGCTGATCTCCTTCTTACAGAAGCCAAACAAAAATACAGTATTTACTCAGCTAATGGTTTGTTTTGTCTGCAGTTTAGTCTGTTTTAAGTGAGGAAACTCATAATTTGCCAAGCTGTCACCAGCTGCTGGGCCGCGACCAAGGATGCAGGATTCTTGGGGACAACAGTTTAGTGTATGTCATCTAAAATGAAAGGACAGATATTAATGAAGTCAACCTCCAGCTGCAACTCTACCTGGATGTGTAAATGCCAAAAAATCAAAGCTCTAAGTTTGTAGTCATCAAAACCACTTGTGGACACACCATGTACTCGCTGTATGCCTGGGGACTCATGAGAATGAGAGAATCTGCACATGTAACTTACAGAAGGCCTCTCTATTTTTCTCTTTAGAACTGTCTTCCAGTCACTGCTGACAGAGCTGGAGACTGGCCTTTGATCCTATTACTTGAGGAGCCTCTGCTGCTGGATGACTATTATACAGTACTGAACTAAAAGTGTCTTATCGAGAGTGACCATTAGAAACATATTACTGGCCATTAAGCAGACGGTTAGATGTTTTTAAAGAGCTCTTACATAGTAATAGAATCCAGAGTCGTTGACTCTATTTATTACCCTCCCAAGAAAGTGGAAAAAATAAAAAGACTGAATGTTTGTTCCTGAGGTGGTTAATTTCATTCTCCCAGGATTGCCAAAAGGTCACATGTAGACTAAAACCTGGCAGCTGGTGACAGGGTTTTAAAACGGGCTTCTGAACAAGATGATTACACTTCATTTCTCTCCTTTCTTATCAGAACTCAGCTAGGTGGGATTCTCCATAAAGACCCCTTGCCTGACGGTAGTAGAATCAGAGTTATAATAAAACAGATATGCATCTAGACCAGAGCTTGGCAAATGTTTCTTGCAAACGGCCAGATAGTCTTAGACTTTGCAGGCCATAAAGCGTTATGTCACAGCCTCTCAAGATCTGAAGCTATAGCATGGAGGCGGCCATGGATGATATTAAATGAATGAGCATGGCCGTGTGCCAATAAAACTTTATAAAACTGGGCAGTTGCAGGACTGGGTCTCTGGGTCAGAGACTGGCAGTGCTTGTGTTAGACCAAACCTGCTAAGTTAGGCATGATATTGGAGGAAAATGATCTCTGCTTCCCAGGCCTCCATCACTAACCCCTATTTTAATTCACAAGGAAAAAGACATCTCAATTTCTTTAATAAACACATTTCTCAAAGTGTGCTTGGACCAATATATTATAAATGGCGTCCTATTTTTCTATTAACACATACTTTCAGGTGAAGTTTAATCTTCATTTGGCGAGTAGACTATAACGGATGGTAGTCAACACCTCTCTACTCAGAGAAAGTATTGTTAAAGGACTTTGTAAATAAACATATTACCTTTCTGTTATCATATATTTATAAATATAAGTATTACACTTATACATAACATATATAACATTAAAATGTAACATGTACATTTGTACATATTACACATGTATATTATACATACATATTACATTATGAATATTTATATATGTCAGCTCCTTTTTTTCCCTTATTCATAATTTCAAATATTGAGTTTTCTTAAAGGTAGACCATCCTTAATTATTTGGTGACTGAAACCTGTCCATGCTAGGTCCTCTATCAAATAAGGGTACACAACTTACTACAACAGACATATACCTTGGATATTGCAAAGTCTGGAAGGAGTTTATTGAAATTTCAGGCAAAGTGGAAAAACATAATGACCTCAGCATTTTCGTCCTAGGACTGTTAAGTTTTTAACCTGTCTTTTTGCTCAATAACTGTATGACTAAGGACATATGATTTTATGATTTTCAGAGCCTCAGTTGCCTCTGAAAAATGAGTGAGCTGAAGCAGAGGTTGGCCAGAGTCACCTTCAAGCTTTCCTTCTCTCTGATCAGTGGATAGAAAACAGTTTAATTAGCTCATTTGATTATAGGATAATGCCGAGGCCAAAGGAGCAAGTTAAATAGCCATGCAAGGCTGGCTAGTTTGAACTAGAGAAAAACATTGTCACACAGGTTATACTTCAACTTGGTGGACTAAGGGAGTATGGCTCATTCGGTCTTTCTCAAATCAACAACACAGAGAATACGTGGTCACAGTTAAGTCGGAAACAATGCTTGCTTTAGCAGCACATATACTAAAATTAAAATGATACAGAGAAGATCAGCATGGCCCCTACACAAGGATTACAGGCAAATCTGTGAAGCATTCCAGACTTGTGGTTGCCAAGGGGTGGATGGGGTTGTGGGGTGGACTGGGAGTTTGGGGTTAGTAGATGGCATACTATTCCATTTAGAATGCATAAGCCATGAGGTCTTACTGTATAGGACAGGGAACTATATCCATAGACCATGACAGAAGATAACATAAGAAAAGGAAGGTATATATATATATATATATATATATATATATATATATATATGTGCGTGTGTCTGTGTCTGTGTGTGTGTATGACTATGTTACTTTGATGTACAGCAGAAACTGGCACAACAGTAAATTAACTATATTTTAATAATTAAAAACAAAACTTACATAGCAAACAACATCATTATTATTATTATTATTATTATTATTATTATTATTATTATTATTTTACAACTGCACCCTCAGCAAATGGACGTTCCCAAACTAGGGGTCAAATCAGAGCTGCAGTTGCTGGCCTACGCCATAGCCACAGCTACACGGGATCTGAGCTGCATCTGCAACTTACACTGCAACTTGCGGCAATGCCAAATCCTTAACCCCCTGAGCAAGGCCAGGGATCAAACCCGCATCCTCATGGACACTGTGTTGGTTTCTTAACCTGGACTCAATTTGTTAATACAGCTATAATATTGGACTACACAATGGGTATTTTACCTGGTTTCTTCCCAGTGATGTGGTGAAGGACTTTGTCTCCCTAGTGTGTCCTGGGCCAGACTGTGGTCCTACTGTGCATGACCCGAGTGCAGGGTACACCGTATAGGATTCACTCTGCAAGTGTAACAATACCTGAACGGGTCTGCCTGTTGTTTAACAAGACAAGCCAGTGATCACATGCTTGGGTATCAAATGACTGTGGAATTTTCTAAATGCTTCTGTCCCATTTCTGTACTACCTGTCACAGACCAGTTGCCATGTGCAGACCAATATCAACAAGTAGACAGAGTTATCCCCGTTGTCACTTTCTCATACGTGAAGAGATTTAAGCTGCAGCTTAGAGATGATAAGAAAACAAAATTCAGCACACTACCATCAAGTTTCTTATTTTCTTCTTGTCCCAGGTCTGTATTCTCTCCTTACTTCCCAATTAACCTTGGGAAGTCCAGTTCCCCATCTCCATGTCTTAGGTTGAGGCATACATCTATTCAGTATTTATTGAGTGCTTCTATGTGCCCAGTAGTGTTCAAGCACTTGGGAAACAGTGGTGGTTAAGACAGGTTTGGTCATGGCTCCAATGGAGCTGGTAAGTTTCTTTAGAAGAGATTTTTCCTAGGCATATGTGCTTAGGCAGGATGTGTGTTCATTCCCTAAAATTTTGAAAAAGTATGTCTTATCCAAAATTCGGCATCAATTCTCCATACTCACTCCTGGTTTATCCAACATCAGATAGTCAGCAGATAATCTGATGCCTTTGGGAGTAGAGAGAAGAATGAGACGTGTCCCTTGTCCTCAAGGAGGTTACAGTTTAGAGGACTCTTCCATGGGATTTTTCAGGTGAAAAACTCAAGCTTCAGCATCACTTCTACCTCCAAAGATTCTCTGAGGCCACCTCTAATCACATGGATGGTGCACCAAGACTTCCAACTGGGCCTCCTTGTATCCCCAGCAGTAGTTACAAAACACATGCTTGAGCTTAAAGGGTGCACAGAGACCTACTAACTTTTGACTCATGAAAAACCTGAGAACCCTGGAAAGGTGAAGTCATTTGTCCAATGTCACACAACTAATAGGTAAAGAATAATCCTTAAGAGGATTATGCCCACAGTGAGGTTAAAAGGTCCAGTTCCCGAGCCGGCCAGTGCATTTGGGAAGGGACCCTACCAGGTGTTCAAACAGCCCAGCTTCTGCAGAACTGCTTCAATCAAGGAAATGGAAGCAGGATGTGGTTGCAACATCACTGGATGAAGAAGTCTGGTGATGCTCTGAGAGGCCATGGGTAGTCTGGCTGTCCTCTCCAGGTCTGCTCACCTCCTGACTTCCATAACTTTAAAGGTCCCTTTCAGCTCTTCAGATCTACTATAGAAATATAGGCTTTGGAATGCTAGGTAGTCTAATACCATTTTGGCAATTATGGTAACCTACTAGAAAAAGCAAACCATGGAGTTCCTGTTGTGGCTCAGCAGGTTATGAACCCAACTAGTATCCGTGAGAATGCATATTCAATCCCTGGCCTTGCTCAGTGGGTTAAGCAGGCATATGGTGCTGCTGTGAGCTGTGGTGTAGGTCACAAATGTGGCCCAGATCCAACATTACTGTGGTGGCAGTGCAGGCCAGTAGCTGCAGTTGAAATTCAACTCTTAGCCTAGGAACTTCCATGTGCCACGATTGCTGCTCTAAGAATTAAAAAAGAAAGAAAAAGCAGACCACACAGAACAAGTGGGTGACAATCATGCCATTACAATCAGGCTCTGCATCACTCCTTTAAACAGAATCAGGCAGGTTCATATAATAATGAAATCCAGAAGATTCCAGCACTCTTAGCTCTAGATCTAGCCACACACCCAATCATGATCTCACCCTAGTGAGCCCTAAGTCCTACTAGTTTCTGACCTTCTGCTTCTCCATCGGCTTTGCCTGGACCACAGGATGTGTCACTTGGTGCCACCCATTTTCCCAGTAAGAACTTGGACCCCCTACTTCTTTTAAATTCACATTACCCAGCCTCCAACAGCCCAGAGAAAATGGCCCTTTGGATCCTACCTAAACCAAAGGATCCCACTTCCACTTAACCCTCCCATGCATAACTGGGGATTTTGCTCAAATTATCCAAAATGCACGTGATCACATTCCCCTGCCCCCACACACAGACACACACAGTCACCTGCCCCTCCAATCACTAGTGTCATAGTGGAGAAGTGCTCTCAGTGAACTCTACTATGAAACTGTCCGCTAATTCAACACCCACCTGCCCAAATCTAAGAGCTATTTAAATCCAGTGATGAGCTTCAGAATTAAATATACAAATACTCATGCATGTCTTGAGAAGAACAAATGCCAAGGTAACCTAGAAAAAAATTTAAAAAATAAAAACTCAAGAGCAACTTACAGAAGGTCAGAATGCCTCCTTAGGCCTCCAATCTCACAACAATTGTCTCACAATGAATAGCTTGATGATGACAGGGCTCTGCACCACAGCGAGAATTTTTCTTTTATTTGGCAAGCAATGAAATCATTAAGGTAATATATCACCATACCCGCTAACAGAATCTCCCCGTGTCATCTCCTTCAGTGTGCATGCAAGCAGAAGACACATATCTATTGTCTCTTCCTCCTGGAAGTGGTAAATGTAGGGAAATTGTCATCATTAAATTGAACTTAATGGCCCCCTCACCCCCTCCCCGTTTCGTTTTCTCACTCCACACCTTGGCTCAGCCTGACATGTACCTTGTAAATGTCAACATGAAAGTGTGTCCCGAAGACCAATGGGCAGAAAGTTCTGATTACCAGCAAAATCCATCATGTGATACCGAACGTTTACCCCTGCAGCGGAGAGGAAATGATCACTGCCTTTGCCAGGCGAGGGGGAGAAGCCAACCTCAAAGTGTCTCTGGGTGTATTAGCAAGTAATGAAGGTGGTTGCAGACAAAGGCCACTGCCCAACACACCATCACACACCCTCACCTCCGAGGCGTGCTGCTGGGAAACATGGACGGCTCTAACTCGAGCCCCCTTTCCCCACCAACATCTTAACCCTAAACTAGGAAACTCTGCCCAGGCCAAGATGAATCTCAGAAAATTCCCAACCAGGGCTAAGGGATGGTTCACACTGGGAAGCCATCTCCTATGGGGAAATAGGAGGGAACTGGACATGAGCTTGGAGAGCCTGCCTGGAGAGACCGGGCTGGCTTGCTGCAAAGGAGAAGGTGGAGCTGTGACGTCATCAGCATGTAGCCTGAGAGGTCAAAGTAAGAGCTCTGAGCTACCAGTGTGCTGAGCCAGCAGGGGACGGAGGAGGCTTCCGGACCTGAGGACCCCTGCAGGAGGCCTTGCCATCCATGGAGTGTCAGGGGCTGACATTGTGCCACAAGGACTGTTTGGCCTTGAGCATCAGTTATGTTATGTAAATTACGCCTAATGAAAGTGCGGCCTTGGTCCATAAAAACTTAACAATGCATTTGTCTTCATTTGAGCAGTCCCCATAGCCACCACCTCCCTTTACAGATAACATTAATGTGGCCTTTGCCACACATCCCTGTCTTCCACGGCCACCGTCTGGAGGGCCCTCAAAGAGGGAAAAGGGTTGGCTTATACTTAAGATAACAAATGTGCCATCGTGGAGTTGGTATGAGGTGACCCAAGCACACACACAGGATGACAAAGCAGATGCAGCAGTGCCAATCGCTTTTCCCAGCCTGCCTGGTGAACACCATTCAGATGGCTGGAAAGGATCAAACTTAGTTTTGCATTCCTGACAGCTGATGTCACCTCTGATACATCAGCAAGTGTTATTAAGTGCCTCCTGTGTACACAAGACATTGCCAAGATATACACTTCTTTCTCTCCTGACAAGCAGACAATAATTTCTGTTTCTAAGACACCCCATTTGAGATGCCCGTAGCAAACTTTTTGATGCTCTGTAGCTGCTGGTTCTCAGTTCTATGTCAATCACTTTTAAAGATGAAATCTCTGGAGTTCCCGTTGTGACTCAGTGGGTTAAGAACCTCACATAGTATCTATGAGGATGCAGGTTCAATCCCTGGCTTCGCTCAGTGGGTTAAGGATCTGGCATTGCAGTGACTGTGGCATAGTGTAGCTGCAGCTCCAATGTGACCCCTAGCCTGGGAACTTCCATGTGCTGCAGGTGCAGCCCTAAAAAGAAAAGGAAAAAAAAAATAAAGACTAAATCTCAAAAACAATCAGTCTGTTTGAAATCCTGTGCTCCAAGTTTTAATACAGGGCCCCAAAGATGAAAAGAAAAGGAACCAGGACTGTTACTGTGAGAAAAGGAAGACTGGTTTTGGCTTGGCATGAACCTGGTCATGATATTTAAACATTTTTAAAAGTCAAGTTTCTCCCCACAGACTATGAGGCTACCTTCCCCAGTTCCAGCTCTGTCTCTCTCATCATCCCTCCTGCCGCACAGGCCTCTTCCCAGTGTCTCGTCCTAACCAGCTCAGTTCAGTCAAGAATCCTGTTCTTGCTGTTCCAGCTCCTCCTCCAGCATCCAGATGAGACATCAGTCCATCAGGCAAGTCTTTCCTAAGCCCCCTCAGTCAAAATTAGGTCTCAGCACAGCACCAGGTCCTTTCTGCCAGCCCCTCCACCAGGTGCGGTCTGACATCCATCTGTGTCAGCGTTTGTGTGATTTTTCAGTGACCTGCAACCCCAAGAGACTGTAGGCTCCATGAGGGAGACAGCCACGTTTACCTTTCCCAACCACCAAACCCTTAGCAGCAAGGACTAGTAGGCAGCTAACACGATTCTTGAATAAATAAACACACAAGTACGTACGTACATACATACATAACAGTTCTCCTCCAAGACTCTGGACAAAAATGCCAAGCAAACAAGTGAACTCACACTTCCTGGGCAGGAAGAAGAGCTGAGTGACTATAACAGTGACTCAACACCGGGAAAGGTCCACAGGGAGAGAAGCCAAGTGGACGCAAGGTAAAAACACCTTCAAGAAAGGATCATCCCTTCAAAACGGGACAGCGGGCCGACGTGCCAGGTGACCTTTCACGAGCCCTGACATTCCCACATATTCTGTCCTGGCAGTCTGAGGGTTCAGTACGGCGGCCACATCCCCAACCCTGGTCTGCAAGTATTTCTGCTCCAAGTGCAAGTTCAATCAACAGCTTTTATACCTACTCTTTGTGGTGCCTTTTAACTCCCAAGAAGAATGTGAATTCTTTGGTTTTCTAGGCAGCAAAACACAGAAAATAACTCTAATGAAGCACCAGCCTGGCAGATGCTGGTTTCCCAGATGTCGAAGGCCAGAAGGAGTTGGTTGCCCTGCCCAAAAGCCTACCAGAAGAAAGGGCAAAAGCCCCCCCCCCAAAAGGAAGTTCTTTCAAAGCTCCTCTCTCTCACCTGCATATCACTGAATTGTTGGCAGGAAATTTCTGGAAAAGGAGTTTATCCCCATTTGTTCATCTCACAAAGGAATTGTGTGAATCCTATTTGACCCCTGTTTTTCCAATCTAGGGTATGCATTTAAGTAGCTTAGAAAATGTTTTAGGGCTTACACAGAAATTTGTAAAATGTCAGCGTGAAAATTTTAATTGAGTTATTAGCAATATCTCTTCTTTGAATGACCTTTTAGTACTCCTTATAACATATCACCTCCTTTTACTACCTTCTGGCTGACAGTTTCTAATATATTCCTTCTTCCTAGATGATATCATCTGTCCTTGGGTGGAATTAACTAAAGCACTCTACATTCAGAAGCTGACATTAATCCATAGCTCCAGATTCCTAACAGCTGCTGGTATACACACTGTTTCCATACACTGGATTTTCACAATGACTAGAAGAAATGCATACTACTCATTGGACACAAATGACATGCAAACAAAGGAACCAGAGTGACAAACAGCAATGATTTAAAAAAGAAGTTTTAATTGGCTTTAATATAGCCACTGCACAAATCTAAGGGACTATCGCTAGCTTCATGGAATTTTTACATTTCTCTGAAGAATCACATGTGGAGAAGCAGCTAACCAAAATAAGAAATTATAAGGACGAATGGCAAATAACTTGTTTGTTCACATAACTTTCTGATACTCAATAAGGGAAATAGAAAAAAATACAGTCCCATGTTCTCTGCAACCCAGACATTTCGCATCATTCCCAGAAATGGAAAAAGTAAATCAACACGGCATGTGGATACCGAAAGGTACATTCAGAGCTGAGAATCACCAAACAGGGGAAAGATAAATAAAACCCCTCTCCCCAAAATTCCCAGCTCCCGTGGTTTCTCATAACAACCTCAAGGCACCCAAACCCCACATACTGAAGTGAAAATGGCCAACAAAGGGACAGGGGGCTGCAAATCTCTTCTGTGTGCTCCGGGTCTCCTCCTCTGGACTCTAAATCCTGCTTGAAGCAGGTTCTTCTACATCAATGCAGCAGCAGCAGGGACACCCATAGGGACCCCAACAGCATTTCCATCTGCGCAACGGCATTATTGAGAATGTGAGGCAGAAATGACCATCGTGAATGCCAGACTGCTGGTGCAGGTCCCGGGCTGAGGCGGCTGATAATTAAGGTGCGGCTACACTCGCTGTGTGGTGGGAAGCCGGCAGCAGGGTTTCCCAGGGTAAAGGAATGGGCAAGCGGGGCTAGGAGAAGCCAAATGTTTAGGCTTCACTCACTCAGACATCAGGTGAGCGTCCCCTTTCCTGGTGCCTCACCCCTGTGGCCCTCCACTCTGGACATGGTGACCCTGTGAGAAAATGCCAACCCACTCACGCCACCTGCCATGACCAACGTGACGAGATAGCAACTGCCATGGCATTAGGATGCTGTGAAAGGTTGGTGAGAAGGTCACACCTCTGAGGACAGGGGAGGGCGGTCATCCCTGTTACTAGTCACCTGGGGAACAGGTGTGTCTCAAAATGAAAAGCAACATCCAAAAGGACTGGCCTAGGAAAGTGGGAGAGAAACACCACCCTTGGCCTGGATCCAGAAGGCCCAGTGTCTAGAACGATGCTCCTCCTGCTATGAATGAAAGAAAGCACCCACCACATGGAAGCGAAACCCATCAAGAGAGGGCCTCAGTGGACTGGAACAAGCCCCATGGTGCCCAGAGTCCTGGGAGGCAGGAGAGCAGGGCAGAATCAGAACCCTGGGCTCTCCGTGCCAGACCAACTCAACTCTTGGTACTCTCTTAATTTTTTTAATTAAAGCACAGTTGATTTGCAATGTTCTGCCAACTTCTGCTGTAGAGCACAGTGATCCAGTCATACATATATGTACATCCTGACTCTCATATCATTCTTCTATCACAAGTGATTGGATATAGTTCCCTGTGCTATACAGTAGGACCTCATTGATATCTCTTCCAATATCTCTGAGAACTGGCCCAGTCTGTTTCCTTTGTGCAGACAGAGTCAGAAAACAGCTCGTATTAGGGACCAGTGAGCATCAAATACAGGAAAACTGTGCTAGGTGGATCATCAGCCACTCCCTTCCAAAAGATTCCCACTACTTGTGAAAGGCTCTAAGTTTCGCTTTTACTGAGTAAGGCAGTATTTCTGTATACTATCTCCACATATTCACAATACCCATCCTATTACCCTCTAAGCTAGTTTGCCTGTTGAACTAATCTCATCTAAACACAGATTATGGGTCCAATTACTCTCCAAGTAATATATTTCATGGACTCATTTATCCAAGTTAATGTTCATTGAGCATGAGCCCAACATTGCATTAGGTACAGGAAGTCTAAGTACAAAGATGATGCAGTCCACACTCTCCAACAGTGTTCACAATAACTAGCAAACAGCCTGGAGATAGAATCTTACCTGAACGGAGTAAACTCCATTGGTGGGAATTTGGGGGACTATGTCACCCCTGGAGAGGGAAGTCTTTTAGTTTGCAAGGATGCTCTAAAGGATGCTGAAATCACAGCCAGAAAGCAGATGCCTTCTCTGCCCCAACGTGATGCCTGCCCCCTAGATAAGACTCCATGTTACAGGAAGAGACACATGAGAGCTGGAACAAGTAAGTCAGTTTCCTTCAAGGAGCAAAGGGGATGCTACACCCAGCAAGTAATGAGTCCTGTCAGTCCTGGCATTGCATAATGGAAGAATGAGATTGTGGTCAAGAATCTGAACCGAAAGGTCATACAGATGTAAGGTCTAGTGGCAACTCTACCACCTGGGCAAACCACTTACCCTAGCCAAGCCTCAGGTTTGCTCACCCATGGAGAGGTAACAACCCTGGCCCCTCCTATGCTTGCTGCAGAACATAGGTGCTAAAGTGTGACCACCAGCATCAGGATCATCTGGGAACGTGTTAGAAATGTCCATTTTCAGGGTCCATCTCAAGTCTCCCGAATGGGAAATGCTGGGGGCGCAGAGCGCAGTTGATTCTGATACTTCCAAGTTTGAAAAGCATGAATGTAGAATTTAAAAGGCTGATGTTATTAGATACTTTGCAAAGCGTTAATCATGTAGGAAGCCCACAGCATGTTGGTTGTGTCTTGAGGCCCCAGGAAAGTCACACAGGAAAGGACCTGAAGAGAAGGAGCTATATTTTTGCCAGAGATCAGAACCAGAGGGGAATTTCACATACTCTAGCAGCCTGCATCACTACCCCCTGGGTGACTAGCCAGATGCAGATGTCTGGGCCACACAGGCTCATGAATATAAATTCGGAGGCACTGGACCTGAGAATCTTCACGCTTTTATGTAGGCATCTTCAAAGTAAGTGTTCTCTGTTATTTGGGGGAAGGGAGAGGTTGTTATTGTTTTTTTATTTGTTTTGACGATTGCTTGCTTGCTTTTGTACTAACATGCTCATTTGGGCTCCCAGCTGTCTGTCTCCTGATCCCTCCCTCCCGCTTTCCCCTCCACTTCCTCCCCCCACACTATTTTCCAAATTGCCGCCCCTTTATCTAGCCTTCCCTCTCTCTTCTAGGACAGTCTTCCAAATTACTCTTTGGGGTAATATTTCCAAAATATAAATGTAAGCATATCACTTCCCATCTAAAAGTGAAAACAAACAAAAACAACTTTATCACCCCCCTCCAAGGGAAGTTTTATGGGACAGAGTTCCAAGTCATTCACCTGCCTACACAAGACCCTCCCCAGGCTGACTCCAGCCTCTGCTAAACCCACTTTTTTTCAAGCATATCACCCCTAAGCTCCATCTGCTGTTCCACAATCAGGTGATTCTTTTGCTCTGGCAAGAAATGACCTGCCATTTCTCCCTAAGAGGAGACTACCACCCTTCACCAAACTCCTCTGTCACTGAGTGGACCACTGATGTGTTTATTATCGTCTTTGCTAAACCAGCAGCTCCAAGAAGGAACAGACTTGTCTACCTATCATCAACACCTGGAAAAATCTCACTGAAATTAGCATGAAGCAATCTAGAGATGCAGGAGCAGCCCTCTTCCTCGCCCTCCACGAAGCCGACTGGCTGGGGTAACCAGTACCATACCATTCCTAAAACACATGATCTTTAAAGTGAATCCTGGCAGCTACAACACACACATCACCACTGAGTAAGACATTGTCCAACGCAGCTGGTAGATGGTCCAGGAATTGATACCAGCTTTCAAGAGCTTCTAGGTGGATGGAGATCTGATACTGAATAATTACTCAAGGTTCTGTTCCCTGCCTACCTGCATAAGTACACACAGCTTTGGCACACAGACAGCCTAGTGCCCAGGGGGCTACATTAAAAGAAAAGATGAAAGCCAAAACCCAAGTTGAATAGTTCTGCTTCTTACCATTCATCCCAGTGAGCAGAGGACCTAACCTTCCATCATTTATCTGTTGACATTACTATATATTTTTATACATGTTATGGCTCTCAGTTGACTGGGTAGTTACGGTCATCTGACAGTACCATTAACATTTCTGCCAACACAGTTTCCACTGTGGTGCAGTGGGCTAAGGATCTGGCATTGCCACAGCTATGGCGTAGGTCACAGCTGAGGCTTGGAATTGATCCCTGGCCTGGGAACTTCCCTATGCTGCTGGTGTGGCCAAAAAAAAAAATTACAGCACAGTATTGCAGAAAGAGCATTAAATTATGGGGACAAAAATTCCTGGGTTTCACTGAAACTTTACCTTTTATTAACAGTGAGACCTTAGATAAGTCACTAAAACTCCTGGGCATCTGTCTCCTCATGTGAAAGGTAGTGTCCCTACTTCATATTGGACTAAAATCACTGAGTCACTATGAGGCCATCCCACGTAATAGAGGAAAACAGGCTTTGGAAAATATAGCTCATTTTTTCAGGGACCTTCTGCCCCGTTTTAAAATCTTAGCCCAGGTAGTTTCCAGGTGTCTAGATAATTTGTCCTTTTCCTCTTTTCTGAGAATATTTGTGATGTAACTATAGGAAAGTCCTCTTTGCCCCCCTCCCCTTTTTGCCTTTCAGAGTCTAGGCCCATGAGAGCATATCCACTCTTCTGAAATCTTTCTGAAAGTGAATGTACAATTGTGTCCTCTAAGCTTCTTGGCTATAATGGAGCATCAACTTCTTCTTTCCTCCCTCTTTTACTTCACCAATTTTTTCTTACTAATCAGAGTAATTCATTCATATGTTCCCTGAAGCACCTCCCAATCTCAGGAGGTTGACGGGGGAGTGTGGTGATGAGAGGGGTGCCAGGACAGGACATGGATGGGTCTCTAATACACTCCTATGAATTCCACCAGTCGACAAAGAAACAAAGAAGGGGTGTTTTGTTCTGAGCACAAACATTCCACTTTGGTCTTTCACCTCCTCCCTGGGACCGCCCTCCCCTACCCCCACATCAGATCTGATCCTATGTGGGAACAGAAAAGCCATGGCTAGTCATAATTCTACCACCTCTCCTTGCTGCCACTCCCTGCTGATGACATTAGTGGGAAGACTGCCAGAGCTGAGAGAGAAAAACTCACCAAAACGATCATCAAGCCACTGAGAAATATATGAGCATGATCAACACGCTAAATAAGAATTACTCACATTTGCAGCCCCCTCCAGTCTTCATATACAGGACATCCATGGAACCTGCTCCAAATGAATCACCTGGTTTTAAATGCCTGCGAGTCATAGTCCTATGATTCTGGCAAAGTAACCCATCTATCTCATAGCTCAGGTTGATATCAAAGACACCACTGTGAATTGCAACCCCGAAGAACAAAGCCAGCTGAAATTTTTACACATTTACTCCAAACTTTTCCTTATGGGTTATATTCCTCTCAAATATTTCATCAAGCCTTTTTCTTCTGTCTGGGTTAAATCTCAATCACTAAAAGGAATGATTTGAAGGCAATAATGTAGAAACAAAAGGGGAGATTAAATACAAATTAAGCTTTCATTTGTACTGTTTTTCCAGACTGAATTAAAGTGATTGAGCTAACTTTGGTGGAAAGTAAATTTTACAGCTGTTGGAAATGATAGAATGTAAATTGGATTATACTATTTAAATATTTTACAAATAATTGAAATGGCATTCTTATAAGTTATGTCCCAGTATTCATGTTCAAACATAGTAGATCATGCTGACTGGCTCCGGATATATATCTTTCCTTCTGCTTGCTATTTCTTCCATCACCAGAAATTCACACAAAGACAGGTCAAGGGGCACCAGTTAAGATGATGTGAATGAAAAGGCATGAGAGTATGATTTAACCTATTCAAATTACTTCATTCCAACAGATATTTATTGATTATAGGGCACTGGGCAAGCTATTGAGCTGGACACAATAAAGAAGGAACTAGCCTTGCCCTGAAAGTGCCTACCATCTCCCAAAAGGGAGGGAGACAAGCCAAATTAAAAGTATGCTATTTTAAGCAGCATAATACAAATGCATAACATACAGGAAGTGTTGGGGGGAGGGGAGGGACAGGCTGGGGAAGACTTTACGAAAAAGAGGGCATTTAAGCTGAGTTTTGAAGGATGGATAGAATTTCCATAGGTAAACACTGTAGGAAGCACGTTTAAGAAGCAAGAAAGGAATAAATAGCCTCACTTCACGGGCACTGGAAAACATGGGACCTATTTAAGAAACTGAGACCAGAACAAACCAAAAGGGGCCAACGTGCCTGGAAGAGTAGGGAGATGTTTCTTCATTCAACCAGCATGTATTGATTATACATCTACGCATAAGATCTACAGAGAAATATAAAGAAAAATAAAGGAAGCTCACTTCCCTCAAGGAATTTACATTTGGCAGTGAAGACTTGTAAATAAATAAAAACAAAGGAGAAGGAGTTCCCACTGTGGTGCAGAGGAAATGAACCCAACTAATATCCATGAGGATGCGAGTTCAATCCCTGGCCTCACTCAGTGGGTTAAGGATCCTGCGTTGCCGTGAGCTGTGGTGTAGGTCACAGACATGGCTTGTATCCCGCACTGCTATGGCTGTGGTGTAGGCT
Source organism: Catagonus wagneri (assembly GCA_004024745.2). Lineage (NCBI taxonomy): Eukaryota > Metazoa > Chordata > Mammalia > Artiodactyla > Tayassuidae > Catagonus > Catagonus wagneri. Next base: position 9,930,213 of record PVHT021183726.1, read on the forward strand.
GGTGCTACAGCTCCATTCGACCTCCAGCCTGGGGACTTCCATGTGCCATAGCCCCAGCCCTAAAAAGAAAAAAAGAAAAAAAAAAAGAAGGAGAAAGCAAAAAGCACTATGCAGGGGTAAAGACACGGGGTTTGGTAAATTTAGTGGAGGGAAACGTCACTTCCAAGGAGCGAGGAAAAGAGCCTCGAAGGATGGGAATGTGAGGATGAACACGCCATTTCATTCGCTCACTCACTAAAAATACACATTTACTTTCAGTTTCCTCCTGCACTGGATACAGAGCAAAACAATGAAAACAAAGATGAACAAGACACACAGAATCTTAAGGAACTCAATTTGCTTGGACGGTAAATAAAGGGAAAAAACACTGGGAAGACAGGCTGGTCTCACTCTGGCAGCCTCTCATCTCAGAACACAAGTGGCCCTGTATTGAGGAAGCCTTGAAGCCACTGAAGATGTCTGGACAGCAGCTTCCAGAGGACTGCTCTGTGTTTTGGTTCAGATCCCTCTGAAAGCAGAGGCTGTTAGGAGTGCATGGTTATAGGAAGTTTATTCGGGAGATGATTCCCAGAAAGCAGGAGAGAGAGAGAGCTTAGAGGAGGAAAATCCACTGTCAGGGGTCACTGTCGAGGTCACTGGTCCAGTAGGTGGGGCATGACCTTCTCCAATATACCCAGGGACCGTGAAGAGGTCCTCCCAGGACTGTCCGTGTGACTGACAGGAGGCTGGGCAGTCAGCCGTCAGCGTCAACCTCCCATTGATTGAGGGTTGCCCCTGCTGAGGGCACTGGCTTTCTTTTTGATTTTTGGTTCTTTGTTTTTTGGCTGCACCACGACATGCAGAAGTTTCCGGGCCAGGGATCAAATCCACGCCACAGCAGTGACAACACTGGATTCTTAACCACTAGACCACCCGGCCCCACCAGCACTGGCTCTCTCGCGCTTCCAGGCTGAGCTTAGGGAAGGGTTCTCACATGGGAGGGTTCTGGGGCAGAAAGCATTAAGTCACTGAGTACCTTGAGATGAGACACTGCCAGTGGGAATCTGAGCTCACATGGATCTGTGCAATATAGCTGTGACCGCAACCAGGTGTAGACCAAGGGGATGTGACAGGGGCCCCAAGAGTGTCTGCCAGAGTCAGGCAGCAGCCTGTATACAGGGCAGGGTGAAAGGAAAAGAGCCAAGAAAACAGTCATTGCCTGGGCTGGGAACGAGAAAGACGGCGGGACTGGCGAGGAGCAGATGGAGGCTGAAATCATCATCAAAGATTAAACAACTGATTAACTGCTTGGACGAAGGAGATGCATGATAGATACCTGAGGTTCTTAACCTCCATGGCTGAGAACAAGATGGTGTCACTGACAGAAGGCAAGTGAACATGAGAAGAACAGCTAAGAGAGGACAATGCCCAGGACAAAGATGGAACTACAAGATCAGAGCTGGGAGACAGTGAACTGGAAAATATCAGCATAGAGACAGGAGCTGAATTCAGAGTTTTGCTAAGAGGTTTTATAAGAAAGAAAAACAACAAGTAAAGGTTAGAAACTTAAGAAACATCTACCTTTAATGAATAGGAAGGGAAGACATGATAGAACAGGAGAAATCACAGCGTCAAAGGAAACAGAAGACGGAGAATTTGAGGAATGGGAAGCTGGTCAACAGGATGAAATGGTACAGACAAGATGGAATAATCGAGACCCAACAGCACCCACTGAATCACAGGAAAGCTTCAAAGGACGTATTCCAGCAGCCAACAAGCTAGCTCCAGGATCTGGCTGACAAAGGTCTATGGAAAGAGAGGGAAAGAAGTTCTTTTTCAATGGGGATTCCTCATATAAATCAGAAAGCGCTTTCTGTGACTATTTTCTCAATTCTTTCATGGGTGGGGAATACTAGTACCTTTCTACATGCACAGAAGTTACCATCAATGCCTTAGGACAGGCGTCAGTGAAGTTTTTCTAGAAGAGCCACATGGTCCCTTGAAACTACTCAACTCTGCTGTTGTCGCTCCAAAGCAGCCAAAATCAATACCAAGAAGAATGGGTCTGGCTATGGGACAATAAAACTCTACTTGTAGATACTGAAACTGGGAGTTCATCTATTTTTCACATGCTAGGAATTATTCTCATTTTTTTTTCAAAAAAAAAAATGTAACAACTATGCTTAGCTCAGGAGCCCAACAAAAACCCAATGGCTGGTCAGATTGGCTCTCAGGTGATAGTGTGTCTGTACCTTAGGGCATTAGAGCCTAGGTCACACCTGAGCCCAAGGTGGGACATGCTGGGAGGTAATTCAAGTAAATGAAGACACGAGAGAGAAAGGAGACCCTACAGTAGCATGAGTCAGGATCAAGAATGAAAGAGTAGAGAAAACACATGCATAGTGACAGGTGAAGAGAAAATTATCTTTGGAGAGGGAAAATTGAAGACACCTGAGAAAGTGGAGGAAATGGTGTAACAAAGTCCTAGATGAGGAAGGAAACAGGATGGAAGACGAGCTTGGCGCGGGGTGGGGGGACTGGGCAGAGATGGCTTCCTCTGAGATGCAAGGTGAGGAGGGAACAGCAGCCAGAACCAGATCAGGGGGGACCTGGAGCACCAAACCCAAGGGTTCACACCCCCGCAGGGGAGCAGTGAACAACTCCCAAAGGTGTCTAGACTGAGAAATGCAGTCTATATACCAACATTCCATGTATGCATACTTATATAATGTAGGTCTGACCAGAAAAGAAGGTAAAACTATGTGGTAACACATTCTCATGCTCACAAACCTGTCCCCCAAATGCATTCTGGGAAAGAAAGATAAGACAAGTGGCCATACATACACATGCTCTCAACCTTCAAGAAGTGGAATGTCACATGTACCAAGAATGCATGACCCAGGCTGATGGCAGCCTGGGGTTGGGAATGGGACGGAGTATGGTAATTAGTACAAGGTTCCAGTCTCAGTTTCCTTATTAACCATCTGCAAGGTGACAGGACAGTTAAATTAACCTCTGTGGTCCAAAGCTTCCCTCTGGGTCAAATGGGAATTAGAAATTTGTTCCCTGTGCTTCAAAGGTTCATAGGAAGGATCAAAAGAGCTAGTGGACATTAACATGCTTTAAAAGCATAACAAGCTTCACAGATGGACTACTGCAGCGGACAGAAGAAAAAAGTTCTGTGGGGTGACTTGACTTGCCAGAGTAACTTTCCTAGACCTCCCCCTTATTTCGTATCTGAATCCCTCTCCCATAGGCCAGAGGGACTATTTCAGTGGGATTCACCCTGGTCAAAAACCATCCTGCTTCGCTGAACTGCAGGTTCTACGCTTTGCATTTGCCCTTTTGCTTTTTTTTTGTCTTTTTGCCTTTATGTAGAGCCGCACCCGCGGCATATGAAGGTTCCCAGGCTAGGGATCTAACAGGAGCTGTAGCTGCCGGCCTTCGCCACAGCCACAGCAAGGCGGGATCCGAGCTGTGTCTGCAATCTTCACCACAGCTCACGGCAACGTCGGATCCTTAACCCACTGAGCAAGGCCAGGGATCGAACCTGCAACCTCATGGTTCTTAGTCGGATTCGTTAACCACTGAGCCACGACGGGAACTCCTTTTTTTTTTTTTTTTTTTTTTTTTGCATTTGCCCTTTTGCTTAAAAGCTATACGCCTTTGGGCAAATAGGATACCTTCCTAGAGGCATGGTCCCAGGGTAGTGTCAAGCCATATCCACGGGACAGTGCTGCATGGGTTGCAGATCCCCATTAGGACTTCCTGGATGAAGCAGCATTTCAGACGGCCCTGAAGCTTCACCAAGATTGAACAGACAGAGAGGAGGGCGAGGTTTTCCAAGTAGTGGGACAACTTAAACTGTACACAATCATTTCACGTAGGCTTAGCATCTGGCACACTGGGAGAAAGTCAAAAAAAAAAAAAAGTTGGAGAGGCTCAGAAATACTCAGCTGACATAAGAGTCTAAGAAAGGGGGGAAAGTGAGAATATTTATTTTCATCCTTGTACAGTTCAAATACTGGTTCTGTTTTCACAGCTGAAATACACTAGACATAAGCCTTTAATATTAACAACAATCACAGTTAACAAGAAGAGCCTGCATGGGTGAAGCAGTAAAAATAACCCCAAAGCCTTATATTCATATAATGATTTATTGTTCACTAAGAACTCTTTTTTCTCATAACTCTTTCGTCTATAGAATAGTCGTGTAATATAGGCGAGGAAAGTATGATTAGCTCCCTTTGCATAAAAAGAAAAAGGAACTGGGATTCAGAGAGGGTAAGTGACTAACCTGAGGTCACACAGCTAATTGATATGAAGAGAGGGTAGGTCTGGGAACATGGGCTGTCCACCTCAGAGCGCAGCCGTGTTTTCATCCACATCCACCTATATCTCCAGCTGAATATGGCCATGAACTTAACCTTTAGGTTGTCAACGCCCTCCTGCCAAAAGGGATGGCCACTATCTCCACTGTGTGACAAAAGGGAATTAACAAGACAAAGCAAAAGCATAGGTCAGAGGGCGGCAAACCATGCCCATGGCCCAAACCCAACCCACCGTCTGTTTTTGTACAGTCTGAAAGCCAAACAGTTTTTAAAATTTTTAAATAGTTGAAAAAAATGAAAAAAGGAAGACTCTTTCATGATACAGGAAATGATATAAAATTCGAATGTCAGTGTCCACAACACAGACACATGTACTCATTTATGGACGGGCTCTGGCTGGTATGAAGCTGTGAAGATGGAGCTAAGCAGTTAACGCCGTGATTCTATTGGCCTACAAAGCCGAACGTAGTTACTACCTGGCCTTCACAGAAGTTTGTTGCCTGCAATTCTAAGTCACCGATATGCAATTACAGTCAGGCTAAAACAAGGTAACTAGAAAGGGGAATCGCAGGAGAAAACAGATCCCGCCCAGAGCCCTGAGTGCCCAGGCTTTACACATCTTGACTTAAGGAAACAAGAGCTCCTCAAAGTGCTGATATCTTCGACTGGGTGCCACTGGGCCACTTTCCTAAAGAAAACTGCCTCCCAGAGTTCCTGATGTGGCTCAGTGTGTTTAGAACCTGACCAGTATCCATGAAGATGCGGGTTTGATCCCTGGCCTCACTCAGTGGGTTAAGGATCTGGTATCGCCGCAAGCTGCAACAGATAGCAGATTCAGGTCGGATCTGGTGTTGCTGTGGCTGTGACATAGGACTCAGATGAAGCTCCAATTCAACCCCTAGCCAGGGCCCTAAAAAAAAAAAAAAGAAAGAAAGAAAAGAAAACTGTCTCCCACAGTCCCTTTAATTTCTCTCTAACCTCCACCCATCCGTACAGGCCCACATGGGCTAAACCTCGTTGCTTCTAGTAATGAAGATGCTTTGGTGTCAGCTCTAAAATCTGTATCTCCCTTCCTCAGACAAGCGGATATTTATTGACAGGGTGTGGGATAGAGAAAGCAAGGAGCGAGCCTGCCTGTCCAGAAGGCAGTAACCTTGGTCGAAACGCAATGTCACCAGCCCTACGCCATCATTCTTACGGATGTACAGCATATTATTTAAAGGGAAACAAATATCAGCCACTGAATGTCATGGCAAGGACACATCTCCTGCCTCTTAACTAAACTTATCAAAGCTGCAGTTTAATGTGGTTCCTTTTTCATCCTCCCCTCAAATTCATCTTGCAGGGCAGCTCTTGACACCACCAGCAAACAGTCAAGACGAAGATTTAGTGACGTGAGCTTCAAACAGATCTAGATTTATTGACATGTGAGGCTGGCTCTCTTTCTCAGGAGCTGCAGTACACAGGATTAATTTTAACTGTTCCCTAATGTTCGGCGCTGCTTTGCAAACACCCAAATGTCTGGCTGCTCCCTGGTTTCACAGCGAGAGGTCAGGTTTCACCGGAGGAGAAGGATTCTCAGTGCTGGCTTGGGTTTTCTTGAATCAGGCCGACCAGGGTAATTGGCACCACTCAGTTCTTTAACAAGAGGAGAGAACCTCAGCAAACTTCCTGCCAGGACCCCTTCCCCTCCCACATCTTTTGTCTTTTTAGGGCCGCACCCGTGGCACATGGAGGTTCCCAGGCTAGGCGTCTAATCAGAGCTACAGCTGCCTGCCTATACCACAGCCACAGCAACACCAGATCCAAGCGGAATCTGCGACCTACACCACAGCTCATGGCAACACCAGATCCTTAACCCACTGAGCAAGGCCAGGGATCGAACACGCAACTTCATGGTTCCTAGTCGGATTTGTTTCCTTTGCGCCACGACAGGAACTCCCCTTTCCCATACCTTTTAAGCTATCCCTGCCTCTCTGTCTCCCTCTCTCTGAAATCAACAAAGAAACAGCAAAACCAGCAAGCAGTCTTAGTTGCTACAAAAATTCTGCCTCTTGTTGTTTTGAATCTCCCTACGTGCCTCCAGATGCTTTCGAGTCTTAAGCCAGAGGCTGGCAGCTGCAAGCCTGTCTCCTTACAGGCTGTCTTCCAATTCTTGGGCCACAATGATGAGCTTTGCCTACTTTCCACAAACACATTCTCCAAGCTCACTTGCTGAGCTGTAACTCAGTGCTGCCTGGGGCAGTGGCAGCCAGCCAGGCCCTGAAGGCCCACTGGCTGAAGGAAAGCAAGGCCTTCTTCTCAAGCCTTTCCTCACTGTCCTGGCCTCCGGAGTCACACCAGGATGCAGCCTAACACAAGAATGAGTGTAGCCTGGGCATATGCCAGCACCACGAGGAAGGAAAAAAAAAAAAAAACTAAATAGAAGAAATAAAATCTCTGTCAATCCTTTCCTAACACTAGACTGAAGAACAAATTTGCAGAGCTCCGTTAAAAGATTAACTGCTAAATGAAAAAGAACTACTAGGTGTAAATTTAAAAGTCCAAAAACACCCAAGAGGCATAACTATAATTATTGCTGAGGGAAGCTCTTTAAGACTAAAAATACATTTCCATTAACAATCAAAATTAGTTTTCATTGCTTTTTTTTTCTTGAGCTTTCAGTGAATAACCTTTATAGTAGTACATGATAATGATTCATTCGAAAAAGTGGATTTGTATTTCAGAAGCATGCACCACCACCCCCAAAAAAATTAGCCAAGATATTATTCCTCTATATAAGTCCAACAGCAGAAGAAGGTAACATTTTCAAATGAGTAATGGCTTCTTATAAAAAGCTAACCCAGACAGCAGGTACCCACTTGAATATCCATGGCTAAGAGAGCTGACAAAAAAAATTTTCTTCTGAACCTCCAGTGACTTAAAGGAGCTGCATGGTGATACAACATTCTTTTTCTGGCTAAAAGGGTATAAGCAAAAGGCATTATACTGCCTCAAATTTTCCAGAGCTTTTAGTCATCACTAAAGGTGCATCTAAAATTACACATAAAAACAACGGGTTAGTCATAACTAACTTTTAAACTTCTTATTGAGGTGTATTTGCAGAGAGTGAAATGCACAGACCTGAAGTGTGCAATTGAATATGCTTTGACGAATTGAGGGACCCATGTCTAACCGCCTCAATCAAGATCTAGAATATTTCTCATTTCTACCATCTCACCAGGTTCATCTCTGTCCTCCAGAAGCAATCCCAAATTAGTTCTAGAATGACATACAAACAGAATCATAATGTTCGTACTGTTTTGCACATGAGTTATTTTGCTCAGATAATATTTCTGAGATTCAACTTTGATTGATTTTTTATTCTCAAAACATAGCTCCATACAATTTTCAGAGGCTAAGTGATTTGGGGGAAATTTCACAAGCAAAAGCCTTTTCAGATAGAGAATAAAAGGAAGGGGGGTAATTGCAGGCTTTTCTAGCAATGTTTTAAGCTATTGGGGGGGTGGAGATTTTTCTTTGCAAGTCATAAACCATCCTGAAGGGTTCAGAAAATCCCATTTTGATCTCTAATTCACTTAACTATCATAGGGAGGTGTGATGTAATGATGAGCTGTACACAATTCATAATTCTAAACCTAATTATGATGAGTGGCCTAGAAATTTGATTACAAATCATTAGTTCTGCTAAAGAGCCTCAAAACAGGAATGAACATATAGAATGGATAAACTGCTTCGCTAGATGGATTATTCCTTGAAAATCTGAGGCAAGACGATAAAAGTAAATTATTTCGAAGAATCATTGCCAAATTGTAAAGTGTAAAATGCAAATGCTGAGTCGCTAGTACTAGGGCAGAATGTGTGACTTACATTAAATGATGCAAACAAAATACACAGGCTTGCACCCAAAAGACAAACAATAAGGAAATGACAAGAGCAAGACTGATTTTTTTCTCCCCTAAGGTTATGGCCAACCAGTGGCATGAGTTGAAGAAAGGGGTAACGCTCCTTGGAACCAAAGATCCAGGGAGCCCGGAGTTCTTCTTGACCTTTGTCTCTCGAGAAGAATTGGGATTCCCATGCAGATCATCCCACCCATAACATCCCACCCAGGATAGTCCAGTCTTCCCCACATCCTCAAAATTCACAAGGCGTGGGCTGGTTTTCTCAGAGCCTGTTCACATCAGTTATCATCTCATCTCTGCAACAACAGTGTTGGGTGGCATTATTAATAGTCCCCCTGACATTTATGCAGAGCTTTACGGTATCTGACGTTCTATCACCAACATCATCTCATCTGATTCTCAACATAACCCTATGAAGTAGACAGGGCTTGGCTCCTTTAAAAAATATTATGTCTTTGGAGTTCCCATCATGGCACAGTGGTTAACGAATCCGACTAGGAACCATAAGGTTGCGGGTTCCATCCCTGGCCTTGCTCACTGGGTTAAGGATCCGGCATTGCCGTGAGCTGTGGTGTAGGTTGCAGACGTGGCTCAGATCCTGCGTTGCTGTGGTGTAGGCCAGTGGCATGTTAGACCCCTAGCCTGGGAACCTCCACATGCCGTGGGTGCGGCCCTAAAAAGACAAAAGGAAAATAAATAAATACATAAATACATAAATACATAAATAAAATAAAAAATAAAAAATAAAAAATATTATGTCTTTGGCCAAGGTTATTCAGTGGCAGGTTTGGGGCTGTAAAGTGTCTTTTGACTTCTAATCCAGGGTCCTCATCACCACTATATCATACTCCAGACAGGTATTATGAAACCCCAGTAAAAGATGGGAAGACTGAGGCAGAGTGAAGTTAGCCTTTAGAAGCTAATGAAGGGCAGACTAGTAAGTATATCTTAAGATAACATATAGGAAAATAACCTATATACTATATATTAGTTTCAGGACTAACTTTCAGACTTTGATGACTCCTTTTTCTTGGTTAGGGCATACTTTCTACATATTCTCGCTCTGCTGAATCAAAACTACAGTCAAGGATCCCACCTGAAAGTAACTTAGCCTCCGCAGTACATGTACTTTACCACCTACTTACTGGCTTTCCAAAGACTAGCATCTAATAAGCAATTTCTCTGTGCCAAGTACTTTTACCACTATTAATCTCCTAATCCTCACAACAATTTTATGATGTATGTATTATCCTCATTTTACAGGTGAAGAAGCACTGAGGTGTAAACCCCTTGACCCCAAGACACACAGCAGAAAGCAGTATAGGAAGGATTTGAACCCATGCCATCCTGCTCCAAGGTCCACACGCTTTACCACCAGGCTGCAAAGAAGACGCTCATCTATAGAACACTGGATTTTCCCCAAATTCTCTGCTCCAAAGCATATCAAGTGACAAGAATGTTCCTAAAATATACAGTATATATTTTTTACTTCAGAGAGTGGGCTTATATTTATATGTGCAAACAGATTAAATAAATCATGATTACAACAGTAAACATGTAAATTCTGATCAATAACTACTTGCCTTCCCCTCCCCCCAGCGCTAACAGCTGCAATAAAGCTTTAACTGTAAAGCGATGCACAACCAGCCATAAAAGTATGTAAAATAAATGAGGATAACATAATGAGGGAATCCAACATTCATCTCATAAATATAACATAACGACCACAACTAAAATGTCAGAGAATCTAATAAATCAATATGGTAGGACAGAGCTATCTTTATGTTCGGAATACATAAAAATATATTTACATGCAGGGTGTTTTATATATATATATATATATGCCAGGAAAAAACAAGAAAGAAAGAATTATAAGAAACTTAACCCATTGTTTACTTTCTCTGGTTCTGGTTTGACAAGGATATTTTCAACAGTCCACTGGGTTGCCTGAAATCGTTTTATAAGAAATGGGCTCTACTTTTCAATCTGAAGGCCTCAGATACTGTGCTAATATGCAAATACCACTGGAAGGGGAGCGAACAGGAAAACATCCTGAGGGTACTTTGAAAGGATCAATTACAGGCCCTGGTTTAGAATACTTGTGATCATGGTGATTTCTGGAACTTCCAGCTCATTTTATTAGCGCCAACAAACCCTGGGAGGTTTAGTTATTTCCCTGTTAATGCACTAGCGATTGATGTGGATAAATCCCATAAATACTAATGAGGGTGACACAAGGAAATCTCTCCTGAATTAATGAGAAGAGAGTCTCCTGTACTGACCAACATGCCGCCTAATGACTCGAAATGATGGATTTATAAATTCTTCCAGGTTCCCCTGTGGATGAAAGCAGCAGAAATAAATATCCCTACCCAGTCACCAACTCCTACAGGCCCTTCTAGAATGAGGGGGCCTGGTGGCAAGGGAATGGGCCTTAACGGGAAAGGGACAGATGCTTCCTGCACCACCTTTTCCTTGGTGAAACGAACAGGCCCCCAAGGCAACGCCTCACCTTGGTGTTTAGAATAGATTAGATTAAGGAGGTAAATGAGAGCTAGGAGTTTTCAGGTAAAGTAACCTGAACTCAAGTCTAAAAATAACCAACTTCTCAAATAATATGAAAAACCAGTTAATGTTCCTATATTAAACTGAGTTTAATGTGTGTGTGTGTGTTTTAACCTAGGATCACACTTATTTATTGCTATGTAACAAACCTAGTCGATTTAAACAACAACCATTTTATTCACCCACAGTTCTGTGCACTAATAACTGGGGCTCAGCTCACCAGTTCCCTACTGCTCTCACTTAAAGTACTTCGTGTGTTTGCTATCAGATGGTGACACGGAACAGAATGTCCAGTGGCTTCACACAGTAGTCAGGAGCCTGGGCAATGACTAGGGACTGTGACCTCTCTCTCTTTCCACGTGGCTAGCTTGAGCTTGAGCTTTATCTGACAAGTAGATTTTAAGAGTAAATGTTCCAAGGAGTTCCCGTTGTGGCTCAGTGGTTAACGAATCCGACTAGGAACCACGAGGTTGCGGGTTCGATCCCTGGCCTTGCTCAGTGGGTTAAGGATCCGGCATTGCCGTGAGCTGTGGTGTAGATTGCAGACGCGGCTTGGATCCTGCGTTGCTGTGGCTGTGGCATAGGCTGGCGGCTACAGCTCCTGTTAGACCCCTAGCCTGGGAACCTCCATATGCCGCAAGTGCGGCCCTAGAAAAGGCAAAAAGACCAAAAAAAAAAAAAAAAAAGGAGTAAATGTTGCAAGACCAGCTCCAACACGCAAGCCTAAGTTTCTGCTTGCATGCCACACGTGCCAATGTCCTATGGGCCAAGTCCAGAGTCACTGTGGAAGGGAATTACACTGAGGTGTGCATACCGGGAAGCAAGGTTTATCGGGAAGCAAGGTTTATCTGGAATCAGCAAAGTAACAATGCATCACAGATGGCACTATTTCCCCCCAGAAGGAAAAAGACTGTTGTCAATAGAATAACAAACCTCGTTAATGCTTGTTTTCTTTTTCTAGCCTCTCACTTTATTACTCAATGACCTAGCGTTTTGACGGTGTCTTCAGTTTTGGAGATTTGGGTTCAACGTGAAAGTGGTAGTGGCAATAAAGAGAGAAGCACTGCACAACTTGTAAATAAAGATCAAAATATCTTAAATAAAACGAAAACTGGATATAGCCACTGATAAGACCAGGGAACCTATAGCCTGGTCCACCAGCTCTTGATTATCTTAGCACAAGAACTCCATACAGCCCTCATGCTGCCTGTTATTCACACTTAAAACACCATGAGCACCCCTTAAAAGGACCAACACTATACCCTTTTTTTTTTTTACTCAAGTGGGTGAGGACTTAAGGGCCCCATAAATCTTGCTCCACTGATTCTCCCCTGAGGACCCTCTCCTTCACTATGAAAACCCCATGGGCTCACTCAGGATTTGCCAATTCCAGTCCACCTGTTGGGATTCATCAGCAATAAATAATCTATATGGCATTTTCAATTTCATCACAGCACATCCCATTTGATGTTCAGAACAGCTCTCTGAGGTAGGTGAGACAAAGATTTATTAACTTAATCGGACCAAAATTAAAACAAAATCTGTAAACATTTGTACACAGTGATAGTTTTGGAGTGCTTTATAACTAACAAAATGTTCCTTAATACATTATGTGATAGAAATGCCACAAAGTTCTAGCTCCCCAAGAACAGAGGAGCCTAACATAGTCCTGTTCTGTTCATAGATAAATGAACAGAATAGAGAGTCCGGTTCTCTAATTAGAAATTTTGTATGCAACAAAAATAGCATTTCAAAATGGTTAGCAAAATGGCCTAAAACAAATAGTTCTTGGTCCACCAGCTATCCATTATTTTTTTGGGGGGGGAAATATATATATATATATAATATATATATATATATATCTGCGTACATATATATCTGTATAATCTTAACATGAAAGCATTCACATATACATCTATACATAGGTAGACGCAGATATTTATTTATTCCAAATGAATCAAGACCTAGAAAGTAAAATTAAAGTAACCAAAGTTTTAGAAGAAATACAGGAGAACATGTTTACAACCTAAGAGTCAGGAAGACCTTAAACAAGACACGAACAGCACAAAGGAAAAAAAGACTTGTTAATTTGATATCAACATTAAAAAACCTGTGTGTAATAAAAAGCACCATAAAGTTGAAAGGCAACAGGCTGGAAGAAAATATTTGCAAAATGAGACACTAAGGCCAAGTATACCTGACTACATTAAGACTTACTAGAAATCAATAAGTAAGTAAAAGTCACTTAGGCAAAAGGAAAATGGGCACGTGATACATATGGGAAATTCAAAACAGAAAAAGAAAAGCTAGACAATAAATATATTAAATGATTCTCAAACTTGGCAAGAAAATGAAAATTTTAAATGGCAGTGAGATACACTGTATCATACCCAATTGATGGCAATAATTTTGAGACTGTGCTAATACCAAATGCCGACAGAATGGGTCAAATGGTACCTTCTACTAGTAGGAGTGAATACTGATAAAATCACAGTGGAGGACAATTTTATAGTTTCTATTACAATGTAAAATATGCATACATCATGATTAAGCAATTCCACTTTTTAGACTATGCCCAAGAGAAGCACTTGCACATGTATACAAAGAGGCCCATAACAAGGCCATTCACTACTGACATGACAAAGAGAAATGACTAACAACCTAAATGGCCATCAGAAAACTCTGAGTCTCATGCACTTTGGCATATCCACACTGTGGAATATTGCACACAAGTCAAAAAGGGTGAGGATATCTCCATGTACTGACGTGGAAAGATACCTAGGACAAACCAACAAGTGAGAACAGTCAGGTGCTGAACTTATATAGCACCATAAATTCTTTAGTCCGTGTATATATGTGTCTACCTGTAGGAGTGTCTAAATTCACAGAAGAAAGATAAGGACACATAGCAAACCCCTGATGCGATTACCTCTGCGGAAGAGAGTGGGGTGGATTGAGGGGCAGCTAGAGAACTGAGCCTCGGCAGTTAGTACACACTGTACTTGCGTAATTAAAATTTAAATTTCTATGGAATTCCTGTCGTGGCTCAGTAGAAACAAATCTGGCTAGCATCCATGAAGATGTAGGTTCGATCCCTGGCCTCACTCAGTGGGTTAAGGATCTGGCGTTGCCATGAGCTGTGGTGTAGGTCACAGACGTGGCTTAGATCCTGCGTTGCTGTGACTCTGGCGCAGGACAGCAGCTACAGCTCTGATTAGACCCCTAGCCTAGGAATCTCCATATGCCATGGGTGTGGCCCTAAAAAGACAACAACAACAACAAAAAAGATTAAATTTCCACGAATAAAAAGACATGGCAGAGCAACCCCTTCCCCCACCCCCAAGTTCCCCAAAGTGTTTATAGTCTTCTCTGAAATTTATAAAACAAAAAATAAACCCAACAAAAAAAGGAACAGTTATAGCAGAGGAGGACATTAGGTTGGGGGGAGGGATGGACTTAGGGTTTGGGGTTGGCATATGCACACTGAGGAATATGGAATAACTGGCCAAAAGTGACATGCTATGTAGCACAGAGAATTCTACCCAATATCCTGGAATCATCTATGTAGGAAAAGAATCTGAAAGAGAATGAATTTGTGTATGTATATGACTGAGTCACTTTGTTGTAAAGAAGAAATTACCACAACCTTATAAATCAATATCAATAAGATTTAAAAAAAAAAAAAAACAACGGGAGTTCCTGTTGTGGCTGGGAGTTCCTATTGTGGCCCAGCAGGTCATAAACCCGACTAGGATCTATGAGGATGCAGGTTCCATCCCTGGCCTTGCTCAGTTGGTTAAGGATCCAACATTGCCTTGAACTGTAGCGTAGATCACAGATGCAACTGAAATCTGGCATTGCTGTGGCTGTGGTATGCAGGCTGGCAGCCGCAGCTCCAATTCAACCCCTAGCCTAGGAACTTCCATATACCATAGTTTGGGCCCTTAAAAAAAAAGAAAGAAAGAAAAGAAAAGAAAATCCAGAGCAAGGATGGTGGTGCCAGCTGGCCCAAGTTCAAATCCTGGCTCTGCCACTCTAAGAGGTGTGACCTGGTCAATGTCTTAGTTTGTACAGGCTGCTATAACAAAATATGGTAAACTGGGTGACTTTTAAGCAAATTTATCTCTCCTAGTCCTGAGGTGTGGAAGTCTGAAATGAAGGTCCTGTTCTGGGTCATAGACTTCTTGCTGTGTCTTCACGTGGCAGGAGGGTCCAAGAGCTCCGTGGAGCCTCTCGCACAAGGGCACTGATCCCGTTTCTGAGGGCTCTGCTCTTATGACCTAATGACCTTCCAAAGCGCCTACCTTGGGGGTTAAGTTTCCATATATGCACTGGGGCAAGGGGACACAAATACCACAGCAGTCACATAAACATTCCTGCTACTCAGCACATATTAAGTGCTACGCAAAGTATTTGCTAATTAAATGCAACCTCCGAGGTCTAAGTTCAGGTGGAGGGCCTTAGGCATTGCCAGACTACTCTCTGTGGTTATGAGCCGAAGGTGGGGGTGGGGAGGGAAGATGCTAGAGGAGCAGGGGTGGAAATGCACAGATTTGTTTATCTTCTCCTACCTAGGACTCCCGCCGTAAGCCAGGAATTTCTCATCAGGCCCAGTGTGATCCACACACAGCCAATTATTAAGGTGACGTGGGGTTCCCAGTCGGTGCCGTCCTTGACTGAGTGGACCAAGCGACCAAGGCACTGCCCGTGGGCAGGCACCGAGGGCCTCAGAATCTGTGCCCCCCACGTACCAAGGGGGTCGCCTGGGGCTGGTCCCAGCCGACAGCCAGGCCTAGCTGCTAGCACTTTTTAACCTTCTTCATAGAGTTGGAGCCATCTGGGCTGGAAATCTTGAGGAATATAAACCTCTTTTTGCTCTGATTGAAAATGTGAAAGAGGATAGTTATCACCATAAAGCCATACAAATTGCTTTAAAAATGACGATCCATGTTGGGCCAGTTAAACAGAGCTGTGTGTGTACTCTTGTGACTTTAGACAAAAAACAAGGCATTAATGAGCATCACTGTAAAGACATGAATCTCAGGACATGGCATGGCACTGCTTCCTGTGGTCATTTACCTCCCGGGCTAGCATGCACATGTGTGGGTACCCTGGCTCTGAAGAAACAGCAAAACCATGTGCAGCTTGTAGGACTCCTTTTCAATTACAGCCCCGTTTAATTCTTACTACAATCTTTTCATCCTCATTTCAGAGATGAGGAGACAGAGGCTTCAAGACCAATAGATTGTTTTCACTATCATATGACTTTTGAGAAGCAAAACCATTCGTTGTACCTCTTCCGATCCTTCTGCTACAAATGATAATTTTTGTGTGTGTGGCCTAAACAGCAAATTTAACCTCTCTCTCTAATGTGGCTATCTTTTTGCATTTCTTCAGAGGGGGCATTTCAAGAGGCTAGAAAAGAGGATCTTTCCTCATATTCTTTTTTCGACATTGAAGTGGCGGGGGGGGGGTTGTTTCATTCTCTCTCTCCCTCTCTCTCTCTCTCTCTCTCTCTCTCTCTCACACACACACACACACACACACACACACACACACACAGGGTTGATGCTGACTTCACAGTTTGCATCAATATAAAGTCAAGGTCAAAAGCATGGTAAAGCCTCAACCAGGTCTCTTGGCTTATTTTGAAGAATAAAGGAGGACAAATATTTTATCCTCCACTTATCTATCTGCCCAGCAACCTTCTAGGTTCTTTACATGTTGTTTTATTTGATCCTCAGCACAAATCTCTGAGGGATGTACCATGATCCTCATTTTATAAAGAAACAGAGGCTTGGAGAACTTTGCTCGCCCAAGGTCATATGCCAGGGAATAGACTCAACGTTTGCTTATTTCCGAAGCCCTGATGATCTCAATATGCTACTGACCCTATGGGCGCCAGGGCAACACATATAAAAATTCTTTTCAAGTGGCATATAGAGGGTGATCATCCAAATCTGGAGACCTTGGAGAATAAACGGGAGGAGGAGATCACTATTAATAATTACATCAGAAAAACAGGCATAAATTGAGACTCTCCCAGGGAAACCAGGACATATGGTCACCTTGATTATGTGCCACACAAGGGAATATCACCCAAGAAAAAGAAGGATGTTCTAAAACCCATAAACTGTGAACGGTAAATGTTTCATTCCAAGAGGGCAGAGTCACGCAGATGGTCAGGACCTAGTTTATCCTCCGCAGACCTCAGAGGCTAAAAGAAAATCAGCAAATCCTGGGACTACTAACTTAGACCAACTCCTCTCCCACTCATACTATGTCCCCAACCATCCCCAAATCTTTATCACACTGTGCCCCCAGCACACAGCCCAAACTCTGAAACTGAAGCCCAGCCAAGAGAGGACCGAGACAGACGCACACAAAACCCACCCCAGGGGAGGGGTCACCTTGCTCTGTTCTGGAGCGCACAGCACCAGCAAGTGGCTCCTGGATCTCAAGAAGAAGGTAGGTAAGACCTTGAGCTGCATTTTCGACAACCAGCAGAAACAAGGAGGACCTTGAACTGCCCTTTCCCTCCCACAACAAGCTGAATTCTATTGTTCTGGGGAGAAGGGAAGCTCAGTAGCAAGGACTAGGCAGGTGTGGAGGTAGTTGTGTCCAGGGGTTAGGACAGCCTCCCAACCCAAAGGTGTGGAATGGCCCACAGAATCACTATGAAGTTCCAAGCGTGGCTGCCTTCAAAGACACAACCCAGAACGTCCTTGCATTTAGGATTCAATATCTCTAATTGCTCCTTTTGACGTCATAACACAATGCTCAATTACACATCATTAAGTTTTGTTTTCAGATTCACAAATGACCTAATGGCAACTAACTGCAACATCCAAACCCACTCACACAGGAGAATTTACCCCACTCGCTTTAATACTAGACGGTTCTTCCAGCTCTAGGGGAATACGTACGCACACCCCTTCTGTGCATGGATGCACAGGCCAGGCCACCCAAATTTTCACACCCCAGACAAGTACGAGAATGTGCTTCCCACATAATCCAGGAGATAACTTTTATTTTCCAGGGCCAGTATGTACCTTTAGTGCCCGGGCCCCCAGGTGAATCTGGCCAGCCTCCTATAGCAGATGATGAGAAGTTTAAAAAAGAGAAAAGAAAGAATGCTTTTCCTGTAAAACTCTTACCCCATCCCACCCCCATACTGTAGCTACGGTCTGTGGACAGCCCTGTACCCTGACTAGCACCCCAAGGCCCAAGAACGACCTCCTACTGAAGTCTGTCTTCACCCCCATAAAATTGCTATCCGTGTCTCCACGGAGGCCAGTGAAAATCGCACACACTCTCTGGGAAGCAGAGAATTTCCTTGAGAGCTCCGTCTAGATGGACTAATGGTCCAGGATCACATGCAAAGCTGGACCAAATTTTGAGACCATCCCCAGGAGAGAAGCGGTTTTTGGTTTTTGTTTTTTTAGCAGCAGTCTCAACTCCAGAACTTCAGATATGACAGGCAGTGGTCCAAAATGAAACTCATTTACCACATTTCCTACCTTGCAAATTAACCTCTTTCCCGCAGAATGCTGTTTTTTTCAATGTCTCTTGCAAAATAGGCTCCTAAATGAATATAATTTCCCACCCACCTTTTCACAAAAATTATGTGTCATTTCACACCTCATATATGCAGATTACAATGACTCTGAAAATGAACCTGAGAAGTCAAAGTTTCCAATCCCTGTTTATTTCCTCTGATTTTTAAAATCTTGTTTTTCACTGAAATCAGGAGAAGTTTGGCTTCTCTGGCCTGGCTGGAAGTTGAGAAGAGATGATGAAATGGCCTGAGGCTTACTGTGAGCCGCCTGGACCCTGCCATAGAAAACCACTCCAATGATGCCTGGCCTTGATGGGGTCTAAGTAACTCTCGCTCTACCTCAGCTCCTGCTAAGGCCACATTATCATGGATCTCAACCAAAAGGGACCTTCTTCCCTTCCCAAAGCCTTGCCACGAAGGTGGATTACTTAAGAAACAATTAGGTGCGTACACAAAGCAATTTGCAGGCAGCCGCACTCCTTCAGCTTCCTAAGTGAAGGGCCTTTCAAGGCTGATTTATAACACTGTCGTCTTCAGAAGGCAAAATAATTAATAGGAGCATGGACTTCTAATTTCAGTGACTTCCAGAGAAAGTGGATTTCATTTGATTTATGATGGCCGGTGACTTTGCATTTTATCAGTTCATTCACTCATTATTTATGCTGATGGCCAATTTCAATGGGTCGCTATCATCTAACTCGCTACTAATCAAAGAGAATTAGGGTTCACTGCATTATTTAGAAGTCACTAATTTATCTTCAGAACAAGTAGTGGGAAGAGTTTGGGCCTTCCACCAGCAAAAAAAAAAAGTGAACAGCTGGCTGAGGCCAGAAAATTTGGTCAGCATTATAAATGAGTTTTATCAGGGGTACTGCAAGTTGATGAGTTCTGAGTTGGAAGTAGAGAAGGAAGGAAAGAATGAAAACGAGGAGCCAGGAGAAAAACACCAAACAGGAGAAGGTTTAAAAAAAAGGAGAAACTGTAAGTGACCACTGTGGTCTGGCCAGCCTCATCATCACAAATGGCTGATCAGGTCCTATAATCCTGGGATTTGAGCATCTATATAATCTTAGTATTAAAATATCCCAACACCCTTCTGTTTTGCTCAGTTAACAAGTATGTTTGCCCTGAAATAACCAAAGTTCCCTTGTTTCTCATTTTGAAGTCATTTTACTATGTTCCAGACACAAGATAATGGATCACATTTAAACATGAGAAAATTAAGTCCCATCAGCAAGTAATAATACCCAATCATATTCAATCATGTTGAACAACAATCTCTACCAAAATGATCTTCTCTTAGGCGAGGTTAAGAAAATAACAACAACAATTAAAAAAAAAAAAAAAGGCTCTTATTTGACTTCAGAAAGACCCAACTTTAAAATGTTTCTGTTGTTTCCTATAAGGTGATATATTCTCTCTCCTCTCTCGTTTCTCAAACTTCAACTTACCAAGTCTACTCTCGATATCTCTTCTCCACTCTCCAAACCCCGTAACTCCCCTGATTGTAGTCCTGGTTGACTGTATTTCTTCAGTGGATTACAAGCTCCATGCAGAGCTTGAGGAACTAAGTGATTTCTTAGCTGCTAAACCCCAGAAAGGACCCATGTCTCTATGGGGTCAATATCACTGAACACACTGTTGCTTTGATTTTTGATGTTTTCTGTATCTACTCAACACTCATTCTCTCAGTCTCAGGCTTCTCCTCAGGAAAACTAGATGGTGTTACAGGAATAACAAGAAAACACCAGTTTATTACCCACCCAGTATTTCTTGGCAACTTTAAAGCCAAGGAGGAGGGGAAAAGTAGAAAACAGCATCAGTTTTTGAACTCTTAAGTTTGAATGGGAGTACCCAACTCAAAGCTAATAAGGGCTTTGCTAGCTTATTGGGATGGCTCCAATACACCCCACAGGGAATCTAAAAGTCCTGAAATGAAGGACTCCATCACTGGCAACTTTCGTAATATTCCCACTCCACTTTCTTTAAATCTCAAGTAAGATTCAAAAATGGCTACAGAATAATATGGATATAATCTGTAGATGAGTTTTTAATCTTTTTATTCCTAATCCAAACATTCTTTTTTCTCTTAGTCTGGGCTTTCCTTCTAGTTTATATCTGGCCTGTTGCCAGACTGTTAAGTTGCTCATATTAATAAATATGACCTGATTTTTTTTTTTTTTTTTTTTTGTCTTTTGCCTTTTAGGGCCACACCTGAGGCATATGGAGGTTCCCAGGCTAGGGGTCAAATCGGAGCTGTAGCCACCAGCCTACGCCAGAGCCACAGCAATGCCAGATCCGAGCCGCGTCTGCCACCTACACCACAGCTCACGGCAACGCCAGATCCTTAACCCACTGAGCGAGGCCAGGGATCGAACCCACAAGCTCATGGTTCCTAGTCAGATTCATTTCCACTGTGCCAGGGCGGGAACTCCAATACAACCTTATTAAACTAGATAGAGTGTGCTGAGTTATGATTGGGGGGTGTCTTTAATAGGAATACCCAATGTTTATCATATTAATGATCTAAAATAAAGTCTGGAAATCCAGCATTTATTTCCATCCCACTTCACAACGTATAGGCTCCCACAAGTAAAGAAAGACTCATGAAACACAGACCAGTCTACCTTCACCTTGTCCTCCACTGCTTCCACTTTGGGCTACAGACCCAGCAAACAGCATTCTCCTGTAAGTAATATTGAAATGAGCGGCCACATCAAAACTGACACTGTTATGGAGTTCCCATTGTGGCTCAGTGGAAACGAATCCGACTAAGAACCATGAAGTTGCAGTTCCATCCCTGGCCTAGCTCAGTGGGTTAACGATCCCGCAGTGCCGTGAGCTGTGGTGTAGGTCACAGATGCAGCTTGGATCTGGCGTGGCTGTGGCGGTGGTGTAGGCCAGCAGCTATAGGGGTCTAATTGGGGTCTAACTCCGATTAGACCCCTAGCCTGGAAACCTCCACATGCCACAGGTGCAGCCCTAAAAAAAGCCAAAAAAAAAAAAAAAAAACACTGACACTGTTAGTTGTCAATATTGCTTTCCTTCAGTGTATGAGTTTTTACATAACAGAACTGTTTAGGGCTTTCTAAAGGCCCACAGATTACCAAGAAGTGATCAGGCATAAAAAAACAACATCAGTTAGGGTGAAAACTAGAAAAGAAGTGCTTCTAATATTCACCACAGAAGGAATATAACATTGGGAACTGTACAGACTAATTATGGAGAAGGAACAGCCGGATACCTCCTTCCACTTTCAGGCTGAAGGGACAAAGAGAGGGCTAGGACCAGGTCACCAACTAAAGCCAAAATCCCAACAGGCCATACCCCACAGGAACTGGGACTGCAGGAGAGCCTCGGCCTCTGACCAAGAAGCCACTAGACATGAAGTGGGATGTGGGACAGAAAGAAGTACCCTGGCTTGTCCCTTCCTCCTGCCTTCCGGTCTCCTGCTAGGTTCTCCCATGGGTCAAACCCAAAGGGAAGTGAGCTGACAAGCAAGCCTGGGAGATGCTTCCACGGGGACAGCCCTCTGCGATGGAGAGCAGAGCAGGGAAGAGATGGCATGGAGGCAAAACGAGCCACCTGTCTTTCCCGAAGGGGAGGCCTATGAGCCAGATGAAACGTAAAGAGGGGAGAGACGCAGGCTGTTGTCCTACACGGCTTTCCCTTTTCTTCCCCTGTGACTATCTCCAGTCTGAGTACACAAGATAATTAGACAGGCATTAAGGTAACAACTCTAGTGGGTAAAATTATCATTTCATTTTGGGGTATCATGAAGATTTATGAGCCTGGTTCTTCTTTGCAGTTTGAAAGTAACTAGCCAGACGTGTATGAAAAGCCATGAAGAAAAAGGCAAGAGAGATGAGGCAACTAGGCTTGGATGCCTAACGCTGGGTCCCCTTAATGGGCCTCAGGCGGGCACAGAGGTGTGTTTGTAGGTCTGTTGAATAAACATCGGCCTGGGGGAGAAAGCTGCTAATTCAGTCTGTGTAGCAACAGGCCTCTCCTCCACCTCTCCCAAAGAAAACCCACACGCTCCTTCAGCCACGTACTAGGAAAACATGAACTGGCCCACCCAGCAGCCAGAAGGTGAAAAAGGCCTACCAAGCGGATCAAGACCCACTTCCTCTAAGAAGCTTTCCCAGCCGAATCCCTGCCTAGAGCCATTTCTATTGCAGATCAGCTAAAATCACATCCTTCTGACTGGATTCTAAGACCCCTCGAGGGTAGGGACCGACAAATATTTGGGGTTTTTTACTGTTGTTTTCGTTGTGGCAAAAACGCCTAACATTAAATTTGTCATCTTAGCCATCTCAAAGCACAGTTCAGCAACGTTAACTAGATTCACATTGCTGGGCAGCGTATCTCCGGAACTCCCTCATCTTGCAAAACTGAAAGTCTATAGCCAGGAAACACGAATTCCTTCTCCCTTCTTTTTCCCCCACCCCATCCTTGACAGACACCTTTCCACTCTCTGTCTCCATGATCTGACTCCTTCAGCTATTTCACGTGAGTGGAATCATTTAGTACCCGTTCTTCCGTGACTGCCTCATTTCACTTGGATTAACGTCCTCAGGGTTCATGCGCACTGCAGGGATGTGATGGTTTTCCTCTCTTGTTTAATGCTGTGTAATATTCCATCATGTGTATGTACCACATTTTCTCCTTTCACACATGAGATGCTTTCATGTCTTGGCTACCATGAATAATGGTGCAATGAACATATATGCACAAATCTCTCTCTTTGACATCCTGCTTGGAATCATTTTAGATATATACCCAGAATTAGGAACACTGAATAACTTGGTAACTTTATGTCTAATTTTTTTAAGGAAACTCCATACTGTTTCCCATAATGGATGTACCATTTTACATTCCCACCAGCAGTGCAAGGAACCCAACAAGGGAACCCAACCCTTGTTCCAATTTCTCTATATCCTCACCAACACATGTTATTTTCTGTTCTTTTGATAGTGGCCATCCTAATGGGTATGAGGTAATATCTCAATGTGATTCTAATTTGCATTTCTCTTATGGTTAGTGATGACGCGTGTATCATACATTTGTTGTCCATTTGTGTATCTTCTTTGCAAAATGTCTATTCAAGTAATTTGCCTCTTTTTAATCAGATTTTCTGTTGTTGTTTAGTTTTAGGAGTTCCTTACATATAGTAAATATTAACCCCCATCAGACACATAGTTTGTTTCCTTTGACGTCAAGTTTTTAGGTCTGATGTCACATTTGTCTATTTTGGTTTTCATTGCCAATGCTTTTGGTGTCATATTTAAGCAATCATTGTCAGATTCACTGTCCTGAAGTTTTTCCTTCCTCGCTTTCTTCTAGGAGTTTTGTAGATTTAGGTCTTACTTTCAGGTCTTGAATTCATCCTCAATTAGTTTTTCTATTTGGTGTAAAATAAGCAACCAATTTCATTCTTTTGCATTTGTTTTGCCAATACCATTTGTTGAGGAGACTGTCTTTTCCCCACTGTCACTGGACACTCTTATCAAAGTAATGTGATTATGCACACAGTTTGCCTAGAAAGATTCTCTGTTCACTGTTTTACATTTTTGTTTCTAAGCTAGTACCACATTATCTTGATTACTATTGCTTTGTAGCATGTCTCGAAATCATAAAATGTGAGATCTACAACTCTGTTCTCTTTTAAAACTAGTTTTGGTATTCAGGGTCCCCTGAGATTCTACATAAGTTTTGGGAAGTTTCTTTCTATTTGTGCAAAAATTGGGATTTTGATAGGGATTACAGTGAATCTGCAGATTGCTTTGAGGATTATGGACATTTTAATAAGCAGTCTTCTAATCCACCAACATAGGATGGCTTTCCATTTATTTGTATCTTCTTTGGTTTCTTTTAGCAATATTTTGTAGTTTTCAATGTACAAGTCTTTCAACTCCTTGGTTTAGTCCTAAGGGTTTTATCCTTTTTGATACCACTGAGATTGCTCTCCTAATTTTTTGCAGCTGCTGCCACTGTTGTTTCTTTTTGTTTTTACCTCCATTCCATACTTAATACAGCGCTTTTCCGATAGCATTCAAAGATCAAGAAATATCTGTAGAACAAATGAAAGACTGAATGAATTTGTCTCCAATTAAACTAATAGATTGTTAAGAGGGTTGAGGGAGGCTGCCTCTTTCTTTCCAACAGTAAGACCACCTTGGCCAGTTGCTTTTAGGGACATTAGTACAGATAAAGACCTTTATAGCCTCAAGTCTCAACTTGACTTGTGTTGATAAAAACAATTTTACCAAACACAGTGAACAAGACTGAGTCTATCACTTCTCTCATTATTTAAATGTTTGCCTTTTTTGCGACGTGTTCATTATTCACTTTACCTAATTAAGTCCCTCTTTCCCTTTTGGGTGGTTGGTATGAACTTGCACAGTAAGCTGGGTGGAATCTGTTACCTTGTTGAGTTTAAGGAGAGAAGCTCCCAGACAAAACAAATAAACAAAAACAATTCTAAAAAAAATAGCAGCAGCATTACTCATCAAATAAACGCGTTACTTCTTAGCATTCTCATACCAGTTTCTCCCTGGGAGTCTTTACAGCCCTAGCTTCGAGGTGTTAGGGAGTAAATTCCACAGGCAGAGCAACAAGGTAAACCAGTAATAGCAATGCCGTGAAACTTGGGGGCCAGGCCCCCTGAATTGTGACTGTTTACCCGGAAATGATAGGGGAAATTTACTAGACCGTTTAAGAGAGGCTTTCAACACTAACATTCTGCTCTTACCATTTTCTGCTGTTTCCAACCTCTTCCCTCTCTGCCCCCATGTGGTTCTTTTATTTATGGATGCATTGCAGGAGGGCCCTTTCCCATTTTTAATTCTCTCCATACAAGTTACAT
The DNA here is from genome assembly GCA_004024745.2 of Catagonus wagneri. Classification (NCBI taxonomy): domain Eukaryota; kingdom Metazoa; phylum Chordata; class Mammalia; order Artiodactyla; family Tayassuidae; genus Catagonus; species Catagonus wagneri. Next base: position 9,955,419 of record PVHT021183726.1, read on the forward strand.
GAAATTCAACAAAACAGATCTCCCAGTGACCTAGTTACCAAAAAATGTAGACATGCCAGGGGACCCACAATCAAGAACTCCAAATGACAGAAAAAGCTCCATTAATAACCTGATTCCTGGCTAAAATGGTCACAAAGCCCCTGCCCTTTGCAGCTGCCTGGTATCATGGCCTTTAAAAAAAAAAAAAAAGGACGGTGAGGCAAGAACACAACCTTATGGCCACTATTACAAATGCCTGACTTAAGAACGAAAGTGAGTGTGAGATTGTCCAGGCAGATGAGAGGCTCAGGAGCTGAGGAATGCAGCATTCGCTGCCGGCGTATCATGACAGCCAGGCAAAAGCTGAAGAGTGGGAGTTTTTGAAACAAATGCCAGTTAAATGATCCATTCAGTTATACTTGATATGTCTGGTATAATATAGCTTGTTCCAGATGTCAAATAATATTGCCAAACCATGCTCACTAATGTGAAAACCATTGTTGCTGATAAGCCTAAGTGTTGTTGAATTTGTGCAACAGCCACCCATCTGCAAACAAAATATTGCATAAAAAAAAACCTGTGGCTCATAATTTAAGCCGACAAAAGGAATGACTGAAAAATGTAATTTATAAAAAGCAGTTTTCCCCTGAGAAACTTTTTTCCTCAAAAATATTTCACATTTACACATTTAAGTTATATTCAATTTTATACAAAAATTATAGTAATTGTCCTTCACCTAACATGAATGTTATAATTATACTCTCAGCATAGCTGCGCTTTAACACGCAGCCATAGGAAAAGTATGGTGTGTTCACAACCAAAGGTGGATGGAAGAAAGATTTTGCAGCGTTTGATGTGACCCCTTTAAACATATGGCTCTAAAATATCCATTGTTCATAAAATTCATAAGGGGCTGCATATGCACATCTCAACTCCCTTTTCCATTCGATATATATGAAAATGCAATTTACTGTATGTCAAATGAAAAATGCAGTTTTCAAATGCATTGACAACAGGTGCTAGTTAAATGATCAGATGCTATTTGTTACCTAGTCCCTTACTCTCATTTGCAGCAAGATAAATTGCATTTTAGAGGAGTAGTGCGATCTAAGGGGTCTTGACATGTTTTTATTGATTTGCATAGGTTATATGCATGTATTCCTGTTTGTAGGCAAATAGTGCCACGAGTAAATTCAAGGCACCGTGCCTGTGTTTCGAGAAAATTGGAGTCATCACGGGGGAGCCAAGATGGAGTGAGCCTGGGTAAAAGAGACACATCCAGCTTGCTGGAATCTCAGAACCTCTATTAAGATTTATAGGCTGTAGGATTCTTTTGGGCTTCAACATTATTCTTAGTAAACCCTTTCTGTCTTCTGTTGTTTATAAAAACTGGCAGCTTTAGCAAAGACAGAAGCTTAAGTTGTAGGTAGCACAATTTAACATAATAGTCCTCGCCTGTCCTCCAAATAGCCTAATGCTGATTTTGCAAAAGGAAAAGAGAAAAGGGGAAGAAAAGCCACATGAAACCACATACCATAGGCTGGGGCTCTGACACGGATGGATGTGGCTGTCACTACAGAAAAGCACTGGTGAAATTTGATTATATTTCTAATGTCAAAATTTACTAACATTTTAGACTCCCAGGTTCCATTTCTCATTTGCTTTTTCATTTTGTTATCTCAGCACCATCAGGCCCATCACAGAGAGTAATGCGCCAATTAGCCCAGGGAGTCACTCACTCAGAAGGGACTTTTTCACCCGCAGGGGCTTCCTCTTCCTGCTGCCACCACCACGGGCCACGCTTCCCTTTATCCAGGATTCACCTGTCTCCCACCAGCCTTCCCCAGCTCCACCCAGAGCAGCTGTCCCACCTTGTAGAGTCTGAACACTGACGTGGTATGGACACCCTTAGGACAACCACTCTGCAACAGCCTTATTTCAAATCTCCTGTTGCTATTCATCTTTTTACCAATTTAACCATGACGATCACAGGGTCCTTACCTTTAAAAATCTTACAGCCCTCGTGGTTAAAACTGGCAAAAAGATCAGTACCAACTTCTGAACTTCTACTTAAACTTCTATCTTTGAATTTCCCTTTCCCACAGTGCCATGCCCACAGTAGGGGCATGATGCAAATATTTTAATGTGACAACCTAAGGAACACTGTTTCTGTATCGGGAAGTATCCTTTTCAAAGGGCTCTCCTGCATGTTTCCTCATATGAACCTCACAGCCGAGGTGGACAATAATCATTATCATCATTCTCACTTCCCCTGGGTTGAAGGAACTTGGCAAAGAAGCAGAGGTGACTTTTCCAATTTCATAACAGTTCAAGGAGGACTAGGTACCAGAACTCAGGACACCCAGTACGGTACTTGGGCCCCTCTGGACACCATGCGCACCTGGTGGCATATTTATCCTTCAGGATGAACTCAAAATCAGCTTCTTGTGTGAATCTTCTATAATAAAGAAGAAAAATGATTTGTCCACCCATTGATATGTATGCCCTTATTTGAGGAAACTGTAGGCATTGAGTTGACCACAGGAAGGTATGTTTACAGCCTTTTTAGCAGCTAGGTCCATAATGGTCAATCATCACACCTATTTCTTTCTTGAACTTATTCATCTCTTCAAAGCACATATAAAAATCCATTTTTCCCCAGGCACCCTTCCAGCCCCCCAGATACAAAGATGAGTACGGCCGGCTCTCTGTCCTCACAGAACATATGGTCTAGTGCTCTGACTTTCCCACTCTTTGACTACGATCCACTGAGTTGATCTGGTGACTCAGCTTGTGCACATACACAGCCCTGGGGGGTGGGGGGAGCTCAATACAGTAACATTTAACCTTACTATGTGCAGCACACTCTAATATCTTCTATCTTGTCTTATTCTGCTTTATTTCATCTGCTTATAAAGTGTTATTTGCAACCCACGAAATTCATTTCACCAGCAAATAATGGAACATGGCCCACAGTTTGCAAACCACTCATCTATTGAGATGATAGAATGACTTAGACCAGGGGTCGGCAAACACTTCCTGTAAAGGGCCAGGTGTAGATATTTTAGGCTTTGTGGGCCAAGCAGAAAATCAAGGATATATAGGTACAAACATGAAAAAAAGTTTTCACATAATTTTTATTGATGAAAGTTATAATAATAATACATATTTATTTCATAACCCATGTTTAATAAAGGACAGAGTGGAGTCTATGGACGCTGAGGTCTGAATTTCATCTATTTTCATATTTCCAAGAAATTATTCTTTTGATTTTTCCAACTATTTAAAAATATAAAACCATGTTTAGCTTACGGGTATATGTAAAGATGCAGTAGGCCATAGTCTGCCAACTCCTTGCTTAGAGAAAACCATTTTTCATTGATAATCTCTTGGCCATAATACTGATCAGCTGCTAGGATCTCAAAGTTCCTGAACAGTGATCACTTGATAACATAAGTTACCACCAAACCTCATCCACAGGTAAGTCCCTACGTAAGGGATCGTTAAGTGGAACAGATCACGGTATCTGAAGTCTCCACACGCACCCTATCTTCCTGTGCTTTTGGCCAGGTGCCCACACAGCCAGAGGGACCAGCAGGGTTCTCAAAGTTTGGGCGGCCACATATGGCAGCCACAGCCCATGACCCGGGCTCCCAAGACTGGCTTGAGCTTATGTTGCATGTATATTCTTCCTGAGGGCAACTGTTCACACAGACACAACACAGCATTCCAAACTTCAGGTTATATTTATGTTTAACAATAAACCATAGGAAATCTGAGGCTACTCAAAAAGTTTCCAAGGACACATGTGTTACACAAAACAGTGAGGGGGCCCTATAAAGATGATGAAAACACAGACACCATGTGAATGTGTTCTTTTGCCATGCTGGTAAGGCTTCAAGAATCTACTGTCACCTCTAGAAGCAATGTGGACCCAAGGTCACATATGATAATGCTTCTTGACTTCTAACTGCATGTCTAGTACTGCCGTCTACAAACTGCCGTATATGGTGCCCAGAGCCAGAGTCTACGAGCAAGCTTTGTCACAAAACCCTGGCAATGTGAGTATTTACAACACCAATGGTCCTTCCGGCAGCACAGAGGTGGGTCTTCAACAAAAGCAGACACAAATGAGCTGAACTTAAACTCACCTTACCAAATCAACACATAGACAGTCGGCCAGCGACGCCCAACAAGTAAACATACTGAATCGAACATACCTGAGACTATCAGTAGATATTTTCTATTCTGAAATGACTTACTGCAGAGGTCCTCCCTCCTGTCTGAAGGTTTTCAAGGTCTTAATAGTGTATTATTTGTACAAAGAAAACGGTATCAAAGTTTTGGGTTATTTAATTCTTCATAGTTGTTTAGCTGTGAAACAAAGCAATATCTTGTCCCTAGCTCTGTATCAGAGTTTCATTGCTTTGTATTTTTTTCACCCCATTTAGTCTAGTCTGAAAATAATAGGTACATACATACACACACATGCACGCCATTCACATACATAGTGACAACAGACATAGCTTCATAGGCCCAATATCTCTGCCACTAAATGTGAAGCTTGAGGTAAGCAGACCACAAGTCTTAAGTATATAAAGACAACTCCTAAGTACAAACTCTCTAAGGAGAACTTATTGTTCAATTAATCATAAAACACCATTCATAATCATCGTAAAGGGCTATTTAAAGCTCACAAAATGCTTTCAATTGGACTGGACCTGGAAAAAAAAGGCATTACTGTCTTCATTTAACAGACTGGGAAAGTGAGGTTGCCAAAGAGAGGGCTCCCTATTTCCTGGGAGGAGAAGGGGCTGAAGGATTCAGATCAGCAGCCTAGACGATGTACAGAGGTAGAAGGCCTGCGAGTGTATACAGGCCAAGGTCTATGCTTTCAAAGGCCTGGAAAGTCAAAAGGAAGAGAAGGAAGGGGAAAAGCAGCAGAATTGGATGATAGAGGTAGAGTTAATGAAATGGGGTCCCAACCAGAAAATAAATTTCTGTCCATCTGATTTCAGAAAACAGACTGTAACCCATCACTACAAAAGTTGGATGCATCTCAAGAAAGTATAATTAGAAAGTATCAAAGTCAAAAGCCATAAAGCTCTCCATGCTTCAGTGCACCTGGACAATCTTCTAGGCAGCAGGGCAGGATGGTGGGGCAGTTAGGGTGAATTCAGGGAGTGAAAAGGAAAAATAAAAGCGGTCCCCCACCCCATCCATGGCCCCAAGGCTGACATCACATTTTGGGCACACAGAGGAGATGATTTGTCTAGACACCCTTCCCATCCTCACCCACCCTTCCTCCCATGGAAAAGAAGTGTGTTCAGCAGAATCAGAGCACATGCACTTTGTTTGTGCTTATTAAATAAAAAGAAAGGATCACCTTCAACTATATTAATGATGGACCGGTGGATGAAGGATGCCTGTGAAAATTCACAACATCTGTTTGCTCCACTCTCTTCGCAGCATGCTGCACCTATTTCTCATGCTTAATGATGCTCAGCCACTCTGCAAGTTTTACGAACAAATGTGTGTTTAGCCACATTCATCATTCTGAATGAGCGTTCTTGATGAAGCCTCCACTGGCCTGTTTCGCTCTTTCTGCTACACTTTAACAAATGACAACTGCTCTACGTATTTTTCATTTGTTAAAAATAAAAAGCTAAGTGAAGGATAGGCCTGGAGGACTTTTTTCCCCTTCCCTTTGACTCCCCCAGAAACTTCAACACACCACCCTTGGTATTTCTGTACCCACAGCCCTGTCCCTGAATAGGGCAGCCTGGAAAACCTTGTCTAGCATCCCTGGTGTCAGAGTACCACTGGCTACGGCTCACCTATAGAATCCTGTTTTAGCAATGGATTTCCTCTCCTTTCGCTAATCACCTACGGCTCTTGGAATCTCCATCATACAGCACATAATTTAAATGTGTGGTTTCACTCTTTGCTGGGCAAGACTTTCGGTCAAGAAATTAGGAACTGCTCTTTGTGCTTCCTGGAACATTTCAAACATATGAGCTCAGAGAGTAGGAAACAAATAAATACTTAGTGTTTTTATTTATTTTGGTTTTGGGGTTTATTTCCTCTGCACCCACAGTAGACATAAGTTCTGGGGCCAGGGACTGATCCTGAACCAGAGCAGTGACGATGCCAGATCCTCAAATCACTATACCACCAGGGAACTCCAATATTTGTGAAGTTGAGCAGTGGTATTTCTCTCCAGTTCTCCAGAAGAAAGCAAAGATGCATGCTTAGTTTGACCAGCAAGATAATGTTTAGATTACCACAAACTCAAAAACTTCAGCTAAACCAAAAGGCTCAACTTTCTCATTCTCGAAAAACCTGAACTCACCGTATGAACGACCCAAGGAAATCAGGCCAAGATGGCTAGAATCCAAGAGTTCAAAATAGCAACGTATTATAATAAGTGAAGAAACAATCTTTCAGAATTTATTTTCAAGTGATTGTTTTTATTCCTGTCATTTAATTACAAGTATGAAGAGCAAAAAAAAAAAGATATTGCCTCTGTTTTAAATATTCAGAATCATCGGAAATCAGTTTAAATTCCTTTTCATAAGACAATACATTTTCCTCTGTATTTGCAATGCTGAATATTGTATTAGTATTTGTATTGCTTTTGACTCAGCCTGCACCGCAAAACACTTTATAGATGAAATAATCATATTATATATTCAATAAAGCTCCACTAACCTATCACCAGTTTTAACCCCAGTGGTCTCTGGGTTTTCCCCCTCCTGAGAACATTATGAGCATTTGAAAATGAAAATGTTTCAGTTATCAAATTCTGTTGCTTCTTCTTTCTATAACCTTCTTCAAAATGCCCCACTGTGACAGTGATTTTTTAATATACTTAACTGAATTGTTAATGTATTGACAATTATAAATATAATTAATACATTATATATTATATGTAATAATGTGTGATATATATTTATATAAAAATGTATACATATAATTAATGTGTTAACTGAATTGAAATGTGTTACTTCAATCCAGTTGGAAAAAAACTTTTGGGATCAGGTATCAAAAGCTGTTAGGACCTATCTACTCAACAAGAAAGAAGCTAAACCTTGGGAGACACAGTGAAGAAATGGTTAAAAGCATAAATCAGGAATTCCCATTGTGGCTCAGTGGAAATGAATCTGACTAGTAACCATGAGGATGGAGGTTTGATCCCTGGCCTCACTCAGTGGGTTAAGGATCCAGCGTTGCCATCAGCTGTGGTGTAGACAGAATAAAAAGCATACGTTAAAAATAGGTAAAAGTTAATCTTGAACTTGTACTGCCTTCTACCCAACCTATTTTGTTATATAAACAACCAACATTAAAGATAAAACTACTGTCATGTAGGCAAACAAGAAAGCGTGTGACCTTTTAAAAAGACCTTCAAACCTGTAAGTGTTGGATGCACTTTGAAGACCCACTCCGCTCCTAGCTCTTCCACCAAGACCTCCCTAGCTACCCTCACCCACAGACCTCATCCTCTTCTCTGACACACAGGCAGAGTTGCCATCTGTCCACATAATGTAACCCCACCCAGCACTGCTGCTCACTCACATGTCGCTCTATCCTTTCTACAGTTATCATCCGATCCTCCTAAGGCCTGGGGATCGCATGTTGTACTTCTTCTCTATCTCCTATTTTACCTATACTCAGCACCTCCAACACTAAGTCATCTCTCTAGCAATACTGATGGCAATATCAGCACATCAATGTAGACACTCATTTATCACATCTTATATACCCCAAAAGTTCCGGCCTAGGTGTGAAGGAGACCGTTATTCTATTCATTCTTTCAACACATATTAACTAAGCTCCTCTTACTTCGGGTACTATCAGAGATGCAAAGACAGAAACATTCATTTTTGACACTATAATGTAACTGAAAGAAGAGCATTTAAATATGCACTAGCCAATGCCATGAAAAACTTAAAGACTGGAGATACAACAGGAGTTTACGAGAAAGAAAGGATCCCTTGGACATAGATGAAATATGAGGCTCCATCTATGAGCATGACATTTGAGCCAATCCTTGAAGGATAAGGAAGATTACTAGCATGTGAAAAGGTAAGCAAGACATTCCAGGCAGAGGAAATAACCCAGGAAAAATTTTAAAGGCTCAAAGGTGAGATCCTCATCTGAGAGGAGAAGAGACAGTGAGCTTTTTAAAAACACAAGTTCCCACTGTGTGTGGCTCAGACCGGCATCCATGAGGAAGTGGGTTCAATCTCTGGCACCCCCCCAGTGGGTTAAGGATCCGACATCACTGTGAGCTATGGTGTAGGTCGCAGATGCGACTTGGATCCAGCATTGCTGTGGCTGTGGTGTAGGTTGGCAACTGCAGCTCCAATTTGACCCCTGCCCTGCGAACTTCCATAGGCTGCAGTTACGGCCCTAAAAAAAGCAACAATGAATAAATAAATAAACAAACAAACACAAGATTTAACCAAGCCTTGCAGACCAGTGTAGAAAATCCTATGGCCTTGCCAAAGGGACCTCTTTTCAAATTCTCATCATTCATAGTTACTGCCCTTTAGAAGCATATTGCCTATGAGTCCCCGAGGCACAGAGTCCCAGAGAACTGGGAGAAAAAAATAAATTTCCTCCTCTGAATTCTTCTAGATTCAATGCTTACATTTCATGACCTAATTTCCTGGAGGCCTCAGCTGGAGTTAACTTCCCTGTTTCACTTGTGGAGGGCTTAGCACCTGACGCCACCTCCAACTCTCTGGAGCCCTGTAACATGTTGGCCGCATCAGCCCCCTCTGCAGCTGCAGGGATCCAGCAAAAGCCAATGCACATTTGCTCCCAAGGTTTCATTCTCCTGTTGGAGACAGAGACCTTTGGATTACCTTCACCCTTCCTCAGCCATAATTTCCACTCTGGAGAACATAAGAAACTCAGACTTCAGTTTTTACCATCTCAGTCATCCTGAGCCCCTGCCCCCTCCCCACGCACACACACATCAGACAGTGATGCCTTCTTTTTTTTTTTTTTTTTGTTATTCCATCCAAGCACCTTCTAAGCGAACTACGCTTGGGAATGCTTTTGCTCTAAATTGACGGGTGCCGATTATAACACGTCCACAATCTGACAAGAACAACAGAAATCTGAACGGTCACCTCCATTGAAACTTGGCTGATTCACTCCTAACTCTCTGACAACTGGAACTGCATCATTGTTTCTTCCTCAGGAAGCATCTGATTGCAGTGAAAGCCCAGAACCACAGAACCGTAACTGTGGACAGTCCTGAAGGGCCATGGCGATCACCCAGTTTAATCCCCTCATTTTACAGTTGACAAAACTGAGGTCAGAAGCACCGAAACAGCTTGTTCTAAGTCATACCACTTTTTAGCAGCGCAAGTAAGAAGGAAATCTAGGTCTCCTGACTTCTACGTTAGTTCCTTCCACTACTGTATGTTGCTTATCGACCTTCTCGAAGTTGGGAGAATTCAATGTGGTGGGCTGAATACATCCTAATGCCCAGAACCTGTGAATACGACAAGGAAAAAGGGATGCTGCAGATGTGATTAAGTAAAGGATCGTGAGACAGAGGTTAATAACCTGGATGACCTAGATGGGCCCAATGTGTTCACAAAAATCCTTCTAAGAGGGACAGAGGAGATGTCAAAGTCAGAGAAGGTGGTGTGATGCCAAAAACCAGGATGGAGTGATATTCTTTGGGGGGTTTTGTTGTTTTGTTTTTGCTTATATTAGGGCTATACCTAAGGCATATGGAGGTTCCCAGGCTAAGGGTCAAATCAAAGCTGCAGCTGCCGGCCTATACCCATAGCCACAGCCACGTGGGATCCGATCGACATCTGCAACCTCCACCACAGCTCACAGCAATGTCTGATCCTTAACCCACTGAATGAGTCCAGGGTTCTAACCTGAGTCCTCCTGGATACTAGTACAGCTTCATAACCCACTGAGCCACAACAGGAAGTCCCTGGAGTGATATTCTTTGAAGATGGAGAAGGATGATATTCTTTGAAGATGGTTCCGAAGGTCCACAAACCAAGAAATAGATAGTCACAAGGAGCTGGAAAAGGAAAACAAATGGATTCTCCTTCTCAGAGCCTCCCGGAAGAAACAGCCCTACTAACACCTTGCTTTTTGCCCTGTTAAACTTATTGTAACTGCTGGCCTCCAGAACGTGAAGAGACTTAACTTGTGTTATGCCACCAGTCTGTGGTAATTTGTCACAGTGACAATAGGAAACTAATACAGACTTTGGTACCTAGCAGCAGGGTGCTGCTCTGACAACTAAAAATGTGGAAGTGGCTTTGGGATCTGATCATGGATAGAAGTTGGAGAAATTTTAAAAAGCATAATAAGAGCTGGATTGCCTTAAGCAAACTGTTAGTAAAATATTAGCATTAATGACTGCATTAGTGAGGATTCAGAAGGAAATGAGGGGTGTGGTAGAGAAAATCAGTATTCTCTTAGAGAATACCTAAATCATAATACACAGACTGCTGATAGAAATATGAATGTTAAAGGTGGTGCTAGTGAGAACTCAGAAGGAAATGAAGAACACATTATGAGACACCTGAAGGAAGGGGATCCTTGTTATATAGAGGTGGAAAGATTAGCTCAATCATGTCCTACAGTTAGATGGAAAACATAATTTGTAAGCAATAAAGGTGGCTATTTAGCTGAGGATATTTCCAAGCAAAATGCTGAAAAATGAAGCCTGGTTTCCTCTCGATGTTTACAGTGAAATGCAAGAAGAAACACATAAAGGGAAGAAAGAACTGTTAACCAAAAAATAATCAAAGCTTAATGTTTTTGGAAATTCTCAATCTATCCATATTGCAAAAGATGCTAAAATTTAAAGACACACTGTCATGAAAGGATGCTCTGGCTAGTACCTCAGAAGGATCAAAATATCATAACATTCATTCATACTGGAGGGCTCTTTGAAAAGATTAGATGTGTAACTCATGAATCCCCTCAGCCGTGTCAGCAGAAGTCAGAAAACGAGACAGGGCTATCCAAGAAGGTCTGTGCCGGACCTTCTGGCCTCATGGAATGAATTCCATAACATACACTGGAGACCACAAGGTTTTTGAGAAAGTTCTAGCAGCAGAAATACCACCACTTAGACTGAAAGGTAAAAGAGGATGAAATGAAAGAGCTCTGCCAGATAACTAAAATTCTGTATACAAGAGACAGACTGATAAAACTACTCAGCCATAAACACATGCTACCTTTCATAAAAAAGAAAGCATGACCCAGAGGATAGAGCTGCAGACCCAGAAGGCAGATCAAGCCACAGCCACAGACAATTATTCCCAGACCTTAAAACCTAGTGGGGCTTACTCTGCTGGATTTAAAATTTGTCAATAATTGGTGAACTACTCTGTTTTCCTTTCATTTTCTCCATTTTCCAATGGAATGTCTAAAAAAATGGTTTCCTTTGTCTACCCTACCAGTGTATTTTGGGAGCAGATAACTTACTTCTAGTTCCAAAGGTCCACAGATGGACCTAACCTTGCCTCTGAATCGACTCGACTCAGAGCCTCATCTGTGGCTAATACAGATGACTGAAGTCATGAAATTTGATGCTTTCGAGCTGATGAGGCTTAGATGATATTCTGTACTTGAAGTTGTAATAGTTGAGATTTGGGGGGACCTTGGGATGAGGTTAATGTGGTTTTTATGCAAGACTAGTATAAATCTTTAGGTGATGAAAACAGATTATATTTATGTTGGGGGGGGTGTTTGTCTTTGGCTGTACCAGTGGCATATGGAAGTTCCTGGGCCAGAATGAGGAATCCAAGCTGCAGTTGCAGCCCACACCACAGCTGTGGCAATACCAGATCTGTAATCCACTGTGCCAGACCATGGATCAAACCTGCAGTGCTGCAGATCCTTAAGCCACTGCACCACAGTGGGAATGCCTATTTTTGTGTTTTTATATCCTACTAAGTTTGTGGCAATTTGTAATTGCAGCACTAGGAACTAATGAAGCAGGAAGAAGAGAGGTAATCAGAAGAGGGGGCCATCCCCACAAGTGATCTTACTTACAGAGATATCACAGCCCTTGGAAATAAGGAGGAACTATCTTTATCTTCTTGCTACACCATCCTAGTCAGCAGAGACGTTGGAACATGAGATGCTTTCCAGGGTGCCTATCATATTCTTACATCTGGTTGCACTATTCCTGTAAAAGCCCCTGTCTTGTGCCAGTTAGGCAGTCCATGACATGTCAGCAATAGGATAATGATTTTTCTGATTAAAATTAGAAAGCACTAGACAGGATTTTCTGTACTGTTTTCAGTGCAAGAAACAGGCTGGGAGATCCCAAAACTAGTTATCGAAATGTTTAGATTTTCTAGACATTTCAGTAGTTTAGAGGAAAAAGGGACAAAATATTTAAAATGAGACTTCCATAGAAAACCTATGATATGTGGTCACCTTATTTATCCAGGAAACCAGAGAGAAGGTGGCAATGTATGTGGGATCTCAGAATCAAAGTTCACAAACAATGTAGACATGTGGAGGAAAGACTCGGATCTCTCATAAGAACAAAGGTCAGCAAGAGACAACAGAGTCAACTACAGTAGACTAAAGCAAAATAATGATTATCTCTACCTCTTGAGTACCTGCTAGGTTCCCGGAGCATCAAACAGACCATTTTTCTCATAAGAGCCCCTCAAGGGAAGGACTGAAATAGACATTTTAAGGGGTTAGACACATTTTCCCCAGTAATCTTCATAAAGAGGTAAATGACCGGGCTAGAACCCCAAAACATTTCCCATTCTACCATGCTGCCAAATAACTGGATCTGGAGATAACTGGCCAGAGAAAATCTGTCATGAGAAGAGCTAGAAGGAGAAAAGCCTTTAGACTGGGCATAGACCATAAAGTTGAGATGCATGCAGTGAACTGACATCTCTCAGAAGCGAAGCAAAAGGTTTGGCTTATTCAAAACCTTATTAATTAGGTACTCAACATTCATTCAACAAACACTTATTTTAGAGGCCGAGTGATAAGTTAGTTACCAATCAGTTTAACACCCATAAGACAGCATTGCCCTTTATCCGAAAGAACTTAGGAAAGGACAAAGAACTTAGAGAAGAATTGATCAATTTCATTAATTTATCTGAATCTTCCTTCTGGAAACCCTAAGATGATTAACGAATCCCCAAAAGTGTTAATAACATATTTTTAAAGATGAATAAATAAATCTATTTCCTTCTTCAAAAATGATACAACTGAACTTGAAGGCTGATTCTGAACAGCATAATGGGGTAAAAAAATAAAGCAGAAAAAGTGACTCTGCCGGCTTGCTCTCAATATCCTAAAATTTTTGATGTTTTCTCTTTGAAGAATGATTTTAAATATGATCTCTCTCCAAACTGACACCAATGGAGAAAAGTTAAAAGGCCACACACATTCCATCAAAGCAAGGAACGTTCTCATGAGAGCTTTTTATCCATGGACAGCTGCTTCTTGAAGTGCTTAGTTCCTCACCCCTTGAAGGTTCCAATAAGAGATGACCAACTATCAGGAGTAGCATGAGATGGATGCTTCTTTGGGATGGGAAACTAGAAAGGGTAACATCCCAGGTCCAGCTGAGATTTCTGTGATGAATGGACCACCATCTCATGGGAAAGGGTCAGCAGACCATCTAAAGTCATTTGGCAACATTCAAAGAATGTTCATTTGCCAGGACTAACCTTGGCATCTCGTGCTACAAGTCATCTTGTAGCAGGAACTCCAGGTGATACAAGTTCTCGAAGTACAACCAAACAAGTCCTTCACCTTGGCCGGCCAAAGTCCCTAACCGTGCAGGCTGAATGGCAGGACCAGCTGACCCAAAAGGCGTCTGGCAGCCCCCTGTTTCCACAGTTCCACATCTCACTTATCTGCCTCGCTGAGTAAATTACTGCAAGAAATACCTCCCTCAAAGACCTCTAATAAAAAAGAGATTCAAGAGGACAACAGCAAAGTAGAGCAGCGTTCATGAGAACTCTGAGATGAAAATTCCCAGTCTGCCTTAATGCAGGAGAATTTACTTTAGGATGTAAAAATAACACGTACTGCTATATTTCTTCACTTTATTTGCTCTCCTCTGCAGAGATTACTGCTGTGTGCACAGCGTCATAAGAGTGGAGAAGGTCAGGTTGACAAAACTTCTTGGTGGAGAATAATCTTTAGCCCTCCAAATATACACGCCTTGCAACTTCCAGGCCACAAAAGCAAACTCTGGCTTGGAAAATGCCAAGTCTCATCTCCAAAGAAACTCAATAACTTCCAAGTGGCCTCAAGTTCACATTTGTGTGGTTATAATAAACCGTTAAAAACATTAAGGAATAATTCAGATTGAAAGAGCTTTCAAGGTTTTTATTTTTTTCTCCCTCTCAGTTTTGGCAAAGACAACATAAACCTCAGGAAAGAAAACGACTGCTAAAGAAAATAGGAAAACGATCAAATTAGACCTAGCTGAACTTACTTTTCATCTACCAACAACTTCTTAAGAAAATGATAATATTTGTGCAGCAAAAAAAACATATTTCATACCTTCTCCATGGAAGAAAATTTTCTTCTTTTCAGGTTTGAGACAGTTTGAGAAGGTTCTAAAGAATCAGGTCCCCTGCCACCTCCCCCCCACCCCCCAAGGAGCAGAGTCCTCTCAAACTGAACATGAAAAGAGCTTGGAAGTTTGGGCCAAGTTCAAAGGAAACGGTATAGGGCACAAGGAGCTCCATTCAACACATCAGTCCCAAGACTGTATTTAAAAGCCAGAAAGGAAAACGAGTTTGAGGAGCATGTGAGCAAAGTTACTGTGTTCCCCGAAAATAATTGCCCATCAACAACACCAGCTTTTAGTCTGCAATTCTAAGAAAGTCCAAAACCTCCGAAGTATCCCAGCCCATCCCGGAACGAAGGCCCCACTGCAGAATGTTACAACAGCTGGAACGCCAAAGATCACCATCTTTCAGACCTCATACGAAGCCACAGCATGATAAACAAATTCAATAAAATTACGAATTGGCAAACTGTTTGCAACAAATGTTATTTCCTGGATAACAAGATGGATAACGTACATTCTGCAACATATGTGAGAAATTATTGAAAACAGATGTAAATGTTCTCCAACTTGAGTCTTTCTTTGGCACAAATCTGAATACGTTGATTTTACACTTTGCTTTACAGCCATGCCCTAAAGAGCCTCAAATAGTAACCCCTGTAGTGAAGAGAAGACCCTTGAGGAAGATGTGTCTGCTGTCCTTCTCTATTTCATAACATTTGGGACTGGGAGGGTAGTTGTCCCCAAAGCCCTTCCTTACGACACCCGATAAAATGAAATGCCGAATGAAAAAGCAAAAGCAACAAAGAACTGCTAACAGGGATTATAATTAAATATAAATGGCCCCAGGTCTAAAAGTCCTTTTTACACCTGTCCTGTAAAGAACGCCCATGACTCAGGAGTTCCAGTCGTGGCGCAGAGGAAACGAATCCAACCAGGAACCATGAGGTTGCAGGTTCAATCCCTGGCCTCACTCAGTGGGTTAAGGATCTGGCGTTGCAGTGAGCTGCGGTGTAGGTCACAGACGTGGCTCTGATCTGGCGTTGCTGTGGCTGTGGGGTAGGCCAGCAGCTGTAGCTCCTAGCCTGGGAACCTCCATATGCCATTGGTATGGCCCTAAAAAAAAAAAAAAAGAATGTCCATGACACCCTCCAGCCCCACCCCTCCACCTCAAAAACCAAAACCCTTCCCTTTAGCTAAGTACCACATCCATGTTAGTTCTTTTGTGTTTTCCTCTGCCCACCCTCCCCACGGATTCCCCCAGGTGGCAGAAGCAGCCATATCACTGCACTCTACCTGCCACACAATCAAGATTTTTCTAATTGTAAGGAAAACAGTCTCCTGAGCACACACAAAAACATGCAATGTGCAGTCATCACATTTTGGAAATGGGGGCCCATAGAGGTATTTTCCATGAAAAGTAATTTACATTTTTCAGCTACAAATACATCTTTTCTTCTAAGAAGAATCATCTGTACAACAGATTTGTATCTGAAAATAGAAGACTGGATTTATGCAAAAAATGATCTCAGGGGATCATCTCAGAAACACACACACAAAAAGTAATTTTCTGCCAAAATTACACGGAGCATTCACAAGAGATGTTTTTCAAACATGACCACTAAATACATAAAATACACAAATGAAATGGAATTAATACAAACCAAGAGTTCTATGGCAATCTTAAATAAGGATTTGGGGATGTCAGATAGAACATCAGAATACAATCCTGGAGTTTAGAAATTACAGAATTGTCAACGCCCATGAATTTTACACGAGAAAGAACCTCTTTTGCTTTTGCAAAGATTGGCCTCTCCCGTTTATTTTAACATGCCTCCATCATATCAGACACTAAAGTTAATTCTCTAAAATTCCTCAACTGTGTTAAAATCTTCCCCAAATAATTCTCTAAAATTCCTCAACTGTGTTAATCTTCCCCAATATGAAATTGTTACTATCTCCCCTAGAAGAGATGAGTGAACTGAATTCTATTTTTTTTTTTTTTTTTTTAGGGCAACATCCACCGCATATGGAGGTTCCTAGGCTAAGGGTCGAACTGGAGCTGTAGCCACTGGCCTACACCACAGCCACAGCAACGCCAGATCCAAGCCGCATCTGTGACCCACACCACAGCTCATGGCAACACCAGATCCTTAACCCACTGAGTGAGGCCAGGGATCGAACCCACATCCTCATGGATGCTAGTCAGCTTTGTTTCCCCTGAGCCACAACAGGAACTCCCAGAATTCTTCCACTTTCAAAACAGTAATTTAAAAGAAAGAGCTCCACAGGCCCAGAATCATGAAACATTCCAGAATTTGAGCCAGCCCAGGAAGGTAGCCTAACAGAGACATGACCTGGGCCTTTTGCAAATCAAATAATAAGGCCGGGAGGGGGTTGGGAGGTCAGGGTCAGGGGTCACTTTTAATTTCCCTACTTTTCAAAATTAGCAATTCCATATCACCAAAACCAGAAAAGGTCAAATGGAAGGAGCTGTGGGCCAGGAGTTGACATACTGGGATCCTTAAGACCAAGCCTGCACTCAACAAGCACTAACTTGAGGCAATTCATTAGCCTTTCCGAGGCCTCGGAAAGAAGAAAGTTTTACAAAAACATCTCCTAAGACTCCTTCTAGCTTTAACAGCTAATGTGTGGTAGAAAAAGCCCAGTAGGATTAAATAGGAATCACTCCTTAATAATTTCTGAGGAGGTCATATTCAACCTACGTTGTAAGAATGAACCGAGAATCATTTCTGAAGCCCCCCAGAGCCACATGGCACTTTTTCTTCTACTGGAAGATAGGAAATAAGCTCCGTTTTATAGACTAGAAAGGGAGCAGGAGACAGAGACAGTCCCACCTCTATTTGTCTTCACTTTGACGTTACACATGCAGCCGCTATTTATGTTGGCTGTCCTCCTTTGATTTCCACTATAGTTTGCGGCATGAGGGTCGCTGGGTAACCTCTGCCTTCAAGACTCTCATGAGTCCTCAACCCCCAGGCCAACAGTGCCTATGTATCTGGCGGGCTTTCTCTGACAGCCTCCAGCACTTGGCAAGAGGAGATCGAAAAGATGCAGAATAATGTCAACTCGAATAGTAATCTGTTAGGTGAATGGTTCTGTTGCTTACTACACAAGAGTAGGTTATGGTTTCATATATCAAGTTCAATGCGCAATAGATTTTTTTTTCAACCATTCATATTAAACTGGTGTAAATGTTTTTATTCCTTGCCACATTTCTGGGTGGTAAGCTCAGGCTCTCCCAGGAATTTGTTTGCTTTAAAATGCCATGCATCTCCAGGCGGCCTTACCATAAAAAATGGGCACGTCTTCTAAATGAATTTCCCCTTTTTTGCAGTTAATAACTAACCAATGCAGCAGAAACACACCATGTGTGAAGCCCTGTTTACTATAGGTGGTAAATCACATGTGTAACGGCCCGTAATTCATTCTGAAGCTGTGACTCCATTCACTGTTACGGGCTTTGCCCAGTGCTGGCAAGCATTAATACCACCCGGAGCTTGTGGTGAATTTGATTCTGAGGCAGGGTCTTGTCCCAGGAAATTCATTTAATTGGGAGGTGGGGGGAAGAAAGAGGGAAAGAGTTTTTAAGGAAGCACATGCCAGTGTCGCTTTGGAATAAAGACGCTGACCCTCCCGAGGCCGTTGCCCACGGCCAGCCTCAGGAGAAGGCTCCGGTCTAGGTAAGGTCAGCTCCGGCCTCCTGTGCTGTTCGTCCTTATGCACCATCCCTCCACTCCCCAAAGCTTACACTCAGCCAAGTAAAAACTCACTTCCCAAGGTGTCGGCTGACAACTAAGGCATGAAGATGGCACACCTCCTTGAAATAACTTCTCGCTGATGAGAGCTCTTGGGTCTAAAATGCCTTTAGGAGCCCAAATTATTGAAATGTACTATGGCTGCTCATTGGGGCAAGTGAGCCTGTCGAGTCACAAGGCTGCATAACCTTGTCCCTACGTACCAGCCATCACTCTGTGGCCCTAATGGAAAACCTTTAAAGATGCAGGAATCAGGAGCAATATTTACATGGTCCTCCACTGGAGGTTCCAAACCTCCAGTTCCAAACCTGCTTTCCTTCCAGAATCAGGTTTCTGGCTCTACAGTCCCTCTCCTCAAACTTCCAAGACTAGAGGGGCCTGAGGTTTACAACTTGTTTAGAGAAGAAAGTCTGGGGATAAAGGGAAGCACAGACACCTCTGAAACATCAGGGGACCCTTGGTTCTCTTCCTTGACAAAGGGAGTGACTCACAGGTTAAAAGTTAAGGCTTCTGGCACTGTTCCTAGGTCCTGCCGTATCTTCCAGATTCCTTTAGACCACAGTTTAGCAATCTTTCTCTGCAAAAGTCCAGATAACATTTGCAGCTCTGAGAGCCATTGTAGCATGAAAATAGCCATGACCATCAACAAATGATCATGGCTGGGTGACAATGAAACTTTATTTACAAAAACAGGCTATAGGCCATAGTTTGCTGACCCCTCACCTAGACCAGTGCTGTCCAAGAGAAAAGCAAGCCTAAAAGATATTTTAATTTTTTCTAGTGGCCACATTACAAAGATAAAGAGAGATGGGTAAAATATCATTTTAATAATATATCTTATTTGATCTGATATATCTATAATATTATCATTTCAATATATAATTAAAATAAAAGAGCTGTCATCAGAATATTGTGCATTCTTTTCTTCCATTAAGTCTTCAGTCTCAATTTGCCACATTTCAACAGCTCAATAGGCATATGTGACTAGTGGCTACCATATTTGACAGTGCAGGTGTAGACCAACACTTCCTTGCCTGTTTCAGGTGCCATGTGGAATAATTGGGGTCCTCCTGACCACTAGAGGGCAATCTGCATCATCTCACAAGAAGGGTCCCGCATCACCGACACATCTAGGACATCAGTAGAGCTGCAGCTGCCAACACAGTGACCAGCCTGCCAATCACCAAACTTCAGAGAAAAATGTTGAGAGAGAACACTTCCCATAATTGGCACATTTCTACAAGAGGCCTTTATGGTTAGTCAAAAAAAGTAAGTCAAATTTAAAGGCATTTGAGGAGAGCAATTGAACACTAAAAGCATTTTCCCCAAAACAATAACAACAACAAAAAACCTTTTCACTGCTTGAATTTTGCTTTCTCTACACTCCTTCTACTCAAAATCTCATGTGCCTGACTTAATACGCTTTCCTATTGAATCTATAGGTAACCCCTTCCCACTACCACCAACAGCAAACTCTTACTTTTAAAGCATCTCTTTAATTTTGACAAATATTTAGGAAATGTCACTGCTGGTGACCTTTTAAGTACTAGGGCGCCCAAAGATGCCATTTCCCCACCTCTGCTCCTGTTGTTTAAACATAGCCCTCCTCCCTCAGACAAAGGTTTGTTTGGTAGGATAGAAGGAGGGAGGAAGTTGAGAGAGCTTTCACTACAATTTTTATTGTAATAAAAAGCCATCAAGACATTTGCTTTCTTTCCCTATGTTTTCAGCCTACACAAGATTCTTTTTAAAAGCATTTTCTCAAATGTGCCTAAAGTAATCTTTTCCACAGGGAAACACAAACCCAACAAAACAGCCCTTTGTTTCAACTAGTGTTTAGCAAATAGAAAATAGCAATACCTGGCATGAAGTCTCAGGCTGAAGGAAGTTGGGGAGGCCAAACTAACTTTTCACATGGCCCCACTTCATTCTTGAGGGGACTTGAACGCCAGCTAATGGATCTCAGCATGTCCTGCTATGCCAGCTGCCATGACATCATCAGTACTAGCAGCCAGCATCCATAAAAGAGACCTCCTGGGGGGCGGGAGGAGCAACAGAAGAAAGCCAGTAATTCTTCTCAATCCCATGAGGGGTCTGCACTCTGCCCATGATGTGGATTGGAACAAACACCAGGCCAGTAGTCAGGAAACTTGCATCCCTCCAAGTGTTTAAGAGTTGGCACCATGGCCACTTAACAGAAAGATGGGACGTGGATGTGGGCACCTTTGGAGAAGGGCGTGATGCCTAAAATGAGTCTCAAACCCAAGATGGTGAGTCTGTGATTTTAAAAGATCTCATCCCCCTAGATACTGACTACCTAAGTCACCCACATACCACTCAGTTTCCTCAACAGTAAGTGAGAGGGAGTCTGCTCACCTGGAAGGGTTGCAAAAGGTCAAAACAGGACACTTCAGAGTGCCCAGCACAGAAAAGATACTAGATCTATGACAGTGACTATATATCATTATCTGTGAAATCGGGCAATGGGACAGGATGGCCCCACACAAGCTGGCTGGGGAGACACTGCTGGCAGCCAACCCCAAACCCTCAGGCAGTATCTCCATCTTTGCTGGCACAATCGGCCTTCCTTTCTCTCATTCGCCCCTAAAGCTAAGGCATGGGCATATGGTGAATTATGGCTGACGGCACAAAAGGATTTTTTCTGGGAGACATTTTTAACAAGATAGCTCAAATAAAAATAAAAAGGGATGCACAGAAGGAAACATCACGCCCACTTTTTCATCATAGGATTACCGTGCCTGTCTGTGATTCACAGAACCATCACACTTGGGTTATGGCCATGAGGAAACAAGCCTAAGCACCAAGCCAATATACTAAGTTGGCCAATAAAAAGATGGAAGGAGTCTTGGCCCTTGATGTCAATCACTGGACCAAGCCCTTAACTGCCTAACTTAGCTTTTCTCTTATGTGACATAGACGCTGTCCTCCATGTTTAAGCCATTTTTTTCTTGAGTCTTATGTTATGGTAAAGTGTGTTTTACCTACAACAAATGCTCTCTGGTCCTACAATATTACGAGTAAAGGTTCAACTTCTTAATCTTATCATTCTAACACCTTCCTAAGATTCAACTTGTCTTGCCCTTCCTCAGCTTCCTGACAGACTCCCAAGACATGTGTCTCTTGGCTCTAATACACACCACACTCGTCATCTTTGTGTCTTAACACATTTCACTATGGCAATTTGAAACATATCCTTCCTGCCTTGTCTACTCACATTTGCCCCTTTCTTTGGAGCCAAATTCAAGTCCCAATTACTCTAAAATGCGTATTCTGACCATTTCTAGGACATAATATTTCTTCTACACTCATTTCTATATCTCGCAGAGGTTGTATCACAGAGTATATCATAAAATCATAGAATCAGAGAAAGGGGTCATTTTGTCCAATTTGTTGGGTGAGGAGACCATTTCCTCAGATAACATCCTATAGCAGAGATGATCAGCCTACCTCATATTAAGTAATTTCATGATAGGGAATTTGCCATTTTACAAGAGCAACTCATTATACTACCAGAAGCTTTCTTACATTAAAAAAAAAAAAAAGTGACACCTTGTAACTGTCAGGTGTGGGTCCCCTTGGCTATTCTGGATTGAGTTCTAGACTCACAACCCCTATGTCAAGGACAGAGGCACTGCCTTATTCATATTTGTGTCCCCAGCATTTAAAATTGTGATGGTCACATCCTAGGCATATATACTGCCAAATAAATGATAGCGCTGATCCCATTACCATTGGTATTAAGGCCAGGAGCAGACCATGACTCAATACAGATCAAACTTTCTCTTTACAGTTTGTAGAACTTGCAGTTAAGGCTGCTTATCAGTATCTAAGGAGCATGTGAACTGAAGGGCCATAAGGTCGGGAATCATACTGTTTGTCCATGAAAATATGACAGCAGAGGACGATAAGAGGGTGGAAGGAGAGTAAGTAAATGTATTATGAGACTGGAGAGGAGCTCCGCACAACTTCTAAAAGCTGAAGGAGGTGTAGCACTGGAGAGGTTTCTAGGTTCTTATTCCAGCCCCCCATGGCTATGCATTTAGTGTTGGGGCTCCATAGGATGACCCAGTGTCTCACATCTGTATACCAATGCCTGGCTTGTGCTTCAACAAGACTGAGTGGGTTTCTGAGTGTGTTTCTGTCACTTACGACCAGAAGAGCCTTGGCCAAGGCTCTTAACTAACTCAGTGTGAAAGTATGTGTGAAGGTTTACGAAAGTCATTCTAAAACAAACCAGCCAGAGGCAAAGGAATGGAATGGATAAACTACTACCCTTGATCAAAACACATTTGAACAATTGGGCAAAATCGCAACTCCTCTTTCTTCCCATGTAAGAAAACTGGCCCATACCTTCCTAAAGCAGTCAACAGTTGAGCAGACCTGCAGTCATCCCATCCCCAATTTCCCCTCCAAGAACCTGGGTCAATCCCATAGGTGGAACCTTCCCTAAGAGTTTCAGCTCCTCTGAGCTCCCATCACAACACAGCAGACACTGACTGCAAAGAGAAACTCTAGTCCTTGGTTCCTTCATACTTCCCTTGGAATCCCTGACTTCCTTTCTGGTGACTCATGTGTTCTTTTGGAGCACCTCACCTTATGAAACTTTTATGTGATATTGCCAACCATATAACTACTCAACTAAAGGTCTTCCAAATTTCAAGACCTAAGAATCAGTAACCATATTGGCAAAATGACAAGCAGCTAGAGATACCTGAGATAGACAATGCCAATTGAAATACCAATAATACCACATGAAAGACTGTATGTTCTACCAAATCAATAAAACTCTCTGATCTTGAGTCCATCATTCAACACTTATTAAGTCTTCTCCAGACTGCTGGGGTTCAACCTAACATCTGCTCCTTACCAGTAACGCAGTCTTAGGCAAATGATAGCATCTCAGCACCTATGTTACCTCTCCTGAAATATGAAGATACCTGCAGTACCTTTCACAGGTTATAGTGATGACTAAACGAGTTAATACTTATAAATTACTTTAAGTTCCTGGCACATAGCTTTGAATAAATGCTAATTAGTATTTCAGCCAAGGTAGGCTAGACTACTCCACAATAACAAATAAGTCAAATCTCGGTAGCTTAAAACCACAAATGATTGTTTCTCTCTCATTCTACGTGTCCAGTGTGGATTGGCTAGTGAGGAAGGGCCTCTGGTCACTACAGCCACTTAGGGAACCAAGCTTACAGAGCCTCCGGCATAAGAAGCATGTACTATTGACTGGGTCTTAAATGCTTCTGACTGAAAGTGACGCAAATCACTTCTGCTCCCACTGATTTGACCAAAGCAAGGCATACCTAACTGCGAGAGGGAGGGAAAGTGCAACGATCCCATATACACGGAAGGAGAAGAGAACGAGAAATGCAAAGAATTAGCATTTATTAGTGAGTACTAATAAGATTCACCACAACTGTGTATTATTATTACTCTATTCCAGACCCTATGCTAGACATTCACATTCTCACACATTGAAATTACTCTAATATGATACTTTTATGTAACAAAACCATGGCTTTATGCCGGACATTTGGCTTTAATTTCTCTGCACATGTGTGTGGAGAGAATGCATTTTTGATGCTGAGTCTGGTGAACAATAATTTTTAAAAACACCAGGTAATTCAGTTGAGGGATTCCATCAAACCAGCTGTTTGGTAACAGGCAGAAAAGTACCCAAAGGATGGCCTAAAATGACTTGTTATTTAGTAGTAGAGTAATTTCTGAATAATAGATTACTTTCTCTATACTCAGAAAACCAATGGGCACAAGTGTTTTTTCTTTGTGACCAACATTTCTGTTGTTTCGGAAGAAAATACTGTAAACAGAAAGAACAGTGTGAAGATGCACTTAGGCGCCCCAATAATGTGCAACAATTTTCTGAAAATGGCAAGAGAAAAAAAAATCAACTGAAACATGAAAATTTAAAGCCCTATTACCCGCATTTCACTCTGTAACATCCCACTTCCCATCACTTCTAACACGCATCTTAAGTGTGCTAATTGGAAAGGCTCTGCCATGGATACAGCTCTGTTTTCAAGATGACAACTGCTTTGCTTTTATCACTGGGCTCAATACCAAGAGGGGAATCATTTTCAAAATTCAAAGCGTTTTGATCTGGCTGTGTCAATCAGCTGCCTGCACTTGGCTGGGATTCTGTCTTAGAAAAAAGCACATGAACACTTCAGGCAGTGGGGCCAAAGCAAAGGAAAGGCAGGCATCCCTGAATGGCCGAGTGAGGAAAGGGTGTCCTAAGATTTAAAAAACAACCAAACAAACAGAAAACCAGAAGTCCAATAACCGAAAAGGCTGCCAAATTATCTCCCCCCTCCTCCAGAAAAGCTCACTAAATATGCTGGAAGTGTTTATTGAAAAGAACATCATTAACTAATAAATCCCAGAAAGGAACACTCAGGCAGCTTAAGTACCACCCAGGAAAACAAGCAGAGACTTTGTCGGTTTACACTCCTCTCCTTCCAAATGACAAAAACATTGGGCAGATGACAGCTGATGAGTCTGGTGAGTGACTCATGCCCATGAAGAACTCGCAAAAAAACAAGATTAATCCATGTTTCTGTGAGTCACTCTATGTAGAACCCTCTCTGCCAGACAGAAAAGCAGAATCTTCCAGTGCGAGAGCTCTGAGCTCAGAAGAAGGACCTCTTCACTGTCCCCCTGCACAGGTGGTATTCCAGTTTACACGTGTATGACTGAGACTACAGGAAGGACACCAAACCCTCCAAGGAAAGTAGAAAGGCAAATTCGGGAATACCGATGCCTCCCGATGGTGACAAATGGATGAATTCTCTTCGTTGGGGGACACACGGTTCAATTTTCACCAAGCTGTCCATTACGAAGAAGATCCAGCATTGCAACCATGCAGAGCTTTCTCTAGGGTGATACAAACAAGTGATATTTTGATCACACCTTCAACACAACTGCTGGAACAAGCAGTGGATCAGTGAAAGGCAGCAGCAAGTACAGAACCCTGTCTTCCAACCAAGAGTTCTCAATGCAGGATTCATGATAAGTGAACTCTGGACATGTGAAACTGCATGCAAATTTGTATCCATGAGACTCCTGCAGTACTGCAGGATTTACTGCTGAAGAAAAACCCACCTCGAAGTGGACTCTTGCAGTTCAGTTCAAACCCATGGGGTTCAAGAGTCAACTCTATTTTATATTTTCTTATGACTCAGTTTCTCAAACAGACCTATTGAGTAAAGCATTTCTGTTCTAGATCCATCCAAAGAATTTCATTCTCCATTTCCAAAAACAAACCCTACACTCTCTTGGAAAAGCAAAAAGATCGACATCCGAGCTTGTTCTAACTTGGCAAGCCTGCTTACATTTGGAACAGTGGTTCTAAAGCTTCACTGGTGGCATGGAATTCATTTGGAGAGCTTTTCAAAATGCAGACTCTCAGCTTTCCCACAAGAGATGTTCATTTAAGTCCTATGTGACCGAGATGTAAGCAGTCTGTGGGACCACCCTTCAACAAACTCTAGTCTAATGGTTTCACCCTATGGGTCTGGCGGGCACTGCAGGCAGCTCTGAGTGGACCTCTTTTAAGAGAGAACTTCATGAAAGCAAGGGCCCCTCTGCGCTCTCCTGGGTGCAGTCTGCAGCTCTGTTGCCGTCTTCCCGGCACGCCACACACCCCTCTCACTCCGGATCATCTATCATCAGATTAGCCTGGCCTCAGCATCTTGCCTATTCCCGTTCTGCTAACATGGCCCATGATGCCCAGGCTGTCTGTAACACGTGTGAGGTCCTCACCTGTCTGAAGTTGTTCTGGGGGAGCCTGTTCATGTTCCAGGAGCCAGAGTGACTCTCATCCAGGACACTCTGGAATCTCCCCAGGTGTCTGACACTGTCATGACCTGTGGACATGTGCTTGCCCCAAATATTTCTTGTCCATCAATTCTGCTCCTACCTGGGTTCCCTGTTCACCTGGAACAGAGCCAGAAAGAGATGGAATAATCACATAACCTAATTATTGTCTAATGAAAATGGAAAGATATGGGGGAACAGGTATGGGAACAAGGTGTGCCACTTGCTGCCAAGCACACAGAGCCTATATCCCTGAGTTTCAAAGTCTCCTGCTCACCTCTCAACTAAACCAGCCAACACAGACTTACACAGATAATCAGGCCCCGAAGAAAGTGTGTGTGTGAATAATGGAAACAAACAAAATATAGATTCTAGAAGCTCCATCAATAACTGCTGGCTGGATTCCCACTTCACCATATAACTATAAATCCATACTCACTAAGGACTGTATCACAGATCATAAATACCTGTTTATATCATGTCACCACATTCAGAATTGCCCCTAGAAAATCATTAACTGGCCAAGAAAGTTTGCAGTTTGGAAGAGGGTAGTAAGGAAATGCTCTTCTATGCATTTCCTACTCACAGTCAAAAGCACAGAAAGAAACCTCTAAATATGTATGCATTTTTAGCACACAATCATAAATATCTACCACTCTTCCCAAAGACACACTGCACGTGCTAATTTACACCAGGCTGCTAACTTTTTGTTTCATGCTATATTGATGGACTTGACAGTTTTTCGAAGAGTTTATAACTGCAGCAGTGTTGATCTTATTTAAAGAGAATATTAAATCAAATCCCTTGTCATCGGCATAAAATCTCCTATAGCATCAACAAAAGGCGGCAGTTTTTATTGATTTCCTGATACAAAAGACATATGAAGTGGATGGATGCTGCTCCGCCAAAAAAAAAAAAAAAATCACAATTAAAGCCTCATGAAAACTATTAGTCACTGTAAAGGTCATCATCGACTTTTAATGGCATCCTAAAGGGAAACAATATGCTTCACTTCAACATCAAGGGCAAAGAATAAAATACTGCATTTCCAAGTTGAAGACTACAGAGAGTACCAAGAAGCCTTATATAAATACTTGTTGTATCAAAAGGCAACCCTAATACAACATAATTCAAATCACTGGATTCACTGTCCACATTCACGATGAGGGAACTGCCAGGGGGACCGCTGATGAAAAATGCATGCATGTAACCAGACGTGCTCAGTCTCGCTGAATGAGCCAGCACAGGAAGTGGATCTGCTCTGTGGCAAAGGGTTTTCATTCTTCTAGACCACTGAAGAAGAGGGACCACTGACTGGCCCGAAGTAGAGATGAGGATGTGAGCTCCATTTCTGCCAGAAATGAGCAAGTCACTGCCCCAGACCCTGGCTCTCAGCTTCCTTACCCGTAAAAAGACTGAATCTTGTTTCTTTGATCCCTCTCTGACCAGCGAGAGCACACATAGTCTTGCATGCTAACTCTGATGGTTGGGGTGACACCTCTCAGTTTCCTGAGTCCTAAAAGGAGAGGGATACTGTGCTGAAGATTCTGAGTCAGCATCTAGGCACAGCAGGAAAGACTGTCCTGGTGATTCAACTCCAGGGCTGCCAGAAGGCACATGGCAGCAGTTCAGCCAGCTCTCAGCCCTCAAATGCCAAAATTCTCTATGATCCACCCCAAGAAGACTGCAGAGAGCACCTAATACATTATCAATGACTCATCTGAGAGAAACTGCTGCGTCTTCAACCAAGGCCCTCCACAAAGCTCAGACCTCAGCAGGGGATGGAGATGGTGCTTATCGGTAAAGCAGAACAATGCCATGAAAACAACAAGGAAGCCAACCCTTTGAATTCCATCTGTGTTTGCTCACACTCTGGGGCCTTGGGACCTCCTCCAAAAATCTCCTAATCAGAAAGGAACATGCAGCTATTTTCATCAAATGTGTTAGAAGAATTTATTCAGTAAGGAATTCCTAAGGACACACTCCATGCAGAGAGCTGAGTCTTGTGATGTGAGGAGGCCATCAGGAAGGCTGTACACAAAGTGATTAAGGGCTTGAGCCCTGGACTGAAACGACAAGGCTTTGAAACCCAGCTCCTCTACTTGCTAGCTCTGTGATATTGGATAGTTAACCTCTCTGAGCCACAATATAGGAATCACAAAAAAAGGACAAAAATAAATTCCTCCTAGGACTATGGCACATCATGAAAGAGGAAATCCTTATGAAGTGCTCACCCAGCATCTGTTTAGCAACATTCTCTGTCCATTCAGGCCACTCCTCTAAGCTCCACACCCACATGAGCAAATGCCCCGTCTCCATCCTCCCTAGAGGTTTCCAAGGCACTTCAAAATCAATGTGTCAGATCTCCATTTAAAATCTTCTCTTGCATCTTATCGCCACCAAAGCAAAAACAAATCAAAACTCACCTGTTGCCCATCAGAGTGTGGGTCCTACGAACCACACACCTATAAGGTTGCATCATATGACACTGATGTTTCCACAGATCAAAAAAGGTAGTATGTGGGCAGTTGCATGAGGCTCAACCCAAGGTCAAAGCCTGAAACCTAGATGTCATCCTTGGCATCCTTTGCTCCTCTAATGCCATTCTGCTAAGCGCTGCCGACTCAGTCTCCTCAACACACCTCCACACTTCCCACTTCTGCCCCCACCATCTCATCTGGATGACGACACTACCCTCCAACCTCCAAACAACCCTTCTACTTTCAACCCTACCACGCACCATGTCCCTCCTGTACACTGCAGCTAGCGTGACTGCAAATATTTAAGCCTGATTTTGTTAAATCTCTGCTTAAAACTCTTTAGTAGCTGTGTGTGGCTCAGAGAATGGGGACCAGAAAGCTTTAGGGTTGGGCTTGGCCTTACCTGCACTTTCTCTGCCTCCCTGCACTCCAGCCAGTGACCTTCATCCCGTTTCTGAATGTGCCATCCTCCTTCCTGCCTGAGATGTTGCTCATGCTATTTCCTCTGATGGGAACCATCTTCTAGTCCTCCTTTGCCCTCACATCTCAGTACAAACATCACTTCCTTAGGAATATAACCTGCTCAGCCGCACGGGACCAGGACCCCATGCTTAACTGAACGCACTGTTGTCACCATCTTGAAATTCTTAATTTTGGAACCAGAGTGCCTGCATTTTCATTGTGCACCGGACCATATAAACCATGGAGCCAGGCCTGTCCTCAGGGGAGTCTTCACTGACTTCCCTGAAAGTTCAGATGCCCCTCCACAACCGCTCATGGTGCCCTACACCTACCGCTTTGTGCCATCTGTCACTGTCAAAGTTTTTACAATAATTTGAGAGCCTATGTAATGGTTATCTTCCCCACTTGGATGTAGGCTCCATGAATCCAGAGTCCATGTCTGCTTTTTGATGATTACTTCATCCCCACCACCTAGCAGACAACAAGCAATCAGGTTACCAAAGGGAAAGGAAGTAAGGGAGAGATGGATTGGGATTTAGAGATTAGCGTATACGCACTACTACATATGAAAATAAATTATCAGCAAGGACCTGCTTATAACACAGGGAGCACCACTCAATATTCTTTAATAAGCTAAATGGGAAAAGAATCTGAATAAGAATGGATGTGTGTGTGTGTGTGCATGTATATAAAACTGAAACATTTTGCTGTACACCTGAAACTAATGCAATATTGTAAATCAACTATATGGTAATATAAAATAAAAATTAAATTTAAAACATTGTAAATCAACTGTACTTTAATAAAAACATTAAATAAAAGAACAAGCAATCAGTACAAGTTGAATCTGCAAAAACAGTACAATAATCTGAATAAATGTATTTATTATTTCCATCATCATGACTGTTCCTACCCTTAGCCATTAAGGCTACGAAAGCAGCAGGGCAGGTAAGGACACTACACAGCCAGACAATGGCTGATTCCCACTGAGAACACGGCCACTACTAGGAGGGCGGGGAGAAGACTGCAGGGATGCCTTCAAGGAGGAGCTGGACCAGCAGCTACCCTGGAGGATGGGCCGCATCTGGTGGGCAGAGGTAGTGGCAGGGGGGCAGCCTCAATAAAAGGAATAACATAAACAAAAGTACCAATGTGAGTCTGGAACTGATGGTAGGCAGGACATTCTGGCACAGGGGCTACACAGCAGAGCAGAGTCAGTCAAAACTGTGGAAAGCCCTGACCCTATGCTAAGGAGTCACATTCTCCCAAAGGAAGCGTAGAGGCAACAAAAGCAGTGTTTTAAGAAATGAGGGCAATTCCTTAGGAAGCCTTTAAAAAGTAGACACATCACTACGATGTGTCTACACAATGCCTAAAGATGATTTTTTAGCTATGCACAAGAAAAAAAAAAAAACATCAAGTTTGAACACAGGGCAACACCTTCCTCTTTTTTTTTTGGAACCATATGTTAAAATGCACCAAGTAAAAATGTGCTCTCATATTATACACAAACACACATTAAGTACACTCTACTTTTCAAAGTGTTTTCAAACACACTGCCTAGGAATGGCTCTCAGCCACCTTTGCCGCACTTTTCATCAACTGATCAAGAGTTCAGTCATCCCGGCTGACACCTTCCAGCTGGTACTACCCAGATAGACATTTCCCAGATGGGAGATGCATATGTATTTCTCCAGAAGGCAGGACCATCTCGTCCACGGCTGCAGGCATCAAAGGCTGATCCACAGAAAGGAGCTGTTTACTCTATTTGGGGTCGAGGTTGGTATTGCTTACATTCACAAAGGTGAATTTTTCTAAAATTATGAAGAATGTCCTTGAACAAAGGAATAATTCACATATGCCCACGTATGGCATGCCTCGCTAGAAAAGAACCCAACCAAGCCACAAAAATGCTCTTGTGACATACATTAAGATCCCAATGTTTAAAAACTGCACTTAACTCATCACTCAGAAAATAGGTTCAGGGCTCAAAATGGAGAGCTATTTAATTTCCAATAGAAGACAAAAGGAAAAACAACACATCTCTGTTTACACACTCCCTCTATAGAATCAACATAAATACATGTATATTATGCTTCCCATCTCAGGCCGATCGAAGGCCATGATGGTACTGTGAAAGCTCAGCATACTTTCGCCCCATTCCCACAGTCTCCTGTATGAATTCTTGTCATTACATCAATTTAATCCCCCTGCCATTTTCGGCCACTGCTCGTCCAGCTGAAGGAAAAGCACAATAGCTGGCATTTAATGCGATGGCGCACCTTTCTCCAAAGTTTGTCGAATGCACAAAATTCCCTTCACAGCTCATTAGAGATGTGTCAACAATCCCGAAGACAGAAAAGAAGAAAAATAATAATTTTCCATTTTCAGGGAGTCGGGCTGCTGGAGGGAAGCGCTGAATTCTGGACCCTCTGTTAAGGGCGAGGCGATGTAGGCCGCTCCACCCTGTCCCTCAGCAGATGAGCCTGGGGCAGCCTGGGGCCCAGGCCCTGTCGCGTGTGCTGTGCCTTTGTGTCTCCTCAGAAGGCTCTACCTCTCCTGACAACCCCCGAGGGGAGAGGTGGCCTCCCTCCCTGGGCCGCACGCCCCTCCACACACAAACCCCAACCATATGCTCACTGCTTGCTCCATCTTACATGCTTCCTCTCCTCGCCTGGATTTAGAGCAGCGACAGCCACAGGACGGGCCTCCAGCTGAAGTCACAATGAATTGAGAGGTGAGGACAGATTCTACACGCTCACCCCACAAAGGGACCGCAGAGCTCACACAGTTAGAGGCCGGAAGCAGGCGAAGGGAACTCCAATTGCACCTCAGTCTCCCCCCAGTGAGTCTCTGCTGCCCTAAAATCCACCAAGCTTGCCTTTCCCTGTCCTGTGAGGTAGGGAAAGGCAAGACTCAGGCAGGAGAGGGGCTTGAGAAGTTGGAGACACCTAATAGGAAGAACTGTGAATCAGAGAATCCCAAGGTACACACTCTTCTCTCATTTCTAATGTCTAAGCAAACCAACTGTAGTTAAGATACAGAGAACCTTGGAGTTCCTGTTGTGAGTCAGCAGAAACGAATCCAGCTAGTATCCATGAGGATGCAGGTTCGATCCCTGGCCCTGCTTAGTGGGTTAAGGATCCGGCTGTGGCTGCGGCTTAGGCTGTAGCTACAGTTCTGATTCAACCTCTAGCCTGGGAACTTCCATATGCCACAGGTGCGGCCTCTAAAAGACAGGAAGGAAGGAAGGAAGGAAGGAAGGAAGGAAGGAAGGAAGGGAGGAAGGAAGCAAGGGAGGAAGGAAGGTAAGAAGGAAAGAAGGAAGGGGAAGGGGGGAGAAAAAAGAAAGAAAATATGGACTTAAATCACAACCTTTCTGGCCTTGTACATGGGTAAACTTTCAAATATCAAATTCTTTATATCCTTCACTTCATATTTCTCTCTCTCCCTCCCTTCCTCCCTCTCTCCTTTTCTCTTACTCTCTGTCTTAAAATCTGAACTGCAATAGTGCCACACAGATTCATTAAGTAAGAATTGATGGTAAGAGAAATCATGTAACATCTCTCTAGCTTCCAAGAAAGTACCCTGTCTTGGAGTTCCCGTCATGGCACAGTGGAAACAAATACAACTGGGAACCATGAGGTTGCGTGTTCGATCCCTGGCCTTGCTCAGTGGGTTAAGGATCCAGCATTGCCATGAGCTGTGGTGTAGGGTGCAGATGAGGCTCAGATCTGGTGTTGCTGTGGCTGTGGCATAGGCTGGCCGCTGTGGAGTAGGGTGGTAGCTGTAGCTCCGCTTTGAACCCTAGTCTGGGAATCTCCATACACCACAAGTGCAGCCCTTAAAGGATAAAAGACAAAAAAAAAAGGAAAGCAACCCATCTTGAATCAATGACCTCAACATCCCTTCTCATCACAGTCTCAGCTACCCAACATCTCAGTATCCTGATGCCTGCCCCTGGCCCCAACCGCCCACCAACGCCCAAATCCAATTCTACTTGTGATCTGTGCTAGCCACCAGGCCAAACGTACTGCCAGCTCAGGTGCCTGGAAGTGTCTAGTCCTTCCTCTTGATTCAAATGTTCCATTCACACCCATCACTGCAGGTCTCACTATGAAACATTTTCATCTTAAGGGGTCCTTTGATCTTGTATGAAATGGGGGCCGTGCACCTCAGATAAACCACATACAACAAGTGCTTCCTTCGGGCCAGTGGTGCCCTCGCCTGTGAATTCCTCCAGGGCTGACTCAGATGAACAACTCTATATTCTCCAGTCCTTACTTCAAGCCCCTAACTCACTAAGCCTCAGTATTTCAGCACTAAAAGGAATGCCTGGTTCATTTGACAGGTGAGAAAACTGAGGTCCATAGAGGCTAGATAACTGGACCCCTGAACTCACAGAAAACATCCCTAAACCAGCAGTGGAAAAAGTAGGTTCTTGACTACTGGGATCCCATGAAGGGCATTTATTAAGAGCATCACTAAAAACGTAGTGCAAGAGGACGGGGTTTCATCTCATACCAGAGTCCTTTCCTTACCCCAGGCCAGCTTGGCCACTCGTCAGCCTCCCCAATTTCCCAGCCTTCCAGTCTGGGGTTGGCAAGAATCTCCTTCTGCTCCCCTCCAAACACGTCATACACGCGGTGGGACAACTCCGCTCACCCACAGAGAAAACAGCCTTCTCCACCTTCACTCCTAACCTAAGAAACTCAAACCAGCTGATAAAAAGGACAAGATTTAAAAAAAAAAAAATCCCTCCTCCCTGCTTATAAAAGTGGGCTTCTGCCTGCCTGGATTCTATGAACCACCTCCCCCAAACACACACGTGGGCGCGTATAGGCATACACACACACACACACACACACACACACACACACACACACACATCCACAGTGAGCCCCTCCCAGAGCCACCCCCAGGGTCCTCCATCCTGGGGAACAAGAGCGTACACATCCTGGGGCTTTGAACGCAAGGAGACAGCAAGGTGGAGAAGAGAAGAGGAATCCTCAGCTGGGGCCGGGAGGAAAATCGAACCCTTGAAAATTGCAAAGCACGAGATGCCAAGAGAGATTCCTCACTGTCGTAGCCGCTTACCGTCGAAATCTCTCCTCATTTGGGGATGACATCGGCAGGCCTGATTTTTTGTCACCAGTCACTCCACACTTGCTTTAATTATGCAGCACACCAACAGAAATTTTCTTTCTGATCACATAAATCACATCGCCCTGACCACGGGCTCAATAGGCACGGCTGGAACAATGTGCTGAGAGCTATCGACTCCATCGCTCAAGTCCACAAGGTGTATCATTTAGCCGAGAGTGATAATTAGACGCAGAATATACTGAAAACTGTCAATAGGCACGTCAATAGGAGAACTCTTAGCGTCTAACACCCAGTGAATCAATGCTGTTTTTCAGCTATAAAATCAAGAAAATGATAGCTTTCAAATGAATGGTGGAAAGGAAACAGAAGCCTCCTTGGGGAGGAATAAAACAGCTCAATTTTCCCTTACTGAGTGCCTCTCCGACTACCTCACTCAATGGAAAAGGTCACAGAACATTACAGCAAAATATCTCTGAAACAAGATGTACAACAACGCTGGGACATGACATGCTGCCGGGGCACCCCACGAAGGCTTCACTGTCTCTGACCTGACAGGAACAGCAAATGGGTCAGCAGATGGCAGACCAGAACCGGAGGGCGAGGCGGCCATGAGCGGGGAGGAAGGTGGAGACAGGAGCTGCGGGGGGAAAGTGGTGCGCTGCAATCACGCAGAGCTGACCCTGTGCTGGGGTGGGGGCGGGGGAGGGGTGTCGGAGCCCAAGCACAGAGGGAGGGGCACTTGGACTGGGTGCTGCTGAAAAGACTACCTCTTAGCAATGCTCACCTACGTTTCACCATCGATGCAAATATTAACAGGCAAGGCTTACATGCTGCTCCAAGTCCTCTGCACATAGGACCCCATTTAATCCTCTATGCAGAGCTCCCACTGTGGCACAGCAGGTTAAGGATCCATCATTAGCTTGGATTCTATCCCTGGCTAGGGATCTTCCATATGCAGAATACGCAGCCAAAAAAGAAAAAAAATCCTCTATATGGCTCTATGCAAGATAGCCTTATTAGTCCCACTTTAAAGGTGAGGAAATGGAAGCACAGAGATGTTAAAAACTTGTCCGAGGTCACCGAGCCTGGAAGCAGCAGAGCGGGAACATGCACCCGCTGAGGCTGTGCTCTCACACACCATGCTATGCTGCCTCTCATGCTGGCCTGGCAGCACTCAGTTACACCTACCTGTTCCCCTTTAACAAGAGCTAGTGATAGGTGGATCTGAATGGTACTATGTGTCCCTGAGCAAGTCTTGGGATTTCCCAGGGTCTTTGTTTCTCATGATCATGAGACCTGAAGCACAGGTTACAAGGTACTAAGCTCACTAAATAACGTTACACCCTCTCATTCATACCCTGGAAACTGCAGCACCATCTCCATTTTGCAGACAAGTAAACTGAGATTTGGAGAGGTTTCACAAAACACCGCTGATCACACGGCTCACAGGCTGTGTTAGATCCCAGTAGGTCTGACTCTCCAGCTGTGCTCTTAACAAGTACATGAAACGCAAGTCTCTGTGTTCAAAGTGCCATGAACAGTGACCAGTATGCTGTACCAGCAGTCCTCCACAAATGAGAGGAGGAGGGGAAGAGGGCAGGGAAAGGAAAGAGATGAGAAGAACCAGAAGACAGAAGTAAAAGAGCTTGGAGAAAATTCACACCTTCATGCATACATATAGACAGGATCTCCAGTAACTTAATTAACAAATTAGGAAATGCACATGAGTTGCTACTTCTAGTTTCAATCTAATATACTATTTATTTAACTGATTATTGGTGCGCTCTGTAGGGGCTCTTACTATATTAAATTGGTGGGGGTTTTTTTAATCAAACAATTCAGTAAATCAAATTTCAAGTAACATTTATTAAACATTTATTATGTGCCAGCTTCTGAGCTTGATTCTCATACCTGATAGAGTGTACTTAATCTTTGTTCTTTAGCTATCACTTTCTAAAAAAATACATCCTTTTTTTTTTTTTTTGGCTTTTTGCCTTTTATGTAGAGACGTACCCGCGGCATATGGAGGTTCCCAGGCTAGGGGTCTAACAGGAGCTGTAGCTGCCGGCCTTCGCCACAGCCACAGCAACGCGGGATCCAAGCTGCGTCTGCAACCTACACCACAGCTCAGGGCAACACCGGATCCTTAACCCACTGAGCAAGGCCAGGGATCGAACCCACAACCTCATGGTTCTTAGTCGGATTCATTAACCACTGAGCCACAAAGGGAACTCCAAAAATACATCCTTTTTAATGTGATAAAAAAAATTGTACCAAAGACATTGCCTTCAATAAAGTAAACACACTGTCAGATGAAGGACAGAAATGGAAGCCTTATAATTAACTAATCATTAGTGGACATTAGCCACATGACATTTGCAATGACTTACCCAGTGAGGTATGTGGCTGGCTATATGCACACATAATCAAATACTTCACCATGCCGAACGTGTCATGCTACGGCTGCCTTCCCTACTCTAGTTTCCTTCCCTATCATGTGTGTTTTTCTATGCAGTGGGAGATCCCACAAGCTTGGACCCCTGCCAGAACAAGAAGGTGATCTGGACTACCACTGATTAGGTGGGTAACATCACACAGATCACATAGGAAGCTATAAAAAAAATCATTTTATTTGACCCAAATCACTGCTGTCCCCAGTCATCCTCTGCTCCCAATCATAAAAACTGGTTTCCCTGCTTCCTCTCTTATCCCCCTAGAGTCTAAGACATAAGCTAATTATGTTTTTTCTATCCACAAAACCATCCAATGTCTCCTCGATTTTACCCACAGCAGATATCTAAGTACTCACTATGGCTTCCAAGGACCCCCCTCCCCAGTCTCAACTTCACTCCAGCCTTCTTAGTTGCTCCTCTAGCTCATCAATCACACTCCTGGCTCAGAGCTTCTCATTTGCTGTTCCCTCTGCCTGGAATGCCCGTCTGTCAAATCCTCCCATACAAGGCTCTTTCTCCTTTTTCTGACCTCAGGGCAACTATCTCCCACACCAGAGTTCTTACCTTAACATGCTGTCATCAGTAAAGTACACTCACAGATAAGCTCACTAGCTCTAGACTGGACTTCCCTATCTTCAAAACACTGATCAAAAGCTGACAGTTGTTGATTGTTTACTGTCTTCTTCTTTCAATTATAAAGTAAGCTATGAAAAACAGTGACTTTATTTTATTATTGCTGAACTACAGCACCTAGAACTGTGTGTCATACACCAGAGGCTCTCAATCCATAATTAATGATTGCCTGATCAATAAATGCATCCAGATGTGCAAGGAAAAAATGAAATTAAAAACAAGCAATAAAATCGGTCACAGGTTGGGCCACATAATTCCAAGTATGCTCAGTGAAGAGTTGGAAACTTTCCCCAATATGCACAGAGGTTGTTGTTATTAAAAGACATTTACCATGAAACATAGAGGTAAGGTGAGGCAGGGATCCAGCTGAAGGGCCATGCTCACTGGAAGGGGTTTACATAATCAGTATATCCCAAATCATAAAAAAAGAGTGAAAAGAACCCCAGAAGCTCATACTTACTGCTAGCCCCATTTCCAGCCTCATCGAGGAATATAAGAAAGCTATTTGTAGGAGTTCCTGTTCTGGTAATAATGAAGTAAATTGTATCAGACCAACTCTACCACAGGTCAAAATGATAAACTCTGGGGGAAATATAAGCAACAATTAATTGAAGGTGTTGGAAAGCTACCAAAGCAGGCAGAAAATGGAGGAAATTCAATGACCTTTATTAAAGAAGTGAACCATATCAGGTGATATCTGTTTAAAAGGCTTTTCCCTTGAGATCATTTTGCAGTCTGCAGTGCACACAGGAAGTAAAACTAAAGAAGAAAGCAATAAACTCAGTGGCTTAAAAAGCCAGAGATCAGGGTTGTCCAAATGGCTGGAAATTGTAAAGGGAAATCCCAGAACAGAGGAGTTACAGAGGTGGGAAAACTGCATAAACCTCCTCACAAATCCTTAGTTTATTCCTGAACTTGGGGTGCACAGGGGAAATCTAAGAAGCCTGGCAGAAACTAACAGGTGAAAGGCTGAAAAAGCTCATAGACTTTTCCTAAGGCTCCATCACAAGGGAGTCAGAGTTCAGAGTTGTAATTCTGACAAGGTAAAGGGACTCGGTAAATATGTTGGGCTTTACATTAAAACCCTTGAAGAGAGATATTCAGAAGTACAGACTACATCCCAGGACTAAATTCAGTAGCAAAACCAAAACTGAGCTGCCCTACAAAAGTGTGAAAAGAAGCCTTCCCAGGTTCAAGGTTATCAACCAGTAATGCAGCTACAAAAATCAATCTAGAACAAAAGTTAACACTTTTCAGAGGATGATAAGAGAATCCATAATCTCCACAATATATTAACACAGTGTCTTGTATACAATTAAAAAAAAAATACTATACATGTAAAAATGTGACTCACAGTCAAAAGAAAAATCAGGCAAGATAAACAGATCCTAAGACCATCCAAATGTTTGAATAGGCAAACAAGGACTTTAAAAAAGCTATTATAAATAATTTAAAGGAATTCAAAAAGTATCATAATCAGTAAACAAAAGAGGAAATTTCAATGTAAAAATTTTAAATACAAATAAATAAAATTAAATTCTATAACAAAAGTAAAATATTTAAAATGAAAAAAAATCACTCAATGGTCAATTCAAATAGAGAGCAATAGTATTTAAAGGTCAATAACATTTATCCAAGTTGAAAAACACATAAAGATAAATAAAGATTAAAACAAGTGATCTGAGCCTTAGTCAAATGTGAAACAACATCAAGTGGTCCAATATATGTGTAATTGGAGTCCCAAAAACTGAGAGGAGAGAATGAAGCAAAACCAGCATTTGAAAAATAAGCAAAATTTCCTCAAATCTGGGAGGAAACAACAATACACTGATCAAAAAGCCTTCATTAAACTCAAAGCTGAATGAATACAAAAAAGAAAAAGAAAAAGAAAAACACCAAGGTTCTGAGGACAAAAGAAAATAAAAAGAAAGTCTTAAAAGTATCTGAAGGACAATGACATGTACTACAGAAGACAACCAAACAACTGATAGCTGGCTTGTTACTAGAAACAATGACTGTCAAAAGTCAAAAAAATTATTTACAGCACTGAAAGAAAAATAAACCATCAATCCAGAATTCCATACACAATAAAAAATATCCTTCAGAAATGAAGACAAAAATAAAGATTTTTACAGATAAATGAATACTAAGAGAATTCATTACCAGCTGACCTTCACTGCACTAAATTATACTTCTATTAACACTTAACAGAAGTGCTACCAGATGGAAATTTGTATCTATAGGAAGAACAAAGAGTCTATGAAATGGTAAATATTCATGTAAAGTAATATTTTTTCTTCATCTCTTTAAATGTATAAACTGACAGTTTAATATAAAAAAA
>PVHT021183726.1:9996077-10147490 GCA_004024745.2 Catagonus wagneri
AAGAATTAGGCAAAAGTAAGTATTTAATCACTAGGAGAAAACCTAAAAAGAAAAGAGTTAAAAAGCTACAAGAGGAATTACAATATAATACTATTCTGTTTACCTAAAAGAAGGCAAAAAAAGAACAAAAAAAAACATAAAAGTTGATGGGACAAATAGAAAATACATTACAAAACAGTAGACTTAAGCTCTAACTCGCCAGTAATTATTTGAGATGCAAGTGGTTTAACATTAAAAGGAAAAGATCACTGAACTGAATAAAACATCAAAGCTCAACTGAATACTATCTACAGGGATGCATGTATAATATAAATACACAAAAATGCTGAAAGTAAAAGGATGGAAAAATATAAACTCTAGAAAATATAAAACTCTATAAAATTAGTTTTTTAAAAAAGCTGCTGTGGCTACACTAATAACAGACAAGGCAAACTTCAAGACAAGGAGTATTACTAGAGATTTTTAAAGGAATGTTTCATAAAGATTAAAGGGTTAGATCATCAGGAAGCATACAAATCACAAATATGTGTGCACTTAAAACACAAGCTTCAAAACAGATAATGCAAAACTAGGCACACGTAAAAGGGGAAGTCAACAAATCCCCAAACGCAGTTAGAGAATTAATAACCCCCCTCAGTAACTGATAGAACCACAGGACATAACAAAGTCTATTAAAGATAAAGTTTTAAACACACTACTGAACATCTTGTTCTAACTGACTGGGACATAACAAAGTCTATTAAAGATATAGTTTACAACTTGCTACTGAACAGCTTGTTTTAATTGGTATTTATTGAACATTATACCAAAAACTGCAGAATACACATTGTTTATAAGTACAAAAAGTATATTCATGAAGATAGAACACATGCTGTACCATCAAATGTCTCAATAAATTTTTCAAATCCTGAAATCTTAAAGGGTATATTCTCTGCGAACAGAAGTTAGAACTCAAGAAAAACTATCTCTAAAAAAATCCAAAACAATTGAAAATTAAACAACTCACTTGTAAAAAAATCACGGATTAAAGAATAAATTACAAGGAAAAAATGAACATTTTGAATAGTATATTAATCAAATACAGTATATCATAATCTAGGGGATGTGGTTATGCCCAAGAAAGTTGTTTATAGCTTTAAATACTTATATTAGAATATTAGTTTAAAACTAGTTTCCATAATAGTAAGCTAGAAAAAATATCAAAACATAAAGCAGGAACCAATGAAAAAGAACAGGACTAATAAGAGAAAATTAACAAAGCCAAAACCTGTTTCTTATAAAATATTAATAAAATTTATAAACTCAAGAGAAATT
Source organism: Catagonus wagneri (assembly GCA_004024745.2). Classification (NCBI taxonomy): domain Eukaryota; kingdom Metazoa; phylum Chordata; class Mammalia; order Artiodactyla; family Tayassuidae; genus Catagonus; species Catagonus wagneri. The sequence continues at coordinate 9,997,392 of PVHT021183726.1, forward strand.
ATTCTCAATCTTGAGTTAGGCCAAGTTTCCTTATATGCAATACCAAAAATATTATGCACGAGACAAAAAAAATTTTGATACATTAGACTTTATCCATATTAAAAACTTTTGCACTTCAAAACATATCATTACAAAAACTGAAAAAACAAGACTCGGTTTGGGAAACAATATTTGAAAATGATATACCAGATACAAGAATTGTATCTATAATACATAAAGCTTAGAACTCACTTATAACTCAATAATGAAGACACATAATTTAATTTTAAAATAGACACTATCTAAAGAGGTACTGCGCCAAAGAAGAAATAGAAATAAACATTAAGAAAGAGTTTATTAGAGAAATACAAGTTAAAACCATAATAAGATATACCATCACACCCAGTGGAAGGGCTAAAACATAAAAGATAGACAGTAACCAATGTTGGGAGGATGTGGAGAAACTAGAACTCCCATATCCTGATGGTAGGAATGGAAAATGGTACAGCCGTTTTAGAAAACAGTCTAGCAATTTCTTTTAAAAAGTTAAACATAAATTTACCATACAATCAAACAATTCTACTTCTAGGTAAGCGAAATAAGACATAGATCAACACAGAGACTAGCAGATAAATATTAATAGCACCATACCCCAAACTAGATACAACCCAGGTATCTACCAAATTATATAATTAAACAGTCTACATCCAAGCAATGGAACATACTGAACAATAAAAAAGAACAAGTACTGAAACAGGCCATCCACAGGTGAATCTCAAAAACATTATGCTAAATAAAAGAAGCCAGACATAAAAGACCACATATTAGATGATTCCATTTGTATGAACTGTCCAGAAAAACAAATCAATAGAGACAGAAACTAGTTTACTAGTTATTTAGAGCACGCAATGGGATCAGAGAGCAGCTGCAAATGGACAGGAGGGATTTTGCAGAGGTAATAAAGACGCTCTAATATTGGATTGTGGTGATGGAATAGCACTACTGCAATACTACTAAAAAATCACTGCAATTAAAATGAGTGAATTTTACAGAATGCAAATTGTACCTCAACAAAGCTGCAAAAATAACTGATGCATCCCTATTAAGAGTGATGGAGGAAAAAGAGAAAAAAGAATATTTAGGAATGAAAGAGAACTATCACTAAAGAGCTACAGACATTAAAAGGATATTAAGGGAATACTATGAATAATTATGTCAATAAATTCAACATTTTGGATGACCTAGACAAATTACTTGAAAATGCAACTTAATTAAACTGACTCAAGAAGAAACAGAAAATCTCAACAGCCTTATATTTATAAAAGAAATTAGATTTATAATAGTTTTTTTTAAACTTTCTGAAAAGGAAATCAAAGGCCCAAAGGGTTTCATTGGTGCATTTTATTTTTTAAAAAATTAAGGTAAAAATAATACCAAAAGTATACAAACTGTTTCAGAAAACAGAAGATAAAAAAATACTTCCCAACTCATTTTGAGCCCTGTACATCTCTTACACCCAAATCTGACAAATACATTCAAGAAAAGAAAATTACAGATCAATTTCCATCATGAGCATAACTCAAAAACTCTTAATAAAATATCAACAAGTTGAATGTAAACAATACAGAGAATACATCATGACCAAGTGATTTTTATCTCAGGGAAGCAAGATGAGTTTAACATTCAAAAATCAACAAATTATATCCACTGCATTAACAGAAAAATAGAAAACCCAAATGATCATTTCAACAGAAGCAGAAAAAGCATTTGATAAAATTCACATCCATTCATGATAAACTAGGAAGAGAATGGAGCTTCCTCAATTTCATAGAGGGCATCTAAGAAAATCTATACCCAACATAACATACAAGAATGTGTAAAAAGTGTATTCTAGTTCTACTCAGCATTGTCATAGATGCCCTAGTCAGACAATAAGAACAAGAGACAAAGACATAAAATTGGAAAGTACAAAGTAAACTGTTTTTACTCCTAGACAACGTGGTGGCTTACACAGAACCTCCTAACTTTAAAAACCAAAATGTAGAAACACCGAGTAAATTTGGCAAGACTGCAGGATATAAGGTCAATACACAAAAATCAATTCTATTTCTTTTTCATTTTATATTTCTATCTATTAAGAGCTAGAAAATGATATTTTTTTACAATTACATTTATAATGGCACCAAAACCATAAAATAATGAAAAGATTATTAAAAGATGTGCAAGACCTCTACATTAAAAACTACAAAACATCTGAGTACATGGAAAGATGCTATGTTTTTATGGATTGGAAGGCTTACTATTGCTAAGAGGTCAATTTTCCACAAACTGATCTATGGATTTAATGCAATTCTAATCATAACCTCAAACACATTTTGGTAGAAATTGACAATTAACAATACGATTCTCAAATTTATATGGGGGCAAAAAGGACTCAGAAAGGGCAAAGATTCTTAAAAACAAGTACAGATTTAGAGGACTCACTCTCCCTGATTTTAAGACTTGCAGTAAACCTATGGTAATTAAAACAGTATGCTTTGGCATAAGGATACCAAAATACACAAATGAAACTGAACAGATTACCCAGATAGACCCACACATTTATAGCCAATTGGTTTTTGAAAAAGTTTCCAATATAACTGAATGGGGGATTTGAAACTCAATGGAATAAAAGGAGTTGGAGCAACTAGATAAGCATATGGAAAACAATGACTCAATTCTTTACTCACAGATTTGAAAATTAATTCACCATAGATCAAATGCAAGAACTCTAAAGCTTCTCAAAGAAAACAGTGCAGCTCACAACATCAAGGAAAGCAAAGATTTCTTAGAACACAGAAAATGCAAACAACGAAAAAGATAAATTGGCATTTATTAATATGAAACCTTCAGCTCATCAAAAGGCACTTTTAAGGAAGTAAAAGGACAACCTAAAGACTGGAAGAAATATTTCAATAAAAAGACACAGATACACACATGAATATATAGATATCTGACAAAGGAACTGTAACCAGAATATATACAAAGTATTCTACAGATCAATAAGCAAAAAACAAATTACTTGATCTTTAAAAGGGCAAAATACTTGAATAGTCCATTCACAAAAAAATAACATGTGAATGGCCAGTAAACTCATAAAGATACTCAGCATCATTAACCCTCAGGAAAACACAGATTAAAACCAAAATGAGATATCATTTCATACCTACTAGAATGAAGTTTAAAAATGACAACACAAAATATCAGAAAGGATGTAAATTAACAAGAAACCTCAACATTGCCAGTGAAAGAAAGTATAAATGGTGTATAATCACATTAGAAGGCTGTTTTGCCAGTTTCCATAAATTTAAACCATATCTACCCCATGACCTAGCAATTGCATGCCCAGGGATTTGTCTAAGACAAAGAAAAACCTAGGTCTACACAGAATTTCACATGAATGCTCATAGAAGCATCATTCAAAATAACCAAAAACTACAAACAACCATCAATAAGAAAATAAACAAATTATCATATATCCATACAATGAAATAGACTTCCTATATGTACAATATGGGTAAATCTCAGAAACATATTGGAAAAACAGACATTAAAGAGTACGTATTATATTATGGCACTTATATGGAGTCCATAAACAGATAGGAGCGAAAAGAAAATTTCTGAAAAGATGGAAATGCCCTTTATCTTGATCGAGGAATGGTTACACAATATATGCATTTGTTAAAAATCACTGAATAGTACACCTAAGATCTGTGCATTTTTACTTCATGGAAGTTCTTTCTTCCTTGATTTAAAAAGAAAAGCTACAAAAATAATAAAATAAAACTTACTTTTAAAAAGATAAGTAAAGCTAGCTGGATAAAGAGTTAGGATCAGCTCAAATACTCTGTGGTGACAAAACAGCCCCCAAGTCTTTATGCCTTAACTAGTAGTCAGTCTGCTGGGCAAATGCAGCCTGCTGCCTATTTTTGTAAAGAAAACTTTTTAGCCTGCAAACTGAAAGCCTAAAATATTCTCTATCTGGCTCTTTACAAAGTTTGCTTTTTTGACTCCTGGCTTCAAACCATAAAGGCTGGTTTCTCACTCAAGCTCCATGTTCATCAGGAGTCATCTGGGAGTTCTGCTCCATGTCATCCTTGCTGTGGGACCTGGCTGATGGAACAGACTATGTGGAATGATGCTGGTCAGTGTGGCAAGGGAAATGAGCAGTCTCTGAAGGATCTCACACCAGCAATTCAATGATCTGGCTCCAAAGTAACACCTCACTTCTTACAAGCCCTCAGCCCAATCTCTACACATGACCCCACTCCCACAAGGCGGCTAGAAAATACAATCCTACCATTTGTTTATCCATGTGCCTGGGAGTGGAGAAGGACTGGGATATTTGCCAAAGAGCTCTAAGGACTGCCACAATTAAACTGAGAATCAATTAGTCCGAGTGTTTATTTCCAGCAAATATCTATGACCCTGCTGAAATATTGCCCTATTAGGTGGAAGTCCTAGTCATAAAAATTCCAAAAGTTGCCTCTGACCCTTCCTTTTTAGCTCCCATCTCATGGCTGGAGCAACCCAGCACTGCTTTCTGCCTTCATAATGGATCTAGATGGCAAATCTTCAGACCGTCACCTTTACATTCAATATTCTTCAACAGCAGTTCTAGTCCTCAAGACTCTGTAACCCAGACGGCCAAACCCCTGATACCTGCAGCCTCATCTCTTTCTACCACTGGTTCCATGCTGTCATCCTGGAATACAGCTTCTAATTACCAGGGCATCTCAGACTGTTTCTAGATTCCACCCATTCTTTAGCACCTGTGGTTGTGGAATACCCTCTCCCGTTTTTCTCACCTTCAACACTTAGCACAGTCATTATCTTGTCTGGAGCTTTTCGTAACCACCAGTCAGAGAAGACTTTATTACTGCATCAGGCCCAAACTTACCAAACAACTCCTTGAGCACCAGACCCAAGGTACTTAATCACAGTAGGTAACTTAAACCCCGTCCGGTTAAACGACAGCTAACTTATGTGGTACTCACCAGGTGCCAGGCTTTATGGATCAATTCATTTAGTCTTCATAGCAGCCCACAATACGCACTAGCATCATATCTATTTTACAGGTAAGGACAAAGAGGCACAGGGACATGACTTAATGTGCACAAGTTCCCACAGGTGGCAAATGGGAGACCTGGGATACAGCTGGTGGCTTCAAGGCACACTCTGAACCACTCTAGCACCCTACCTCTCAACCCTGAGAGCAGACAGGTCTGTCCCCCTTTGAGACTGTGAGGTGCTGAGCAACAAAAAAATCAGGACTTCACTCCTTTCTGTACCCCCAGGGCCTGGATCATAGATACTCAGGCAATAGCAGCTGCTTCAACCAGGGTTTGCTCAGACGAGATAAATGAAACCCTGGATGCCTCAAACCAAACTTTCTGCTAAATAAAGTCCTCTGGACTGGTGACATTGAGGAAGTGGACAGATAATTACCATATATACCTTTTCCTGGATCCCAGCCTTCCTCCAAGGCTGCTGGCCAACTTGGAAATGAAAAGGCAAGAAGGGCCCAAATTACAGATGATTAGAAAATGAGCTACTCTAAGTTGGGACAAGTATCTATCCATTCAGGAATGTTTACAGAATCCTGACTATTTGGAAATGAGAGCATTTGACTTTTCTGTGCATAAAATAGCACAAAGCTTTCCTAAAAGTTTTTCCTTCCTCACATAATTATGCTTTAAATTGTTAATAGCTATAATTATGGAAGATGGCATTGTTGTGCTTGTAATTTTTCCTATTCCCCTTGGTATTTATTGATGATAAATGGCTTTATTAAAAAATAATGATAATTACCTAGTTTGGCTGTATATCAATAGAGTTTCAGTTTTTCTTTATTACCACTATAGAATTTTATGGATTGCCAACATTTAGTTCTTTTATTGGTTTATAGTCTCTTGATGGTATAAAGGGGGGATTAACAATAGTTTTATTCCTTCACTTCCTGACTCTCCTCAACCTGCCCCAACTTTAAGAAAGCAATCTAGTGCACTATTCACAAATGGCTACGAGAGTTACCATTTTTACTGATAATTCTAAGAATTAGCTGCAACCCCAAAGTTCTCCTTTATGGTCCAGTGCCTCACAAAATGGTCAGAAGTCAAAGGTTCTTCCCCCTTAATATACCTCACAGAATCAGCACCCAGAGCTCAAAACGAAGCCCCTTCTGCAGGAACCAGGGCTTACAATCAACTAAATTAACTACAAGAAGATCACATGTGCAAATAGCTAATCTTAGTGTCCCCCAGAAGAAAACCCTATCGGATTTACGAAATATCACAAGAACCCTTACCCACAGGAGAAACCAGAATTCTTGGGTAGTTCACTGCCAAAAAAAAAAATCCCTCGTGGACCTCATTTGAGTTCTCTCTGGGGACTCTGAGGCCTTGAAAGACCACTGTACATTCTCCACTGTGGGAATAGCCCAGTTCATATTCTCTGCAAAACATAAAGCAAACCAAATCAATGACCCCAACGTAAGTAGCCCATTGCTCTTTGCAAACAGTGCATTTGGCAGTGTTTTCTTAAGGGGCTGAGATCTGAGTCTTTAGCACTAAGAGTAACAGTAGGAGTTCCCCTCATGGCTCAGGGAAACAAATCTGACTAGCATCCATAAGGACACAGGTTTGATCTCTGGCTTTGCTCAGTGGGTTAAGGATCCAGTGTTGCCATGAGCCGTGGTATAGGTCACAGATGCGGCTCAGATCTGGCATTGCTGTGGCTGTGGCATCGGCAATGGCTAGAGACCCCTACCCTGGGAACCTCCACATGACATGGCTGCAGCCCTAAAAAGAAAAAAAAAAATGAGTAACAGTAGTAGCATTTGTGGTACCTGATATATTTGGAGGGAGAGGAGTGAGAGCAGAACATCATCACGTTTGGAATTGGACCCCATCTGTCCAACCCTGGGCCATGTTCTTAACCATTTTCCTCTAAAATGATTTCACTAACACCTACAAGGATTAAATGTGTTAAATATCTCGCACATGCTTATTGTTTAATAATTAAGTAATAATTGTTTAATCCTTTCTTCTAGCCCAGTGGTTCTCGACAGAGGCAACTGTGCCCCTTAGGAAACATTTAGCAATGTCTGGAGACAGTTTTTGTGATGACAACTGGGGAAGGGCCATGCTCTAGGAACCTAAGGGGTAAGATCAGGGATGCAGCCAGTATCATACAATGCACAAGACAGTCCCCGCAAGAATTATCCAGCCCGAAATGTTCACAGTGCCAAGATTCTAGACCCGTGTGAATTTTTTTTTTTTGGCTGTTTATTCTCCATATAGTCTGTCTCTTTAAATTAGCAAAGATTTACTGAACACTGAGCATGAGCAAAGTTCTGTACTAGGCGCATCCTTACTCGTCTCATATATTTGGTTTCCCGCCACCATTCTCCCAAACCAACTCCCATCCTCAAATACCGCCCAACTCTATCAACATCAAGCCATGGATTCCCCTTTCTTCCTGATGCTTCTCTCAGCAGCCTTGAAGTCAGACATGCTGTGTGTCAGAGCAAAGACCTGTATTAATCAACAAATCCAAATATAGCATTATCAGTTTGAAAATCAAAGAATGGGCCTTGGGGACATCAATATTTGCATTTTCATAATAAATACTTAACTACACATCTGTGCAATGCTCAGTATAGTTGGGGGAGAAAAAGAACATTTATGTGAATTTTTGTCAACTTCCACAACTCAACCATCTCATGTGCCAAAGAAATTTCAAACTAAATAGCCATAAAGATGATTTGAAATATATTTATAATAGGCACTTATAAATTGGAGACATGCTTGATTTATTCTGAGATTTTTCTAACCCTCAAGTAAGCCTCTACTTGCCCCTTGGGTCAATGAAATAATTTGTTAATCTCTGTATTAAATACGCACTTCTTCCCTATCCCATGCTCACCTCTACAACTCGTAACAATCCCAGCTTTAACGTTCAAGACTTGGTTTCATGTTTTTATTCTTCTGTCTGTATGTTTTCCATCTGTATGAGCACATTTTTCCATGCTCAAAGGCCCCTAGTTATCATTTGTAGTGGGTTTACAACCTGCCAGGCTCTACCCTAAGAGTTTTGTAGTCATGATCTCATTTAATTGTCAAAGAAGCCCTACAGAGGCAGATGGTGCCCCCCACTTTACAGGAGAAAAATGGAGCCCCAGAGAGCTTAAGTAAATTGGCCAGAGTCACAGAGCTAGGAAAGGTCAGAACGAGTATTCACATCCTGTGTGTCTGGCTCCAAAATCCATGTTCTTCATCCTACTCTGTAATAGGAAGAAACAGGGCTCTTTGTAAAGAGGTAAGCAGTGGGCGCCCTCTCTGATGCGACAAATGCACCTCAAAGAAACTATCATCTACAAACACCAGTTCATGTGCAGAAATACATATACATACACACATACATATATATATGCCAAAAAAATGTTTACTGCTGCATTATCTTAAAAAGAGAAATAAGTAAACCTAAAACAACCTAAATGTTATGGCCTGGGAGGATTCCGTACAAAGTAGGGGGAATGTGGCAAAGAGGGCTTTGCTTACCCAATATACATCTCCCTTTCTCCCTTGATAACAAGAACCCACTTTCTTTCAGCGTGACAGTGCACCCGTCTAGGACCACATTCCCAGCCTGCCCTTCAGCCAGAGATAAGTATGTACTGGTATATGTTTAATAACCAGCTTTCTCTTACAGTAATAATGTCTGTGGTGTAAATTTTCCCACTATGGCCAACGTCAAGCTACCAAGCTGAAGTCAACTGGCTCACAAGAACTTCTTAGAATATAAGAAATCTCACAACCGGAGTTCCCGTCGTGGCTCAGTGGTTAACGAATCTGACTAGGAACCATGAGGTTGCGGGTTCGATCCCTGGTCTTGCTCAGTGGGTTAAGGATCCAGCGTTGCCGTGAGCTTTGGTGTAGGTTGCAGACACGACTTGGATCCCGCGTTGCTGTGGCTGTGGCGAAGGCCGGCGGCTACAGCTCCGATTAGACCCCTAGCCTGGGAACCTCCATATGCTGCAGGTGCGGCCCTAGAAAAAGGCAAAAAGACAAAAAAAAAAAAAGAAATCTCAAAACCAAGGATGAGCCAGCTCCAGCACATGACCAACTAGGGTGAGCAATAATACATAAATAAATTTGTCCCTCCTTACACGTGGGACAGAGAGCAAGCATGTGCTTTTCCTTGTCCTCTTCCCTTCTTTCTCCTTTCTGCCTGGAAGTCAGACATGATTGCAACTCTAGCAGCTGCTTTGAGCCATGAAGCAATTTAGAAAATTATGGTGGGGGCATTTCCGTTGTGGTTCAGTGAGCTATGAACCTGACTGGTAACCATGAGGATGCAGGTTCAATCCCTGGTAAAGGATTGCTGAAAGCTACAGAATAGGTCACAGATGCAGCTCTATCCCACGTTGCTGTGGCTGTGGCATAGGCCAGCAGCTGCAGCTCTGATTCAAACCCTAGCCTGGGAACTTCCATATGCCACAGGTGTGGCCCTAAAAAAAAGAAAAAAGAAACAAAGAAAATGACAGTGGGGCAAAAAGAAGGTAGAGAAACAAAAGAGAAGCCTTGTCTCTGCTGACCTCATGAAGCAAATATAAAAGTTTTGGCCCGCCTACCTCTGGGCTTTTCTCATTGGGAAAAAAAAAGTAAAACTCCCATTTTAAAGCCACTGCTGTTTTCGGTTTTCTGTTACATGCTACCCCACCAATACAAAGATCTTCAGACATTGCTTTCACATCTCTATTACATGTACATTTACAATGAAAATGTTTTATTTCAGTATTATTTTCAAACAAAAAAGGCAAAAAAAAAAAGATTTAAGGAGTCAACTGCTTAGACCCTTAATAAGTATTCCCAAGTTGCCAATCTTGTAACAGTACCTGTGGATCACAGTAGGGGGGAAATCACAGGCCTGGCACACAAATCAACAATGTGGGCATGTCCTGAAAATAAAAGGGATAGACTGGAATCCAACCAAGTTCACAAACTGCCAAAAAGATTTCTAGCCAAATAAGATTCAAAGGCCTCCTGAGATAAGCCTTGGGTGAAACACACAACAGGTGATGGGGAAAGCACAGGATGTACTGCCAGGCTTGAGTTCTCCAATCCAGGAAAATTCCCATGAAGCCTGCCCATTGGAGAGTGTAAGTAGCAGTACTCCCTTTCCTGGTTCAAACAACATAGTGAAGGTGCCCCAACTAAGGGGACCCCAGAAGTGCCAACAAGGAAGCAGAAGACAGAGTATCGAACCACCCAGCATCAGATGAACAAGAATATATGGAGCCACCTGAGTCTCTGGGCTCCAAGGTATTGGCAAAGAGGACTGCACAGCAATGTGGTGCTTAGGAGAGTCCGGGAGGGTCTTCATGGTCGCACTCCCTCAGTGGTCACAAAGATGACACGGAGTGACAATAACAATCACTGCGTGGTTCTTCTGCCCTGTCTTACACAGAATAATTGCCAAGTCCATTTATAAGGCATCACTGTTGATCCTGTCAAGTCACCAGGCTCTACGTACACTCTGTGTTCCCAAGAGTATGGTGTGTGCCATGGAATGGGTGTTAAGCTTAGGTCTCTATATTTGAACATACTGCAATCTAAAAGATGGACAAACAGACTTGGGGTTGCCAAGGGGGAGGGAGAAGAGACTAGGATGGACTGAAAGTTTGGGGTTACTAGATGCCAACTATTACATTTAGAATGGATGGGCATTGAGGTCCTACCATATAGCACAGGAAACTGTGTCCAGTCTCTTGGGATAGAACATGGTAAGGGTAATATGAGAAAAAGATGTATAACTGGGTCATTTTTCTGGACAGCAGAAATTGGCACAACATTGTAAATCAACTATAATTTTTAAAAAAATAAAAAAATAAAAGGACAAGCTATGCATAGATAAAAAAAATATCTAGAGAAATTCCATCTAATGTTCCAGCATTGGAGGGATAGTCAAACCCTAATGGTTAAGAATTCAGAGAAGAAAAAAGCAAAGATGAAGGAAAGAAATCACATAGAGAACAAAGGTCATCCTTTATAATATGGGTCTTCAGTCAGGCCCTGAAGAATAGATATCATGTAAGCCAGGAAAACAAATTAGAAACAATGTATTCTATAAGGAAAAATGACAAACAACATACATTTCCAGTGAATAGTAAAAGAAGGAAAGAGAAAGAAACTGGGGAAGAGGAAAGAATGATACTGTATCTATGGGTAATAACCATAAAGAAGGGAAGTGGGGAAAGTTCCTTCCCTCATTCATAAATGTGACAAATATTAAATGTGTACCAATCAGGCACCTGGGCACTTGTTCTATGGCCTCAAATACCAAACAAGGGCAATGGGGAGTCCCTGGATGCTAAACAAGGGATTCCTCTTACTCATTGGAACTGATGAAAATCCACAGTTTTCATACTACCAAAAAATAGGAAGATGTTAAGAGGAGAAGCACTCAGATATTTCTAGAACTCACCAGCTCATAACTGAAAAAAGAGGTAATAATCAACTGGAAAGTAATGAGGTTGTCTCTTGGGCTAAGATCTCTCTCTCCCCAACATTTCAAACTCAGTGAAGCTGACACCACAATAGCACATGCAGGGTGGGGGCCATGGATTGGTCAGGGGTCCAAAGCGCCTGATAATCATCACCTAAGGCCAAGTTCATGACATGTGTCCCCTGGGAGGTGGTGGCAGATTTTTCCCAATGCTTAATGAATGGAGGGCAAGGGTAAGAGATGCTTACAGCGAGAAACACGTAATAGATATTGCTATTTAAAACAGAAAGTAGCACTGGCTCTAAGTTAATGTTTCCTATCCAATAAAGAAAGCTAAATATCTATCGTTTTGATAGATTGCTATAAAAGAAACATCAGAGGGGCTCTTAAACACCGTGTTTCAGAGCTTCATTACATGAAATTAATCTTGAGCAGAATCTTGCACCCGATATGGCTGGTTTCCATGGAGTAGCCAGTGAGATATCATAGGCTATGCTTTGTCTGATATAGACAGAATTAGGAAGTAGCTGAGGAACAATTTCATCACTTATGCAACCCACGAGCACTGCAGGGCGGAGCAGCAGAGAATGTTTTCTGGAAAGTCTCAGTATAGCCATCTTGACCCTAAAGGAGATAGAGAACAGTTTCACAATATCCTCTAGAAAGCAACACAATGAGCATACTGCCTCATGCAGCATTATCCAAGAGTGGCGACTGAAGAGATAGCAAATCTGGCTTGGCCTGCCCAAGAAAGGGGAGACCCTGGCTGCCTCCCTCCAGACCTGTTTGAGAACTTCTGCAGAACCATTGTGTTGGTGGAATTATCCTGCATCAACTTCTCTCCTCGGCAGGAGGAACCTTAAAGCTCAAAATGAAATAAATTGAGAAGACAGGAAAGGAGAAAGATACAAAGCCCGAATACAACTAATCATGTCTGCTACAATCAGGCCTGAGAAAGAAAATGAAGATCTCCAAGAACGGAGAAATCTCCAATGTCCAAGGAACAGAGGTACTCTCTGTCAGTACCTGCTCATGCATGCAGGAGCACACCACGCACATGCTACAGAGGCTCCAGCAGCCCATGCTGTGCACCTGTTAGCAGAGACTACCAGGGATTTTCCATCATAGGAGGAACCCGGGCAGCAGACAGCGTTCCCTTAACCTCTGCATTCAAGACAGCAAGACAGCATTCAAAACTATTTACCAGGAGACACTACAAAATCAATTTCTCAATGAGTTAGGTATTTAACTCATAACATTAAAAAGTTAACCCCCCAAATTACAAAGTTTACAAAATCATGATAAAATATTTACTCAGACAAAAAAAAAATTACACCAGCAAAAACACTTCTATATTAGTTTTGATCACAAGACCGTCCTAGTCCAATTCTGCTCCTACAGTGAGAAGAGGGTGGACCAGAACAGGGCATCCAGTGAGTCACTCTGACAATACACACCATCCAGCTATAATATGGATAGTTCTAGAACTATCTTGGCTCTAAATTCCTCCAACAGGAATTCCCCCAAAAAACAAGTTTTTTTTTTGTTTTTTTTTTTACACTGTATAGCATTATCTTAGATTCTATATCTAAATGTTTCTTCTATTAATACTTTTTTTTTTTTGGCATTTTAGGGCCATACCCGTGGCATATGGAGGTTCCCAGGCTAGGGGTCAAATCAGAGCTTTAGCTGCCAGCCTATGCCACAGCCACAGCAACGCCAGATCCGAGCCGTGTCTGCAACCTACACCACAGCTCACGGCAATGCCGGATTGTTAACCCACTGAGCAAGGCCTGGGATCGAACCCGCAACCTCATGGTTCCTAGCCAGATTTATTAACCGCTGTGCCATGAGGGGAACTCCTCCACTGATGCTTTTGACCCACTTGACTGTCAGCAATACTTACCTTTCTCAACTGATCCATCATTTATTCATAAAAACCAGTTAATATGCATATACCAGGTACTCTTTTACATGATTTATTTTTTATGTATTAACATGCTGTAAGATAGGCACTATTACCATGCCCATTTGAGAGATGAGGAACCTGAGACTTAAGAAGGCAATTAACTATCTTGCCTGCAGTCACATAGCAATTAAGCGGAAGACCTGGGATTTAAACCCAACAATTTGGGTCCATCATCCCAACCCTATATGCATAGGTTTTACTTGTTCACTCCAAAGGCAGATAATACCAACCCCAACATATAATCCAGAGAGTAATGGTAAGGGGAAAAATAATCCTCTAAGTGTTCTTGGCCACACCTCTCCCCCATTTCTTCTGCCTCACTCCCTGCTTGCAGTATTCTGCAATTAACTATTTCTTTTGTTCCCTTGAAACATGTTTTTATATGAGAAAAAAACAGCCCTAAGAAATCCCAGCAAGCACAGACATGACCCCAAACAAGCAACTTGTTTATTTTGACCACGTGGGCACATGCTTAATATTGACATCTCAGCCAGTATTCTCTAGGTCTGCAGAGTTTCACTTAACTAGAAGGGAAGAAATTGATGTCACTGAGCACTTCTTCACCAGGTGCCAGGTCATATGCTCAGTCCTTTCACCTATATCATTCTCTTCAATACCAAAAGCAAACCCACTGATGGTAATGAAAGGAACCTCGTTTTTAAAGACGGGGAAACCGACTCAGAAAGGTTAAGCATCCTGGTCAAGGAGACTCACCCAGGAGTGACAGCATGCAGATTTAAGCCAAAACCTGGTCTAAAGCTGAGGCTATTTCTGCATTAGCATCCTGGGTAGTAGATAGCCTATCCTTTAAAACCAGAAACCATTCTTAGCCCTCCCCCCCCCCTTAGCAGTGAGTCTTTACAGATTTACTGGTTGTTAAATGCTACTGACTCTAGCTAATTCCCAAATTAACTAGATTCCTTTCCGAGCTTGTAAAATGTGCTACACACTCAACTTCCGAATTTAGCATGCAAGATGATGACCACAGCAGTAAGAATGGTGCAACTTTCTTGTTAGAACAATGCCCGCCTAAAAGCCTCTTTTTAATTTCTACCTTCCTTTATGAGGGTTACGTAAATGAGGACACACCTAGGATACTGCATATTAATTTCAACACAACTAATACCCAAAATGTCCCACCAATTTACTCTTCACTGACAATGTTAAAAGAAAATGATTTATGCAGATCAATCATCTCGCTCATCAAGTCCTACCCTGACAGCCAGCCTTCATCATTGCTATTTAAAAGGCACTGCTGACAGAAAAGACCGACTCTTTGATTAAGGGCCCTGTCTGGCTAACCTTTTATTTGAAGAATGATTGCCGCTGAGTGACAAATACTTTTCCATTCATTTCAAGGCAAAGATATTGACATTCAAATTCTTGATGGTTACACTGAGCAGATGCCACTGTTGGCAAGAGGCTTGAGAGCAACAGCAGGTACACCGTGGCTCTGGGGGCATGGGGGAAAAAGAATAAAACTAAAACACGCACGCAGGCACAGGCTAAAGGTTCTCAACGAGTGAAAGCTATGGGTCTCTCAGCCAGATCTCTTTCTTTCATAGTTATCAAAGAACATCTGTTCCTAGCCGTGCCCCAGTTCTCTTCTTAAAAGTGCCCTTGCATCACCTTGACCCTACGTGGAACTGCACGGGCAGCCAAGACTAAGAGTAAAGAGGAGTTGGGGAGCTCGGAGTTCCCAGTTTCTAGTATGCAACATCCTCTCCCTCTCAGTCCCAAACCACGTAATCCCAGGAGACCTCGAGCTAAAATTACTGGTCTCGAGACCTTAAGTGACCGACTACAAAGTGGAAAAAGCATTAGAAAAAAACCACCTTCCAAAAAAAGGGGGGGGGGATATTTTATTCTATCCACTAAGGAGAAAGAAGAGGGGAAAAAATATAAGAAAGAGACAGGGATTACCCAAAACAGAGTGACTGTAAAAGACAGAAATTGAGCTTAAAAATTTTTTTTTTCTAATTTGTTTTAGGTAGATTTCTACCTTGGTCAAGTACAACATCTACATGTAAATTATCTGCACAGCAGGATTATTTTGCTTATTTTTATTGCTTAAATGCAAACTATTACCTGAAAGGGAAAAGGGGAAATTACGGCTTAAGGAAGGCTATTTGTGACAAGAGCCATCAAAAAGCCTCAAGATTAATCATTTCCAGGAACAAAATGAAAATACCTCAGCAGGTCATCACTGATTCCTTTTAAATCTTGCCGAGATGCCATGTGTGGGTCTCCCAGTGCTTCAAAAGGGATAGGGTATGGAGGAAAAAAAAAAAAATACTGTAGCTCTGATCCTCTGACAAATTCCCACAGTAGGCAAGGGGAGAACACAGGGACAGAACCTTTTTCCCTGTCCCCTCAAGGTCTGGGGGGACCCAGGCAGCAGAGTATAGGAAAGGTTTTCAAGGAGGAAAAAAAAAAAAGAAAACCTGGGTTTGAATCCAACCTCTGCTACTTATTAGCTGAGGGGCCTGGAGCAAGTTACTGTCCATCCACCCCAACCCCCACTCCAGGCCTCTGTTATCCCATCTCAGAATGGGGACAGCAATGTCTACCTTGCAGAATAATTTATGGATATTCAAGATTGTATTAAGCAGCTTTCCCTTACTTTAGCCCCTTGCCCCCTCCTTCCTTCACTTCTCATCTTGGCTCACTTGTTTGTATGAGAGAGTAAACCAGGTGGTGTATGGGAAAACACAAGATGCACTGCTACCAGGCTCAGCATAGGCACTGCCAACTGCACAAGCTACTGATAAGTTACATGTTGAACCTCAATTTCCTGAACTTTAAAGGCAGGCAGTCATGGAGTTCCCACTGTGGCGCAGTGGGATAAGGATCCAACATTGTGTCTGCGGCAGCGTGGGTTTGATCGCATGCCCAGCACAGTGGATTAAGGATCCGGGGTTGCCACAGCAGTGTTGTAGGTTGCAGCCATGGCTCAGATTCGATCCCTGGCCGTGGAATTTCCATAAGCCACGGGTATGACCAAAAAAAAAAATAAAATAAAGTAAAAAATAAAGGCAGGCAGTCACAATAGCCTCCTTTCCTCACTACATTATAATGAGAACAACTAAGATATTAAAGCACTTTAAGTTTTCAATCAGTACAGAAACATTTGCTATTACTGTTGTCCTCCACAAATAGGATGTACTAACCTGTTTTGATCTTTTTTTCTCTCATTTATTTATCCCATCTACATTTCTCATGGTGAATAATATATCAACAGTCAGTTAATTAATCAAGCACCGTAACATCATCTTTATTCTTTAGATCCATTAGCAGTTGCTTCTGCAGTTGTGTCGAAGTACCATGTAGAACTTACGTTTCCTCCATACATAAACTTCCTGGAGGCTGTTATGAACGAGGCATTGGGACAAGGAGGTGAATGAACAATGCAAAAGTCAGCCACATAGAGCAAAAAACAGAAAAGGAAATGATTTCCATTTTGCTGAGTTAAGTACAGAGGATGCAACAAGGGAGGGTGTGACTACCTACGGGATTCAGGGAAGATTTCACTATGGTGATATTAGACTTGGGTCTTCAAGGGTGAGCAAGTCCCCGCCAGGTGGAAAAGGATGAGAAAGGTCATTCGGGAAGAGGGGATGCTGGATGCAAAGGTGCGGAAGCACAAGAGAGATCACATGCTCTGGCAGGAACAAGGGGACATGTAAGACAGCCTGTAGATTTACTCCTTTAGGCGACGGGGAAGTTTGAGCTTCAAGCTGCTGTAATATGGCCCATGGTTTAGACACATCACCATGATGGAAGGCTGGACACATGAACATTCGCTGGGCATCTAGCCTGTGTTAGAAACTGGAGACATCAAAATGAAAAAAATTATCCCAACACTCTGTCTGGGCCAGGAACTAGGGAGTCTTACTTGCCTTCAGGCACTAGGAGTAACTGCCCCACTGAGCAGCCTCTGTAGCTTCATGTTTAGCCTTTGATCCTACCCTTCACATCCCATTTGCTGGTGTGGGTGCCTGCTCTCCTGCATGATCCTACTATTGTGTATCTATGTCCTCTGATGCAACTTGATCACCCACTTTTGATGAGAGCTCTGTCCTTAGGCTTTGTGCCCTCCTTCCTCCAGCTAGCCTGCATGGACCAGCAGAGATCCTTGGACTACCCAACGGCTCCTGAAGCCGTGTCTAAGAAGTGGGTAGGTCCCTATTCTAAGTCCCTGCCCCTTGCTCCCTGTAAGTACCCCTGGTACAAGTGAGGCAAGGAGGATGCTATGTGTTCATCAAATCTGGTTCCATTCTCCTCGTCCTGGGAACACAGACCGCACTTCATAACCTCCCTTTACTGTTAGTTTGGGTTCTGGACAATAAAAGAAAAATGGGATGTAAGCCACTTCCAGGCCTGGCCCTTGAAAAACATCCCTCTGCCAATCTTCTGTATTAGTTTCCTGGTTTGATAGAGCACTTACAAGTTTGGTGGCTTCAAATAATAGGAATTGATTCTCTCATTTTCATAGGATATCTGAAGTGCAAAATCAAGGTGTCCATGGGGCCACACTCCTGCCAGAAGCTCCAGGGGAGAATCCCTCCTTGCCTTTTCTTTTTTCCTTTTTTTTTTTTTTTTTGTCTTTTTAGTGCCACACCCACAGCATATGGAGGTTCCCAGGGTAGAGGTCAAATCAAAGCTGTAGCAGCTGGCCCACACCACAGCCACGCCAGATCCGAGCTGTGTCTGCAACCTACACCACAGCTAACAGCAACGCTGGACCCTTAAGCCACTGAGCAAGGTCAGAGATCGAACCCACGTCCTCATGGATGCTAGCCAGGTTCATTAACTACTAAGCCACAATGGGAACTCTCTCTCCTTGCCTGTTGCAGCTCCTGGTAACTCCTGGCATTTTTGGCTTGTGACTGCACCATTCCAAACACTGCCTCTGTCTTCACATGGACTTCTTCCCTCTGTGTCTGTTTCCAAATATCCCTCTCCTTTCTCTCGTAAAGACACCAGTTCGGGGATTTAAATCTCACTCTAAATCCACTACAGTTTAGGATCCATCTCAAGATGCTTAAGGAAAGGATCCTCTATGTTCCAAAGAGTCTATTTCCAAATAAGCTCACGTTCTGAGTTTCCAGGTAGGCACGAAAGGGGGGAAGGAGGGAACATCAATATTCAACCCCCTCCACCTCCCATGCAACCTTGGAAGCTCCATGATCCAGGTGGGGCAGTCCCCGGATGGCTGAGCCAGATCGCTGGGTGACCCTGCGAAGCAGGGTTCCTCCAACACCAACCATCACTGGGCTCATAAGGTGAGCATACAAGGAAACTTTGCGGTGTTATACCACTGAGATTTCAGGGTTAATTTGTTACATCGGCAGAGCCCAGCCTGGCTTGGCTACTACTTCAAGTCTCGTGCTACAATCCAAACACTGTTTATGAGCCCAGGGCTAACAAGCAGTGTTTTCATTTAGGTTCAATTTTTGTTCAAAAGCCCTTTTAGGTTGCTCTTGCTGAGTGTCCCAGGAATTTCTCCCAGAGCTTTGCTTGGCCTGCATACAAGTGTTTGGGAGGTTTCTTGTTTTCCCTGGGTAGTGTCATTAAGCTTTGCTGATAACATCGCTGTTTTCTCTACTAGTCTCACAGCACAATGAGGTGGCCAGTGTGAGTTAGCTCTAGCTTTTATTGAGGCAGGAAAGAGGGAGAAAGGGGTCAAATGTGAATGTTTTCCAGTTACATTCATCCAAAAGGGAACCAAGAAAAACAGTAGCTAGTGTCCCTTTCTTCCACAAGTGGAAAGAGCATCAGGCTTTCAAGTTACACTGACTTGGGTTAAAATTCCCCAGTTTTTGAGTTCTGCCATAGCTCCACGGCTATGATATTTTCAATGCCACTATTTATCACAGAGCTTTAGTTCTCTTACCTTTTTTAAAAAAGGGGAGTAAGCACCACATTCTCCACGGGGTGGCTGTGAGGATTAAATGATACTAGAGATGTGTGTCGTTGAGTCCTCTGATCACAGCAGTTAGTGCATAAATGTGCGCTTCCTTTGTTCCTACGAACAGGCCAATTTATCCCCACTTGGCTCTTCTTCCCTTCTGGGGCAAGGTGAAAGCTAAGATAACATGAAACCAAGATCTTCAGCACTGGTCACAGTGACCCCCAAGCGCCTTCTCCCTTTTCTCTAGTTTACCCTTTTAAATTCCACTCATCTATTCCCTGGAAATGGCTTACAAGAGAGTAGACAGGCTGATTCATCTCTTTAACCAGCTAAGTTTTGTTCTTTAATTCATCATGAGAGTTCATTTTGGTCCTCCCATTAGACTGAAAGTGCTCTGAATGCATGACCACATCTTATCATCGTTCTGCAAATCTCACAGCACTCAGCACAAAGCCAGACTGACCATCGGTGCCCACCCCACATTCACTGACCAACTACAGAGAAAACTCAGGATGGAAAGTTCCCATGACTAAGATAGGATCTGGCCTCCAGCAACATAGATGTTCACAGATTAATGGGCTAGTGTTAGGGTTAGCTGGTGTCCTCACAGAGCAGAGCCAGGGAAGTAATAGTTGAAACATTAAAAAAAAAAAAAAAAGGATTCAGCAGAACTTGACAGAACATCGTAAATCAACTTTAATTTTAAAAAATTAAAAAAAAAAAGAAATGGACTCAGAAGAGGCAGAATTCATCTCTATTCAGGATGTCTGGTGGACCCCTCCATAAATGAATCAGTCAATAGTCTATATTTTACCCCCTTCCCAACTGCGTCAGCAAAGCTTACTCTCACAGTTGTACGAAGGCATAATAATAAATTATTGCTATCCATGGTATGGCATAAGTTATTTAATATGTACATGTTGTATATAAATTTGCAATACATATTCATACCACCTGCTTGGTACTGGGCAAAGCAGCTCTACATATTTCATCACCTATGTACTAACTCATTTCATCTTCACAATTCCATAACAGAGCTGCTGCCCTTATCATCAACTTAACAATGAACAAAAGGCAACCCAGAGTGGTTCACTGACCCCATATCACAGAACTAGTAAGTCACAAGACCAGGAGTCAGATCCCGGCAGCCTGGCTCCAGAGACCACACACTCAGCCACTAGGTTACACTGCCTCTCGAGGAGGGGGAGGGGAAGGGAAAAAATTGAGTCTCCAGACAAGACAGAACCGAGCAGAGGGGCTTATAAATTGAACCAACTCTAAAGAGACAGCCCTTCGGAGTTCCCTTCGTGGCTTGGTGGTTAACGAATCCGACTAGGAACCATGAGGTTGCGGGTTCGATCCCTGGCCTTGCTCAGTGGGTTAAGGATCCGGCGTTGCCGTAAGCTGTGGTGTAGGTTGCAGATGCGGCTTGGATCCCGCGTTGCTGTGGCTGTGGTGAAGGCCGGCAGCTACAGCTCCTGTTAGACCCCTAGCCTGGGAACCTCCATATGCCGCGGGTGCGGCTCTAGATAAAGGCAAAAAGACAAAAAAAAATTAAAAAATAAAAAATAAAGAGACAGCCCTTCAACAAAAGAAACTAGTTGCAAGAACAGAGAACTGACCTGGCAGCCACAAATATAAAAGGACAGCCCTATATAGGAGAGAGTGGGTGACAACCCATGTTAATGGTAAGGAGCCAGATGCAGGCAACCCCCTAAATGAAAGCCTTTGGTCTGCAATGGAACTAACCCACGATTAGGACCCTGAACAGCAGCATCATCTGAGGCCCTAGGAACACACAGCTCCAGCATATTGAAGACAAAGGATTTTGAAGGGGATGAGACGATGTTCAGAAAGCCTTGATGGGTCTGCTTTGAACTCCACATCTTTAATGTACAAACTGCTAAGGGCAAGAGACAGGCAGTCCCACTAGCCCCGCAAAGTTCAGCAACCTCTGCCCACGCCTGTTTACCATTCCTGAATAAATAATTTCAGTTTCCTTCAGCTTTGGTCCTGCTCCACCATGAATGGAGAATAAACCGGGGCTTCACACTCGGCGTTGTCATCAAAAGCTTAGAGGCCAATGGCGTTCTCTCCCAGGCTCTGCAGCCCTCGTGGGGTCCCCTCCGCCTTCCTTAAGCACGTCAGAATGAGCAATATTTGACGGTTGATGCTTTCATCTGTGCAGCTTTGAAAACCTCAAACGTCCTATCGGATCTACAACAAAGAGCAGGGACTTCAAGGGTTGACAGCACGGCCATAATTAAGGACGACCATCAATAAGCTGCCATGTTAAACAATACCACGTTATAACTGCTCCAAAACCAACTGTTTACCTTTCAGACATTTCTATAGAAAGGTTTAAACAGGTGCAGATAGGCAAACAGGTAACAGGAACTTTTCTTCTCGTTAAGACGGAGTGTAATGTACAGCATGCTATTCCCCATTGCTAATAGTGCCGAAATAATTTACTCTGGAGAAATTATCTCTGGCAACTGATAAGAATATGAACCCCAAAAGAGCACTGAAAATAGTCCAGGTTCACTGGCAATGACATAACAGGAAACAATTCAAAAACTACCACCTTATGTTCCTTCTGGCCCATAGATCTCAGTTTTCCCCTTTGTAAAATAAGGTTGCAGAGTTCCCTGGTGGCCTAGTGGGTAAAGGATCTGGTGTTGTCATTGTCACTGCTGTGGCTCAGGTCACTGTTGTGGCGTGGGTTCAATTCCTGGCCCAGGAACTTCCACATGCTGTGGGCGTAGTCATAATTAATTAATTAAAATAAGGAGGTTAACTTTCAGGCTTACGCTGACATACAGAAGCTTTTTTCCAATGCTAGTCCAAGAGATAGAAGAGGAAAATTCAAGAATGTCTTGAGAGAGGACCAGCATCCCCCTGGCCCCCACCATGACTCCAAAGATTTCTAGAAATCTGAGAACCAATGAACTGAATTATCTCTTCCAGGGCCCAAAACTTTATGAGTCTCAAGAAGGGGAAAAAAAAAGGGAAGGCAAGGGAGGTAAAATGCCTATTTTATTTTGAGGCCATTATGTTTTCTCACTGTTCAGTATCTAAATAATGCCGAACAGACGTGGTTCTGAGTCAAGGAATGATAAAGGAAGCTCTAAATAGCTTCTTCTCCACTTCTCCTTGAGTTTGGAGCAGAGCTAACTCTATCAGTAGCAAAGGAAAAGAAGCAAACTTAAAACAAAATATAGGTCTCTGGTTTAACAAACTGAACTGCGCAGCCCAGCCAGGTGTTCACAGCTGGATCAGCGCCCCAGTTCCCAGACAGGTCTGAGCTTTGCAGAAGGCTTGTGCCCCCACAAGGCTCTTCTGCCTTGTAATCTCATGCCAGCTTCCTGAGTACTGTGCTCATCGCATTTCCATTTCTACCTTAGGCTGGACACCTCCAGGGGTTTCTGCAGCTCTGAAAAGTGGTGTCCCTTCCAACAGAACCAGGCATATTGTCTGCTTTGAACCAGGCCAGAAGAACTGAGGTGGGAACAAGAGGGCTTTCTATGGAATCACCTAGAGATAGTTCAGGACCCACTCTAGCAGAGACCCCTCTGTCGACCAAAAAAAAAAAAAAAAAAAAGGTATAACCTAAAAGTTGAGAATTATGCTTTATTTGGTGGGCAAAACTAATTGACTTCAAGCCTGAGACGGGACTCTCAGGTCACTCTGCAGAACTGCTCTCAAGAGGCAAGGCAGGGAGTCAGGATGTATAGCAGTTTTTTCAGCCGAGACCAGGTAGTCGGAAGGTCAAAAGATTGGTGTTAATTAAAGAAAACCAGGGATCTCAAGTTCAGGAATTTGGTACTTTTCTATGTATGGGAAGGTGCAAGCATCTGGGCTTGCTGAAATCGTTCTTTTGATGCACCTCAGCTACTGGGGTCAGTATCCTGAGTTTCTCATCCTGAATCCCCTCAGATACACAGTAGGGGTGGCTATAGCTGCTGACTGCTAGATGGCAGGCATCCTGTTTCCATTCTGAGTTACCTCAAGGCTCAACTTTGGGGAGGCTGTAATGTGATGGCTGGATGGCTGCAACATCCTTTGCTTATGGATATGGTAACAATATTTTATAGTCATACCCCTCACCAAAATTTGGGAGCTTTCCTCATGTACGACTGCTGCTTATCACCTCATTGTATGATTCACACACAGTGAGGGGACCACTGGGCCAGGATCACGTTAGCTGTGTTCGAGGCCCAGCATGAGACACCATGACCCGTGTTGACCACTGGGGGATTTTCTGATACCCGAGGATACAAGACTGCTAGAGTAAGCACAGAGTTGTCACTTAGACCGCTGCAGACCAAAGATCTTAAAGTGTGCGGCAAGAGGAAAGTATCCAGTGCTGTTTGGGACAGAACCAAAAGAAAGGAAAAGGCTGAGTCTAACCTCGTTCTATAAAAATAATATGGAGAATCCTCAACTGGACAGACCCGATCTCATAGTTAGGCACTTAGGGGGGCCTCACAAAATCGCCAAAGTGCAAATCACAAAGCAAGCAGTCCACTTCTAAGGGGGTGGGGGATGTTCGGCCAGACCCAGCTGACAAGGGCAGAGCCTGATGAAAGTAGAGAAGCCACATTCTCAACCTCTTTTGAGTGAGGCTGGGCCTCAGGCCCTCCTCCACCCTTCTCGGGGCACTGATATCATTCTCAGAGCTCTGCTTCCTTCTAGCCTGGAAAGCTCCATTTGGAAAACAATGACCCTTTATGGAGAGCTTTCATCCCAGCTTAAATTCTGAAAAATCAAAGAGCCAATATGTCTGAGCCGGAGAAAGCAGCCCTCAAGAATCTGGGAACGCCGCCTTGAGTGGTTCCTATTTAGTGGAAATATCTTCTCCTTTGACTTGTCGGATTGTCTTGCTGTTTTCAGAATGAAACTGAATATAAATAAATAAAAAGAAAAGGTGTTTGAGATAGGCTACTGATCACTAGTTTATTTTCTGAGTTGAGAAGTCACACGGGTTCCCAAGCACGGTTACGTTATGGTAATACGCTCTGTCATAAATTTACTATATCCTTCTGCTTGTCTATAAAACAGTCTGCTCCTCATCTTTCTAAACTTGGCCTGGATACAGAACTTTTAACTAAAAATATCTAACAATATGTCATATCCACCAGAAGATACATGACAGCTATTTCTAAGATACACAATATTATTAATTGTTTTTGAATGGAACTGAACTGCTCTGAATCTAAAAAGTCTAAAAATGACATTTAGCCATCAACAGTTCTTGCAACATTCTATACACAAAAGAAGAAATACTAACAAGTCCAACAGTACTCATAATTTCAAAATTACACCCTTTGAAGCCAAAATGACATTAAGAGAAACAGAAAGAATGTAAGAACTTAAAAATAAAATTGCAATGCTTAAAAAGATTAAACCTTACCTTCTGATAAAAATTAAGTGTGAGCTAAATTATTTTTTTATGCTTGTGGAACTGTCAAACAATGTGCTGTCTCCTTAAACTATCTGAAGAGCTACGGCTCCAGTGTGTGGAAAGGCTCTGCTGAGCCCAGGAATAAGCTGATTTACTTCAATTTACATGATTCACTTAGAATTTACTAAGCACCTACGGAGTTCTTACTGTACTAGGCCAAAAATAATATTGCCTGACATATTGTAAACAAAGGATGTTGCAGCCATCACAACCGCCCTGAGGGAACTCAGGTTGGAGACCAAGGGGCTGCCCCCTGCAAAGAGAGCCAAGCCCTCTGCCCCTGCAGCCACCCCCAAGGGTGCACCCCAGGGGATTTAGGATGAAGAAAAGCAGGATGCTGGCCCCAGGTAGCTGAGAAACATATCAAAGGAATGATTTCAATGCGCCCAGACTCTTGCATCTTCCCAAACAGAGGAAAGCGCTAAATTCATCAATTTGAGATACCTGGTTTTAACTAACAATAATCCTTTGATGTTCCTTACTGGTCTTTGTTGCAAAAACTCCTGTATCATTCATTGACAGAACACTGTAAATCAACTATACTTTAATTTAAAAATTTTAAATAAAAGCTAACAATAATACACTCAGCAACAATCTATTTTTATAAAATTTAAGAACAAGTTGCTTAGGTGATGTAGTGTGAGATGTATCAAAAATATGTGCATTTTGAAAAATGCCTTGGCTTCATATTGCTATTTAGAAATACTTTTCTAAAATGTAAGCATTAATTTTGATAAGGAAATAGATACATGTGCAAAACAATAACTAAATAAACATTAAGAAAATTCTTGTTGGAAAAAAAACCAAAAACTCCTATATCTCCTGGCTCCTCCCTTACCTCTTCAGAGCAGTGTCTCAGAGCTAAGAGGCTGTGTCCTGGGCTTAAGTCCT
Source organism: Catagonus wagneri (assembly GCA_004024745.2). NCBI lineage: Eukaryota > Metazoa > Chordata > Mammalia > Artiodactyla > Tayassuidae > Catagonus > Catagonus wagneri. The sequence continues at coordinate 10,023,156 of PVHT021183726.1, forward strand.
TAGTTTTGTCCACTAAATAAAACATAATTCTCAACCCTTTTTTTTTTTTTTTGTCGTTTTATCTTTTTAGGGCCACACCCACAGCATATGGAGGCTCCCAGACTAGGGGTCCAATCAGAGCTGTGGCCACCAGCCTATGCCACAGCCGCAGCAATGCCGGATCCAAGCTGCATCTGCAACCTACATCACAGCTCACGGTAACACCAGATCCTTAACCAACCGAGCCAGGCCAGGGATCAAACCCACAACTGCATGGTTCCTAGTTGGATTCATTTCTGCTGCGCCACAATGGGAACTCCTCAACCTTTTTTTAAAATTAAGATTTTTTTCTATTATATTGATTTATAATGCTCTGTCAATTTCTGCTGTACAGCAGAGTGACCCAGTCATACATATATATATATATATATATATATATATATATATATATATATATATATATACACACATATACATATACATTCCTTTTCTCACATCATCCTTCATCATGTTCCATCATGGTGACTAGATATACTTCCCTGTGCTATACAGCAGGATCTCATTGTTTATCCACACCAAAAGCGACAGTTTGCGTCTGCTAAATTCTCAGCTGTTACGCTGTGCATTTTCTTCAGCTGGCTGTATCATGGAGGATAAAATAGAAGATACAGACTAAGCCTTAAAGGAGCTTACACACTTACTGCGGGACAAGAGAGGTGCACAGCATCTTCAAATAATGAAAAACCTCTTTAATTCAATATTCAAATGAAAGCTCTAGTGAGTGAGTAATCTGCACGGTTAGAGTAGGAAGAACTCAATGTGAACCGAGGAGTTGAGGTCGCCCCACTGAAAAGCTAGAATTTTATCTGGATCCTGAAGACAGAGTCCTATTTAGAAAGGTCTAAAGAGGCCCCAGTGGTATTTACTATAGAAAAGGCAGCTTCAATAAGGGCCTAAAGGTTGAGCATATATGGGGGGAGGGTGAATTGAAAGAAGTGACCCAAACAAAGGCCTGGACCTCAGGTTACCCACAACTCAAAGACACAGAAAGCATTCATCTGACTGCTTCTTGCCAGCTGCTTCTAACCCTGCTTCCCCTGAGTGCCAGGGACCCTCTCTCGCTAGGCTCACAAACCCTAACTAGAGGGACCTTGCTGGGTTCATTATCATATGAGTCAGAAACTTCCTTCCCCTGGTTCCCAGGGCTACACTCTTTTGAAGAGCCCATCAAATCAGCCAGAACTGAAAGTGGTCACTCCCTTCACCTACTTAGCATATTATAACTTTTCCACTGCAGCCTCTGTGCCATCCCAAGACCAGTGGTTCTCAACCAGAACTGACTTAGCCCCAAATGTAAGGGACATTTGGCAATATCTGGAGGTGTCTGTCGTGTCAGAAAGGGGAGGAAGATGTATTCCTCGTATCTAGTAGGCAGAGACCAGGGATGCTGCTCAGTTTCCCACAATGCACAGGGCGGCCAGCCACAACAAAGGATTTTCAGCCCAAAGTGTCAACAAGGGTGAGGTTGTGATGTAATGAGTATTCCCATTTACACTATCTTCTGAACAAATCTATTTTCAAGATGGAGCACTTTTTCTTAAACTTGACCCTGACACATCCACTTCCAGGAGGTTCCACCCAACTTCCAAGGTGCTTTCTACAGCAGAGTTGTTTGATCTAGGCAGCCCTGATGAATCTACCTGATTTGTTCCTACGCCGTAAAAGAGGTACACTGAAGAGAAGGGGTGCTCTGGCAATGAAATGTGCCCTCCACTCAAGTAAATCATAGCCCATACCTACACTCAGATAAATATGTGAGGATGTTGAAAACCTATGTATTGTGTATCCTCTGTGTTTGTCCAAAGCTAGACACCTCATGTACTTAAATTTTAGTAGGCAGGAAACACATTATCCAAGTATATGCTATTTGAGTACTTTCAGTTTTGAGTTTGCAGGGGGAAACAAAAGTCACCACAACCTGAGAAGTTTCACTTATGAACTGACCATTTATAAAACTGGTTCCCATTCAAACATCCCTCCCAAGCAGTATTCATCCTTGATGCTTATATCAACAGTTTAATCCTGTCTGATGGTCAAAGGTATATAAGCCCCCAGTGCAAATCCACTCCAAAACAAAGCAGAAACTTCTGCAAAGGGATTGGGGTTTCATGAACTCAACTGAAGTGATGTTGGAGAAATGCTCAAATCATACTCAAAACCACTGACTTCACATTCTTAGACCAACTAAAAAAAGAAAAAAGAAAAATAATACAAACAGGAGTTTTATTAGACTGACAAATATCAAAGAAGAAAGGCTCATAAATTGAAGTCCTAACTTTGCAAAAATAAGTAACTATAACAGTATGATAAAAGCAAATGAGAAATAAAAGTTATCTGGTTGCCAGTATGTAATTCTGTGAGAAAATTTATGGGAAAAAAATTTAATTGCTGAAATTGTTTTGTTCTTAGAATTAGACCATGGTTGCAATTACAAATGAAAATGTTTCTGATACTATCTATCTACCTATATTGATTTTCAGCTTTTAAAATTAAATCCCATTTTTTCCCCCAGATTTGCTATTACATTTTGCTTTCCATTTAAGCTGGTTGTGCTTAGGTGATTCTACTCCATACTAACTACCTTCATATACCATGGGCCTCTGCTGCAAGATCCTGACCACCTAAGGCAAAAGCAAAACAGCAGGACAGGCTAAATCCCTTCCCAGACCCACTTTGTTGCCACACCAGCCATTCCCAGACCTGGTGATACCTCACAAAAGCACCCAACAGCCTCCCCCCACCTCCGTCTGACAACCACAACCAACATCTCAAAAGTGGAGACCAAAAGGTATAACAAAGTCTGAAAGCACAAGTAAAAGGCCCCCCAAGATCCATACTCAAATCCTACTGCTCGTCAAATAAAATTTCAACTCCAAACCAGAGCCCAACAGACCCTAAGTAATCTGGCCCCTACCTGCCTCTTCATTTTAAACCTCCTTCAACATCTCCACTCTCTTTAAATAACCAGGAACACAGTTAGCTCTGGCCCTCAAACTTGCCAAACCATTTCATACCCAGTGGCCTTTGCTTATGATACCCTATCCATGTGGACGGTTGTTCTCCAGTTCTTTCTATTTTGATCTACAAGTATCAGTGTCTCCTCTTGAGGTGACTTTTCTCACCGGCCTACTTAAAGTACCCTCAATATTCTCTATATGTACTTAGCAGACATTGAAACACTATTTGTTAAATGGATAAAATAGTGGATAGATGGAAGAATGTATGAAGAGATGGATAGCTGGCTGGCTGGCTGGCTGGCTGGAAGGATGGAGTTGATGTGAGTGAGAGTCTTTCTATATCTGTCAATAGCCATTATCCTCTAAGGCCATTTTCCAAGCAATTGTTTCTCCTTTGGATCATTTGAGATTGAATCAGTGAATCCAGGACTAGGCAGGAAAGAGCTTGATTAAGGTCACTGCACCAACCCCCGGGGATGGTTTCCTATCATCCATTTTCTCATGCCTGTGTCAAGTCCTGCTTCCAACCCCCTCCAGTGGCAAGGCTTCCCTTCCCTCCCCACAAATATGTCCACACACTCTCCCCATTGTGAAATTTGTCCTGATTTTCCCAGCCTAAATTCCTCTCTGCTTAACTTCGCCCCATTACTCACAGCTATCTCCCTCTGGGCTACAGCAAACAACTCTGTGGAACTCACATTCTCCTCCCGGCTCCCCACATCTTCCCAATTTCACACCCTACTCCTTGATGAAACAGCATGGCATCAGCCCATTAGGGGAGTTCATACAAATGTTCTGAATTAGAACTCGGTCAACACCATCTTCACTTAACCCACCCGTCTCTCTCTCATCCATCACTCCCTTACCCCCACCCCACTCCCCCAGCCTCCTAAGGACCAATCTGGTTTTATTTTCTCATCACACAATTCTTTCAAAACACAGTCCTATGCTGGATTATCAACACCAAATTCCTGGAAGGCCACACAAGAGTCATTAGTGATGGTGGCTTCTGGGGAAGCGAGGGTTTTGGGACAGAGGAGATTTTCTGTTGATATGTTTTGGTGTTATTTACATTTTTTAACTGTGCATATACAACTTTTTTTTTTTAATTGTGGTAAGATACACAAAATTTTCCATCTCATCCATCTTTAAGTGTACAGCTCAATGGCAGAGTGAATATGTAGAATGACCTAACATTCACATTGCTGTGCAGCCACCATCACTGATACTTTTTCCATTAAAATTTCTTAAGGAAATGTTTAAAATGCAGCTCTTGATCACGTGGCTATACAAGACGAAGGATAGTACCGGAATGAGGATGAGATGCCTGGCATGAGCAACAAAAAACAAATATTAATGTCACTTAGCCATTTTTCATATATTAAAAACTTTAAAATACAGAATGACAGATACTTCATAAAAATAAAAATAAAGGAGGAAAAGGAATAAAATGAAAAATACTTTGAAAAACACGGTTTCCCACACACACATTACTTATAATAATGATGGACCAAAATAAGTATGTACGTTTTCCGTCAAGTAGAGAGAAAAGACATCTTAACAAAACAGAATTATGGCTATCACAGCAGTTTGTGAAAAAAAATTATTAGCTTTATTACTACAAAAGTCGTTTGAATAGGAGTCTTCCAGCTGTTAAATCTGATCATCAGAATACTGCCAATTTTCTCTGCCACAGTCTTTTTGTGCAGTGGGGAACTTGTTGCAATTATGGGATTTTCTCACTTCTTAATAATTCTCAGATTTGGAAGGTTTTGCTTGTAACTAACACTCCAAGTGGTGGTCATACTCTGTTCCTTTGATTTAATTTTGTAACTTCCTGGAAGTGGCAGAGATGGCCACATATGAGCATGGTGATTTGGGGTGTCTCTAGTAGCTGCACTCCAAGTTACATTTCCCCAATCTGACAGCTCGCAAGCTGAAGCAAACCTCTGAATGCAATTTCTGCAATCAAAACACTCCCTCAAGTCCCACGTGTTTCATAGGACATGCACACTTTGCCCGTCCCTGATAGGTTCCAGCTCCCATTAAGTCTGACTTCTCCTTGGAGTAAGTGTTCTTTCAACACTGATATCTCAGCTCTGAATTGCAGGCGCTGGCTGATTCAAGAAAGGCTAACTGTCTGAAAAAAAGATGTCTAGGAGACCAGTTATGTTCAGCAATTCAAAAAAATCCCCCCTAAAGCATTTTTAGTTTGCAACTCACATTGATCCCTGCAAGTTTGTTCTAAATCTCTCTCCTACCCCCACCCTTCGCACTCACTCTCTCTCTCTCTGACACACACACACACACACACACACACACACACACACACAGACACCATCACATTGTACTATAACTTAGCTGCTTTTTACACCAAAGAACCCCAAAGAGCCACCTGGCTATCAGAGTCGATACTCTGACATAACTGTAGACTTTTCTAGGTTCCGTGAGGTTAATTTAATGTAACAGACGCTGAGACTGAGGGACTGCAGTCAGAGAATAAGGAACAAAACAAGAGAAATATCTATTTGTCTGAGTTTAGCTCGAGACTCCGAAAATGGCGTGTGAGCAGAAATGGAAGATAGTAGCATGAGGTCAGGACTAACTTACTAGACTAGGATCTGGGATATTTACATTCAAATCCCAACTTCAGTGTTGACCCACTGAAGATTTTAATTTTGTTGCAACCTGACAGTTCCCTTACCCATATCAAGGGGTGGTAATTATCCATCCACTGCATAAGGTTCTTAAGGTAAGAAAAGATAATGCCACAAGAGAAATTACTAATGGTATCTATATAATAATTTGCCCCTTTTCTGTCCATCTGTGGTCTCACATATAAAGTACGACAATGGGGGAAAATGAGCAGCCCAATACTGATATCAACTCAGCTTCTAGGCCATCAGGTGCTATATGAGATTCCTATCACTGCTGTAACAAACTACCAGAAACCCAGTGCTTACAAAAAACCAGTGTATGCTCCCTCAGTCCTGGAGGCCAAAGTCTTAAAGCCGTGCCCCTGGGTCAAAGTCAAGATGTCAGCTGGGGGAGTTCCCATTGTGGTTCAGAGGGTTATGAACCTGACTAGTATCCCTGAGGATACGGGTTTGATCCCTGGTCCCAATCAATGAGTTAAGAATCTGGCACTGCCGTGAACTGTGGTGTAGGTTGCAGATCCAGTGCGGATCCAGTGCGGCTGTGGCTGTGGTGTAGGCTGGCAGCTGTAGCTCCACTTTGACCCCTAGCCTGGGAACTTCCATGTGCTGCAGGTGTGGCCCTAAAAAGGGGGAAAAAAATGTCAGCAGGTCCACACACCCACATGCCCTCTAGAATCCCCAGGGGAGAATCTGTTCCTGCCTCTTCCAGCTCCCGATACCTGCAAGAACTCCTTGGCTTATAGGCCCCTCACTCCAGTCTCCAAGGCCAGCGTCTTCCCCCTGCTCTGCTATCACATCACCTTCCCCTCTGTGCACAGGTCAGATCTCCCGCTGCCTCCCTCCTAATGACAGTTCTAATTAAATGCAGGACCAACTCAGATAACCCAGGATCATCTCCCCATTTCAAGGACCTGAACTTAATGCCACAGAAAGTAAAATTTACAGGTTCCGGGGACAGGGCCCTGACAGCTTGGGGATGGTATTTTAAAATTTACCATAGGTACCAAAGGCACAAGGTATAAAAAGATTAAGAAAAGCAGTGCACCAAACAATGTCTTAAAAATTCAAATTACTCTTTTCAGTAGAAATCACATTAAGCTTTTTGCCTAATTTACAATGGGATATGAATGAATGGCATCAGTCTTCACAGAAAAGTGCACCTGGCAGAGGACCCTAGCAGGTACACCAGAGCCTTGCACAAGGCAGCCGAAAAGCATCTGGACCCCAGGGAGGGGCTCAAAACAAAGAAGCAGACAGACTTCCCTCTCATTTCCTACCTTAGCTGAGAGCCATCCTACATACAAGCCACAAGGGAAATGAGAACCTGTCTACCAAACATCAGTCTGCAAGTTCATTCTTTTATTCCTTTCAACAAATGCTTATCAAGCACATCCCATGTACAGGGGGCTGCCCACAGCACTGGGGATAAAGCAGTCAGTCAAATGGCTACAAATGTTTCCTCTTGTGAGACCCACACCCCCGGAAGAGTTCAGTTAGTTCAAGGCAGCAACTGTTCATAGAGCACCTACTATGTGTCAGATACCTTGTTGCACATGACAGAATCTATGCCTATACTGAACTCCCTCTGCAAAAGAAAGCTGATGACATATCCAAGAAAGTGACCTGTCTCCTCGGAGGTGGATGCCCAACCCTGCAAATGATGTGCTCCGCAGCAGCCCAGAGCGCCTAGATTAGCCTCATCCTTGAGGGGACACTTCTAAGGACAGGAGTATCCTGGAGCCACCATGCTCTCCCCCCTCACCTTGTCAACCTCACGTAACGGATTCTGAGAACCCCATCCTGTCTCTCTGATTACACACCCCATGCTTCCCATGGGAGGGCTGCTTGATGAAGTGGCGTTCAATCTTCTCTCCCAGGTGATGTCAGGCTCCGCGGCATCACCGCACAGAGTGGGCACCCCGGTGGCTGGAGGAGGAGCAATTCTGAGCACGTGAAGAATGGGGAGGCAGGGGCGGAAGAGAAGAGGGGAAGGTGGCTCCTTTTCATTCTGCACGGGAGCTTCTCTGGGTCCCATAAATTCCTCTGCCCTGTATATTTCACTCAGCTGTCTAAATGAGCTTTGCTCATACAGCCACCACTGTGCAGAATCAATCATGTCTTTCCGCACAGAATGTTAATTGCATGCCTCTCAAAAAAAAAAAAAATTGGAGCATACTACAGAGGCCTTAGAAGAAATTCAAAACCCCTTTTTTTTGGAATTTACCATACGTTTTAAATTGCCATGTGAAGTAAATAGTCACAAACCCAAGCGCGATCCAGCTGCAATCCAGGTGCCTTTTTCAAGGCTGGAGAGAGAAATATTAAGAAACCTCTTCCCACTTCCATCAATTGTTCCACACACCACTTCCGGAATCAGCTGCGGAGCTGCCGGAATAAAGCAGCTCTGAGCACTCTCAGGAACTGGCGTTCTGGTTAACTCCACACAAAACAGCCCATTCAAATTAACCTGGGCTGCAAGTCTCCATTTGTATCTGGCAGAGGTAAGAAAGGCAATGCAAAACAAGGAACAGGAACAGAATCCTCTCCTCTTCCCCTTCCTTATATTCCAAAAGCAGTCAATATATGAGACTTTCCTATCATTAAAGTAAAATTCAGTAGATGAGAGACGGCTGAAAACGTCTTTATCAAGTCACCATCTAAGTGCCCAAAACTCAATGCTCAGGTCTGTTTCAGGGAATATTATTTTTTATTCTACAGAGGTCATATTATTAAACTAAAAATCTTGAGATCATGTGCTTAAAGGGGGCACAGATGCTCTGAACACACACACACACACACACACACACCCTCTTTGCAGGGAGGGCAAATTGCTGACTCCACAGCCAGAGCCTGCAAAGATCCCATTGTTTCCAAAAAAGACTGGATGGACACAGTGTGACAAGCACACTGCCTTCCACCACCAATTTTGGGAACATGTGAAAAATACGGTATGCAGCTTGCTGGTATGTGGTCCGAGATGACTCATAAATCTTCCTTTATCTCCTTCGTGGTGTTAGCAGAAAAGGATGAGTTGCTTTTTTCCATCTCATTCTCCCGTCTATCTGTCTGTTAGCCGTGCCCTTGAGCAAAGATTACTGATGCCCTGCCTTTGATATATGACACATCACCCACAGCAGCTTTTCATCAAGTGAATTAACCTGGAAAAATGCAAACCCACCTGCCAGTTGCTTCCAAACTTTGCACAATCCCTTTGTGTACTTCCTCTCTAGCGTGCATCAGGCAGGGAGGCGGCAAGGGCAAGCTCAAGAAATATGGAAAATTAAGAGAATCTAAACTGGGGGCTCTGGGAAATAACTCACTGGCTGGAATCGGCTGTTTTTGCATAAGGACTTTCAGAAGGGGTTTAAATGAAAAGCGCTAGCTAAGCCACACTTGAGAATGCTTTGCACCTGAGCTGGAAAATGCCATTTTCCCCCAGTCATTTAGCCTGTGCAGCTGGAATAATGACGAGCGCCTTGGCAGCTGCTGATGACATGGTTACAGAAACTATGTGGTGATTTCTAATCAATAATCTAGATGGTCTGAGGAGGTGTTGGGAGCAGGAAGGAGCAGACAGACAGGAGAAAGAGAGAAAGGGAGAGGCTAAGCCGGCAAAGAGAGAAACTCAAGAAGAGACAGGAAAGCGAGGCTGAAATGAATCTGAATTCCTCTGCCAGCCCCTCCTACACCTGGGGCTCTGTGCAAGAGTCACTAACAATTGGTTCCAGAAGGTTCCAAATGACCATGAAAGAGTCAAGGAAGACAGCACCTTTGAAACCTGGAAGTAACTCTTGGTCTTCATGTTCAAACAGAAGCACTTTGGAAAACATCAGGTTGTCGAGCTAGAGAACATTGCGTTGCTGAGCTAGAGAAAGCTGAGGTTCAGAGAGCGCCCCTGGCCCAGCCAAGGTCATACGGCTAAGCCAGGTGGGACCAAGGTCGGAATCCAAGCTCCACAACACCAAGGCTCTGTGCAACACAACACACTGTCTCCCAACCAGGCTTTGATTTCCCACACACACACTCAGCACCCCCATCCCCCAAAATAAACATTTATACTCAAAATTGGAGAGAACTTGTCTCATGGAGGAATAAGAAAGCCCTCTAAGGCCTCACAGTACTAGACTGGGTGTCTCTTGTTTACTCAAGTAGTAAACATATTCCTCACTCCTATCCTTGATTCTGATAATAAAGCAGTTATTCTTTTCAAGGCAACACCCACCGTGTGTGACTACTTGAAGGCTTGTGATGAGACAGATCTTCCTGTAATCTATTCTTAGGAAGCAAACTAAAACCCTAAGAACCAAACGATCAATCATAATTTCTTGTCCATACTCTAATTCCATGGGAAAGTTACAAAGACTGGGGTTTTTTATCATTGCTGTTTTGTTTTGTTTTTAAGGACATTACTAAAAATCTGTTTAGGGGAAGTCCTGGGCTCAGTATACAGGCACTCCAATCTTCCGCACCTACATTTATATTTCTGGCCAACATGAACAGATTTTTTTGAAATGGCTCTGAAATCTTTCATTGTCAAGGAAAGATTAAATTTTATTACCCACTACAGTTCCTAAGGAAACAAAGGACATTACTGGATTGTAGACTTTTCACAAATAAAACTTGAAGTGAAAGTGGTGTCTTGTAGGCATCGGTTAGTCAGAAAATTAAATTACCCAAGACACCCTTTTCCCTGAGCATTCCAGCAAAATTTGAAAATTGAATTGAGAGCAGGATAATGTATGCACACCCATTGGCTGATTGAAGTAGGATAGATCACAGCTCCCTCAGGGAGTCAGCTTCTTTGCTGGTGGGAAGCAATGAAGCGTCCCTTCCTCTGGTCAGATTACCACCGCCTGTAAGATGGTGCCTCCCTGGCAAAGACAGTGCTGGGAGGTAGACGAAGAGATGACACTGTAGTTTCTGATAAATCGGCTTATAAGTGAGATTATAGATATAGTTATCAATAAGATGATAATAACGCATGGCATTTCTTGAGGGTTTACTACATAGTGGGTATTCCGTCAACTACCTGTGTTGTATCATTTAATGTCTCCAAGAATCCTGTAAGACACATAGATACTCTCACTAAACCCATTTTACAGATAAAGAAACTGTGGCTCAGAGAAGTCAGTGCTTTGTCCAAGCATTGCAGTTGGTTAAGTCAGGCAGCCAAGATGCAAACCCAGGTGGATCCATCTCCAAAACTAGTAACATTTTACAGGGTGACTACGACCCATTTATCTGTTTACACCCCGAGTGCCTAGACTCTGTACAGCTTCATTGACATGAAAAATAAAACACGGTTCTAAAACTCACCTAGTGACCAGAAAAAATAAAGTAACACCTAAGCCCCCGTGTTGCTACTATGCCCTGCTTCGCTACTGCTTTTTGTTTAGGGTAGAAAATGGTATCCTTTAAAAAAGGTTTGCCAACACCACAGGGAATTAATTTTTGTTTAGGCTACATTCTCCTAACACACTTTGTCCTCATATATTTCTCCATGCTTAATTGTAATAAAATGTACATACCAAAAAATTTGACTACTGGAACCATTTTCAAATGTACAGTTCAGTGTCATTAAATACATTCTTATGGTTTATCAGTAATCACCACTATCCATTCTCAGAACTTTGTCAGCATCCCCAATAGAAACTCTGTCCCTATTAAACAATAACTCCCTATTCTCCTTTCCTCAACTAGTGGTAACCACTACTCAACTTTCTGTCTCTATGAGTTTAACTACTCTAGGTATCTCATGTAAATGGAATCACAAGACTCATCCTCTTGAGCCTGGATTCTTTCACTAAGCATCACGTGTTCAAGGCCATGCTGTAACAAGTATCAGAATCTCCCTCCTTTTTTAAGGCTGCATAATATTTCATTGTATGTGCATACCACAATTTGTTTTATTCATTCATCTGATAGAATTTTGGGTTGTTTCCACCTTGTGGCTACTGCAATACTGCTGCTATTTACATGGGTGTACAAGTATCCATTTATGTCCTTTTCAATTCTTTGGTGTATATACTTAGAAGTGGAAATGCTAACCAGTAATCCTACATTTAACTTTTTGAAGAATGCTCCTTCGATTTCATTTTTTTAGGGCCACATCCATGGCATATGGAGGTTCCCAGGATAGGGATCTAATTGGAACTTCAGCTGCCAGCCTACGCCACAGCCACAGCAATTCCAGATCTGAGCCGCATCTGCAACCTACACCACAGCTCACAGCAATGCTGCATCCTTAACCCACTGAGCAAGGCCAGGGATCAAACCCACAACCTCATGGTTCCTAGTCAGATTTGTTTCCACTGCACCATGACAGGAACTCCAGAAGAATGCTCTTTCAATTTCTCAACATTGCTGAAACATTTCTATATAGACAGTGAGCTCCACACAGACAAGAACCTTATACTTAGGTAACATTGGATCCTTGGGCCTAGAGCAGTAAGATTTTTCATTGAATTCTCGATGACCATTTTTATAAATATATGCATGAATAAATCCAATTCTAGTTCTCCGGAGGGAAGAACAGGACAGTACATATTTGTGGATTCGCTACTTCCCACAGAGTCCATAGTACAACTCGAGTCTCCACAGCTTCCCCACTCTCTGCTTTTTCTCTATTACAAACACACACCAGGCACAGAAATACTCTGATGCCAAGGAACATCAGGAGTCCAAAGGCAAACATCAAAATGGGTGGAAAAAACTCAATAAAGCATTATCTAGTTCACTGAAGGATCTGAGGTCTTTATCCATCACCCACATCCTTATATACCCACCCCGTCAGCAGTGAGGAGGGAGAAACCAGAAAAGGTTCAACTTTGCCCTTGCTGAGCTATTATAAAATATGGAGACAAGGCCATGGGAAAGGGGTGGTGGTGATGTTGATGGAAGGCTTTGCTTCTACCACTATTCGAATGTCAATACCTGTTTTAATTCATTAATTCATCAAGACGGTATTTTCAACACATTAAATTCAATTTCCAAAAAGAATGAGCTGACACAGTCAAATACACAGGACCAAAATCCATAGTGCGCCTCCCCAGCTGCCCTTTCCAGGCGCTCAATTCCATCTTGGGGGTCCAGGCATCCATTACTGGGCTAATTGGCAGGCCTGGCTGAGGAAGAGGAAACTCCAGCCCGCCGTCTGGGCTTTTCATTACCTAAGTGCCTTCTGACTTGAACTATATTAATGGGGCTCCAAATTTTAACTATTGATGGCTTTCAATAGGAATTTACATTTCTGTCCTCCCGGGGCCCACAAATCACTAAATTCTCACCTGTGGTGAAGACAGCCACAAGGGGGAATTGGCTTCAAAGACAGAAAGCAAGATAATATACGCACTGCACCTTCCTACAAGCAAATACACATAATTGTCTTTTCCCCCTTTTTCTACATTAAATTTTCAACTCTTTACTACATCTTTTAATGAAAGCAATGACTGAAAAATATAAACATGGATACATAATTCCCAATGAAATGGTGTAAGTGTAACTTGTAAAAACTGGATTAATGGTACAAAGCATGTACTTTATAAAAATAGCCTGTAGAAAAAAGCATTAAGCAATTACAACTCCAGCTCTGAAGGCTCCAATATTATAGGGTAATATTTCCTTAATGTTAGACTTCATTAACCCTAAAATAATCTCTCATAAATTTTGCTGATTTTTAAGGAGAAAAAAATAAATTATGTTTATTAAACTACTGAATATGTTTATGAAAACAAGACATAATCTAGTGCCATAAACTTCTTGTCTTTATCTGAATGATCAAGGAGCTCATAAATAAAATATCATATAACAAAGTGAGTGTTAAAATTCATTACTGTAATAGCTATGTTCATGATCTATTTCATTAACATTCCTCCTCTCCTTGGATAAATGGGCTTCTTAGTCTACGAGAGGAAAGCCATTTACAAGACAAAATACTAAGCCGCTTTTTCTCATTTTCCCTTATCTCTTCTATTCCTAACTTTCTAAATTAATTCTTCTCTTAAATCTTATTGTTCCTTCCAGTGTAACTCCGAGCACATTAGAGAGAGTGGAGAGAAATAGAAGCAAAGAAATGGGTCTACAGAGTATAAGTTAATTAGGGATCTAAGTGACTGGTGATGAGATTTGATGACATGGAGCCCCAAAGTGAATTTAGAAGCTTATCTTCTTAAAATATTTGAGAATAAAATACAAATGATAGAACTGCAAGAAATATTCACTATATCAAGCAATCTGCAAGAGCTTAGTAACTAAACTCTATTTCCTGTTTAACGATATATCACGGTTTCCACATACAGGATTTGCTAACTTTTATCTGTGGTGATTTTGCAGGTAATTTTTTTTTTATAGATGTGTGTATGTAAAAATACTCAGAAAGAAAAGAGAGAGCTTTCCTGTGGGTTACCAAAAATAGACAGATGTGTCTGGATGGGACTCTAAACTCACAAGTGAAATGTACCAACTCCAATCACCGAGTGGACTTCATAGCCAAGGAAAATAACAGAAAAGCAACCACCATGGTGCTTCCATGTCCTAGGCTGGTCATTTGTTCAGTCTTAATTCAACAGAGTCCTAGGATGCTACATCCTCTACCCAGATAATAACCAGAGGATGCTGTTTATGATAATAGCAGAAATTAAAACAGAATTTTACAACCGCTGAGCTGAAAGAAGGCAAAAATCCCCACACGAATATTAAACAGTGTAAATAAAAAAGAATCCACTTGTTTTTATTCCCAACTACATGCCAATTTATCCAGCCCTGATTCAGTGTAAGGACCACATTCGCACAACTCCATACGTATGGAGATAGTAAAAGGAAAACTGAAAGTCAACAAGCATATATGGAGCACTTTGCCCACATATGCAAGGGAAATGAGGTGTGGGGGGCAGCTGAAGGTGGACTCCATGCCCTTAGGAAGCTTCCATGTGGTGGACAGTCTGGTGCTTGACACATCACCATGAGATCAGTGGGGGTCCATCTGTACTGGAAGGGTAACAGTGAAGGGAGTGAGAGGTGCTGCCCAGGCTCCAGCCAGGGCTTTAGGCATGAGATGACATTGAGCTGGGTCTTCAAGAACAGACAAGATTTTGACTCTCTTAGAACTGAAACCAAAGCAGAAGGAACTGCATGGGCAAGTTTCCTCATCGCCAGCAGGAGCCTGGACCTGAGAACTTAGTTTCCTACTCCACAAACAGATCAAGCACAGATCTGCCCCCTCCCGAGAGACTGGGAGCACCCACATGCATGAGGGAAGAGAGAGCCCCAGGACTCCTGACACCCTCACACCATTTTCCCTTAAAATAAGATGTGTGGTTGCCAAAGCACCTTCTGGTGTTCACATGCCACACCAGGGCTCAATAAGAAAATTCTCTTCAAAAAGAGATGCACACTTAGGTCTGAGTAAAGTGTTCATCTTTTAAATAAAAGCAGCTGACAATTACAGAGCACTTCCCATGTCTTAGGCACAGCTCTAAGGACTATGCACACCACATTATCTCACTTAATCCTCAAAACAGCTCCACACTTACCTCCATCGTACACACACAAAAACGGTAGTGAAAGAGGTTAAGTGACTTGTCCAAGGTCACACAGGTGATAAGCAGCAAGGCTGGGATATAAACAGAAGTAGACTGATACCAGAACCCCCACTCCTAACAGTCACAGTGGCAGAGACTACTGGGCTCACAGAAACCCATTTCCTCTCCCTCCTGGGCCTAGAGCTGAACTACATTTCCCAGCCTCCCTGCAGTGTGACCACGTGGCTGAGTTGTAAACAATGGAAGGCGGGAAGTGATGTATGCTGGTCCCAAGCTTGGGCCATCCCACAGAGTCCCCTCCGTATGCTCCCTCCTCCCCTGCGTGCTGACTGGGTTGAAAAAAAACCACCAGCAGACAATTCTGAGGCCCTGGGTAACAGGAAAGAGGGCATTGGAAGGATGATGGAATTAAGTAGGAAGAGTCTGGGTCCCTGAGTCACTGTGTGGAGCACAACCAACTTCCACCCAAATGCCAGTTGGATTTTATGTGAGTAAAAAATGAATTTATATTGTCTTAAACCATGGAACTTTAGTTACAGCAGCTAGCCTACTCTGAAACATGACACAAATCTGCCTCCTGAATCATTCCTCTTGGCTTCACCCTCTAAATGACTGAAAAAGAAATTTCAGGAGTTCCTCTTGTGACACAGCAGAAACAAATCCAACTAGTATCCATGAGGATACGGGTTCAAACCTTGGCCTCATTCATTTGGGTCAGGGATCTGGCATTGTTGTGAGCTGTGTACGTTGCAGATGTGGCTGGGATCCTGCATTGCTGTGGCTGTGGCATAGGCCTGCAACTGCAGCTCTGATTCAACGCTTAGCCTGGGAACTTCCATATGCTATGACTGCAGTCCTAAAAAGCAAAAAAAAAAAAAAAAGTTTCAGAGTCATTGCCAATAACGTTGCAGTCTAGCAAAGTAATGAAGAAAAGAGTCTAGAATTATACGAACCAGAGTTGGAATCTAGGTCCTACAATTTACTAGTTCTGCAACCTTGGGCCAGTTATTGAACATTTCTCTGCCATGGAGTCCTATGTATAATTCTAATGAGATTGAAGGGAAGACCTGTATGTAAAGGACTTGGAACAGTGATAGGCACATAGAAAGTACTGGATACTACTATCCTCATTATTCTGTTAAGTCATTTAGAAAATGAACACTTGTCTCAGTCAGGATTATGTTCACCTACAAAGAATAAAAAATATCAATGGCCTAAGCAAGTTATAAGTTTTTCTCTCTGGTACACAAAAGAAGTCCAAAGGTATGCAGTCCAGGGCTGATATGGAAGCTCTAAGAAGTCATCAGAGACACAGTTTCCTTCCAATTCTGTTCTCTGCCATCCCAAGCATGTGGCTCTAGTCCCCATGATCCAACATAAATGCTAGTGTTCCAGCCATCACTACCAGTTTCAGGCAGCAGAATGGAAGAAAACAAAAAAGAAACAACTTATTCCTTTTAAAACAACTTTCTCGAAGTCCTCCATAATACTTTCACTTAGCAATATGTCCACCACAAGTTCCTAACTATAAAGAGGAGGAGGTGGCAACATACACAGTTAAAAAAAACAAGTTTTTCTTTTTTTTTTTTTTTCAGTAAAAGGATTGAGGGAATCAATATGGGAAGCAACAAGAAGTCTCTTCCCCAGCATAGGAATCAGTAAAAGCAAACAAGCTACACTCCCCATTCAAAGCTCTGGTCAACCACTTAAAAAAAATTCCTTTAGAAAGCAAATACCCAGCACATGCCACTGCAGTTTCGACTCTTGCCTCTCTACAATCTTTTCTTCAATACCAGCCAGAGTGATATGTTAAAAATGTAAGCCATGCCCCCAGTTAAAACCCTCTAAAGACTTTCCATTGTAAATTGAATTAAGGAGTATGGATTTATTTGTGGCAGAAGGTCCCATCTGGACCAGATCTACGCACCTCTCTGACCCGACGGCATGCCATGACTGCTGCTCCCCCCAGCAAAGCCAGGCTGGGCTTGCTGCTTCAGTGGTCATGCTGTGAACACCCTGCTGGCACCTGTCTAGAGTCTCAGCACTGTCTGTTCCCTTGACCTGAATTTCACCTCTCCTGGATCTTCCTTTGATTGGCTCCTTGATGTCACTCAGATCTCAGCCTTCAACACCATGGTATCAAAGCCTTCCCTGACCCCACCTCCCCCGGCACACCCTACCTAACGTACAGCTCATCACCCTACTTTAATCCTCAGTCTAGCACTTATCACTCTGACACTGTCTTGTTTACATGTCTCTTTCCTTATTATAGTGCATGTTCCCTTTAGAGGAAGGTCCATCTTATTCACTGTTCCAAAACCTCTTCTAACCCCATCCACTCTAATTCCTAATTATTACTTAAGTGAACATTCAAACAGATATTTACTGAACACCTACTGTGTGCCAGGCACAATGACATAGTGACATAATACTGCCTCAACCAATACGCACTGTTACTACCTAAGCTGACCTTACCAACAGGGACATTTCTGTTTGAATGATGTTCTTTTAATTAATAGACTTTAAGATTCTGAGCCCCACCAAATGAAGTTCAAGGAGTCCAGCAAAGTAACATTCTGAATCTGTGTTTTTTTTTTTAAAGTAATGTATAGATTTTATTTATTTATTTTTTTTTTATTTTTTTATTTTTTTATTTTTTTATGTAGAGCCACACCCGCAGCATATGGAGGTTCCCAGGCCAGGGGTCTAATAGGAGCTGTAGCTGCTGGCTTTCGCCAGAGCCACAGCAACGCGGGATCCGAGCCGCGTCTGCAACTTCACCACAGCTCACGGCAACGCCGGATCCTTAACCCACTGAGCAAGGCCAGGGATCGAACCTGCAACCTCATGGTTCTTAGTCGGATTCGTTAACCACTGAGCCACGAAGGGAACTCCTGAATCTGTGTTAACAGGTGGAGAAGAGGAGAGACAGTTTTGATGTCATCCAGAGATGCCCAAAGCGAACAGCAGCAAGAGAATTTAAAAACTTGCCCAGGAGTTCCCATTGTGGCACAGCAGGTTATGAACCCAACTAGTATCCATGAGGATGCAGGTTCGATCCCTAGCCTTGCTCATTGGGTTCAGTATGTGTCATTGCCATGAGTTGTGGTTAGGTTGCAGGCACAGCTTGGATCCCATGTTGCTGTACTGTTGTATAGGCTGGCAGCTGCAGCTCAGGTTTGACTCTTAGGCTGGGAACTTCCATATGCTGCAGGTGTGGCCCTAAAAATAAAAAAAAAATAATAAAGAAAAAAAACCTGCCCATGGGGTCAGGAACATATGCTGGCCCTGGACACAACCCAATATGTTTTTTTAAAGGACAGATTCATACCCACAGATGTCCTCTGTAGGAAATCTAGGGAGTACATGTAGGAAAAGTCATCCAGCAACAGTCTGTGGCTCCCATGGACTCTGGGTGGATGTGATGATGTAGCCAGAACACTCAGAAGTCACTCAGAAGTGGTGGCAAGTCAGAGAGAGACGGAGAAAGTGGGTGGGGGACAAAAAGTGCATGCTAGCTGGATGAGGGGAAACAGGAGAAAAAAAAAGAGAGAAAAAGGGAAAACAAATCAAAGAAAGAACAGCTATTAAAAACGCTGAGTTGAAAATGTTTCAGATGGCCTCTGACATCTAATAAGTCATCTGTCTTTCTCAATACAGAAAAGTCATTACTTACTAGTGAACTAATACCAGCAACTCTGACAAGTAAAAACAACAAAGCCCATAAAAATATAAAAGTTCACCCCTTGCAGTTAGGCGAAAAAAAGAATGTATTCAATTTTTCAGATGAAAACCATTTGAACTGACTGAATTTATTGTAATGCAACTTGTATTACATGTTGGGAAAATGAAAAGGGAAAAAAAAAAACAGCCCGTCTTCACCTTTTCCTTGGAAAACAGAGTACAATACATTTTTTGAGAATGTGAACTCTTCATAGAAACCAGTCATAAATATCAAGATGGCATCCTGGCTACTGGCCATCCATTCTCATAACAGAGGCATGAATTAATAGTGCCATCTGCCCTACCCACTAGGACCCCTATATAACTACCTCCTCAGAGGGTATAACCTGAGCCTAATATTCAGCATGAGAAATACAGTTCAGATGAAAAAGAATTTGAGAGATACTAGGCCAACCAGAGGCATGGGAGGATTCCTCTTCCCTGAGACAGGCTGGAAGCAGGAGCGTGCATAACCAGACCAGGTAAAATGACAGCACAAGGATGTCACTGAGGGCAAAAAGAGCTTTGCCTTCCCAGAGCCACAAATGTCATTACCATCCTAGGACTCATCTTTGATTCCTCTTTCCTCCATCCCTGCAGCCAGTCCGCTCCCAGCACCATGATTATAGTAAAAACACAATCTGAGTCCTTCTGCTTCCTTCCACATTTAGTGCCCACTCCCTAGTTCACACCACCACGTCCACCTGTGAGGCTCCTGCAGAGACTTCCTCCCTGGACCCCCAGCTTCTATCCTTGCTTGCAGAAGCCATCACATTTTTTAAAAACCCCAATTAGCTTCAAGTGACGGATGAATGGACTAAGAAGATGTGGTACATATATACAATGGAATATTACTCGGCCATAAAAAAGAACAAAATAATGCCATGTGCAGGAACATGGATGCAACTAGAGATTCTCATATTAAGGGAAGTAAGTCAGAAGGACAAATACCACATGATAGCACTTATATGTGGAATCTAAAATACGGCACAAATGAACCTATCTACAAAACAGAAACAGACTCATGAACATAAAGAACAGACTTGTGGTTGCTGGAGGCAGGGAGAGAGAAGTGTGATGGATAGGGAGTTTGGGCTTGGTAGATGCAAACTATTACATTTAGAATGGATGAGTAATGACGTTCTACTGTACAGCACAGGGAACTACATCCAGTCTCTTGGGATAGACAATAATGGAAGATAATATTAGATAACATAAGAATGTGTGTGTGTGTGTGTGTATATATATATATATATACACACACACACACACACACACACACACATACATGATGGGTCGCTGTGCTATACAGCATAAATTGATTCAACACTGTAAATCAACTATACCCTAATAAAAAATTAATTTGATTTAAAAAAAAAAAAAACCTGTGGACAGCTTCCCTGGTTTCCCAAAGCAGGTAGAATGAAACCCTAACCCCTTACTAGGCTCCCCCATCTCCATGACTGCTCTGGCCCCTTCTCCTTCTGCTCCCCACATTCCTATTCCTTCTGCCCAACTCTCCTCTCCTGCGCTTCTCACAAATGTCTCCTCACTACTCAGCTCACCACTCAAGAGTGGCCTTTCTAAAGAGGCCTTACCTACAAGTGTGTCAAAGTCTCTCTCTAGTCCATCTCCCTGTTTTATTAGGACCAAAGGAAATGGTCTCACTTACACGCTTTTATTTATCATCATCTTCCCCAACTAGAATGTCAATTCCCCAAGTGTAATGTCTCCATCAGCCCTGTCCATGGTGCATGCCTAGCACTCCAACTGCTCCAACTAGTGCCTGACGTGTAGAAGATGTTCAACAAATGTCTGTCGAATGAATGGATAACTGAGATGACAGGGTGATAAAGATGAACAGGTCTCCAGATTATCCAACTTCCTGCTCCACCGCTTTTACATATGGAAAAAAGGACCCACAGGACAAGAGTCAACCCAACCTTCCGTCACAGTTAACACACAGCATGCTGCTCTCATCCTACACCACCTATGCCATTTTCCTATTGCCAAGGGCAGGGGATGTGAATCCGATACAATCCCAGACCACCCCTAACAAGTCAAGAACAGCTCAGAAGTGGAGGAAGAACAGTATACACTTAAGAGAGCAGCAGAGGTACGCTGGATACAGATGCATGGCAGCTAAAAGTGACTATCTTACCACACAACTCAGACCAGAACTGGTCTCAGAACTGCAGGTGTGAATGGACCCAAGGCCAACTACAGAAGCAACACATCTTTTAAAAGCACATCAGAAGAAAAGCAGGGCATTATTTGCATACAGGCTTTCTCGAACAACATCCTGGAATGTCCACCCTAACACAGTGTTTACAGAGAGAGGTGAGAACACACCCAACATAAGGGCTCTGGTCTGAGCTCTGCTTCTAACTTGTCCTGGTTCACTGCTTCACCTCCCTGGGCCTCAATCGGAATTAAATCAGCTTAAGCTAGACTTGTGTCATGATTCTACACTCGACCTGGCTATACTCAGGTTTACCACACATACTCTTTACTGAATATCCTGACATCAAATATATTTTTAGAAGAAACTTCATATCATCTCCAAAATGAAAGCCAGTATCATTTGATACTCAAAAGAGACACACACACACAAAGACAAAATTCTATTATGAAATTCTAGCAAATGCTCTTTGTTGAGTCCTGAAGGCTCTGAGCCTTAGACCTGATCTGTGTCTTAAAAGAACAATTTATCAAGTGTTAGGAGGGTACTCGGAGAGACCAGCACCAAACTGGTACCTTTTCCTAGATGTAATCAAAAGGACTGCAAGTAAACTGAAAAGGGATTAACACTGTTACTGTGTGAGTCCACACTGCCCAGGCCTTGTCTGTGTGCCATCTCAAACCATCCTGCACGCCACAGCTAAGAAGCATGGTTGAGCACATAATCTTGGAGGCCTCCACTAATGTTCTACCACTCTGTGACTGAAGACTGGCAAAGTGACCCATGTGATAAGAGAAGTAATGGATTTCCTAAGGCTGCTAAGGCTGAAAGACGATTTCTCAAGACTAAATGAGAAACAAAGACCATTGCGGGAGAGTGGGTGAAGGAATGCTGGTGAAAATGACCACAGTAACAGCCACCAACATTTATTTGGTGCTTACTATGGGCAAGGGGTCGTAAGCAATTTAATCTTCACATCTTTTTGTTGAAGTAGGTACATTTATTTTTTTAAATAGACTATGGTATAACTAATATACAAGTGAAAAGACTGCACATTTCAAGTAAACAATTTGATGAGCTTGGACAAATCCATCCATACCCATGATACTATCAGCACAATCAAGGTAATAAAAATATCCACCACCTAAAAGCGTTTCCTTGGGCCCCATTTCTGATGCTCCGAGGTAGATACAACTATAATTCTTATTTTGCAGACAAAGAAACAAACTTGGCTAAGAAAACAGAATGTTTATTATTTGTTGTAAAACAAGTGACATCATTTAAATTTTTCCTGAACATTTTTGCCATGACCCACAATAAGACTCTGTAGGTTAAACCACATGAAGTCCCAGTATTTGACTTTTATCTCAAGAAACAGCAATTTCATATATTCAATCTAGTTCATTTTACATTGGAATCCAACATACAAAATACACACATATGTACATATACACACTCAGAGTACATTCTGATATGTATATACCTGTGTGTGAGTATGTATATCTATATGTGTGTGTGTGTGTGTAGACATATATATATACACACACATATATATATCTAGTACAAAAACTGCACAAGCCAATATTTATCCTAATTATGTGCCATAATTATATCTTTGAGGCTCTATTTTATTTTAAAAGATAAAAACTATATTGAACATCTTAAAAATTGAATTCAGATATTCTGTTCTGTTTTTTATAATGTTGGTTACAAGCCACTAAATTGATTTTACAGCTCACTAACGAGATGCAACTCCCAGCTTGAAAAATACTGAATTAAAGGACTCTAATCATAATCAAGAAAAGGACAGAGTGACCTTGAGATAGATGATGGTTGGCATTTCATGGCACGTCTCCAAGCTGCAAAGCAACGAGAAGCACAGGGCCTGGCCCTAAATGTCTGCTCAATGAGGAGAATCTCTACAACTGGACTGCAAGGGTAACTACCTTGTCAAGGAGTCTAAGAGTTTAGTTGTGTAAAAGAATAAAGGAAAAACAACTTTGATAGATGCCTAAATTTTTCCTAAATTGCTAAATAACAGTAAAGGCCTCTATTTCAATATTTAAAAATGAAGATAGAGAGCAGAAGACGGTTTCAAAATTGAAGGTGGGGAAAGGATTCAGAGCCTAAGGAAGAAGACGATATGGGGTGTGACTCAGTTTTACCCGAAGTCTTAAGCATAACAATATTATTTACCTCTTTAAATCACATTCATGATTCACTTTGGAAAAAATTACGTAATTTAAAAATTCAGTCTTAATAGCAATTGAGTGTAGTGAAGCCAACACTAGGCTCTGAGGCTCTGCAGACCTGTCATCTACACAGTGAGTCCAGGAAAGCTACCTGACTTCTTGCAACTTCGCTTTCTTCTAAAGTAAAACAAAGGACTGGATTCTGAAGTGTCCTCTACATATAATATCCTAGGACCCTATGACCATGAAGTAACTGGTGGTGATTTTCAGATCATTTTAATAAAAAGACACTGCATTCCAAGATTACCCCAATGGTGAAAACTCCCAGTTTGCTACATACAAAGTCAGACCAAGCCTAGTACTCTCACATGACAGCAACTCAAATAACCCCAGTGTACCTCCTTCAGTGGAAGCCAAGACACTCAGTTTTTCATATTCCCTCTCAATTCTGGCCCCTATCGTATTTCATGAATTATAATTTTATGTACCATATTACTTTTTTCATGTTAACCAAGTGCCTTTCTTGGAGTTTCCTTCTTGAGTGTTTTCAATGTAAAGGCAAAATTTATTTGAATAAAACCATAATTAAATCTCTTAGTGGCTTTATTTTATTTTAGAAGATAGGAATTATATTGAACATTTTTTTTATTGAACTGTCATTTTATCTTAACTGTGGCTTAACCTCGTAATTTCATTATTTTTTCTAAACCTACTTTACAGCTAATAAAAGAAAGATATGAAAAATTAAATTACATAATAAAGCATGAAGCAAGTGTACCTATCATGA
The DNA here is from genome assembly GCA_004024745.2 of Catagonus wagneri. Taxonomy (NCBI): domain Eukaryota; kingdom Metazoa; phylum Chordata; class Mammalia; order Artiodactyla; family Tayassuidae; genus Catagonus; species Catagonus wagneri. Next base: position 10,047,232 of record PVHT021183726.1, read on the forward strand.
GACTCTCAGATGGAAAAACTACCATGAACTAATTTACACTGTTGAAAAGCGTTTTTTTTTTCACCCATGTTAAAAAAAAAACATTAAATAAAAAGAAGAAACCTCTTTAAATGGAGTAATAAATCAGCCTACTCTAATTATTATAGGTATCTTTTAAACCAAAGTTAAATTATCAGAATGAAATGCTAGCTTTTCAATCACAGTAGAAAGAAGAATCAACCCCACAAGGTCTCTGTTGAAGGGATTTGGGAAAGAACTACTCCTATTCCCTCTTATCTCATTTTCAAAGCATTTAGTTTTCAACTCTAATATTCTTGTTTTCCTTTAGTTTAGGTCCTAAATGCTTCCTTCCTCCATAAAGGCCATATTAAAATATAAGTCCCCCACCCCCACCCCAGGTATAGCACCCGTGCCCTGCAAAACACCTTTACAGATAAAATATTTTGAAAATGACTGATGAAGTACATTTGTGGTGGCAATTCTCTGGACCATTAGGAATCCAGTGAGCAATACCCTCATTCTAGGATCATCACAACTCCTGACAAATATTTGTAAGAGTCTCTGTAAATAGGACCAACCCTTGCTTCAGGTCAGAAGCTACAAAATAGGTGTGTGTGCTCCCCTAATTTACACTTGGATTTTCCTGAGTCCTTAACCAAAGTTCTGAACTTAGCAAAGACAGCAAGTAATCCCTTCTTTATAGGAATTTGGACAAAAACTATTTTGTCGTCTTACTAGATTTACCCCTAAGTGCAGTGAACAAAGACCACCAAATTAGTTGCAGGGACAGCAGTGGGTTGGAATTTTGCTATTTTTAGTTGATTTAAATCAAACACCTCTACAAGTTTGAAATTAAATCACCTATTTAATGACCTCTCAACTAACTTTGGTGGAGCATTTACACTGTATAAAACACAACATGGCTTTAGGAACAATGAAAGATACCAAAAGCATTAAACATGCTCCTGGTTCCCAAGGGAAGAATTGATAGCCTAGCCGGTGGCAAGATGTTAAAATGCAAAGAGGCCTAATATAGCATCTCTAAGGAGAAGAAACCTGCCCGATAACTGAACAAATGCCTTAACCAAGTGATGAAGTTAACATCACCAGGAAAAGCCGAGCTGATATTACGATCTCTTAAGATACTTGGACAATACCACAAAAGGTGGTATTTTTCCCCCAAATCCATAACCCCCAACTAATCATGAGGAAGAAGCCAGACAAACCCAAGTCGAGAGACATTCTACAAAATACCTGACCCGTACTTAGCAAAACTGTCAAGATCATGAAAAACATGAAAATGGAAAGGCTGAATTGTCACAGACTAGAAGAGACTTAAGAGACAGGACAGTTAGATATAAGCTGGGACCCAGAATCAGATGCTGGAACAGAAAAGGGCATTCACGGAAAAACTGGCAGAATCCAGATAAATCCTGAGGTTTTAGTTGATTATGTTCCAAAGTTGTTTTCTTAAATTTGACAGATCACTCTGGTGATGTGAAATGGTAACATCAGGGGAAACTGAGTTAGAGGCTTACAGGGACTCTGTACTAACTTTGAAACTTTTCTGTAAAAGAAATTATTCCAAAGTTTACTACAAAAAGAAGTCAACTGTGTTGCATGAGTTTCACCCCAATTAACACACATGCATGCACGCGCACATGCGCACACACACGCGCACGCTGAATAAAAGATGTCAAATGGTACAGGGGTTTTAAAACACAACTTTTACCTTCTGTCTTAGGAAACTGTCAATACTTGACCTTTTTCTTTTTTGTCTTTTTGCCTTATCTAGGGCCCCACGCGTGGCATATGGAGGTTCCCAGGCTAGGGATCTAACAGGAGCTGTAGCTTCCGGCCTTCGCCACAGCCACAGCAATGTGGGATCTGAGCCGTGTCTGCAACCTACACCACAGCTCATGGCAACGCCGGGTCCTTAACCCACTGAGCAAGGCCAGGGATCGAACCCGCAACCTCATGGTTCCTAGTTGCATTCGTTAACCACTGAGCCATGATGGAACTCCAGACCTTTTTCAACCTACAAAGCAGCATTTTCATATGATTCAACCTAAGACATAGCTGTGGGCTGGGAAGACCTCATGATGAAATGGAACTTATCTAGGCTGGGAATGACAGGAACTAGAAATAGCAAGAAGGACACACTGAAGAAGAAGGGGACAGAGGTGGTAACATATGTGGTACGCAGGGAAAGGCGAGACATCCACTTGTGCCTGTAGGCAGGAAAGTGACAGAAGATACGCTAGTCAAGAAAGACGATGAATTTTAACACCTAACCAAGAGTGACCAGGAACACTGTCACACACGTCACAACACACATCACACATCTGCTAGTGACCAGGAGCATCCTCTGGTCAGCAAACTGCAGCCACCGGTGACACTGAGCCATGAGCTGGTCCTGCTGCCCTGGTGCCTCATTTTTCAGCCCAGACTGAAGCTCTAGCGCAATGGAAAGCTCTCTGAAGTACCAAGGGGCAGATGAAGTCCTCACGGCAGCTCTGCCACGAACGGGCTGAGAATCCCTCAGTCAGCCCCTGCTTCTGCCTCTGCCTCGATCTCGGATCCCCACCCCGAAAAGGAGGGGAGGTGGAGGACAGTCTCCAAGGCCTCTTCCAGCTAGAAAACGTTACCTCTTGACACGGGATGAAATATGCTTTCTGGCGCTTGGAAGCAACATGTGGTTCACTCGAGGAGAGAGAATGATGCAGGTCTGGGAAAGCAAAAACACTGAGAATAAAAGGACTGTGTTTTTATACACAAGAGTCTATTCTTTTATGATACATGTCTAGACCCCTCTAAATATTTAAACAACAATACTGTACCAGTATGAAAACTCTCTAAATCAGGCTCTGTGGTTAAGGAGGATATATGAACAGATGTGATCTTATTAAGGCTCTAATGTAACTCACAAACAATTTGTCATATCTGACGGGTATTGTTAAATTATGTCCACCTGCCAGAGGCAACCAGAGAAATTACCAACCGCCTTTACTCTACCTCTACTCAAAATTCCCTAAAAAGCTCCTGTAGATGTGTCTAGGATATGTATTTTTTAAAGCAGTAACCTAATTGTCACCAGCACATAACAGCCAATGTCTCACAATTCCTTTTCATGTATATTTTATTTATTATGGGCCCAACTGTTTCAACACCCTAGTGGTTCAACTTTAATGTAGCTCAGGAAACCCCCTATGTAATATCACAAAATGCTTAACATCTGTGAAACTTGGACCCAAAAATGTTCCAATTTTTTCTTTGATTTGGGAGGGGGAGATGGCGGGGGGGTTGCCATGCTGGCCAAGGTTTTCATGAACAACTCGGCTCCAGCTCACAGTTTTTCTTTATTGCCTCACAGGCAGGAAGGATATTTAGGGGTTTACCTTACTAAATGCTCAGAATTATTTCACACGATGAGCACCATGCCGGCTTGGAGTCAGTTTAAAAATAAGCCCACTTCCTTTCCTTTCTCTAAATATATGCCTCATCTCTCCTTCTTGCATTACAATATTTTAATTAAATAAAGCAGTGAAAACAGAGAGGGGGGAGAAATAAGTGTGAAGCATGTGGCATAGTTCCCAAGCTATTTCAAAACCTCTCCGAGCTCTTTGGTCTCCAGGGGTGTTTGAAATATTCCTTATCCTAACCTAAGGAAAGGATGAAAAATTGATCTCCTCCAAACTTCAAATACTGCCTATTTCTCCAACTCCAGACTGCGGGAAAGAAAGGCAGGCTGAGCAGGTACCAGGCCAAACAGGAAGCAGTCCTCAGAGGGGCCAGGGCTCATCCCAGGCAGCTGCAGGGGCAGTGTGTGTGCCCAGAGTCACTAGGAGAATCGACACCAGCTCTACTTCTGAGAGAAATCAAAGCAAATCCTAGAGAAACTGAACATGGAGTCAGACTTCTGTAATTTGGATTACATGGGGGGATGGCAGGGTTGGATCAGAACAAAGCCTTAGAAGCAAAGAGCTTTTTTTTGGTTTTCATTTTTATGGCCATATCCGCGGCACATGGAAGTCCCCAGGCCAGGAATTGAATCCGAGCCGTAGCTATGACCTGTGCCAGAGCTGCAGCAATGCCAGATCCTTTAACCCACTGCACCGGGACAGGGATTGAACTAGCACCTCCTCAGTGACCCAAGACCCTGTGGCCTGATCCTGAACCCACTCTGCCGCAGTGGGAACTCAAGAACAAAGAGGGTTTTTTTTTGGCAAAATGCAAGTGTAGTCATTACAACATTCACCCCAGCCCATCTGTCCAGCTTCCTCTCTCAGCAGCCTCCTCCCGGCTCCGTTGTGCATGAACCAGTGAGCTACACACGGCGCTCCACGCAGACTATAAACCTCTCCATCCTTATGCTCCCCTCCTCCTTTTATCTGAAATGCCCCATCCCCAAGGACCACCTGGTGAATCCTTTCTCAGTTTTCAAGGTCCCACTTCAAATGTCACCTCCTGTACAGAACAGCAGGGATCCCACACCACTTTGTGTACACCTATAATATAGTAAAGTGGTTCTCACCCTGGCTCAGTGGTATTAAAATCACCTGAAGGGCTTCTGGATCCAACCTCTATCTCCTGCCCCATCTCTCCAATTCTGATTGAGTGAGGCTGGGGTACCGCCTGACTGTTTTTAAAGCTCCCCCGGTGTTTGCATCACACAGCCCAGGGTGCACACCGTCGGTATGCCCTGAGTTACCACGCTGAGTTCCCTGCACTCCAAGCAGAGTGAATCCTCAACAAAAGCTTGCTTTCGGCGAGGATGGAGGACGTGGATCCTTCGAGATGCTTCTCTAAGAATAAAATGTCATGTGATTCCTCATCCTCATCACCAGTGCACCTCACGCCCATCTCCACAAGGGGGAACAGGTCTAATCAAAAGTGGGGAAGGGGAGTTCCTGCCGTGGCTCAGCGGGTTAAAACCAGACCTAGGGTCCGTGAGGTTGAGGGTTCAATCCCTGGCCTCACTCAGTGGGTTAAGGAGCCGGCACTGTTGCAAGCTGCAGAGGTATGTTGCAGATGTGGTTTGGATGCAGTGTTGCTGTGGCTATGTTGCAGGCCCGCAGCTGCAGCTCCGATCTGATCCCTAGCCAAGGAATTTCCATATGCTACAGATGCACCCTAAAAAAAAAAAAAAAAATGTGGGGAAGGACACCTGATTCCAGCTCCACTTGACTTCCCACCATTTCCCCAACACAGCAGGCTCTTTGCCACGTTTATGCCCTCACCCCTTCCTCTGAATTTGGTCCAACTATGTGCCCGGCTTGAGGCCTGCTCACCATTTCCTCTCTTGAAGGCTTCTCCTGCCCACTTCAGCTCGCCGGGGTTTACCTTCCCACTCCATGCCTCTTTACCCAGCACCTGTCCTCAAGTGCCTTGTGGGTTAATGATCTCATGGTATGAGCGCACATGTATGAAAAGCTTTGCTGTGGAGAGTCAGGAAAGTGCACCTTACACAGAGTTTCACCTCCTGCCCATGTGGCCAGACTGGAGGGACAGCAGGCACTCCGCACGTATTTGCTGAGAGAACCCACCCAGAGCTGGCCTCTTCTTTCCAGGCCAGACTGTGGGATCACAAAAGAAAGATAAAGACCAAGAATAGGGAGTTCCCATTGTGGCTCAGTAGTAACGAACCCGACTAGTATCCATGAGGATGTGGGATCAATCCCTGGCCTCGCTCAATGCCTTAAGTAACCAGCATTGCCATGAGCTGTGGTGTAGGTGTCAGATGTGGCTCAGATCCTGTGTTGCTGTGGTTGTGGCTGGCAGCTACAGCTCTGATTCAGCCCCTAGCCTGGGAACTTATATGCCACAGGTGCAGCACTAAAAAGCCAAAAAAAAAAAAAAAAAAGCTAAGAATAGTATTGCTCTAAAAATCCACACCATACACATCACACCAAAGTCACCTGTGGTGGACAGAATTCTAAGGCAATCACCATAAACTTTGCCCCATGGAGCTACTTCATGATTATGTTATGTCACACGGCAGAAGGGATTTTGCAGATAAGTTTAGGCTACTAATCAATTGGCTTTAAGAAACAGAATTAGTTGAGTGAACCTAATCCAATCATGTGAGCCCCCCATACACACACACATTTTTTTTTCCGAGGAGCAATTTTCTGGGAAGTCAGAGAGACTCAGAGTGTAAAGTGGCTCCAACAGGAGAGAAATACCCCATCTCTTGCTTGAAGAAGGAAGGGCCCTGAGGAAGAATCTAAGAGCATCGTCTAGTAGCTGAGAATGAACTCCAGCAAATAGTCACTATGAAAGCAAGGATCTCAGTCCTACAAAGAAACTGAATTCTGCCAACACCCTGAATGAATGTAGACAACGATTCTTCCTAGACCCTCCAGACGAAAACGCACTTCTACTTACACCTTGATTTCAGCCTAAAAGACCCTGTGCAGAGAACCTGGGCAAGCCCTCCCAACTTACAGATAATAAGTTCATTAAACAAATTTCAAGCCATTATTTCTGTGGTCACTTGGGGCGGGGCAACCCCCAACCTACCCCCTCAAACGAGTCAAAGAGAATTCCCTCTTATGAATTATCAAACATACCTTACTACATGTCAATCCTGATTAATACACAGCCCACATAAATAAATGAAAGGCTTCCAAAAGAGTGAAAATACAAGATCAATGCCAGGTACTCTTATTTTGATTCTCACAATCCATTCTATTTTCCTATTGAGAAAGGTGGCAAAATGTCATAATGGCCTCCACATTAAGTCCTGTTAATGAAAGTCATTTATGAATCATTAGAAGTCAAGTAACAATTCGCATCATCTGTTTCAAAGGCTGTTTACTGAGCACAGTTTGCCACTGACCATGAGAGTTGGAATTCTTAGCTGCTACTCCCTGAGCGTGATCTCTGAAGAGCACACAACCCATGCCAAGATAAATATTCCACCTCTGTATGTAGGAACAAGGGCACCTAGATACTCGTGCCAATTTCTTAAGCAGCCAAAGTCCTGCTGCTTCTTAGTCCCGCCTTGCCTGGTGACAGGCAAGAATCAGGTAGTCACAGAGGGGCTCTTGGTGAAGCCTTCTCTGCATTCTCTCTCCTGGGGTCTCCTGAGATCCACACATCACGCAGGCCTTCCCGAAAGCCCTCAACCACTGCCCTGGGGCCAGGGGAGGATGAGGAGCTGTGACTGCCGGGCCCCACCAGCCTCCCAGGCTGCCAGATGACGTCACCAGCACACGGACACACAAATACACACACATGCTCACATGCGTGCGCTCTGCCAGCAGCCATTCCTGAAGTCACCTGCCAGGCCAGCGCCCTTGGGCTGCCGGCTCCCGTTTGTCTGCGTCAGCGTTTGTCTGAACATCGCACCTCTCTCATCCACAGGGGAAATTGATGTCGATGGCATGGCAAAGGAATGTAACTACAGCCTATTCTAAAAGCCCGCATTTATTTTATTTTATTTCAGAAATGTATGCATTATGTATGGCTGTACATAAACATTTTTATAGAGCCTCTTAAATGATTTACCATGAGGTATGTGTTGATTATAATCTCTGCTTATTTAAGAGAGCCTTGTTTACCCCCAGAGTAGTTAATACATCGAGACGTGTCTCAACTAACAGTGACACCAGTAAACAAAAGTTACTGATCTACCTCGTGAGTTATAAAACTTGTAACATGCTGTAAACAGCTCTGTCATTTTATTTAGCATATTGCATTGTGTGAGCTGCCTTATTTATCTAGTGGTAAATCTTTATGTATCAAAAATGCTACAGAAGGCACAACAGATAAATTACAGACAGACACTAACATCTGACTAGTTAATCAAACAAATAGGACATGTAACAAAGAGAAAAGCTATAAATATTGACAACAAGCTGCTTCAGTCACAAAAACATTCAATACTTCAGTTCTCAAGTGTGAGTTTTATATCAGTCCCCTGGAAACAGTTTGTATCCTCCAATAAATTTTTACAGTTGATTCACCTGCCTGATACCCCTCAGCCATTTCCTTCAGAAGCTGTCAAACCCGCCAACGATAATATATGGCCCAACCAACAAGAACAGCTGTAGCCATTCTCTCTGCAGGTTCTTGCACCCTGTTCTGCATAAAATAATACATCAAGATTAATTGATTTCCCGTCAGTCTCACAGAACAGAAAATTAATTTTCATGTAGCTATTTTCCCCAGCATATGAATTTTGTACATGGCAAGTAATTTAAGTTTTTAATTATTCATGAGCGTGGAGGGGGTGGGGAGAAACATGATCAAGGAAGCCTGCAGAAACCCCCAGGCCAATCCCTGGGCCTGGGTTTGTGCTGAGGCAACAATAGCATTCACTAATGCCCATATAAATAATATATGTATTAACATACATCTTAGTACAACACCAATTTCTCTCACTCTGACCCGAGACTACCAGGTCACCCCGTGGTACTTTGTCAAAGTCGCCGCGCTGGTTGCCTGTGACAGGCTGTGGGAAAACACAGGCCGTGTCAGCCATATTGAAGTGACCTCTGACGGCCCCTCGGCGGCGGCCGAGGGGCCCAGGCATGATAGGAGGTAATTTAACGGTCAGTGTGCGAGGGGGACCAAGCCAAAGTTGCTAATCAGCCAGGTGCTACCTCAGCAAGCCTTCCATTTGCAGGTGCCACTGACTTGTGAACAAGAAAAATGTAACCAGCAGATAGAGAGCGAGCCTTGGACTCACTCAGGCCTCATCTTTCACGGACTCTCCGAGGGCTGGCACGAGCAAAACTGTCGCCTCCAAAAGGGAGGAAGCACACCGTGAGCACCTCTGGCAATCGAGTGCATTTGCTAAAATGCGAACTAAAATGCTCCCACAGCACCTCCTTAGAAATTTCATGGGCATACTTCATAGAAACTGCAAGACAGGCACCGGTGCGCAGCCTGCCTCCAGCCACGGATTTAACTCCGTTAGGACCCAACCTGAGGCACCCCGTTTGGACCCTGCGAGGTGCACCTCGCAGGGCACCACTGGGCACGGAAGAAAGTGGCCACCAGAGCCAAGGATGTGGGGTCACCGCTTATTTATGAATGCCTCCGTCTGCCCTGAGTAAGATGTAGTGCAAAATCAGGAGACTGGTGTAAATAATTGATCCTCTCCCAGGTAAATAATGAGGCCCCAGCAGTGAGCCGTTGTGAGAATCACGCAGAGCAGAGAATCTGGGAACATCACCAAACTTGTGTGGGACAAGGCGAATCCAAAATTCCGCATGATACCACTTCTATGTGGAATCTAAATGCAAATGAACTTATTTACAAAATGGAAACAGATTCATAGACCTTGAAAACAAATTTATGGTTACCAAAGGGGAAAGGGTGGTGGGGAGGAATGGACTGAGGGTTTGGCATTGGCGTAGGAACACTGCTGCATGTGGAATGACTGGCCAGTGGGGACCTGCTATATAGCACAGGGAACTCTACCCAATATTCTGTGATAATCTACATGGGGAAAGAATCTGAAAAATGAACGGATACGGGTATAAGTGAATCACTTTTCTGTACAGCAGAAACTAACACAACATTGTAAACCAACTATACTTCAATAAATTCCAAAAAAAAAAATTAAAAAATGACACAAGGGAGGAGAGGCCTCACTCACCTAATGAGCAGCAGAGAGACACAAGAATCAAGTATTTCTGAAAGGAGAACCTGCCATAGACAACCTGAACAGACAGCTCTAATTTGGGGGCCCCCCCACCCCAACCCACAAAGGCCCCACCAGTAGGGGGAGCACTTGGGTAAGGAGGAAACAAGCTGAGAAGGTCAAAAACAAAAATGAAAGGAACTCAAAATAAAAAGTCAGAACAAAAAGACAAACAAAAATGTATGTGATGGGGAGAGAGGGGGGCACTTGACTGGGCAAGGCGTTGGGTTTGATGAACTTGATGAAATATTAATAAAGACACAAAAATGGAAGTTTCTAAGCACCCTCTTTTTCCCCCCCCCCTTTTTTTTTAATAGCTTCTACAAGGGGCCACTCTAACCCAAACCAGAGAGTAATCACGAAATTGCTTCTCTGCTTAAAGTAGCCATGCCTCATGCTGGAGGCTGGAGCAAAACTGGGCTTCTGGTGTTTCCATCATAAAACTTGTTTCCCATAACCAATGACACCTGTAAGAACTCACTTTAACCAGGAATTTGGCACCCGTGCAGCAGCAGAGCGTAGGCTGTTTTAATGCCATTTCAGAATAGGCCTTCAGAATTCTATTTCTATCACCTTGATGGCTCCAGACAAAAGGATAACATGATACGTCACGTCAAGCAGCTAATTATTAGCACCGAAGACCAGCTAGTCAACTTAGGCTCAATGAAAATTAAAAGGAGGGAAGGTATTCTCCATTGTTTTATGTGGTGTGTTTGTGAAGGGAGGGTCAATGAGGTCTGCTTAAGGCTTTGTACCTCTGGGTTTAAAAACAAAACAAAACAGGATGAGGAAATTAAATATAGCATTGAGACCCCAACAACAAAGGCCTGGGTCAAGTGCTGCCAAACAAACCCAGATCACGTGCTGTAACAGGGTCCAGTGCCAAGAAACATGTCCAGGTCCTCCTGACCTCCTTCAAGTGACCATGGCCACATTCCTGGGAGCCTCCCAAGCCTCCAGCCCAGCGGTGATGGGATGAAACCACAAGACCCCAGGAACGCCAGAGAAATTCTCAGCAAATTATTTCTTACTGCTCAACCTACTTGACACATTCCCTACTTTGCTGAGAGTTCTGCTATTCTGGTGGATTTAAAAGGTTGGACGAAACAATACAGCAAAGAAGGACTTACTCTCTCAGGATGCTCAGAGTTTGGTTTGCTTCTGACTAGTGATGGTGCTTGAGGAAGGCAAATTAGGGAGTAGATCCAATGAAACAACACTGGTGGTATGTGAGCTCTGTGTGTATGTGTGTGTGTACACGTACCTACACAGGAAAGGAGACAACACAGGTTCAGGGAAAACAAGTATTCAGAGTGGCTCCAAAACCCACATCAGCCAGGCTCCCAGCCCAGCCCCGCCACCCATGCGCCCAAGAGCACGGCAGTTACCATCTGCACGGTAACAAAGGTGCATTTCAGTTTATACCTGTGTTTGTGGGCTTCCTTCATCAGATGGGGAGGAGGAGGTTTGCTTTATCTCATTTTGAAAATAATCCTATTGAGAGCATAAATGAACTCATTATGCACACCATAAAAAAAAATATATGCGTTGGCAATTCTGTAACTAAAAACGTAAAAAACTTCTTGAAGTCGACGCTGCTACTGGCATAGCTTAAAGGTCTTTGTTTCTGTAAATTCAATTGAGTGTTTCTATTTCTAAGTCTGGCAAGAGGTTCTAATTATTGTTAGAAGCCTAATTAGCATTTAGTATTACATTACAACAACTGCAGCAAAATTGTACCCATTCTCCAATAAACAGTATTCACAGTATGCAATCAAGCCGCTATACCGAGCAATGAGAATTAATAGCACCGCACGACAATGGTAAATCCTCCATCTCCCGCTGTGTGTGTTTAATAATTTTTCACTCCTTCCAGATTGTTCCCATCAAGCACAATTCCCAAGGTCCTAATCAACCACCCTCCCCATCAATACTACACAGAGATCTGAGCACCGAAAATTATCTGCAATTTCAAAAAGTGCTTTGTTGCATTATTAGGCCACTGACCTAAGAGGTAATGGGTAAATAGTTTCTGAAAAATGTCCAAAGCACAACATAAATTAAAGCTTATAGTCTTGCCTGCTGTTCTCACCATAGCTATAACTGCAAACTATTACGGTTTTTACACAATATTCCTAACTATAATTTTACACCATAAGATTGGTGCAAAGTGCCAAATGTTCCACTTTCACGTGCCTTCATTTACTAAACAAGGAGGAGAGTTTGGGGAGGAAACTGATCTATTTGGTCCTTTAGAATTTCTCTCAGCCACCCCCCCTCCCACTATCCTATCTGCCCGGCCCCCTAACACACATAAACACACACGTGCACACGCGCAGTTTATAATTAATGTGTAAGCACATTACAGTGGGCAGAGGTGAGAGATTAGATTCTAAGCAGTGGTGTGTGTCAGGCTCCCTGCATCTCAGCAGCACAGGAGTAGGTTCATGGAGTTAGGAGATGATGCTTCTGAGAGGACTCAGGGGCGGACCAGGGCATCTCAACTGAGAGGGCAGTTTTCAGCCCTTTACGTTGCCTGGTGACAAGGATGATGATGTCGAACAAGACCAAGGGAGAAGGAGAAAGAATTTGTTTCAAGAATATGAAAAGTGTATTTTGGGTTAATATGAAGAACGGTTTTTGACCAAGAAAAATGGAGCCTAGAGCCTCAAATCCCAGCATCATGCAAGAGCAAGGGGCTCCCAAAGTGGCTAACCCAGAGGGAACACACAACATACCACGGCAGCCCTCACTCCCAAATCACATCAGTGCTAACTAATCTAAGAGTTTGGGCTGCATGGTGTGTTGTTGCTGATTGTTTGTTTGTTTTACATGGAAGCCAAAAAATAAGAGATTTCTGACAGCTCAACCCAACTTAACCAAGTAAACATTTTAGGGCTTTCCCGAGCAAAGCTAGACGCTGGATTACTCTGAGGTCAGCCACACTTCACCAGTGAAAATGCTTCTTGTTTTGAGGCTATACATCAATGAACCTCAAAACAAAAGACCTCCACACATTGTGCAGGTTAAGCCATCAATTTCTCAAGACTAATGACTTCCTGACTAATATACCAAGTTTTCTCCAACATCATTATAAATACTCTAGGCCTTGGTCACTCAGGAACTTATTGATCTGTTCAGCAACTATCTATTGAGTGTCCAACACACTTGCAGGGACACTGGGACACACTGCTCAACAAGGATGTATCTGCCTTTGTGGAGCATGTATTCTAGTGTGTGGTATGCACACAGTCTCCAATTACCCCAATAAATAAGTAAATCACATCCAGTGTTGGAAAGTGACAAGTGGTAACAGCAGTAATGGAAGAAGAAAAAACAGCAGCCGAAGAGGATCAGGAGCTTCAAAGAGGGAAGGTTGTAGTATTAAATCAAGTGGCCAGGATGGGCTTCTATAAGGTGATATTTGCGCAAAGACTTTAAAAAAAAGGAAAGACGCTTGATAAGCATCTTCAATCTCTTTAATTTATTGTCCTAATTCCAGGCACTCCCTTCACCCTATTTTCTGATGCCATAATCCACTAGGATTGTTAGTGGATTAACAATAAATGAGTGGACAGCCATCCCTTCAGGACAGTAGGTGTCGTGAGAGGAAAAATCTATGTCTCTCCTATTCACCTTGGTGTCCCCAACAATAAGCACTGCGCCTAGCAATGAATAGACACTCAACAAACATTCAGTGAGCAAATGAATACATAAGCAATTCGACATTATTTATTTTCAGAAACCCACATTAATTCCCTAAACATGGGTACACCTAACACCTTCTGAGTAACAAATTCTTTTTCCCCCTGGCTTCATAAGAGATATAATTGGTCCATAACATTTTGTAAGTTTAATGTGTACAACATGATGATTTATGTATTGTAAAATTACCACCACCATAACGTTAGTTAACACATTCAGCAACTCATATTGCTACAATTCGTGTGTATGTGTGCCTGTGTGTGTGTGTGAGTTGAGAATTTTTAAGGTCCACTTTCTTAGTAACTTTCAAATATACAATACAATATTGTTAGCTATACTCACCATGCTGCTCATCACACCCCTGGAATTTATTCATATTCTACCCGGAAGTTTGTACCTTTTGACCGCCTTCACCCATTTCACCAACCACCAATATATATACTGCTTCTACAAGTGTCCAGTGTCCTTTTTTTTTTTTTAAGATTCTACATATGAGATCAAGTGGTATTTGCTATCTCCACCTGACTTACTTCACTTAGCGTAATGCCCTCAAAGTTTATCTTGGTTGTCATAAATTACAAGATTTCCTTATTTTTACAGATGAGTAATAGTTATACACAAAATTTTATATTTTACATTATATATATTCTCATATTTTATTTATCCATTCATCTATCAATGAACAGTAATGTGGTGCCTGATAAAGTGAGTTTGGGAGTGTTCCTTGCAATTTCTTGGAAGCGTTTGAAGAGGATTGGCATTAATTCTTGTTTAAAGGCTTAGTATAATTCACTAGTGATACCATCTGGTCATGGGCTTTTCTTGTAGGAAGCTTTTTGATTACTGATTTGATCTCCTTGCTTTTGGTCTGTTAAATTTTCTATTTTTTTTTCATAATTCAGTCTTGGTAGGCTGTATGTTTCTAAGAATTATCCATTTCTTCTCCTTCATTTGTTGGAGTATAAATATTCATAGTGGTCTCTTAGGATCTTCTGTACTTCTGTGGCATCTGTGGTAATGTCTCCTCTTTCTTTTATAATTTCGTTGATTTGCGGCCTCTTTTTTCTTGGTTAGTTTAACTAAAGATCCGTCTCGTACGTTTATCTTTTTAAAGAACTAACTCCTATTCATTCATCTTTTCTACAGCCTTCTATTCTCTGTTTCATCTATTTCAGCTTTCATCTATTATTTTCTTCTCCCTTCTAACATTGAGCTTAGCTTGTTCTTTATTTGGTTCCATGGGGTATAAAATTAGGTTCTTTGAGAGATTTCTTTTTTCTTGATGTAGGCATTTTCTGCTATAAAATTCCCTCTCAGCTGCTTTTGGGAAGCTGCTTTTGCTGCTTCCCATAAATTGTGATATGTTGTGTTCCCATTTTCATTTGTCTCAAGATATTACTTCCTTTTTGATTCATTAGTTGTTCAGAAGTGTGTTGTTTAGTTTCCATGTATTTGTGAATTTTCCAACTTTCCTCCTGAAACTGATTTCTAGTGTCATACAATTGTAGTCAAAATATATACTTGATATAATTTCTACTTTCAACTTAATGAAACTTGCTTTAAGACCTAACATATGATCTATCCTTGAAAATCTCCCATGTGCATTTGAGAAGAATGTGTATTCTGCTTTTAGATGGAATGTTCTCTGTATGAAGGTTAAGTCATTTGATTTATAGTATTACTCAAATCTATGTTTCTTTATTGGTTCTCTGGATTATCTATTCATTCTTAAGAGTAGGGTACTGGAATTCACAACTATTATTTTACTGATTTTTATTTCTCCTTTTAGTTCTGCTACTGTTTGCTTTACATATCTAGGTGCTCCAAAGTTGGCTGCATAAATATTTACAACTGTTATATCTCTTGACAAATCAACCCCTTTATCATAATATAATTACCTTCTTCTCTGTCTCTTTTGACAGATTTTAGCTTCAAGTATGCTTTGTCTGACGTACATACAGCTAACTGTGCTTTTTTCTGGCTACCGCTTGATTAAAGTAACTTTTTCAATCCCTTCACTCTCAGTCCATTGTACTTAAAGCTAAAGTGAGTCTCTTGTGAGAAGTATATCATTGGACCTTATTTTTCTATCCATTTAGCCATTCTAAAGCTTTTGACAGGAGAAGTTAACCCATTCATGTTTATAGTATTTACTAATAGGATAGGACTTATCACTGTCATTTTGTTTATTGTTTTCTAACTACCCTGTAGTTCCTCTGTTCCTTGATTCCTCCCTTGCTACCTTCCACTGTGGTGGTATGCTTTGACTCCTTTGTCATAATCTCTTGTGCATCCACTATATAAAAAGATCTTTCTGGTTACCATAAGGCTTATATAAAATATATTAGAAAGAATAACAAATCCCTAGAGCTGAAAGGAAAAGAAAGACCCTCTAGTCTCATCAAAGAGAAAACTGAGATTTACAGCAGAAGAGATATTTTCAAAACTAGAGTCCATCTCTCCCGAATACTCATGATACGACTTTTCACTGCTCACCAGAGACCAAACAACATGGCAAGGGATCTTAGACACTGGCAATTCTTCTTTATCCTTCCAACATGGTCCTGGTGGTTATTCTTCCTATTTCCATGTATATGATATTTTTTCAATAATCATTGGATATTTTCTAGGTTTGGCTCAACTCTATTACTTTTAATTTTTTTCTTACTTCTCCAGGTTCTTATCATCTAAGACAACCAAATATAGAGTTTGACACAAGGCCTAGGCAGTCAGAAGAAGAATGAGCTGCCACTTTGGGTTCATCACCTAACATGTCAACCCAGAAACCCTCTCCCTTGTGTCTCCTGGACACTAGGAAGAGCTTGGTCAGCCCCAGACAAAGGTAAGAATCTGAAAGGGGAGGCTTTGAAAAGCCTCCTCCTTCAAGAAAATTCCAATTTCCAAAAAATATATTACCAATGAGATTCCATCTCTGCACCTCCCTTAGGCCTCATGATCCATCTGCTACTTTGGAATGACAAGTCCAGTTGCATACTTGTCCAGAGAGCTCTGGTTGTCTCCAGGATCCTATTCCCCCATGTGAGTCCTACTTAAAGATATAGGACATTTAAAAGATGAGTCTGTTTCAGGAGAGAAAACTGCTTCCCTCCTTTCTACTAACTTCTAAGGAAATAATTCCCCTTCCCCTTCATTTTCTTTCTAGTAAAGGCAAGGCAAGAATAACTAAACTTCAAGATAAAAAATTGACGCATGACCCCTCATTCTGTCTCAATCACAGGCATGTACATAAAATATCTAATTTTTGTTCATAAGAAAAAAATTCTCACCATGGCAATAAAGGCTAATATAGCTTGCTCATGAAGTTAGGGCAAGGAGATGAATAACATGTTTATAGGATGGGAGCAGTTTACCTGATGATGACAGATAAGCATGACAAATATGACAATGACAAATGTGAAACATACAAATTCCTTCTCAGTTCTCACTCAGCAACAGAAAATTATACAACCTGGCTGTCCTTTCTTGGATGGAAAGACATGGGAATCAATTCATAGCAATCTTAATAACAATGACAACAATAATGGCAGCTACCAATTACTAAGACCTACCATCGTGCTAAGTACCTTCCATGCACGTTCTCCTCAAGGTTAGGAATCTGGCAGCGGTCTGAGCATGGCTGTCATATTACTCATGGGTCACCAGCAGTTCATCCAAGTATAGCCCAACTATTCATTTTAACCCATTCTCAAGAGATTCTTACACACATTGAAATTTGAGACCACTGGATTATTAACACGGGTTCAAAACTAAGGCGATCTTTGTGCCTATAATTCAAGAAGCATGGGAGATTGGAAGCCATGAAGCATGAGTTTTCCAGTGCATTTATTTAGCACTGGCAGCACCAGTACCAGGCCTGAAATGGAGGAGACCCCTTCCCTGGGCCGGCTACAGCCTTCTTTAGGCTGTGCCCTCTTCTCATGGGCTACAAAACCTAGGGGGCCAGAGTGTACCTTCAGCCTCCTAAGATGCATTTGGGATATCCAGAACTCTGAAACTCTCTACCCAGATGACTCAAAGCCCACCTTCAGGGACTGCACATCCCTGATCCATTCTACAAAAGTAAACCTTAAGTTTTAGTGCTCTTAAGTTGTTTCTGACAAGTGGAGGAAGGACATGCAGGGTGGACATGCAGACACCTCCAGACACAGGTGCAAGAGGTTTGTTACGGAATAGGCCAGAGCCAGGGGTACCAAAAGAATGTGGCTGAGCTTTGGACCCAGGACAGGCTGGGTCCATGCTACCAATGTTCCCACTTAAACCCCCAGGAGGTGAAGAATTCCAAATTTTCAGAAATCTGGAATCTCGAGTTATTAATGAAAGTATATTTTTCATGACTAGAAGACAAGTTTTTAGCTTGATTTCTAACAAAGTCTTTAGACCTATGGTATGTGGACTTCTACTTGTACTCTCCCCTAATAATTTGTACATATTAGGGATAAACTTGATCACTGCCCCAGTGTTCCTCCCTATGGCTTAGGATTCCATGTCAAAAAATGCTTCCTTTTCAACACAGGTATGCCTCCACTTAAGCAAACCCAATAGATAAGTGCCTGGGTTTATACCAAAGACACATTTGAGAGTAGATGCTCCATTTACTAAAGGATTCCATTATTCAGCAAACTCCCCTGATGCATTTGGTTGAAACAACTGATAAGAATTTATTACACACACACACAAAAATCTCACAAATTCATCTCTTCATCAATCATTTAGCAGTTAGAGAAAAAATCTAAATGATTTCCCCTTCACTATCACAGATGATACTTAATCTAGAAAAAAATATTTAAAAGCAGATAAACAAAGACTAGCATAAAATTCATCTCATAGAATCTGGCAAGATGAGCACTGTTGGCATTTAACAGTATATATTACTTTTTTTCATTTTTATTACATGTATGCAAAAATACAGAGATATATACAAGGTTAATTTTATAAGAATTATGTCATACACATAACCATAAGCAATTATTCAGTACCACCCATGTACTAGCCACTGGAAAGTCCAAGATTAATAAGACATGACTTATGTCCTATTAAGACATAAGAGATCAACGTACAAACCAATAATTACTCTATGAAAGATGCTTTACCAGAAATCTATAGGAAGGACTAGACAGGACTCCACAGAGAGTCTGGAAATGGGAATGAGTCTGCCTGGGAAATAAGTGCCAGGTTTTGACAACATTAATATTCAGACTTTGGGCTTCCCCATCTTATTCAACAAATATTTATTGAAAATGTACTGTGGGCTAAGCACTATTTTAAGAACTGGATATAGCATCATGGCCGAGACAAAGCTCTACCCCCTTGAAGCTTACATAAGCCAACAAAGCAATGACATAAGCTTCCCTTGGCTGACATGTAATAGGTGCTCAATACATGGCTGTTGAATGAATAAAGAAAAAAAATACATGATCGCCCACCTCTTTGTACTTCCATTTCAAAGGCAGCTGTTGTCCTTGAAGTTGGCAAAGCAGACAGTTTTGAAGTTTCGATATATAACCTGGTATGTCTGCTCTGTTTCACTTAAAAATATGAATCCACTAGGCTTAATCCAAAATCTCTAGCTCTGAATTGGGTTACCATGTGTTCTATTTGATTTGTATTTCCATCAGTATCAACCCAAGCATCCTTATATAGACACCAGCAATGTACATGATTTATAGCAAGTCAGTCAAGGCAAAGCCTATAGCTTCCCTTCACATTTGGACGTTATCAGATTACTTCAGAAGCTGGCAGCAGCCACCATAAGTAACAAGCTGTCAGGGTGAATAAATCACTCTCTCAAAAATAACTGCTAAAAAGTAGAGATTAGTATGAGGAAAGGTGGGTTTGGCTTTGTTTTTGTTGTTGTTTCATTTTCCCCTTCCCAGCATGTCTCCAATACATTTATTTTCACCTATAGAATAGAAATTAATTCATTTTTTTCTTTAAAAAAAAAGTTGCCAGGCTTAAGATCCTATAAGAAACTCAAGTCCCCAAAAGAAAATTTGCGGCTCCGGTGGATAAATCATAAGGCAATCAATCTGCAATCACTGAGAGAAGTTCAAGGTATGGGGAACAACTAGCAGGTTCTAGGAAGAGCAACCCAAGCCAAGCCAATTTAATTTCCTCCTATGATGGAGTGACAGGCTGAGGAGATAAGAGAGAAGCAATAGATGGTAATCCACCTGGATGGCAGCAGGACTCCCTCTGTCTGGTACCACATGATGAACTTATCAATGAGCTGAAAAGACTAACCTTTGTGGTCTGCAGAGGACTAGAGCATCCCATGCAGAATGGGATGTCCAGATGTCTGTACCACCCGGAGTGGAGGGAACAAGTCATCACTGGCCTAAATGGGTGAGTGGTGGCGCCAAGGCAAGGACCACTTTGCCTCTGTTCATGGGTCAGTGATGGAAGGAATGGCACACAACCGTCCTCAGAGACACTAAATAGGGAGACATACACAGAGTTCTAAGAGTCCACAAGACAGATTCTAGAAAGAGCCCAGAACAAGAAAAATCTTAGCATGAGAAAGAGAAAGACAGTGCTCTATGGAACAACTTGAGTCCATGATATCTCAAAAAGGTAAATGTCTTTGTCATTAGGTTCAGCTGCTGCCAAAGATGGTGTATATCACAGTGGCTTTCAGGCAGACTATGGAAGGAAATCTTTAGGATGGCACCGGGATGGGTAAATAGCAGCTAGATGCACAAGATTGAGAGTTCACTCCATCATTTTATTTGGCACAGGCCACACTAGGGGGTCCTGTCCTTGTTCAATCCATGTTACTACAGATGCCGGGGGTCCGCAGAAGTTAATGCTATACATGCACATAACCCCTCTCCACCCTGATTTCTAATGACTTGGTTTCTTTGCTCCTCCCACCCCAACAAAACCAAATACGTTTGGTGTCTATGGCCACATTCAAATTACTGATGGTAGCTGAGCAATTCTAGAATCCACACCAAGAGCTCCCCTTCCATGACCCCCACCACTGGATAAAATTCCTCAGAGGATACTGAAAGATAAACCTGGGAGTCTGATGACAAACCTGTCCCATTTGGGAAGTATGCTCTACTCTGCTGAAGCAATAACAAATGAACCTTCCACCTTCAGTGGACATACACAGCTACCTGGCTTTCACTAGCTGACACTTTCACCCATTTATTAACTCATTCAAAATTGATGAGCTCAACTACTATCTATGTGCATGACTCTTTGGTGGTTACTATCTAATGAGAAAGATGATCACATGAATTCTTCAAATAAAAAGAAATCAGTGTTACGATGGGGGAATGCAGAGGGCTATGGGAACACATCCCAGAAAAAAGAGACCTATTGGGGAAATCAGGAAGCCTGCCCAGAGCAAAGGACAGGGCAGAGCCATAAAAAGGAGTCAGCTAGAGATACAACAATGGATACAGAGGCTCAGAGGTGAGAAGGAAGACAGGACAAAGACACACTGAGAGGAGCTCAGCAAGCCTGGTGTATCAAGGATGGTGGAGGAGATGAGACCACCACCACTCTTGGCCTCACACATACATAAAACCTCCTTCTCCATCTACCCAATAACACACACTTCACCCCACCAGCTCGCTACATCCCTTTCTCCACACAGAGCATCCTAGCTCCAGGTACAGAGTCACCTATTCTCAGGTTTAACACCTGGCACTCGTTTCTAAGGCTCTCAGGGTTGCTACCTCTTCACCTACTCGCCAGGACCCCCACGGTCCCAAGCTGTTCCACCTGCATCCTGACCCATCCCTTAAATTAGCCTTTTTCATAAGCTGATGTTCACCATTCATTCAAGTTTCAGATGAGCCTTCTCTGCCCTTCTTGAGGACATGGACCCTGTTTTCAAGTTTCCACTCTGTCACAATCCTCAACACACACACACACACACACACACACACACACACACACACACACACACACGGTGCTGCTCCCAGAAAGAACTAGGCACATAACACATGTTCCAAGACATTTGAGAATGTTTTTTAACTACAGTGGTTATTTCTCCTGAAAGGTTTATATATCGTCCCTACCACTTTTGAGAAGTAGGGTTATTGTTATAAAGGGTCCCTTTTGATGGTAGCAAGAGAAGTTGTGTGTTTGGGAGGAAGATGGTGCACTTGGGTGTCGTGGAGAAAAGCACAGGCTTTGGAGTCATACCAAAACCTCCCTCCAATTTTGACTGTTGGATATGTGTCTTCTGGCAAGTCATTTCACCTCTCTAAACCTCAGTTTCCTCATCTGTGAAATTGGGATCATAACATCCTCAGAGGCTTGTTATAAAAATGTAATGAAATAATGTTTATTTTCTGGCTTATAGGAGACATTCAAAAAATGTTCTCTTTTTCCCTTTCCCTCTTATTAAAGGAAAAAAAAAATCAAAGACAGTCTTACTGCAAATTTAAGTCAAATGTTTCCCCCTCCCCAAAATAGATAACTCCAGGAAACAAACCCAGCTATGAAGCAGAATGAAATGTAAGGCACAGCCTCTAACAGACAACATTTGCATTTTTAGTGGAGACAGGTATACAACAATAAAATTAAATTAGAAAAGCTTTATACCATCACTAGAAATGTCCTTTTTCAATTCCAGAAAAATAGAAAAGAAATTAACCGAGGGAAACAGAAACAGCCACAGATTATCATAGTCTCTTGTTATGTAAAATAATTTCTAAAATCATACTTGAAGATTTTTTTTTTTTTTGCATTGTCACGTTAAAGACCGTGCTTGCTGGTTAAAATAAGCCATTGAAAAATAAATATGGTGTGGGCATATGATACACATTTTCAAAGAGAAAAATAAAAGCAAGTTATAACCATATGCGTGTCTTACAGCAAATAAAGCCTGTGACCTTTCCAAATGAAGACAAGAATATAACTCTTCTCCTGAATTTCTAATATGATGCCCAACACTCCTGTTCCTCCCAGTAGATATTCTGTTTTCAAGTTTAAGGCCATTGAGGTAGCAGTCTTCACAGTCCCTATTTGTCTTCCGTGGTCAGCTGAGCTCAGCTACCCAAACACACATGCCAACGCTCAGAGGCCAGATTTGTCACGTTGACCTTTCATCTCTCCTAGGCTTTTTTTTTTTTTTAACTGATCGAGATTCTATCCTGCAGCAACATGCACACCGGCATCACCACAAAGGAAAAGAAATCAGGTAAAGGATGGCAAAGATAAATACCAGAGGAGCAAGCTAGAACCTGAACGCAGGGGACATTGTTCACAGAATTATTCTAGGGAGGAAAGCTAGCAGGAAGCTAGTGAAGCAAGCAGTACACAATGCAAAAGGAACCAGTGACCTTTAGTGGAGCGCCAAAGGTCAAAGCCATTTGTAAGGTGGAACTTAGCCAGGCGCCACATGCTGATGTAGATGCGGACAAGAACCCTGGGTGATCAAACCCTGAGAAAACCAGCCAAAGAGCAATATCCCCCACATTTGAAAGTAACTGCAGCTCTAAATGATAAGCGACTCTTGGGGTATCATTGTCCCCACCCCGGCTCCCCAACTTGTGGGTACGGAGAGTTAACTGATGTTGACTTGAAAATCCTAGAACGGGGCAAGCGATACTCCTCCTATTCTGCGGCGGGCTCAATGAGCATTCTTCCTGTGAAACCCCATGGTCTTCCAAAGGATGGCTAAGGACCTACACTGGCCCTGCCGAAAGCACTCCGGAAACCTCAGTCATAAGATATTGCTGTGTTTTCCCTCCACACGAGATGAGCCCTTTCTTCCCAGTAGGGGCCTTTGGTCTTGAGAAATAAATGTTTCTCCCTTTTTGCCAGTAAGAAATCTTAAGACCTGGTATACAAACCGCTCAGGCATAACAAGTTATAGCTCAGCGGGCGCACTGATTAGCTAGGTTCCATCGCCGTAAAGTCAACAATCATCTACCTACAAGCCCTTTCTGCAGGTGGGTGACCTACGAACGCTAAGTAAGTCAGCAACGGTTTAGCCGAAATTATGTTGGGGAGCGTCATGCGTAAACATGACTGCTCTAGCTTGCCCTTAACTACACCACTGGGACTGCAGACCTTCCCAATAATCCATTACCCCCACTCAACCACCAGCCCCGCTGCAACTGTCTTCCTTCCCCATATGAATGTTCCCACTGGAACTGCACTCATGCTTACTGTACGTGTCTCCTCTATCCATGTGGCCTTCCGGCTTCCACTGCACAGGCTACCCACAGGCCATCCTTTGCACCAAAGCGAGGACAACTAGCTCCATAGTACATCAACGTCAAGGTGAAGTTTCCAGTAATGTTGACTGATTGTACTCAATTTCTGACACTTTCTTCACAGTCCGCCTAGAGAGATTAGCCATACATTGGACATCCAACTCCCTAGAGTATAGTGGCCACAGGGCAGGGAATATACACACACACACAAACACACGCACACACACTTTTATCCCAACTAATGAAGTGAAAAAATACCCCAACCAGGACCACTGATTCGACATCTCTATTCTAGGAGTCCAGAGATGTTACCTAAGTTTTGCTAACATAAAAAGAGCTTTAACCATCAAGCAAAAGCCTTCCCACCCAGTCAGACAAGACTAGATGGAGTCCATGGAAATGACTCCTGAGATTAATATCCTATTTTTTTCTTTTTTTAATTGTTTAGAATTTAGACCACAGTGCATCTCTTAGATTCTATCAGGAAGGGCTGAATCCAAACCTACCCTGAGGAAAAGTCATTATCTTTCTGAAAGCAGCAGGTCTGAGGCCGGATGGCCTGCCATAATGAAGGGTCAGCCTCTGCTGTTTGGACTAACACTGCTGGGTGACATGGAGTGATTGACACAAGCCCTACTCAAAAACAAGGCAGAAAGTTTTGATGATTCTTAAAATCATAAATTAGAAATCAATTACTGATAATGGAGAGACTGATTTATCCGCAGGCCCCTTTGTTCCCAAGGGACCGAGACCTTTTTACAGAACCCTTGGGGCCAGAGGGGGCAAGGCTGTGGAGGGCCCTTCGGGCTCTCTCTGCTGTCCCAGCCTTTCTCTGAAAACCTATCACTCCTCCAAGTCTCCTTTCAATCCAGTTGTGCCCACCTCAGGAAATAGACAGGAGATCACAGGAACAAATTAAAAGAAAAAAAAAGTGGCATTGGCCTTTAGGAGAAATAGGTCTGGATTCTTCCAGTTCCCAAAATCCAGGTGAAAATCAAAACAAAACTCTATTAAATATTTAGGACTCTGAGCCACACAGCTCCGTACATCCCCACATACGGAAACACCTGCACACATAATCAACATGTTTTAGGACTCATCTGACATGATGTATGCATCATGTTTTTTTAAAGGGTCATCAACAATGCTGCATCCCTAAATTTCCATAGCACGAGAGTAGCTTTTTCAGTCTTCGAAAAGAAAAAACAACAAATGTACTTATTCTGTATTCGAGATGAGAAGATCAAACCCAAACCACTTATTTTGGCACAGCCCAGGGTTCTGTTCTGGAGATAGGCACCTACATACAGGTGCAGTCTTGACTAAGCAACACACCCGGGAAGAAAATTCCACCCCAATCACACGTGTCCATCCTAGGGCTCTATTCCCTCAAAGCAGCCGCACAAGGGGGCTGACAGTCAGTCCCCTATTCCTGAACCACTCCAAACGAACTGTCTTCCCAGTAGCTAGGAGCAGTGCTAAGACCCTCGAATCCTAACCCTTGTACAGAGAGCATTATAATCTCCAATTTGGAGATGGGGAAACTGAGGTCCAAAGTGAGGAAGAACATAAAAGCTGGCAAGACAAAGGTCTGGCAAGACAAAGATCCCAGTGACAATCCAGGCCTCTCACCCCCAAAAGCCACGCTCTTCTCCACTGTATCTCGCTGTCGTTTAAGTCAAAGAAAACATCGGTATTTCTCGGGCTGCAGAGCAGAAGAGATAATCCTCTCTTCCCGTACCTCAGATAAATTCTAGAGCTGAGAGTAAATGGCAATGCAAATACCACTATTAGATATTTATTATGGTGCAAAGCTTGAAAACAGTCAGGGAAATGGAAAAGTTACTTTTTTTCCCTACACAAATTTGTTAATGGGTAGCATAATGGGGAGCCCTGTTTGCTGGCACTCGGTGAAACGTCTACAAATTGCCTCGGCAAAGCATTATAGGTTGTCAGACTAATGTAGTTGAAGATAATTTGGCCTTTCAGTGAATTGAACCTCACAGCACGATTATACTCCACCACCAAGTAGAGTGTCACAATTATTCTTTCATGCTGAATTACCATATAATGTCATGAGTCTACCTGTCATAAGTCCTGTAGTCTAGTTTGAATTTTTTCCCTAAATCCATGGTTCAGGGCAAAAAAATACTAATAATAATTTTTTTTGCTTCTAATGGAAATCTGATTGTTTTTATCAACAATAAATTTCATAGCAAATCAAAGGATATGCTTGGACAAACAATCCGATACTCAAGGTTAAAAAACACACAAATAATAAATTGCTGGTGTGTCATGTTCAATTTTTACTATGGCATTACACTGCAATAACCATAACAGGATCTAAATTGTTGTCAGAACATTAAACAAACCCCCATACTTCACAAAGGCATCCTGTCTGAGTAATTCACACAACGGAAACAACTATCAAATTTTCCACTGTCCCACTGCAGCACCATACATCAGTGCAATTTTATGTATTTGGACAATTCGTTGAATAAATTACTTCCATCCTGCCTGCTCTTGCCACTTCTGTTAAGAGTCATATCAGTTTTAATTGTCTTTCTGTCTATATGGAGCCGTTGTTTTTCTGGCCTTTTCCTGTGCTATTTCCTGAGCACCAAAATAAACCACAAAACCTCATCAGAGCTGGGCGCTAGGGACACACAACTGCCAGAAAGATGTGCTGCCACATGACAGTGGCTGAGCATGTGTTTGGAAGCATGACCATTCGGGAGTGAGTGAGTGAGTGAGTGAGTGAGTGAGTGTGTGTGTGTGTGTGTGTGTGTGTGTGTGTGTGAACATGGTGTCTTTTCAACATCATACACCTAACTAAAAGCTCAAAGTATTCCCAAACCCCACTTTCTACTCTGTTTCCATGTGGTAGTTTACATTCTTATTCATTTCCACATTTAGCCTGGCACAGGAAACGGGCTCAGCCAGGATTAAAGGTCCCAGTTCCACTCATAGTCAGCATCAAGGCACAGTTGACACCACTCTCCAGCCAGTCCATAGCAAGTGGACTTTGGTTTGTTGCTGCCATGCAAGTGACAAGCCTGCATTTCCAGGCTGACCACCTACCCTTCATTAATGCAGAGGGCTTCATGCCAAAAGCAACAGCTGTAGAACAAGGAATACTGTAATGGGCACAAATCAACTCTGTCTCTACTAGGTGGAGTTAACGACTTTCCATTCTTTGTCTCTACACCTTCAATAGGGGACCACACTGACACTGACCAAAAGGAAAAAGATCAATTGACTGCAACTCTTTTTCCTAGATAAGGTCTTTTAGGTTTGCCTATAGTTCAGCTGTGGATTTCTACAGCTCAAGTCGACCTCCCAGGTCAAATGTTTTAATGGAAAGAGACATGAGTAAAAGCTCGTAGGCACCCCAAACCAGCTTGGGTGCTGCTTTAACAAAATTCCATCACCTACCTCACCACAGGCAAATATATACATACCCAGTGAAATATCACCACACTGGCCATTTGAAGCCTGAAGCTGTCCAGGAAAACCTTTTTTTTTTTCTTTTTAGAGTTGTACCTATGACATAGGGCAGTTCCCAGGCTAGGGGTCGAATCGGAGCTGCAATTGCCCGCCTACACCACAGCCATGCCGGACCCCAGCTGTATCTGTGATCTACACCACAACTTGTGACAACACTGGATCCTGAACCCACTGAACAAGACCAGGGATCGAACCCACGTCCTCATGGATACTAGTCAGGTTCTTAACCCACTAAGCCATAGCAGGAACTCCAGAAACCGATTTTATGCAGAGCTCCTTTCACCATTTCCAACAGGGAACTAATCCCCTAATTGAACTGTCTCCAAAACAGACCTGCTGTATACTCGACACTGCCCTCCCATCCAAAGTCGGGCTTTGTGGCTCCGGTTGGCCTGATATGGTTTCCCACGGTAGTAAAAAGGAAGGAAACCACATTCAGAGAGATGAGCCCTGGCCTCAGTCCCCCATGTTAGCTTAGTAGCTTTGCTGCATAGTAGAAAGTAACTCTTTATTTATAACCCCAAAAGCAATAATAAACACAGAACTATGATTTACTCTGAACCTTCCTATTATTAAAACACTTCGTCTTATAGTTTTATTGATTTACACTCTGTCCTACTTACTTTTTTAGCATCTGAAAACAATCAAGGCACAAAGCTGCAAAATGTTTGGACATTAATTGTTAGAAGGCAGCATTTTATTCCAGGCGAGGGGTTTGAGGCCTCGACAGCGATACATTCTGGTACCAGAGTGATTTATGGTCATGTAGCAATAACGATGCACCAGGGCCATTAACATATTGGCAGGCCCTAGGATGGATTAGTGGCATTGATTATTTCATGGGCCACTGATACCCATTTGTTACGGGGAGCTCAAAGATGGCCTCTCCTTTACTGAAATCTTTTTATGAGCAGACAGCATTTTAAGTATTAGGAACCTGGGATTTGGGCCATTTTTTATAATCTTGCTGTCGCCTCACCTTAGTAGGCAACCAAAAAAAAAAGTGTCAAAAATTAAAGTTCATTCTTCACCACTAGCCTTAATTCCTCAAGTCATCATAACCATGTCTTCTTTAAAAATTAATGATTGCCAGCATTTAGCCACTGGTTGTTGCTATGAAGATCTATGCAAAAAGCAAGGATCCCTATAGAGTGTGTGATATATGGAATACTCTTTATTGCTACAATAAAACTTACTGACATTTCAATACTTCTGCAAATAGCATTATAGTATCAATCTTCTGAATTAGGCTGAAAATTAAGTTGTAAATTAAAAGAAAGTGTACTTTGGAATACAACATGATATGTCACCTAGAAAAGGACCTTTGTGCATAACTGAGCGGGGGAACAGAGATGAGCCCGGTGCCTTGCAGGGCTGCTCACAGTCTAAAGATGCATCCAGAAATCCCAACGCTCCATCACTAGGGACGTTTCCTTTCATTTTAAAAAGTCAGGGGATTTGACAACAGCCTTTTATGAACACAATGAAACCCCAAATGTTAATATATTTTTCTCCTTTGCCATATTCTTACCATAAATTTCAAAGAGGGCACATGTAGAGTAATAAATGCCTTCGAAAATACACAGAAATTACACATACGTTATGCTTATGTTTATATACATATAGAAACTATTCCTTCCCTGTGTCATCAAATACAAAATTACTCCCATCTCCACCCACTCCCAGCCCAGTCTTCAAAGATGGTCACAGCAGAGAGCTATCTGGGGCACTCCCAAAGCCTGGATGGCCCTGAAACTATGAGGTTCAAAGCCTAACGCCATGTACTGTAAATTACACATAGCCTCAGATTGGAGCCTACTCAAAATGATGATGCAAAAGACAACAGACTTTCAAATATGTATCTGCTGAAAAGTCAAACACCTTCGATCACTTCAACGTATCTTCCACAGCACTCTGTCCATAATGAGACTGCATGGTTAAAACAGGGCTGTTACAGGGATTCAAACCACCATGATAAAAATCCAAACTAACTTCTGCCCACAGCAACGTTCCCCCCCATGATTTCTCATGCGTCCTGGACCCTTTCTCTATACTAGAAGCTCTTTTAGGAAGGCATGACTTAGATCCCACTGTCTCCACCCAGGGCATCTTCAAAGGTCCCCACACAATGGGCCAGGGAGAATAAAGAGGTTTCATCTCAGGAGCCAACTCAGGCAGAGGCAGGCTGTGATTCCGAGGCAGAGTGTTGACTCAAGAGGAAAAGATGCCGCAGTTAATGAGCCTCGTGGGCTGAAGGCACAGGAGTGGGAGACATGGTCCAATTGCTGATACTAGTGACTCTGAATTCAGAAGTCAACACACTTTCCTGAACTAACTTGAGGCCCATTTAGTTAAGCTGAATAAAGACTCATACTCTGAGGGGATTTTCATCACAAGACATGCATAAGAAAATGAAGCCATCTTCCCCCATGAGACTTGTAGCACAGACCGTGGATCAAAGGTCTTTTCAGAACCAAAAAATTATCATAAGAAGACCTAATGTAAAAGTCTTTTATTTTACAGATAGAAAAAGCAAGACATGTTGTTAAGTGATTCACATAAGGTTACACAACTAATGGTGGGGAAACTAAATCCTAGATTTCCTACACTCATGCCCCTCTCCACACCACCAAATGCTTCCTTTTTGTTCCATCTTATACGCTGCTTATTTTTCTTCCTTCCCATGTGTACAATTTTCATATTTTACTGAGGTTTCATGTACTGTTGCAGACTTCTCAAGTTTTGGATTATATGATGAGACATAAACTCAATAATCTATATTACTGCAAATTTAAGAAAACAATCTTGGAGGATGATGTACAGTAATTGAGGGTTAAGTGGAAAACAACACAAGGAACTTGCCACTTTCCTTGTTAAATTTTGAATTTTATTTTAAATAGGGAAGAAATACACTGTAAACGTGTACCTAAGATTCGCAGAGGAGTTCTGAGTCTCAGCCTCTAATTTAAGAGGCCTTTGCATAAACCACCCAATATTAAAATATACAGGAAAAAGAGCTCCCTCAAAACCCTTTCATTATCTCCTACCATATCCAGCTGATAAATTAACTGGGAAAGTGGACCTTCCATTTCCCAAGGAAATTAAAGTTCTCAAAGGCTCTTTACAGCTTTCTGTGATGGAACCCATGGGCTATACACTCAGACTCAGTTACCCTTCCCAGGATAATAAGAAGGGGGATCCAGACTACAGGTTAGTCGGGAGGCACCTTCACTGTCTCACCTGGTAGTCCTACAAGGCTGTGCACAAGCCTATTTTCTCCCCCAAGAAACAGATTCTCAGAAAGGTTCAGACTCCCTGCATCCAGGGAGAATAATACACGATTCTCCTATAAAACAAAGACCTTCTTTTCCATTTATGAGTTAAAAATTAAATCCCCTCTAAAGAAACACTCCACACCGTGGAAACAACACTGGGTCACCACAAAACCTAACAAGTGCATGGAGTTCTGCTGCAGGTCTAACTTAATTTGAACATGCTGAAATAGCAACATCTTCCTTTTTATTCACGTCTTGGCTAAGACGGAGAGTAGCTGGCTACCTTCTCAGATAAAACCACCCCTGTACACCAGAAGACTACCCTTCAAGCCCCTCTTTCTTAGGCAAATAATGCCAACCCCCAAAAGCTCTTCATATATATCGTTTTGCAAATTATTGTTATCTGTACAGCTCCTCTGGACTGTAGCCAGACTTCCTACATCCTTCTTAAACTCGGTGGTCCAGATGGCATTACAGGGCTGGGTGTTAATTGAAGAAGAGCTTAACTGTTTGGACATGTTATGCATCTATTACCCAATCGTCAATCTCGTAATGTTTGTTGTATGACTACGTCTTTGGGGAAATAAATGCCAAATGAAAATTTACCCCCAACCTCTTTCTCTTTTTATTCCCTCGGGGCTCTGACAATCTGTTAACCTGCTTCACTTTATTCTACAAACTCAAGTCAGTCACATAACCAAAACAACAACCGAGACCCAGGACAGGAGTAAGTGGTTATTGACAGATATTATCTGTCCTCTTTGTAAGATTTGTCCTTTTGGTCTACAACCATTACTTATAAACACGACTGTTAATATGGCTATAGCAGCAAAGACCACAGAGTAATGGAAACGATTCTCAATCACACTGATCATTCTCACATTGATAAATTCCACTTGTAATTTTTTGTATACTTTTACTAAATACCTACTCTACTTTTATGGTAAAACCTTATTAAGTCACCTAAGATGACAGTAGTTTAGAAAAACATTGAAGTGAAATTTTGTCTTTTTTTTTGTTTTTTTTAAAGTTGCCATTGCAGCTCAGCAGAAACAAACCCGACTAGGATCCATGAGGATATGGGTTCAATTCCTGGCCTGGCTCAGTGGGGGTTAAGGATCCAGCACTGCTGTGAGCTGTGGCATAAGTTGCAGATAGGGCTCATATCCCGAGATGCTGTGGCTGTGGTGTAGGCCAGAAGCTGCAGCTCCAATTAGACCCCTAGCCCTGGAATTTCCATATGCTGTACCTGAGGCCCTTAAAAAAAAGCAAAAAAAGAAATTTTGTCCTTTTGTCTTTTGAGGGAGAACCTCAAAAAGTTCATGACAGGTGCTTAATAAACTATGTGTTGGCAAAATAAACAGATAGTGGTGCACTGCAAGATGGTTGCCAATTTTTGAGCCTCCCTGTACCTACGCCCTCTGCTGTGTGATGACACTATTTCTACCACAAGACTTCATGAGGTCGATGGAATGTGGACTGAATCAACAAAGGGCTAGTTCTGAGTCTAACCCTCACTGCGTCCCTCATGTCCTCTGAGCGCTTCTGACGTCTGAAATTATAGGAAGTCCACTGGTTCCAGACAAAAAAAAGAGATGCAGAGGAGAGCCACCCAACCAACACACAGACCTGTGACAGGAAGCAGAACTTTTCCAAATGCATCTGAAGCCTCGAGGGTTGGGGGTGGGTAATAACTGCTCACCACTGTGTGTCACAAGGTGTTGGATGATCTGTCAGGGGCAGTGCTATTGTGGAACAACTGATAAGGCAGTACACGGTGCAAATGAGATTTCAGGATTGCAGTTGACCAGCTTGAGCCAAACTGTCCATTTATACAAGGAAAAAGTTGAATTACAATGTAGTCTTTTAAGTTTATTTAACACAACCTAAGACTCTCTTAAAATCTGAAAATTAATTTGTTGTCCACTAAGTAGGATGAACCTCGACCCCCACATACCCAGACTACTGAAGTTTTATTCAGGGGTCAGAGAGCACATGCGGGGGAACTAAAAAACTTTCACGATCCCCATCAGAGGAACTGCTGGCAGGTGCCCATTTCCACCAACTCTCTTCCCTCTGCCGGTCCTTAGGGTGAAGGTATGTTCTCTGTTTGCAAGGGCATGATGGCAACATCTGCAGGTTCGGCAGTGACTCACAGTGGACTGAAGTTACCTGGTCGGGTCAGCCAGAGGAGACATCTCCAGCCATGCTCCACCCCCCTCGCCTCCTGGCCCATACATGTCACATGAAGAGGACATCAAAGCAGAGGATCGCCGGAAGAGACCAAGTGCAGTAGGGAATTCTCTTCCAAAAGCACCTCCATGTGCCACCAAGGTGGCCTCTGCAGCGTGGCAGTGAGAGCCCGTGCCATTAAAGGCAGGTTTCTATTTTATGCGCTCAGGCCTTCTGTGGCAGGATCCCACAGTTCCCCAGGAAGCTTGATTTACCGTCGCGTCGCCCTGTTTTTATAGGACTTGACTCTGCAATTGGAACTGATGGAGACCTCAGCCGCGAGTCACTGGGTCCTCGGGTGTTAATTGTAGATTTACAGTGCCTACGAAGTCATCCTGTCATACCCGTGTCTTCACAATGTGTTCCCGAAGGCTTCAGCACAGCTCCGTTAGCTGTTCCCCCCAACCCCACCCCCAAAAGATTCTCATCCTCTGAGCCCACTTTCCCCAAGCCAGAGCTCTCGACCCAGGAAGGCCGGCAAAGATCCACCAACTGCTGTGGGCACAAGGTGGTCACGTGTGGGAAAGCTCCCTTATGGGGTGGCTGACAAGATGTTTTGGGAAGAGAAGGAGGGGATGAGAAAGAGGAGAAAGAAAAAGTGTCCTCTGAGTCGAGATGGTGAGATGTTTCACAGCTAATCACACACAAGACTGATTCACCATTCACTTTGCTCTGCTTACTCATTTTTCATATTGTACTTTCCACGGCCCCATCGGCCTGCTCCACCAAGGTCAGATGAAGGGAATGAGAGCATGCACACCACACTGGGATCTATCATCGACGGAGTCACTCACCTTTTATGTGGAGCCAATGGGCTCCTGAAAGCACCATTTATGAAGACGACCCTGAGCAGCAGTCATGTGAGTAAACGGCACGGGGAGGGGGGTTCAGTCCAAGGGGCATCGCGGAGCAACCACTCTTTCCTCTCCCGGGCACAGTTCACAGATGGACGCCATCCACTAGCTTGAAACTAGGTGTATGCAAGACTTGTAACCAATGCCAGAGTTGAAGTTCTACCTTTGTCTTCTTTTACAGAGGGGGGAGAAAGTCTTTCCAACAAGGTAACATTTGAACAGAACTTAAATGAAGCAGGTTGGACAAACAGCACTGCTTCAAGGTCTTTAGTACACCCTTTGGGATGCTTTAGGTTGCAAGTAACAGACTATGCAACTGAAAAAAAATAGCTTAAAGAATAAGGGTTTACTATACAACAACAAAAGAAATCCAGAGCAAGATGTTTTCCAAGGTTAATTCACGGGTTCCTGATATCACCAAGGACCCAAGTGCTTCTCATCTCTCTGTCCTGCCACCCTTAACTCAAAACCTCCCCTCATGGGCAAAAGATAGTTGCTGCAGTTCCAGGCATGACAGGTAGACACAACCACAATCAGTGAAGGTTCTCTCTTCACCACTGTCCATAATAAGACCGTATGCCCTTGCCCAAACCAATCACAGCAAAGGAGCAAGGAATAGCTGTGACTGGCTTAGACCAACCATGGTTCAATGTCTGAGACTGAGAAGGAAGTGCTTTCCATGACAGGAAGGTCATGAAGTTCCTTCAGCAACATGAAAGGTTAACCACGTGAACAAGTACACGGGAGGACTGAGGTGGTGACTGGGTAGGGGACCAGTGTGTCTGCCACAGAAGAGATTCCATTACTACCACAGGATTTTGTACTTATTGTTGCCTCTACTTTCCCCACTAGCTTCATAGCTTCCTTCCTCACATCACTGAGGTCTCTGCCAAAATGCTGAGTTGTGCAAGAGACCTTCACTGACCACTCCATCTCATCATTCTCTACTCTCCAATTTTCTCCATAGCTCTTACCAGCACCATGGATGTGTATGCATATATTTGTTTACCCTCTGCCTCTAAAATAGAAACTCCTTGGGACACTTAATAGGCACTCAATTTTTGTGACATGGATGAATTTTTAAAAATGAAATTCATCCATTATATCCCACTTTAGTCTTATTTCTCTGCTGTTTGCCATGCCAGAAAAACAAATCCCTTATTCTTCTCTATCTCCCTGCCCCCATCATTTTGTTCACACCATCCCTGCCACCTCCCCCAGAATGTTCTCTCCACTTTTCTTCTGCTTCTTTAAAACCATCTTTAAAGATCAGCTCAAATTCTTTTTCTTTCATGAAGCCTGCTCTGATGATCCAAACCCCACATGATCTCCTAAAAGGAGGAATTTCAGTCTGCAAAACTTATGTTACTCCTTTCCACTGTGTTTTCACTAAACACAAACTAGAGTTCTAAGTATTAGTAGATCCACTCAATACTTGACCCACTCAATCCTCTTTTTATAACTCAAAAAACTGATTTCCAGAATTGTTTTGACCTGCCCAGTAAAGGACTAGTAGAACCTATCCTAGTATAGACAGTCCCTATTTAATAATTCACTAGTACTGAAAGTTCATAGCAGAACATTCTCCAGCGGGCAATTTTTGATCCTTACTCCATCATTGGGTATTTGGGAAAAACAAATGGTAAATGAATATGCAACTCTCTGCTAGTAAGCACAAATAGATCACTCCCAAAAAGTTTCCACACCCAAAAACATTGAATAAAGCTCAAATGACCAAGACAAAGTCTCCTTATCCTTCTCCCACAGGTTGGAGCTCACTGATAGGACTGAGCATGATAGCAGAGCTGCCAGTAAAGGGAAATAAAAATGCCAGGGGACAGAGAACTGTCAGACATGCCAGTCACCTGCTATCTCTAAGCCTTGGTATCTTCATCTATGAGAGGAATGGATTTAGACTAGATCTACTATCTCACAGTAGAACTGAACTTTTTAAAAAAGCTGAAGGAGGAGTTCCCTGGTGACCTATTGGTTAAGGATCCAGCACTGTCACTGCTGTAGCTTGGGTCACTGTTGTGGTGCAGATTTGTCCCCTGGCCTAGGAACTTCCACATGCCACAGGCAGAGGAAAAAAAAAAAAAACTGGTGGAAAATCCGTAAAGTGGAACTCCTCTGACTGTAGGAGGTACTGCTGATCCTCACCCCCAAGCCTCTTGCTTATCCCCAGAAATGGTTTCCTCACTACTAGAGGGTTTAATATTGGGAAATGTCTCTTCTAGCATCAAGATATGATAGTTCTAAAGTAAATGAACATGATACTAGCAGTACTAATAATACTGAAAAACTTCAGCAGCTTAATGAACAATTTATACTGTCTAAGGTTCTAGGAAGAAGTTAGTCAAATTGGACAGATACTAGTCTTCTGAAATCATGACAAATGAAGTGTACAAAAACCAGGAATGGACAGATGGATGGATGAAATGATGGATGGGAGGGGCGAAGAAAGGGCAATTTTAAAAAAGCAAATTGTCATCAATTGCAAATTAGATCAAAGTCCATCACAGTTATGTTTCTATGGGGGAAAAAAGTAGCCAAGATGTCCAATAATAAGGGATTTGCAGATAAAACTTGACCAAATAATACCCTGTGCCTCCAGTAAGCATCACATTTCAGAAGAACTGTTAATGACATGAAAATATGCTCAAAATACATTATGATACATGCAAAAGCTGCAAAAAAAATGATTAGGGAATGACCCTAGTTTTCTAAAATGTAGTATACATGCTTTTTTCTAAAAAGATTGAAAGATATATAAAATGTTAACAATGATTAACTTCTGAGTGATGAGGTTACAGTTATTTTTTTCAGAATTTTGATTTTCTTAACTCTACAGTAAACGTATATGTGTGGTTTTGGTTTTGTTTTGCTTTTTAGGGCTACACCCATGGCTCAGAAAGTAACCAGGCTACAGGTGGAATCGTAGCTGCAGCTGTAAGCCTACACCAGAGCCATAGCAACGTGGGATCCGGGCTGCATCTGTGACCTACACCAGCTCATGACAATGCTGGATCCCAGACCCAATGAGCAGGGCCAGGGATCGAAACTGCTTCCTCATGAATACTACTCTGATTTGTTAATGCTGAGCCACAACGAGAACCTTACATTATGTTTAGAACCAAGGGGGAAAAAAAAAGTTGAAGTAAATTGAGAGGCATAAAGAAAAGTAAGTGAGCCTTCGTTTATTACTCATCCAATTTAAAGGCTCAACAGTCCAGGAGATTTGGAGATTTGGAGGTAATGCATCAGAAATATGCACCCAGACTCCAAAGGAACACAGAGGGGAAAGATGTCATGTCTATGGACCACCCATCATAATTCTCAGCACAGACCTCACTGAGTCCTACTCTACCAGAATCTCTGAGGAGATGGGGCTCTAGCACCTAAAGCGGGCTTCTAGGAAGCACAGGGATAGTGATTCTTATGAGATGCGCTGGTAAATGGAATGTGAGAATCTAACTTCAAAACTCCCACTAATGGCAAAAAGGAACCAATGCCCCTGACGCTGCCTTTACAAACCAGGGATTCACCTCAAAGAAGAGTCACCACCCTTTCTCCAAAGATTTCCCAGAGTTGCTGCAGAGACCCCAGGATTTTACATGACAAACACAATCAGAACTCTGTGTGATCTGTTACCTTAAGCTGTATCTCTGGGCCATGTGTGAGCCAGCTTTTGTAAACTTAATTTTATCGCTTGTCAGTTTTTTCAGACTTTGAAAAATTACTCAATACCAGGATTAATACATGATATAATCTCCTAGCAGTTAGCCAGCTCTGAGCTCCCATTAGCCCCCAGTTCTGCAGGATGTGCACCCGAGGGTCGTGTGGCTTCTGGGCGAACACAGCCTTTAGTCTGCACAAGGAACAAGCATGAGAACAAGTGGACTTTCAAACACTGGAGCGATACTCCACGCCCTACCCGAAACCGTGTCTCCTGGACCCCCATGCCATAGACAACTTACTCGTTTCAGCTTTTCAAAGCTCCCATTCATTTTTTCTAGCAGGTCAACAGGCTCCCCTCCAGACCTCGTTTTTAATTGTGCAGGCGGCTGATACCGCATGCTGCAGTCCTTCCAAGGGCCAAAAGGTACTGAGAACTATGTTGCTACTTCACATAGCGAGTCTTTGGGGAATCTGAGGAGAGGAAAAAGACTCTGAAGATATGTCACAGAAAGAGATCTGCCTCAAAATCAGGTGTGTGGGCATGTAAATCAGCATCTTTAAGGGGAAAATTTTTTTTTGAAATGTGTAGCCAAAAAAATGCAAAGACTGTCTTTCCAAGCCATTTCTTTGAGAGGAGAGAGGAAGGGAAGGACAGAGGGAGGGAGAGAGGTGGGGAGGAGAAGAAGGAGAAAACAAACTTTTTCCTTTGGGACAGAAAGTGGATAAAGGAAGGATGAACCCATCAGCATTAATTCTGAAATACAACATTTCCTTCAATGTATTTTTCTAAAATGAGAGAGACTTTTTAGAAGGTCCCAGGTTCCTTGAATGTACCAAAAATATAGTGCTCACTTTGAAACTACCATACTTAAGTCTGTATTGTCCTAAGTTTCGGATGAGTCAGCTTTTCACTTTGCCAATAGCTCATTCATATCCATGTGTAGGTTTCCCTTTGGAATTTTAATATCACTAATTTTTATCCAAGACTCCTAAGTCAACTGATTTCAGATAATTTTCATTATTCCTACAAGGAAATAAAACCCTAAATATATATTTGAGTATGATATTCAACTAAAATAATTTGATTTACCTCCTACTGCTTCATACAATCATCGACTTTATCATTTTTTATAAGAAAATCTCAAGAGTTCCCTTCGTGGCTCAGT
Organism: Catagonus wagneri; assembly: GCA_004024745.2. Taxonomy (NCBI): domain Eukaryota; kingdom Metazoa; phylum Chordata; class Mammalia; order Artiodactyla; family Tayassuidae; genus Catagonus; species Catagonus wagneri. Next base: position 10,085,503 of record PVHT021183726.1, read on the forward strand.
GGTTAACGAAGCCAACCAGGATCTGTGAGGATGCAGGTTCGATCCCTGACCTCGTTCAGTGGGTTAAGGATCCAGTGTTGCCGTGAGCTGTGGTATTGGTCACAGATGCGGCTCAGATCCAGGATCCCATGTTGCTGTGGCTGTGGTGTAGGCTGGCAGCTATAGCTCCGATTCAGCCCCTAGCCTGGGAACCGCCATATGCCTCAGGTGTAGCCCTAAAAAATAGCAAAGAAAGAAAGAAAGAAAGAAAGAAAACCTCCAAAAGCTTTTTGCTCACAGACTCTCATTTTCTAAAATGCCCATTTGTAAATAGTAAATTTATTTTAACATATGCAACACTATTATACATTTTTCTTGGAGGGGGGAGATTCACTTTTTTTCTTTCCCAGTTTTTGTTCTTTTTTTTTTTAATTTGATTTGATTGTGGTAAAAACACTTAATATGAGATATATTCCTCTTAAATTCTTTTTGGCCTAATATAACACATTTGGGGTTTGGGTTAGAGAGTGTATTTTCTACCTTAAAGTAAAATGTTACAGGCATTAAATATTGAGTCTCTCATTAATATATACAGACTGGATAAATGTAGAAAGCCACTAAGTTTTTCCCACACAAAGGAGGCATGCATTATCACTGCTATCACATGCCTTCACAAAACAACAATAGCCCTCCTAGAAACATCGGTAAATATTATTATTTACTACACTAAGGCAACAATAACTGATTGAGGTAAATTTAGAGGAAACATTAAACAATGGCAGGAGAAGAGAATTTATTCTGCAGAAACACTGTGTGAACTTATTGGAAATAATCAGTTGCTCAGTTTGAATTAAATGAGTGTGAGTGAATGCAGCTGAGTGGGGGGGGAGATGGGAAGAGAGAGAGGTTGAAAGAGAAAGCCTGGCCCCCAGGAGCTGGAATCTACATGCATCTCTGCCGAGGCTGGTAGGAAAATCTGCAAAGATGCAAAGCATCCTTGGGTGTTCCGTTAGCAGTAAGTAAATTGCTGTGGGAGCTAAGGGTGGGCCTGCTTCAGCAAGCCATTCCTCTCTGTCTTTCATTCTGTTTGTCTGTGTTAAATTCCCCCTCTGCCCTCATCCATTCTCACATCCAGTTCCCCGCTTTGTCCATCCATCAATCCCCTCACTTTGTCAGTGCTGACTTCATCCCAGCTCTCAGCCTCACAGTGCAGCCATCCCGAGGCCGCGGGGGAGCCCCCCGCCCACCGCCGCCTCCCGGCTCCCCAATCTGCTGACGAGGGCCCTGGCGGCGGCTTGTCGTTTTCTATTGCACAGGCCAGCAAAAACACTAATACTCAACCTGATTCCTATCGTCCTGCTTTTCACCTTTTCTACTGAGGGAAATGGAAGACAGGAAGACGCCAGGAGAGAGAAACAGTGGGGAGAAAAGCGATAGGGTGATGGGGGGGGCGGATAATGGAGAGAGATGTTTGCTGAATTTTCTCCAACAATTTGTACACCAGTCAGGTGGAGGCTCAATCCAGCTTCCTGTACCACACATCAATAGAAATCACAGGGAGAAAATGTAGCACTAATTAAGGGTTGATAAGCTGTAGTCAAGTGCAGTTTAGTGGAAAAAAAACAAAAAACAAAAAACACAGCAGACTACCCAAGCCTGTGCAAACACAACTCTGCACAGCACTTTGATCGCCGGCTGAGGAGGGAAATTCTGCAGTGCTCTATTTTTTTAAATGGTTTTGTCTTCAAAATCAAACACATAGGCTGAGAGAAAAATATTAGGTGGTCGTTTTTATCCAAAAGATCATTTGCAAAACATTTCAGAGGAGGGGGTGGGGGGAAGCTTACTAAAGAGGAAAATAGTTACCTAGCAACAAAACTATTTTAAAACATTATTCAGTGTATTGCCTGATTGTGTGCTTTTAATTCAAAGGTGTGCAGTTCTGAGCACCTGCCAAATTAATAAAGTATTTCTTCCCTGAATTCTAAATTCCTCGTCTTTTTCCTCCTAAACAGGGCAAACTTCACAATAAGCCACAATCAAGATGATAAAAAAAAAAGCTTGTCATTGCTACATATTTCTTTAAACCTTAGTCTGAGTGAAAAACATTTCACCTGAAATATGAGCAACAGAATTAGCGAAACTATTTATACAACTATGCTTAAAATGACTCTGAAATATGCTTAAAATGACTTAACAATCAAGGACATCCCTGGGCAGGTTTTTCTATGTAAGGTTCTGAAAAGACAGTGAATTATCCCTGGTGGTAGCCATAACTAGCATCTGAGAGGCCTTACTGGCTAGAAGGCATTTTCATCTATGTCATTTGATCCTTGCAACAATCCATTCTAACTAGTACCTGCTTTTTTGGGGAATTGAGAAAGCTGAGGGCCAGCAATTTAGTAACTGTCCCCAAATCACTCCACGGTTGGGAAAGGGTATCAGGACTTGGAAGTAGCTGTTGGAGTCCACCTTTTTGTCCAGCAGATGGGCATATCAGGTTACCCAGACCAAAAGCTTCTAATTCAAGAAAGAAAAAGAAAAAAAAAAAGCCTGAATGATCCACTGGGATAAAAAGAGCTAAATTGAATCAGTTTCTGTATCCAAAATGCAACCACAAAATACTGAAATTGACGTTTTAATATTTCACTGCAAATTCTGACTGAGGGAGACTCTTCCCTTTTTTATGGAAGGAAAGAGACTGACTCCTCAAAGAGAAAGAAGTTTCCAGAAGGCCCTTAGAAGTGATAGTGACTTAGGAATAAATGTGCTGCCTTGCAAGGCAAGGACTTTGAAGAAGCCAAGCCCTTCCCTTGGATGTTTAAGTTGTGCTGTTGTTGTCAAGAAGTCACTCACAATAGTTTGTGGTCACAGCTTGCATCCCTGAGGATGTGTGGGGCGGACTGCAAATTACTAACCGAGGCAGGTAAAACCACAGCAGGAAGAGCAAAGAGGAGCACAGGTGAGCCAGCAGGACCTCCCTGCTTACCCATTGCTCTCTGCACCATCACCACATCTCTCATCTAGAACCTTCCCCCACAGCTCCTTCCGCATCCCTTTTGTTTCTCAAACCCACATGCCCAGATGGGCTCTGGCTGTGACAGCGCAGACCAAGGGAAGAAAAAAAAAAAAAGGCAGCAGCAAAAAGTCTCCTCTGCGGTGCTACTCTACACATCAGACATCTCTAATTAGACAGCAACAAAATTTTATTAATAGGATGGACATTATAGAATGAGCTTGTTATAAATGGGCCCTGTCAGGGCCTTATTCAGCTACCAAATGAGTATTCTCAGTTCAGTGCTCTCATCTGAGGCATCACGCCTAGTGCTGGATAACAAATGATTGCTATTAACCGTATTGTTAGTAATGATGGCTGAAAACAAACAAAAACCCATAAATAACAGTCTACAGAAAAATTAACCCATAAACTTGATAGATATCCAGCTGAGAAATAATAAATGACACTTTGGGGCCTGCTGGGAGAAGCTAGTGGTTTTTGTTTTCCTCTCTGTCATTAACACATTTTCTGTGCTAAAAATTAGATTCTGATATATAATTATCAACGCTCCCAGATATTAATTCTGCCATTGCTCCCTCGGTTTCTCTCCTGGCTGGGCTATAACGTTAGTCACAGATTACTCTGAGAAAACACATCAAACACTTAACAGAACAGGTCAAAGTGACAAGCAGCTTCTGCTGACAACACCAACCTGCACCGTCTTTTTTTTTTTTTTTTAACCAGGGACACAAAACAAATTTCTCATATTAATTAACTAGGATTCCCTTCCAGCCACAACAGGCCTGTACAATGCAAGGTGGGCTAAGCATATCCCCTAGTTCTCTAATGAGGGCGACCGAGGGAAGCAAGGAGTAACAAAATTATCTTGCATTTATGGCCTTCAAATCTACATTTACTCATGTCTTTCAGAGAGGAGACAGGGTTCAAAACAACTTTCCAACTGCTGAGCCCTCTCACCTTGAGCCCCTTCCTCTTAAAGGGCCTCATGGAAGGGCAAGGACACACACACCCACATGCACACACACACACACAGTTAAGCAGGTAAGCAAGAGACCTTTCCCAAAAGGATCTAGAATTTCAGCCCCAGCACATGAATTAGCACTGTCGCTGAGAAGGACTTTTAACTTCCCAAGCATCATGACTTCTGTACAATTAACTGACCTCAACTGGAATACGATCTCACCTGTCAGTGGATTATATTTGTCAGGAAGCACCAAGAAAAGCGAAATTCACCAGTCTCCTCCAGGAACTGATCCATACCCTATAAGCAGACCAAGACGCACACGCACACGCGCACACACACACACACACACACACACACACACACACACAAATACATACCCTGCACAAATGTGAAGTCCTTATCACTGGTACTGACATTATCAATTCCATCTACTCTATGAATTTCTGCTGCCTCTCTGAAATTTCCATTGCAAGGAAAATAACTGAGGGAAAACTTCGTTTTTTAATTTTAAAAAATTAAGATGTCCAGTTTAAAGAATGCCTACGATTGTTTAGTTTTGGTTAAAAATAAGATGATGAAATTTGAGATCCAAGACTAAGGTGGGGAGAGGGGGAATCCATGCAAATAAGTGAATGTGAGTAAGCAGGTACATCATCTGTGTCCCAAGCCTGTCCTTCTACCAGGGGAAAAAGACTGCAACCTCCTATTCTTAAGCAAATACCTGCAACTCCAAGCTCTTCTTGCCAGTTAGAGCAACTAAACTAAACGTAAAACCAGGAACATTCTTTTTAAAAAAAATGAAAAATAGAAACAACAATGGGGGTGGGGAGGGAGGTAGGGAGAATGGATGCATGAAAGAGCCACGGAAGAGAAAGCACAGGTGATAATAAGGAATGCTGAGGGTTGCTGCTGTCTGCAAAGCAGAACAAACTGGGTGGGGTGTTTGATCACCAATTTAGAAAACCTTGCTAATGGCAAGCAGTGGTGAGATGCTCCCTTTGCTCAAGTTCTTTCAAGGACTTGGGCTGGCCAATCATGCAAATAATATTTTTGAGATGGTATTAAAAAAAAAATAAGCAAATGATCTCCCAGCTCCCGTGCTGTGTTTTGAAACCCCCACCTCACCCCCGTGATCACGCCGCCTGGATGACAGGAGCCTCCCCAGCAAATCCCTCACCTCCCGTGCACTCCATTTTCTCCGGCTCTGGCATTGCGATATTAAATAACTATAAAACTAGAAAGCCAAAATAACTAAATCACCTGGCAGCCAATTTCTGAGAGTTAAACCACAAACCCGGAAAATGGTGGAGTGTGTTGAAATAATGTAAAGGAAACCCATAAATTCAAACTTTATGTTCTGTAAAGAACAAATATGAAAAAGGCATCAAAATAATGAAAGATTGTTTATGTATTCTGGCATGAAATGGGAATGTGTTATGAGAGAGAGAGCAGTGGTGGAGACAGATCGACGGAGCTGACAGTGTGGTATTCATCCTGCGCGGCGCGGCAGACGTCCCGCGAGTGGCAGTAGACAGCGCAATAAATCAAGGGCTCTCGAAGCTGTACCTACAGCTTATTACATCCAAGATGACAAATAAATAATAATCCCTGTCAGAGCGGCCCTTTGCTCAAGGATTGAGCCTGAAACCTTTGGCTCATCACTCCTCATCTTAAGTGAAAACACTAGAACTCGGGGACTGGAGGCCACGCTTTGCTAAGCTCATGAAATACAAAACAAGCGGGACCCAGGAACTAAAGCTGAACAAGAAAGGTCAAAAAAGAAGGGAAGGATCAACATTTAAATAATCCTGACCAAGAAGGGGCAAAGCATCCAAATGCATATGGGTTACCGTGTCCTAATCATGGGGGAAGGAAAAAAAAAAAATCCAGAAACGGATTCCTTGTCCCCACCGCTCCCTGGGAGAAACGCCAGGTTTCCATTTAAAGGCAGCACCAGCAAGCAAAGGGCAGGGTTGCAGAGACGCTGGGACCCCAATACCAGTGGCCACCACCCCCGCGCCTCCCCAAGCTGTCCACCTGCCTTATTTAAGATCCAGGCAAGTGTGGGAAACCATCCCAGCCCCCCACCCTGCCGTGCAGTAATCCCCGCTCTCTGCAGCCTTGAAGGAAAGGAGACAGTACCAGCAGAGCCCAGGCCCAGGCCAGACCGACCCAGAGAGTCGTTCCCCTATCTCCTCGCTTGGCATCTCAGTCACCTCCTCTCATCTGCTTCTCTCAGTGACTTCAGCGCAGGAGTGATAGAGACTCCTGCTTCTAAATCTGCCTGGCATCCATGGGTGTTATGACCTTGAACGGGTCCCTTAACCTTGAGCATCCCTATTTCCTATTGTTCATAGCTGGTCAGGTAGAGAGGTTTCTCTAAGGACCCTCAACAGTTCTTGCCAAGCACCCCTCTGTCTAGATGGGCTCTGCACCTACACTGGTCCCCAAATTGGCTTTCCAAGAAAGGTATCTTTGCTCCTTGTCTGACACGTCTCTAGTCCCTTCACTGCCTTCAAGAAAGCACAGAGACAGTAAAATCTGGCAAGGCCAAAAGGGTTTGGATCCCAACTTCCCCATACACACTCCCCACATCCTAACAACTTAAACATCTTGCCAGCTGCCTGTCACCTAGCCTGCTACTGATCCCACCACACCCAGGCATTAAACAAAATGGTATTTTGTGATTTCAGAGAACCACATAAAGATGGATGTACAAAAGGGCACCAAAGTCCCAGGGACTAAAGTAAGTTTCCAATATGACAAAGGGACAATGATCACAGGTCCCCCTACCATTTTATGCCCCCACACTTTAGACAAAGGATGCATGGCAGAGGAGAGCAAGCACCTGCTTTGGTCAGGTGAGGCTGAGTTCAAATCCTGCCTCCACAGAAGGTGGATCACCTCTCTGAGCTTCAGTATCCTCAGCTCCTGATCCCCAGTCCCCAAGATTGTTCTCAGATCACGTTGCAATCGCGTGCGTAACAGCCCCTAATATCTGCAGGTCCAACAGATCCAGCCCCATTCCACTTTGTTCTTCCGTAATTTTCTCTCCTCTACTAAAAGGGGGAGAATTAAAATTAAAATTCTAAAAGCAGAACTGTAAATGATTGATGCCATCCACTTGATTTTAGATCCTCATGAACCTTCAAACTACCCAAAATTCTCTACAGAAACACAAGCATCTTAGGAATATCATGCTAGCCTAGAGCAAATACAAAGGCCAGAACTTGGAAGAAACTCATTTAAAGCTTTTAAGTGTTTTTTGGCTAAAAGTGGGTAAGTAATTTGTAAAGGCCTCCTGAGAGCCTGGAACTCTATTCCTAAGAAAATTCTATACATGGAACTCTATTCTTAAGGAGATAAACCAAAATATAGAAAATTCATCTGTACACAGACATACATTATACAGTTACTATGGCAAAATACATACATATATATTTTGGGGGCAAACTAAATAGCCCATAGAAGGGTTTAAAAAATGTTTAAAATTATTTTCCAAAATATGAAATTCTTGCTTGATGGCATAGTATGCAGTCTTCAAAAAACCAATGATTACAATGACAATGAAGCAACAGAGCAAAATGCCTAAGAAACTAATGAAAAAGGTAGGACACAACATTGACACTTGGTTCTCATTTTAACCATGCAGCATTATGCCTTTAGAAAATGACAGAGAATATACACAAATAACAATAGTTCTGCTCAAGTGGCAGCGCTATAGACAACTGTTTTATTCTTTAGTTTTTCAAACTTCCTATGATTATGTTTCACAACACCGTTGTAATTTTTTAAAGGAGTTTAGGTTTTTTAAAGTAAAGAAGTTAAATGAGTTGACAATCAGAAAACTAGGAGCAAAACTCACAGCCACCAAGCTTTTTCAGGCTCCCACTGCCTCCCGGAAGACACCACTGTGGGCACTTCCTTTGGGATGATGGGGAAAAGATGCAATAAAAGCCCTACTGAAATGCTGCTCTCCTGGATCGCCCCCCACCATCCTTTCCCAGCAGCCCCCCACAAGCCGCCACCTACCCTGACAGCCAGTTCTTTACCAGCACCCATGCACACAGCCAGCCTTGCTGCTGACATCATTGAGCCCCGCCCCCAGTTCCTGGGGAACTCGCCTCTAACAAGGAAACTCTAGTCCTCAAAGTCTGAGGGTCTGGAACCCCTCTTGCATCCCCCTAGAAGATCTCGTTTGCCAGCACCCACTTAAGGTTCCAAAGAACCATTTCAAAAGCAAGCTATCGAGAACAGCTGGAGATCAGGCAAGGCAGTAAGATGGAAAAACAGAGGAAAAGATGTCCATGACTAACCTAAGCCCTAAGCCCCAAGCCCCATTTCCTCACCCAGTGTCAGACTTCTAAGCCTTGAGTCTTCCCCTTTTCTGTATCTCATTCCCCAATCAAAGTGGGGAAAATTCTGAAGTTGGAGATTAATGCCTCAACTTTATTCACTGACATGCTAACTCAAATAACTTGCTGCTACTTTGTAGACTGATATTTCATGAAGAGAAGGCAGATGGGGACCTTGCCATTTTACAAAAACAAAGAAAAGGAAAAGCCACACTGGGTACCTTGTTCCGTGTGAAGGGCTTCAGCTGGTACTTTAACTCTTTCAGCAAGGGCAACCACCAGTTCCTGAGATGATGAGACTTTCCGCAACCCCCAGCAGTTCTCCTCCCATCATCCAGGTAGAGGCGTTCTCTTTGGGATCCCTATCGATGCCGTGTAGTTACAGAAACCCTTTACTTGCAGAAGTCCGAACTTGAGGTCATAACTGCTTCTCCATGTATCCCCCTTCCTTGCTCCTCTTCTCACTGCTCCCGTGAAGGCATGCTTAGTCCAATAAACCGGGCCAGCTTGCAGATGGGAAAACTGGAGCCCCGAAAAGTGAGGAACTTGTCTATGACATAGAGCTCCTGATGGGGCTGAGACAGGCAGTCAGACTGCTGGTCTCTGCAATGCACCAGGTTGATCCCCATCACTGATTTCCACACAAAAGAAAAGCTAACACCTTTCCAAGGCATCTTGACCCAAAGTGTGAAAGGAGGTCCTAGGTGGCCCACATGAGACCAAAACTCTCTCACTAACCCCTACAAAAATACCAGGTCCTTAATGAGGCTCATCCCCAGGTCAAAAAACGGTCACTAGGAACTTCTAGAGGAGTGGGGGAGGGAAGTATTGTCCCACGCCCAATCCTTAAAGCATGCCACTGCGCAAGACTCATTTTTAAGACACCTCATTTGGGTTCACTGGCTTTAAATGGATTAACATTACCAAAGATACAAGTACAAAACCATAACGTAATCACTTTAATACAGTAGTATCGCTGTTTAAAGGTCTTTTAACATAAACATGGCAATTCTGCTAATACATATACGTACATTTGCAACAATACAGGAAAGCTGAAAGGTGCTTATTGTTGAAGTGAAAAAGTCCCAGAATCCCACTAAGAAAATAATGTGAGACAATAATGCATATTTCAGGTATACAGTATAACTGACATAAATTATTATGGATGTACTTCATACTTAATTACCTTTCTAAAATATGCCGGGGGTATTTTGTCATCAACTCTGCAGAGTCTGCTGTACCTCTGCTAAACACTGCTCTGAAATGCAAACCCTTCACTAATGTTTTTATTTGAATAACTTATTACCCAATATAGCAAGCATCAACACATTTTATAGAACCAGAACTTGGCTCTCTGAAATTCCTCCTACCCTAATGCCAGTCACTGTTGGGAGCATTTAGTTATAAATTGTCTTTCAATAAAAGTAAAAGCTCCCAAAACAACAAAATGAAAAGACACAGCAGCTTAAATCAAGGGAAGTCAATTTCCACACGCCGATCCTAAATATTTCATGGCCCTATTTTATTCTGACATTTGTAGATGACTAAAGTGTTACAAAGGAAATAAAATGCTGATTAAAGAGTTCACTGTCATAAAGGTTACTGAATTGTAAATGGCCCTTTCCATCTTCCTGTTAATAGGTACCCAGCTGTAAACATCGTGAAGGATGTGAAGGGAGGGCGGGTTCCCTCCTTTAGGAGCTGTATATACATTAATCACTGAATCACCAAGCCATGCTTAATTGCAAGCTGTATATCACACAAATCCATGGTAAGTAGAAGGAAACTCATTATTGCTGCTTCATAACTACTGGGTACTTCTCATTTTAACCTCCTCACACCTGAGACACTCTGTCGCTTTCCAACAGGAACGCGGAAAAGGTATTTCACCGCTAATTACAGCCCACACCAGCACCTCCATCTCAGCAGCCAGCCTCGAAGAGGAAACACAACTCTCAGATCCACAGCCATCCCTGCCCCTGCCTCATTGCTGCTTACAGAGTCTGCGATCCGTGGCTTGCCGCCCTCCAATGCCCTCATGGCCCTCTCCTCCCTGTGTCCCTTCCTGGGGACAACGTGTTGCGATCCATTACACCTTGAGAGTTTACAGAACTGTTTAAATGATCAAGAAAAAAAAAAAAAAACCTGTAGTATATTTTGCTTTGACAAAATTATTGATTTAAATCCCATACAATAGCACAATACTATTTAAAGGTCAACCCAAGAAAAATGAGTTTACACCCGAACAGAGCCAAGCTTATCTGTCATGAAAGTGTAATGATGTGTTTATTCCCTCACTGGGGTGTATATATTTTTCAAGAAGATAGAAAAGTCTACTTGCAGGTGAAATCTGCTCTTAAATGGGAATTTTAGGAGATATTTACATTTCCGATGGTGGGGCTGATAGCTGAAGCCCTGAGGCCCATTTCTGTGTTTAATAGTCGGTAGAGTATTTATTTTTATCACCCCAAAATGGCTCTTCTCACTCCCAGGTCAAAAATGAGACATATACTTGAAAACGATAACCACAACTCATAGGGGAATCTTTTAAAAAGCCTAAGGCAGCAAAGCCTAAGGAATGCAAAGGTAGACACCTTAACTGCCTCCTTGGCATTCTGGTTTCTCTTTTATTCCTCACAAGTATAGCAATAAAGTCTTTTACGTTCATTATTTCTAGAAATATTTGTCATTAATGAATCTGTATATCTAGACTTTTTTCTTCCCAAAAGGCTAACGTATGACCTACCCCCATGACCGTCACTACCCTTCCCCGGGTTGCCTCTAAAGGTCATCAGACCCAAGTCTCAGTGGAATGGGCTAAGGGAATGAGCGGATGAGGCCCATTACGCTACATCCAGATCATCACCCCTAAAGCCCTGGGCCACTGCCTCTCCCGCTGAGTTCAGTTCAACCAACACTTATTGTGTACGAGGTACTATGGTAGCTGTGGGAGTATAAAATATCACACTACCTTCTTTCCGGAAAAGTATCACTCATTTTCCTGGTCATTGTGAACTAAGCACTGATCATGTGCCTGGTACCGTGCAGTTATCTTTCAGAGATGATGGTCTTATGGGGCCCAGACACATGACACAAAATGACATGTAAAGTAATGTCCCAATAGTGGAAGAGTAAATATCCCAATATGGTCCTGTGATGCTACAGAAACATACAGTAAGGGAAGCTGAACCAGTCAACAGGGTTCCAGGTAGGCCTTCCTTAGGAAGTAATATTTAATCTGACACTTGAAGGATGCAAAGATGGTACCTAGATGAAATTATTGGATGTGAGGGAAGGCTGTTGGAAGGGAATGCGCAAAGGCCCAGAGACAAGATAGAGACCCTCAAAGAGGACAAGCAGAGTAGCATGTCATTTGGTTGAAGAGTAGGAGGCAAGAGGAAAAAAATCCAACCACAAGAGTTCTGAACAGAACAGAGACCACTATAAGATTTTAAACATGAGAGGGATGTTACCTGTAGCAGAATGAAAAATGGATCAGACACCAGCAACATTCATTATTGGAATTCCCACCCCCCAGGAGGCTAGGAGACCAGTGGCAGTGATGACAATGGGGGTCAAGGTCAACATTACAAGCAATGGCAAAGAAACCCCCACTTCATCACCACCAGTGCACATGAAGTACATTTCAAGAACTTGTCTTCACTCTTAAATTTTAAAGACTGAGCTAACCAGGCTTAGGATTCAGCAAGCAGGCTCTGCTCCTTTTCCCAGGTGCAGTTTGGTTGGTCTAGGGATTACAACAGGTCTAAAATTCTCATGATCACTCATCAGCACCCATCAGCCCACCAGCTATTTTCTTGTCCCTATTAGCTCTAGCAAAAGAGGAGCCAGAAGAGAGAGCACTTCCAAACCCAGGTAGTTTACTGCTAACACTTGGAGTGAAAGCTGCTCTTGCATCTTTGCTCAAAAAGAAGAGAGAAGCTGTTGGCTAAAGCTAGGTCTGAGGGTTGTCCAAGTCTAATTAACAATGATGAGTTTTAGCACCTCGGCTGTCTAACAGGCTGTTTAGTGTATGAATTTTATTTCTCTTCCAGCCTTCCTCACGGGGAAGAGGAGTTGGTGTTCATGAATCTTCTATTGTTCACCTATTGGCAGATTCTCATAGCCCCTCATATTTGAGCTAAAGCCTAAAGCTATTTGTTAGATGAACCACAGGAAAGCTAAGCATAGAGCCAGAGCTCAACCCACCACAGCTGCCTCCAAAACCCCTTCCCAACACCACCACCATCAAGGCACAGCCCATGTAGGGGAACTTCTGCTTTCCCAGGTAATCCTTCCTGGTGCAATTCCTCTTCCTTTCTGTCCTATCCCAATACTCAAATCGGTCAACCCTCCATGTTCACTACTAAGTCTCAGTTGTCCCTTCATGAAACTGTGAAACAGATGATACTAACAAGCATACGTCTCCACAAAATGATGGCAAAGTGAGAAGATCACCTGCTTTGGATCAGTGACACCTACACCACAGTGATGCCCTTACCATCGGCCACACTTCCCTAGGCAGACTGCTTCAGCTAGGATCTCCCATACCTTTGCTCTCTATCCGTACATCCACTCATTCATTCAGGAGTTACTGGATGCCTACCATGCTCAAACAGCTTCCACGCTTTTCACTGAATCATGACAATAAACCCTTAGAGCAAGTTCTCCAAATATGTTTGCTCATGCATCCCAACATACACTAATCTATGATTTATAAAGTATACACGTTGCCATACCAATGTAGTCACATAAAATAGGCACTTTAAAGACAAGAAAGGAAATATAAAGACTTTCTAAGTGCAATTCTATTCACTATTGATGTCAAATCCTCTTTGAGCTTACCCAAAAATACAGGTATATTTTATAGAACATATATACTAATAACTTTCATTACAGAGATGTTAGAGATTTATGATTTAGGTCTCCCCCCCCCCTTTTTTTTTAAATGGCTGCACCTGTGCATAGAGATGTTCCCAGGCTAAGGGCAGAACTGGAGCTACAGCTGAGGCCGAGGCCACAGCCACAGCCATGCTGGATTTGAACTGCATCTGTGACAGCTTATGGCAACGCTGTATCCTTAACCACTGTGAGCGAGGCCAGGGATCGAACTCACCTCCTCACAGGGACAATGTCAGGCCCTCAACCCACTGACCCACAACAGGAACTCTATCATGTCCCAGTTTTTAAAAAATACTGGCTTAATTCCTTGTAAAAAGTAATCTCAAAAGTTTAGTTCTGGAGTTACCATCATGGCTCAGGGGAAATGAATCTGACTAGTGTCCATGAGGATGCAGGTTCAATCCCCGGCATCACTCAGTGGGTTCAGGATCCAGTGTTGTGTAGGTCACAGATGAGGCTCTGATTCTGCATTGCTGTGGCTGTGGTATGGGCCAGTGGCTACAGCTCCGATTTGACCCCTAGTCTGGGAACCTCCACACTCTGGGTGCAACCCTAAAAAGACCAAAAAAAAAAAAAGGTTTAGTTCTGATTTCAGTTTATTTGAACACGATTTTAATAAATGAATTGCCATTTTAAAAGTTACTTAAGTGTATGTATGCATTTCTTGTGGCTACCATAACAAATTATCACAGTCTTGGTGGAATTTTTAAAATTTATTCCCTCATAGTTCTGGGGCCAAAAGTACCAGGAGGTTGAAAATCAAGGTGTTGGCAGAGCTGTACTCCCTCCAGGGGCTCTAGGGAAGAACTCGCTCCTTACTTATTCAAATGTCAGAAGGTTGCTGGCATTCCTTGGCTTGTGACCACATCATTCCAATCTCTGCCTCGCCGGTCACCATGGCCTTTTCCTCTTCTGTGTTGAATCTCCCCCTGCCTCTCTCTTATAAAGACAACTGTGATTGCAACTAGGTCCCACCCAGATAATCTAGGATAATCTCCTAATCTCAAAATGCTTCATTTAATTACATCTGCAAAGATCCTTTTTCTATATAAGCTAACATTCACAGGTTCCAGGAATCAAGACCTGATACTTTGCGGGGTGGGGGGGGGGTATTATTCAGTACCACAGTACACATGGAATCAACTGATACTTGGTTGAGTTTCTTAAATTATTAAACTTTTTCAATCTCCTTAATCAGTTGCACTCACCTTATTCAAATTTGGTGGGTAAATTTGCACAACCCTTAATGTCAACTACACAAAATATGTGGCTATTTTATGTTTGTCACCAATGAATTCAAAACCTACTAAGATCCCTTCTTGGTAATATTTTCTTTTTAACCTTCATGGAAATTGGATTTATTGAAATAAAATGGTAAATAAAAATACTTTCTGATCTGGAAGAATCAACCTAGTGTCTGATACTTTTCTGTTTGGGAACACTTTTTAAATGGTTAGAAACTTCCTTCTCCTTCTCCAGGTGTTTTAAAGTATGCAAAGGTGAGTGTTTTTATAAATGACACACCAACACTATTTTTTTTTTGTCTTTTTAGGGCCGTACCTGCAGTATATGGAGGTTCTCAGGCTAGGGGTCGAATCCGAGCTGAAGCCGCCAGCCTACACCAGAACCACAGCAATGCCAGATCCGAGCCGCATCTGCAACCTACACCACAGCTCACGGCAATGCTGGATCATTAACCCACTGAGCGATGCCAGAGATCAAACCTGCAACCTCCTGGTTCCTAGTCTGATTCGTTTCCGCTGCACCACGACAGGAACTCCACACCTAGACACTCTTTAGCAATGAGCCCATGTGATGATGAAAACCTTTCCAAACAGTTCTTTCCAAAATGGTCTCTCCATAGCATGAGTTTATTTAAAAAAGCATTTTCTCGATTTTTTTTTCTTTTTGCCGCTGGGATTTATACTCTGGTAGACATTGGGAATGAAAAAATTAAGAAATTTTGCATTTTTGTAAAAGAAAAGTGGAAAACTCTTATTTATAATTTTTAAGACTCCCAAGTTCATTCTCATGACAAAATCAAGGAATCTGTTGGAACCAAAGGTTTTTGTATTCAATCCCCAACTCATATAATATAAAGATTCTGTTAGTTGAGAATTTTTTCTAAATAAAAATAACCACATCACTGACATCCTGTTACCAGAGACTAGTAAGATTTGCAAATAGCTGAAGAAAAAAATTAAAAAAGAGAGGGGAAGACGTCACTCTGAACTCTCCCTCAAAGAGAATTCCTAGGTGGCCTCATATGGAGCCCCCCCCAGTGTCCAGCACACGCTCACATGGTGGTCACCTGCACCAATAGAGGGTGCAGTTCAGTCTGAACATTAAGTATTGATCCAGCTTATTCTGTTGTCATTTTCAGATTATACAAATCAGAAATCTAACACCATCTTCCAGCATGCCAGCAATTCTTGTGAAATAATCCGTGGGCACAATCTCCTCACTCTAAGGACTACTGCCTCTGTGTTAAGGGTGAGTTGTTCTCATGCTGATGGAGAAAATGAAGCTCTGAAAGACTAAGGAAATTACCTGCAACAACAGAGACTGTAGGCATCAGAGCCAGGGTTACATCCAGTCTTCTGATTCTGTGTCTGGATCACATTCAACTGCTCTGTAACTCCTCCCTTCATTAGTGGGGTGGGAAATGGGGAAGGCAACCCAGCAGAGTGATTCCAACACCAATTCTGGGACCAGACTGCCTGAATTTGAGTCTTGGTTCCATCACATCCTAGCTCTGACCTTAGGCATCTTTAACTCTACACCTCAGTTTTCTCATTGTCCAAATGGAGCTAATAAGAGTATCTATTCCAGAAAGTGATGGTAAGGATGAAATGAGTTAATGCAAATAAAGTACTTAAGACAGCAACGAACACATAGTAAACAAAGGTATGCACTCGGATGTCAGCCATACAACAATGCCTATTTCATAAGGCTATGAAGCAGAAGAGAAATAAACACATATACAAAAGATATGTGTATGGCATATACATGTATACACACATACATACATATGGTTATCTAATGAAGATTAGCTTTTCTTGAGCTTTTGTTTTTAATTTTGAATGGAATGTGAGCGTCACACAAAAGTCCTAAAGCTGATAAGGGTCTTCCATATGAGCAAGAAGGCACCTTTCTGATGCCACACAGGCACACCACCCTCTGCCTTGTCTCCCACAGACATTAGCCATTTAAAAACCCAGTACCAAACCCCAAGCTTTGGATAATAACACATGTCATGCAGACAAATGCTTATGTCCATAATGATGACTATAAGAAAACAACTAATTTCCTTCTAACAGGAAGGTTCAACCTGAGTCTATAGAGAACATCATATGGAAAGCATAACCTCCTATATGTTAACAATTGCAAGTATTTAAAAAAAAAAACCTCTAAAACCTCCAATTCTAACTGCCCCCAATATCTGAAGCAGAAACCTGAATTAGTCTGAAAAAGAAAACCAGCAGAAATACCAACCCGTACTTTGTTTTCTGATTTGCTGAGTCACAACACAACACAAAAAGTAAATATTGTCCACACTGAATCACTATTTCTCTCACCTTCTCAGAGTAGGAGGGATATATACCATAAACAAATACATCCATAAACATTTCATTCAGTGGACTTCCTCCCAGTTTCACCTCCTTTTAGTGACTCTACCTAACATCGCACCATTGTTACAACAAATCCTTTATACACTGGATCATGTTTCTTGTTTGTTTCATGGCCACACCTGCAGCACATGGAAGTTCCTGGACCAGGGACTGAACCTGAGCCACAGCTGCAGCAATGCTGGATCCTTAGCCTACTGTGCAGGCCCGGGGATTGAATCTATGCCTCAGCAGCGACCTGGGGTGCTGCAGTCAGATTCTTAACCCACTGTGCCATGGCGGGAACTCCCCTAGATCATGTTTGTGGGACTTGATGAAAGCATTCAAATTCTAGTACTCAAATAAAAAAAAAAAGAAAAAATCAAGAAAACATGTAAACAAATTCTACCTGCAAGAAAATACAATGGTGGCAAAGGATTCTGGAAGGGGGAAGAAAGAAGCTAAGGAGACCCAGAGCACCTGGACAAAGTGAAAGCTGCCAAAGGAGGGACTGAGGTCCATGGAGAGGAGGTTAGGACGTGCACCCCCCTACCCACACACACAGAGGCTTCACGGCAGTACGCATGGACAGCACAATGCGCCCCAGACTGCAGGTGAGGGAGACAAAAAAAAAAAAAACCCATTGGATTCAAGTCAAGAAACTGGATTTGCATGCCTGTTTTGCTCCTCTCCAGCAATCTAACCTTGGGAAAGTTATTTCCCCTCTCTAGACCTCCATTTCCTCCTTTCTTAAGAGCAAGAGTTGAATCAGCTCCTCCTTTTAAGATTAGCTCAATTATTCTACACTTCTTCAATCACCAATCTGAACTGCTAAAGCTGTTAACACTTTTCTTATGTTGAGAGAAAGTTTTTCGTACAACCAATCAATAGTACGAGAAGTGTTTACCAAGTATGTCTATTCCACCCTCTTGGAGTCACAAGCTAAGAACGGAGCCTAGTGATTTGCTATCTACATGTACTTGCCAATGCAAGATCCTTCAGAACTATCTCTCCCTTTCGTTCAATGTCTAGCAATGTTTAACATGTCAACTGCCCTGTTATCTTGAGTCCTTGTGTAACTAAATTGATCAGAGGCCCTCTACCCACACACAATGTACATGATGCATTCCAAGAAACAAATCTGTATGGTCTTATACCTTTGAGATTCTGGAGTTATTTGTTACTGCAGCATAACTTAGCCAAACCTAATTGATACAAGCAGTCAGATGTTTAAATTATTGATGTTCTTATTATCATTTACCCTCCATTATTATCGAACTACTACCTATAAATAATCATATATTTTTATAACTGTGGGTCTCCATTGCTCCACCAACTTCAGGGAGTCTCCACTAAGAATGAAGAAGGTGAGAACACAGCAATCACACTCCAGCTGACTTCAGTTTTGAGAAGAACTTCCTACTGCAACAGACTCTTAAGGAAAACCAAAAAAAATCAGGCCATAGAGAGACATGACATATGTTTAAACACAAACTTCTGGCTATAGGTAATGTAGTATTACAGCTAAGGGGACATAGATTTTGCCCAGAAAAAGCACGTGAGGAGGAGACACACCACCTCTTAGCTGAGCTCTGAATGTGAATGGCACTCTTCAGGTCAATTAACAAAGACTGTGGAAGAGAGGGACAGTCATAAAGGATGAGTTGATGAGGTCCTGTTGGAAGGGAAAGGAGAAAAGAACAAAGAAATACAAGCTTACAGATTAAATTTATAAAAAACTCTGGGGCAGTACAAATGCAGAAGCATATAAATGCATATGAGATATAAGAAGGAAAATTGCTAGATGGTTCAAAAATCTATAACTTCCCAAAAGCCTAATAAGAGAAAAAAAGGGGGTAAAACAAAAGGAATTTATTTTTAATCAATTGATAATTTGTTAACTGAGGCTTTGGGGGGAAATGGTGTTAAGAATAAAAAATTTGATATAATATTTAAGCAAACTACTTATGAGGTATGTTTTTAACCCACAGCCAAACCCTGTAAGATGTCTTTTGCATTCAAAAAAAAAAAGAAAGAAAGAAAGAAAGAAAAAAGGCAAACACATCTGGTCTTATTGGTTAATTTCAGCACTGCCGTTTGACAAAGCAATGGTCAGTGTGACCTCGACTTCCATCTACTCAAAAGCCACAGACCTACCCCAGGCAAACCATGCGGCCAGCTCACACACTGACAGTGGGATGTGCTGAGGAATTAGCAGGCAGACAGTGACTGTCATTGGTAATAACTTCTTATTATGTCAAGGAATTTACATGCAGATCAATGTGACTAACGTGCACTTGCTTATCCCCACCATAAATCACTATCGACTGGCACACCAACTCCTCGCCATAATTAGGAGCTCCAGACAGGGTTGCCGTGTCATCTTCAATACCGGGTCACTACCCTCCATACATGACTGGTCTCCACCCACCTCCCTCGCTGCTGCCCCTCCATGTGCGACACTGCTTCCACTGTTATTTGGGGTGAGAAGTGGGGGAGATAAGTGAATCAACTGTCCCCGTGGGCCATGCCTACCTGAGAGATCCCCCATACCCTATGAGAGATTTAACAAAATGGGAATTCCTCCATATCCATATTGAATTCCTGTGTGCAAATTCGAAAGTTGGCAACATGCTGCTCTTAATCTGATTTATGCACCAATTTATTTTATACATTAGGCACACTGTATGCAGGCTGACTGATGCATAAAAATTTCATGCAAAAAAGGACTCACTCCCGAACAACTGCCTTTCCGTTATTATTACCTCTCGTGGTTCGCATCCTACGGTGGGTAGGAAAAATGACACCATATACCACATGCGTTTTGCCCACTATACAAACATTTTGATCTGTTTCTATTTCCCCTTGGCTCTGACTCCAGAAGGCTAAAAACGCTGCCTCTTACCTTTCTGAAATCCTTTAATGCTACAAAACACCCGCTTATGCAAGGAACTTCTCTCCATGTACACTGTTTAACTGTGTATCATAAACACACAAACAAGCACAACAGAGGCAAACAGAAACAGACACATACCCACCACACATCTAGGTGATCTGCTGTGTGTGTGGGGGGGGGGGGTTAAGTATTTTTTTCTCTCTAGATCAAAACCACCAGGCATTTTGCATTATTTTTCTAATTACCTTCAGGGATGTGTCCCCCAGAATATTATTAATAGCAAAACTCCAGACAAATAAAAAAGCTTTGGGAGTAGGGTTTTTAGTTTGGTGAAAAGCAGCTAGAAAAAGCATCTTTCTGTATTTTCCTTTTATTAGAAGTCTCCTTTCATCCAAGAAATATGGGGCCTGAAATAAATTGTACCATCCTGCTTTTTCTTATTCAAATCCTTGCCAGAGCTAGGCAGTATGCTAATGAAAACAGGTTGATAGATGACTCCCTGATATTTTCCAGACATTTTTCTCTCAGAAGTGCTCTAAACTGATGTAGCTCAAAGAGAATAAGGCGCATTAAGTCATTATATCAATTTTTGTTACCCAGATACTTCAGTCCCAGTTAAGCGCTGACAGCCAATATAAAACAAGGCAAGGGCATCATACGACTCCATCGATCAAATCTTGTCGTAGATAGATTGCCTATTACACAAATAGAACCAGCGGATTCAGTTTGTAGTTTTATGCTCTCCAATTAAAGGATAACAGGGTACTTTCCCATAAATCTGCTAATTGCGACTGAATTAATTTAACAAATTTCTCCAAGCACAGAGGAAAAAGCGATTGGTTAAGCTAATGTAAACTAGCACAGGTTGTCACAAAGAGGCTCCCCTAACATCCCTTGGCTATACCTTGATTGGGCAAGGTGTCACAAGTATTTAGCTGCATTGTGGTTCTCTGACAACAGACAGCTGACAAGCATAAAACATTGCACAAATAGGAGATAATTTATTTGTGGTACTTTTTCCCCCTCCTTCACTCCCCACTCTTCCCCCCCACACACACCCGAAGGATGAAATAACTCCCTCTTTGCATCTAATTAATGTTTCTCTCAAAGCGAAGCTGTTTTTCTAAATCAGAATTATACCAGCCCGAGCACTAAATTACAGGAAGGGGTCCCTCCGCACCGCACAGCCAAAAGTAGGCATGATGGCCAAAAAACGAGAGCAGCTGCCACCTTCATTCCAAAGCAGGAAGTAGCTTGATGCTCTTGAGTAGGGAAGGGCGAGTCCTCACTCTCACAAGTTCAAATATGCAGAGAAGCTGTAGACCAGATGCCAGGGTCTAAAGGGATGACCCCAAGCCATAAAATAATGCATCATGGAAGAATTCAACTCTATGCTCAGGGTTACGGAGGGGGCACTGTGCTGAGTGCTCAGATGCTTAAGGACACTCCTCTGCCCCCTCCCCTCCCCACCAGCCTCAGCCAGGGATGCGGGCATGCTGGCAGCACCCACAAGGGCCTCAGACAGCAAAGCCTAGGGCGAGCGCAGGTGAGCATGAGCATTGGAGAGGAAACACTGTTGGAACAAAGAGCCTACCTTCCAGACTCAGTGGAATCAGGCAGATTTTAAATATCTTGTCCCATTTTGTGTTTGTAATGTGAGCTTGCAAAATATAGTTGTCATATCTGTCCTTAGCAAGCACCACCTCCTGCCAAAAGGAAATCTATTTCAGTTCCCAAAGGGACTAGGGAGCCCAGGGCCAAGGGAGAAGCAGCAGTGGAGCCTGTGGAGAAGGCAGAATGTCAAGGCATCAACACCAAGAGGAGAGACCTGCCCTACACAAACTCAAGCTGGCATCTCCAGAACTTCTCTTTCCTCTCCTGATCACAGTTTCAAGCCTCCTTGCTGAAGAAGCCAATTTTTTCTAAACCAGGGAGAAAAAAAATATCAGGGTATGGCCTCTTTTCCAAAAAGAGGTGGTATGGGTAGCCTAGCAGTTCAGAGTAAGAGGTCACAGACCTGCCAGCCATACACTCCCCACACAGAACCTCACTACCAGCCACCCCAAAACCCCTACCAGAGGGCAAGAACTCACATCTACTGAAAGCAAGGGCTGGATCCCCATCAACTGCGGGATAAATAGTTCATAGATGCATCTCTGATTTACCCATATGCAGATGCAGCAGCAAGAACTTGCTCCCTACGAAGGGCCTGAGAAAGCATGGCCTGGTAGAATCATGTCAGCCTAAAAGAACCTGCTGACCACCTCTCAAGAATCCACATAAGATGAAGCAGGAGCTATGAGTAATGCTCCAAACCCTTCACTTCCCCCGTTATGCTGAGCCAACCATTATTTTTACGGTGCCTTGTTATGAGTTATGATCTGATGTGTTAGTTGGAAGGAAAATCTAAGAATAAGCAGTGATTTCATATTACAAACAGGTTGGGTTGAGTCTAAGCTGCTGGAGGAAAAATGCTCCTTTAGCTAAAAGATTTTCCACTATTTGAGAATCTCCTATATGAAAATGGCTTAAATAAGGTAGGCAATTCGGTTTGGTTCATGGAAGATGTAGACAGGGTGATACTATGAAAATAAACAGCAACAGAAGAACCATTAACAAAGGAAGTCAATAAATGGTCTAGGAGCTCTCTGGTTCGCCAGGCAACAGGTATTTCTAGAGCACCAGCTATGTGCCAGGCACTAGACATCAGAGTACAGAGTGGACAGAGCACACATAGTCCCTTCCCTCAGGAGCTTACAGGCTGGTTGGGAAGAAAACTGTTAAGTAAGCTTTATAAATAAACTTACACCATGAAGGAAAAACAAAAATAATTAAAGGGTTCTTACTTAGTTTGGGGGAGGCCTCCATGAGACAATGTCACTTTGAAGCTGAGCCCTAAAGGTTAAATAGAAGGGCAGGCAGGGAAGCCAGGAGGAAGACCCCAGGCCCCGCTGGTCCTCAGGCCCCCTGGCACAGCCCTCACCACCCCGGCTCTCCTCTGCCTTTATCACATTATCACAGCTCCATCAATAAGACCCTCCACTTCCCCAAACATCCAAGTGGTGCCATCCCATCACCTCTCCTGGATCCTGACTGCCCCCTGTCCTTCCCAAGCCAGTCCGTTTCACACCTGTCTGCCCCACTGTTACTTCAGCCAAGAATGTTTTTTTCCATCCTTGTTCAAGTTCAAATTCCAGCTCTACCACTTTACAGTTACGTGGCCTTGAACAAATGTCTTCATCTCTCTGTACCTCAAAGTCTTCATGTGTAAAAGAGAGATGATGATGGGCCAGCCCTATAGGTCTGGTATAAAGATTAAATGACTGACTGATTCCAACATCCACTGTCTTCACGATTCAGAACTTGTAAATAAAATATCTAAAGAAACCAATTTTGAATGCAAATTAAAAGGTAAATGTTCTCAAACAGGACCCAAAAACCCCACTAATTTGAAAAGACGCATGCACCCCAATGTTCATAGCATCACTATTTACAATAGACAAAATATGCAAGGCAGCCAAATGCATATCAACAGATGAGTGGATAAAGAAGATGTGTGCGTGTGGGGGGATTGCGTGAGTGTATACTACTCAGCCATAAATAAGAATGAGATTCTGCCATTTGCACCAACATGATCAATAGAGAATATTATATTGAGTGAAATAAGTCAGAGAAAGACAACTACTATATGATACCACTTATATGTGGAACCTAAAAAAAAAAAATTATATAGAAAAAAAAAAAAAAACCCAAGATGCACAGATGTAGATATTGAACTAGTGGTTGCTGATGAGAAGGAAGGAGGTAGGGGCAAATTAGGAGTATGGGATTAAGAGATTGAAACTAAAAGAAAAAAATAAAAAGCACTTAGAACTATTCCTGGCACAGAGTAAGCAGCCAATAAGTGTGAACTCTTAGTATCATTTTGTTATTGTTATTACTGTTATTTATTATCTTATTCATTTTTTATACTCCACTCTCTCCAACAAGAACCAGCTCAAACTGCCCTACTGAAAAGCTATCCAGATTTGCTCTAGCCAATATACCCACTGCGAGCATATTATACACACCTCTATCACGGCCTTTATCACTTGATACTGAAAATATGTATCCATCTTTGTTCCCTGGACCCCAAGCCAGAGGCATCTTATTTATGCTGCCTCCCCAGTGAGTGGAAATCAACAAGCTCTCAACAATCATATACGATAGATGAATGAGTGAATGGATAATTGGTGGCCAGATGGATGGGGCAGTCTAGAAAATTCACCTTGGAATTCTCTCTTTCTCTAAGGAGATAACCCTCCAAGCACTTGAGAAAATGGTTGAAACTCTCCCAGCCATGTAGTGACCCCTGATCTGAAATGTCACTCCCCTCACTGGCCACCATTGGCAGAGCACTTTAGGGAGTACACCTGTCCCTTAGAAGCCAGAAGAAACCTTCAAATTTTTCAAATCCTCAAGGAGAAGAAGTACTTTTTCTCAAAACACTTCTAAATGTGGTACAGCATAGTTTTTTGTTTTTTGGGTTTTTTTTTTTCATCCTCTAGCGAAAGTGCCTCAAGTGTCTTTCTATTTATTGGTATCATTATGTGTATAGTAACAAGCCCAGAAGCAGGGCATGACTATACTAGCTTTATGTCTGGCAAGATCAGTGTCTGCATTATCTGAACTTAAAAAAGACTATAAAATTAAAGTGACTCACTGAACTACCAGAAAAAGGAACGATCCAATTTTAAGACTGAAAAACAAAAACAAACAATTGCTACTGTGTGGTAGGAGTTTATTATGTAAATAAGTAGAGGGCACGTCAAAAAATACAGATGCCCATCCCCATTTGCACAGTCATGAGAGAGAACTTGGTAGAGAACAGGGAATGTGTTCTCTTTGCTGGGATCAAACACAGCATCTCTGACACTCAAGCTGCTTTCAGCAGCCTCACTGACCTTGGAAGACCAAGGTCACTGGGTTCAAACCATGACGTGCCATGTATCCTTTTTGTAGAAAGTCATGGTGGACCACTAAGACCCAAATAATTTCTCTTTAGCACATTCTTTCCTTTGTATCTCAACATAGCAGGTTCTAAAGTCCTTTGGAAATGCTTTCTCTGTAATTAGAGGTGGAATTGATCATGTCGTAACCAAGTTGAATGTGTGACTGGACCAGCCTGAAGAGCTGGTGGTAGGCTGGAGGAGAACGTTTCAATAAGCTTCAGTATCATGGAGTTCCCATTGTGACGCAGTGGGTTAAGAACCCGACATAGTGTTTGTGAGGATTTAGGATCGATCCCTGGTCTCACTCAGTGGGTTAAGGATCTGGCGTGGCCACAAGCTGCAGCATAGGTCACAGATATGGCTCAGATCCCACATGGCTGTAGTGTAGGCCTGCAGCTGCAGCTCCCATTAGACCCCTAGTCCTGGAATTTCCATATGCTGCAGGTATGGCAGTAAATAAATAAAATGAAAAAATTAAAAAATAAGTTTTTACAACCATATCCTATTTGCAGACAATAGGTTGAGTCAAATGGCCACAGTGAACCCCAAGCTACTGCTTTTCTTATGTAAGACTTAGCAATAGGAGTTGTCATGGCTTAGTAGTTAATGGACCCAACTGGTATCCGTGAGGATGCTGCTTCAATCCCTGGCTTCACTCAGTAGGTTAAGGATCCAACATTGCCATGAGCCGTGCTGTAGGCTGGCAGCTACAGCTCCAATTCGACCCCTTGCCTGGGAACCTCTATGTGCTGTGGGTGTGGCCCTAAAAAGACCAAAAAAAAAAAAAAAAAGAAATCTTAGCTATAGTGGGCTAAGAACTTTCTTCCTACTAGTTCTTTCTCATAGTAAAAGCTACAGTTAAAAGCAGAGCCCCCTAAAATGGCCACAAAGGTAAGATTCATTTTGATGTCAGTTACCAGAAAAAGGAGGAGGACAGTGCTAAAAGCTGTCACCACTCCACCATCACATATCTAGAATCCTAGGCACGAGACATTCTTTGACCTAACTCAGCCCTACAGATTCTACTAATTTTAAAAGTTCCTCAAGGAGATTCCATGGCCCCTCGTGACAATCTAGTATAGCATTTCTCTCACTGGCTGGTAGTTTGGGTGAGAGGAAGTGACCCTAATAACTCCTCACACTGCTTTCTAGTTTATATTCTAATGCATCTTTACCCAACAAAATATTTCTGCTAAACTGGAATGGCAAAACTTATTTCCAGAGCACAGGCAATGCCAGAACCAAATCTCCAAGGATCTTTCAAGGGTCCCCTTAAAAATATGCACACGTCTACCCCAAGGAAAAATCTGACCCATAAAACTCATTAAACGGAGTTGGGGTGGGGGAATTCCAGAAATGCAGGGAACTCCCTGCCCACTACAGACCCTGTCAGAGGCAGCTCTGTGAGGGGAGGGACTGAGTCAAAGGCACTTTGTAATCCCCACCTTCATTTTGTGTCTAGCACACAGTAGGTGTGTAATCGATCTCTTCAAAAATAAAGGAAGGTCTTCTTGAGGAGCTTTGCCAAGCCAAGGATGCGCAGAGCAGAGCCCTTCCACATGCACGAGTCCACCATGGTAATAAACACTCAGAAAGCCCCAAGGCCCTGCCTCAGCCAGCTTTCAGACCGTAACTGAGAGGAAACAAACACCACCCAGGAACCTCGCCTGACACCAAAAACAGAGTGTGGGACATTTTATTCTCCATTAATTTGGATCTACTGTATTTCTCCATGATTACTGTAGCAAGCAATGTTCTTATGAGGTTATGAACTGGTTTTGCATCGTTCCATGGCTGGAATTTAATACTGTACTAAGTGTGATATATCTCAGCCATGATTAATCCTGCCCAGTTCTGCAGCAAGTTTCTATAAAAACCTGCTTGAAATACAGGACTCTTAAAGTCCTTGCCAAATCTGCAAGATGCGATATTAACACGGCTCCAATCCAGGCGAGCACGTCCAATTTTCCCCGGGCCCGACTATCCACACGTTGGCCTTTGGGCTCTGAGAGCCACTATTCATCCTTTCACTGAAGCCTAGAAAATTCGGGGAGTGCTGCCCTGGCCTGGTGTACAACGGCATTTATTAATACTGCTCAACAACAAAGTAAAAAACACTGATAAAATCTGAATAGGCCCGTTATTGTTTTTAGAGGGAGCTCAATAAGCGAGGTAGTGTGTTTGGGTCCCCAGAACGCACCACCCGCCTCGGCTGGGGTGAAACACACAGCAGCCGACGCTCCCCCCAGCTTGGCGCTGTGTAAATCCCCTCCTCCAACATCGTGAATTAGAGCAGATGAAAGTTTTAAAATGTCAGGCGAGTCCCTGGGGATGGATATGCTTTATGTTTTTTATACAGTGAACATTAATTTCAAATGGAAAGGGAAAGCAGCCCTCTATCTCCAGCCATTCGCTCCATTTTTTCTTAAGCTCCACGTGTCCATGGTTAACAGACCAGTCTCCCGGGAATTGATGCTGCGCTGAGTCAAACCGTCGGGCTCAAGGTAAAAGGAAAGTCCTTGTGAAGAAGAAAATAAAAACGCACTAGCCCCTTCCCAGAAGCTGCCCCGGTGAGGAATATTTGGCTTGGAATTAGGCAACTGAAGTTCCAGTCTTCCCTCCAACTTTTCCTGGGTGTTTGGCCTTTGGAAAACCAAGCGCCTCTGATTAGTTTCAATGTTCATCATGTCATCAGATAAATAAACTAGCACACATGCGTATATAAGCTATATGTATATATGTATATGCACACATAACATGTGCACACTTCCATGTGTATATAATGCATGTACAGATTACGTTATCTCTCTCACACATGTGTATCTCTCTAGGTTGATACTTTAACATTTTTTTCCCCTATTTAACTTCTATCATGAATTTTCAGTCTTACTTTTTTTTTTTTTTGTCTTTCTGCCTTACCTAGGGCCACACCCGCGGCATATGGAGGTTCCCAGGCTAGGGGTCTAACAGGAGCTGTAGCTGCCGGCCTTCGCCACAGCCACAGCAATGCGGGATCCGAGCCACGTCTGCAGCCTACACCACAGCTCACGGCAACGCCGGATCCTTAACCCACGAGCAAGGCCAGGGATAGAACCCGCAACCTCATGGTTCCTAGTTGGATTCATTAACCACTGAGCCACGACTTCCAAGGTTGTGATAATTTCTGCTGTACAACAAAGTGATCCAGTCATGCAGAGATACACACACTAACTGCTCTACATCAGAAACAAGATTGTCATTCATTATTCATTCATTCTCTCACACATTGAGTTCTGAGGGTCTATTACACTCCAGGTCCTTTGGGATCCAGCAGAGAACAGAATGCTGTCTTTGCCCTGTAGGAGTTCTTCACAGTCTAGAAGTGGTTCCTTCCACAAGTTGAATCCTCAGTGAGATTAGGAAGGTTTGCCTCCTAGCTTAGGTCAATCAATCAAACTGATGATGATGGGACAAATACATGGCATAAGCATTCTGACTTCAGAGCTACAAGGCCAGAAGGCCCATGATCATTTGGATTATTGTCCGGGAAACAGTCATTCCCTTCCCCCTCGCACTGTGGGCAGAGTTTACTTCTCTGCCCCAGTGATAT
The DNA here is from genome assembly GCA_004024745.2 of Catagonus wagneri. Taxonomy (NCBI): domain Eukaryota; kingdom Metazoa; phylum Chordata; class Mammalia; order Artiodactyla; family Tayassuidae; genus Catagonus; species Catagonus wagneri. Next base: position 10,113,806 of record PVHT021183726.1, read on the forward strand.
TGGTCTTGGCCATGAGATTTGCTCAGGCCAATGAAATTTAATGATGTGTTATGTGAGGCCCGAAGTGTGCTCACATCTCACCGGGATTTGGCTTGGCTCCTGCATTCCGTTGATCCACCAGGAGGCAAGTATGCTTCAGGCAGCCTCTACTCTGAAGCCTGAGCCCAGAATACACACCCAGAGTAGAACTGAAGCCAGTACACTACCTGGGGTCAAGGCCACCTGCCCTGCTGCCTGGAGCAGAGCCACCCAGCTCAGATCAGCCAAACCACAGTCAACCTGCAGAATATGAGCAAGCAAATAAATGGGGTGGTTTCTTAGGTAGCACTGTCATGGCAATGGCTGACCAATATAAGGTTTAAGCAGAATCCCAACCAGAAAAAGATTGCCTCGTCACAAGCAATCTGGCACAACTTAACTACTGAAGCATTAAAATGAGATTATGGTACAAAACATGCTTTTCATGGTCAAATCAATCATTCTGTCTCATTTCTGTGCTTGGTCTCAGCTCTCTCAGTGTTCAAGGAAATTAACACAAAATAAGTTGATCTTGATGAGTATGATTCAAATCAATAACATTAATTGGGCTCCTGAGCATAAGATAAAATGACTTCAAATCAACAAAAGGTTAATATAGCTTTCCTGACATTCAGTAACACCTATGATAAATCTATAGTGGTCTGAAATTTCCAATTTCATTAACAACATATTTAACATGTTAAATATGCTAAAAAGACAGGAACATTTTTTCCCAACAAAAGGTTCTCTCAATGCCTACCAGCATGTTAACTCAAGATTGCAAGGCATGTCCAATTGTGTAATTAAGTTATACCTGCATAAAGGGGGTGGTGTACTCTCTGGTGATGATTTATTATAAATTTTAATTTTATTTTTTATCTGCCTGTCCTACCTACTTCCCCTTCCCCACGGTAATTTATGGAATTACTGGAATTTTCCCTCAGAGCCCATTTCATTCTAGGTATTAGCTAGCAAAGAAAATAAAATCATCCAACATTCTTATGTAATGAGAGTGAGAAGTGCCAGAGTAAGTAGGAAGAGAGACTTTTAAAAAACAGCACTGCAAGGTACCTGTCCTCGAGGAACTTTCAGTCTGTTAGAAGTGACTAGATAACCAACGATATACATAAAAAAAGGAGCAACATAAGTCATAGTAACTGGTCCACTGTTGGCTTACCTCCTCTTTATCCAGCTCTCCTTAACTCCTTCCCAATAGTTCCCTAGATTTTTTGCCCAGTTTGGTTTGTTTGCAGTTGATTCCATTTTCCTGTTCCAGAATGGGGCTCAACTAGCTTAATCTTATCAGCAGAGTCCACTCTCCCCGACCACTGGTTCAAAAGATAGAGTGACCCTATCTCATCTGCTCTAACAGCTTACCACAGACTGGGCGACTTCAACAGGAGGTTCTGGAGGCTGGAAGTCTTAGATTAGGGGGCCAGCATGATCAGGTTCTGGTGAGAGCCTCTTCTGGCTGTGGAAGTCTGACTTCCTGTATCTGCACACTGATGGAAGAGAAAAGGGGGCAGGCACTCTCTGGGGTCCTTGAGGACACCAATAAGGGCACTAACCCCATCATGAGGGTTTCACCCTCAAGACCTAATCACCTCCCAGAGACCCCAATTCCTAATACCACCACGTTAGGGGTTAAGATGTCAGCATATGAGTTTTGAGAGGATCCAAGCATTCAGTGCATTGCAGTCCCCACTTAGACCTATCAGACCAGTGAGACTCAATATGAGGAATTTTGTTTGAGCCCTAAGGGAACCAAACTCTCTCTTCCCTGCCAGCTTTGAATCAGGACATACCCACTCTGAAGAACTATGTGCAGCCACCTTGCAAAGCATCAAATCTTCATCAAGGAAAATTTGCTGAGAAATGGAAAGAGGAAACAAATCTGGTTTGCCTGAGTTTCTGACTCACACCTTACCTAAAACCACTGCTACCAGGAGAGCCAACACTGATCCTTTTTTTTAAGTTTGTGGGGCTTTTTTTGCCCTGGAGTTTGCCCCCAAAACCAACCCCAAAACATATAAATAGTAGAACATTCAACAGAGTTCCAAAGAAGGAGAAATTACTGTGGACAAGGAAAATAGAGGAAGTAGCTTTGTCATGGGCCTTGCAAAATAAATTATCAAGGAAAGGGGCAATGATGACGTGAGAGAAGAGAATGAAGAAAATTAAGCCAATTTAGACCTAAATGATGCCATCAGAATGGCAGTTTGTGATCTTGATGATGTTTAAGGTGAGGTTATTAATAATAATGCAGTGCCACATGTGTACATCACTTTACAAAAACATCACCTTTGTCACTGTCCTGTCACCCTCTGAGGGATGCAGGACCATGCCCAGAACACAGATGGGTGAAAAGGGCAGTGTCACAAAGCATAGGATTAGCCTCCCATAGAACTGGACAGGAATTCTGGATCTGGCACTGATGAGTTGTCTGAACCTTCAGCAAGTTCCTGCACCCTCTCTGAGCCTCAGTTTCTTCACTTTATGTAGAATCATCATGCGGATCCTCTAACATTGTGAGAATGAAATGAGGTAATGCATACAAAGAGGTTACTACAATGTCTAGCACAATATACTCTATCCATAAATATTAGTCATTATTTTTGTCTTTGTTTTAAAAGAATAAGAACAAGGTTTAGGACTTCCAGCCATAATAGAGGAGTCCCCAGACCAACGGTTAAAAATGACAGGTTGGAAGCTTCAGGCTTAATGTAAACAACAGGTTTCAGACTTAGTGCTTAATCCACAGCCGTAATGGATTGACTCAGGACTGAACCTCCAATTCTGGAGGTTTCTGCTCAGAAGAGGGATACTTCCTGTTTAAGGATGGCATGGCAGGATCTGGCACATCAGAAGCGTGATCTGAGGACGTGGTTCCAAGGATTCTTTCATCAATGAGACCTAAGTCTGTGAGATACAGCTGTCCTGCCAATTTAATTTCCAGTGTACCCCCAAAACACAAGGTGACCAGATCCTCTCCCCGTGTCTTGCCTCAGCCCTTCACAAGGCTCAAAATCACTTACACTTTAAATAAATGTGGAACAAATTTAACTGGACGCACTACAGCCGCACTATTCTCCAATACTGTGGAAAGCTAATTTCAGCTGTCACTTACTGGAAGTAAAATGACAAATATCTGTAATATCTGTCAGGTTATGAATGCTTTAAAAAGAGTTATGCAGCTGTCAACATTTTGATGACATTAACAAGAGAAAAGTAAACGAAGAAGAAGAAAGCAGCATGTCTGCGGAGTACCCAGTTGCCAAACTTCTCTATCACTTATATTAATAAAAATCAAATTACCTCCATAAAAATTGCAAACAACGACGACTTCTGGAGGAAACCAATAGAGGCAAGTCTGTTATTAGTGCTGCCGATCCCGCAGGTGAGAGCATCAGGATTAGCTTCAACACCTCAGTCGACAGTGAATAATTCTATTAAAGGAGGCGGAATCTTTACCCAACTTCTCCCCACAATGATGGTCTACGAATGAACGTGTAAAATCGTGGGTAGAGAGCAATCAATCTTTTTAAAGAGCTTTTTGTCATATTGGAAGACCGTGTTCTATAGAAATAGATGATTGCATCCCACTTTGACTGGGAGAGTCCTAGTCTGGACCCATTATCTTGGCATAATTATTAATAAATGTGCTACTCTGGATAATAAATTATGGTGTATACACACATGTTCATGTACGCAGGAACAAGTGTGTATATACATGTATGTATTTGTGGTTCCTTATGTATCTGTGGGTCTGTGCACATGTATGCACATGTATGTGTATAAAAATGTATGAATATGCATGGGTGCATGTGGAACTCCTTCTTGCCCTGCTAAGTGGTCTCCTGTATGACATAGTTTAGCTTTGGGAACAAACACTATATTTTCCAACAAGGATTTCCAGTTACAGGACACTGAATTTTTGCCACTCAATTAAACTAAAATAGAGCAGGCAAAAATAATCTTACGTTTCATTCACATTTTTATCGGACAACGTTTATCACATATAAAATGAACACTACCAACAAAACCTTCTCTCTAGAAAGAGGGATCGGGGTCTAATTATTAGTTTAGGAGAAGGTTTTAACTCAGTGGGTAACTGGCCTCGGTATAAGACTCGAAGCCCAAATCCATACTGTTCATCATCATGTGGTATCTCTTTTTCCAATATTTCTGCTGCTTCTCCAGTATCAGAGAAGAGCAAAACAAAAAACAAGTAAGAACAATCCGTGTGAAAGTGGGGTTTCTTCTATGGGCTTGAGTGATCCTTCTTTTGTACACAGGAGTCTGGCATTTTTGTATTCTGTGCATATATCCATTCTTCCTACATGCATTTTTTAGGAATCTATTCTGTGCAAAGGACAGTGAACTTGACACTTAAGAAAACAAAAAATGAAATAGGAAAGTCCAACTGTTAAAAACGAATGGGCCTTAAACCTTGATTCAACTCTACGTGTGACTTTTGATCTAGGACATCTACAGCTACAGTTTCTCAAATACTCATGAACATACTCCATCCCTCTTTCAGAGTCAGGAAATTAAGCCAGATAGGAATTCTGACAGCCACATGACATCCCTCTTGTCGGGTATCTTCATACTAAGAATATCTAAACCTCTTCTTGGTCTATAAATTAAGCCATTAGCAAATATACACAGTTTGGGAAGGAATGAAATGTTCTACTATAAATCAAATTCCATGTAGCACGGGGCACTGGCACCATTCCCACAGAAATAAATAAATTTTGTGACAAACCAACTTCTTTTCTCCAACACATTCCAGAGATAGCATGCTCTTTTTGGTGTTCCTCATAAATCTGAGAAAAATTAAAAGTTAATATGCCATGATATTTTTATTACCGACTCCAATGCAATAAATACTCAAATATGAGTCACGGCAGAGCTGGTGGTACCACAGTGTTGGGGTAGCGGGGACCCTTGAGGTTCTTACAGCTTGGGCCCTATGGAAAAATAGATGCCAGTGCAGAAGCAAGGTGGGACCAAAAGTGGTAAAGTAAAATATGAAGCAAGATAAGTTAATCAGGTGCCTATTTTTGAAACCATTCTTTGATTACAAAACTCTAATGATACGAGAACGAAAAATCACTCTTTTGGGCAATTTCCTTCAGGAAAGAGTCCTTCAAAAGAAACTAGGAAAGAGGATGAAAAGGAGAGTTGGTAACCAGATCAGGTAGAGGTATGACCGTGCACAGCCAAATGCCATCACAAACCAAGAACAAAAGATACCCCTGTGGGCAGCCCCAAAAGAGGTGTTATCTTTAAAATGAGAAGTGATGGGGAGTTTGTATCTGCCTACTGCAGGGAGCGGATGGGATGTGGCCAAGTGCAAACAGAAGCAGTTCAGAGTAAAAAGGGAGTCCTCTAAAGGCTGTATTTTCAGATGGAAACTGGAGAGGAAAACAAGGTCCAAAATAATACCAAAACTGGAAAAAAATCTCAAGAGATCATTGTCATCAGAATGATCTTCTAACAGAAGAAATTTGCCCTGTAACAATCCCATTCAGCTTCTGTTCAGATACAGATTAGTCCTGGCCATACAGCAATGAGAATGTCCAGTGGAGTTTCCACTGTGGCACAGCAGGTTAAGAAACTGACTGCAGTGGCTGAGGTCACTGCTGAGGCACAGGTTCCATCGCCAGCCCAGTGCCATAGGTTAAGGATCTGGCATTGCTGTAGCTGTGCCATAGGTCTTAGCTACAGCTTGGATTCAATCCTTGGTCTGGGAACCTCCATATGCCACAGGTGCAGCCAAAAAAAGAAGGAAAAGACCAAATACACGTGTGTACACACACACACGCAGGTGCATACATGCGCTAAATTACAAAGTAAAATGTTTCTCTTTATGAGGGTTATAGTTTTTAAAAACTAAGTTTGAACAACAATTTCCTGGCACAACCTTCTCATTTCCTAAATGGATCTGCTACCCAGGAAGAAGACATAACATGTCCAACATGCATGCAATTACTTGGTGACAGAACTAGGATAAACCCAGCTTCTTACAGCCACTCCATGCTGCCTCTGAGCAATTAACTCTGAAAAAACTCTTCTACACCATTAAGGTTGCATCCACATCCTGGTCCAAAAGACCTCTTTCCATCCTTAAGAACTCTTTCCAATCCTTAAGATTTTTCTTCCAGAGGCACACTTGGGTCGAGTCCATTTCCCACCCGGCCCACTGGCACATGGGAATTCCCACAGGCATAAGTTGCATTTGACCAAGGTCTCGACTTTTGAGGAGATGACTTTGAGGAAACAAATTCTTTTGGATCCACAGGCAATGCTTCACAACGGAGAAGAGCTATTAGTAAATGTACAAATTGAGATCCTGCTCACACACTGCCACTTCCAGAGTATGTATTTGCTCTAAGTAAAATGCTTTGCTTTCATTTGTGTCGGCGGTGCCTGTTAAGTAATAGACTTTATTTGAATTCCATAGCTCCCTCTCAAATCCCCTCTACTGAATTTAACAGGAAGAAATAAGACCTCACTAGCATTTTCAAGGACTGAAAACTGTGATCAATACACAGGCTGGCAAACAAACCAACACTGATTTATTCTTTACCATTATGTGAAGGAAGGAAAGGGCCGTTGCACTGACTTCCCAGTCCTTCCCTTAGAAAGAGAATAGGTCATCGCTGTCGTCATCAGAGTCATCATCATCATCATGGTCACCTGCGAAAACGCATGGTGAAACTTACATATGCCGGACATAGCCCCTGGCGGTCACATCCCTCCCGCTGCTCACCACCCCCCTGCTGATCTCATGCACAGATTCCTGACCACAGACCCCCCAACACCCTGCGGTTCTGCGACTGCAGAGTTAATAAAAGCAAAGACAAGAAGTCAAGGAAATCCTGACCCACAAGACTTCCTCCTTGCTTATCATAACACTGCCCTCATTTGAGCAGTAACCTCAGCACTGCATGCACTTCTAAGGGGACAGGAAGAGCCAATTATCTGAGGTGCGGGTGGGGGGGGGCTCTTTAAGGTTAACTGTATTCAAGACAGAAGGCTCCAACAGTAACATTCAATCACTGGGTGATGACACTTTTCTAGATACAGATAATATTCTCTGAGAAAAAAAAAGAAACAAAATTCAGCTTTGCCATATATTTATGTATCTGAAGGAAACCACGAGAAGAAACTTGCATGAGATATAAGAAATTGGAGATTTCAAACATGCTGTTTCCACCTTATCATTCTTATCTGTTATGAAAACACACACACACACAAACAGCTGCATTTAAAGATAAGGGAACAGAAAGGTGTTGTATATGTTGCCCAGATGTTTCTGAAATCCATTCCCTGTGAAACTTATCTCCCCAGAACTAAAGACACCTCTAATCTTTTCTAATGGCTTAATCAAATGAAATAAATGGCTCGGTGTAATATCTTCTTTAAAACTTACACTACCAGTTGCACATGCACACACAAGGATATTTTTACTCATCCAATGAGACACTAGCCCCAGAATTAAAGTACTATGTAATATATTTTCTGAAAGACAATAAGCTGGAAAACAAGTCAGTTAAGATTTTTACATAGCGTCTCTTTCCATTTTCTGAATCTCTAGACTTTCCATTGTCTTCACAGAAGGTACTAGTTCCTTTAGTTGATTACAATGCACTAAGAAAGGAGGCAAAGAGAACATAAATAGGGACATGATACAAATGGGAAGTCAGAAACTGTCTGAGAGAATAAAGATGGAACGTTGTAAAGACTTGTATAAAGGCCAAGGAAGGAGAATAAAGAAAGAATATTGACTATCTGTCCAAATGAGGCCCCAACCCCTAGCAGCATCCCCAGACACAAAAGGTCAGAGTGCAGAGAAAAAATATTCTGCACCCAATCTGTTATCCTTTTGTGAGCTGGCTTCACATTTCTGCTCAGCAATTCATCATACTTGAACATGGACTTGAGAGTCAAAGGGCCCTTAGAAAACACATGGGTTTACATCCATGTTTTGCTCTGAGACTAGGGGCCACCAGAGGGCACGGGCCAGATCTAACATGAGTATCAGGACAGACCTAGTCCTGCACAGGCAGCAAGCAAGGGCTTTAATTGTTCAACAATTTGTTGTGGGGGGGTTCTTGTTTTGTTTTTTATTGCTGCCCCTGCAGCACATGGAAGTTCCCAGAATAGGGGATGAAGTAGAGCTGCAGCTGTCAGCCTATGCCACAGCCACAGTAATGCCAGATCCGAGCCACATCTGCGACCTACACCATAGCTCACAGCAATACTGGATCCTTAACCCACTGAGAGAGACCAGGGATTGAAACCACATCCTCACAGACACTATGTTAAAGTTCTTAATCCACTGAGCCACAACAGGGACTCACTGATTTGCATTTATTGAAAGATACAGTCAAGGCATACATTACCCCATATTACATATCTGATTTTTTTTTTCAGATGAAAAATGAAGGTCTTAAACCAGGTGACTTGTAAGATCTTTTCTGATTCCAACAGTCTATAAGCTAGCAGCCAACCAGGCCTAAGCAATTTTCAGATTTCCTTTCACGTACATTTCAGGTGGAGAAGGATGCTTGGGTGGCAATTCATATCTCCAAAATGATTTTACCCTCAACTCTACAATCCACTCGAAAAGTTCCAGAAAACACACACTTAAATGAAATTGGTAATCGCGCACACACAGATCCTTTTAAAAGAAGCACGTGTTTCCTGTCAAGCTGCACACCATATACCAGTGGCAAGGAAAGAGAGGATGAAATGGACTGTCCTTACTTTCTGCCTCATTCATATAATGGCATCATTTAATCTCTTAAAAGCAATTACAGTCTTTATAGGCAAAAAAAAAAAGGCAAACAGTTTGGATTATCAGGCAGCCCCTTGAGTGGAACTGGGAACTATCAGAAGCCAATGTTGGAAAGAAAAAACATAAGTGAGCTTCACAGTGAAGAAGGGAACAAAAGGGCCCAGTGGTTGGCACCAAGGGTTTCTACAGAAAGGAGCTGTACCTTCAAGGAGAAAGCTAGCACCTTCAAGGAGGCCTTGCAGACAAGTGAAAACATAAAATTACTTTGAATCATTATTGTCACTTACCGACAAACTCTCAAAGGGGCCATCTTCTGTCTGCAAAGATGCCCCCACTTCTAGGCTTGTCTACATAAACCATGGAGCTCTCAACAGCCACTCATTTCAGTATACAGACATTCTTCCCTGATGATCATACAAGAGAATAAAATAACCTACTTTAAGATTATGCTAATAAAGGTAGAAACCATTCATTTGAAATCCGTTTCTTCAACATGCAATACTTTCAAGTCTCTTCCAGGTTTTTGTCCCAGAGCAGCCTGAGGGAAATGGAGCCACCGCAAATGAAAGAAGGGATCTGTCAAGGCCATAAAGGCATAGGTAGTTTAGAAAATTCTTTCTTATGAACAACAAAAAATTAACTGGAAAGGAATCAAAGGGCAGCTGTGGAGCAGAGACAAAGTCATTTTTAAAAATGATTTCATTCTTAAGCCTTTATCATGTCTTTTTATTACACAAGCAATGTACATGAAACTGAGTCTCCTGAGGAGCTCCCATTCCGGCTCAGTGGAAACGAATCCGACTACTATCCACTAGGACGTGGGTTCAGTCTCTGGCCTTGCTCAGTGGGTTGGGGATCCGACATTGCTGTGAGCTGTGGTGTAGGTCACAGATGCAGCTTGGATCCCGTATTACTGTGGCGTAAGCCAGCAGCTGTTGCTCCCATTCAAGAACTTCCATATGCCACAGGTGTGGAGAAATAAAGAAAGAAAAGGAAGGAAGGAAGCGAAAAAAAGAAAGAAAAAGGAAAAAAGGAAAGAAGGAAGGAAGGAAGGAAGGAAAGAAAAGAAAAGAAAGAAAGAGAGAAAGAGAAAGAAAGAAAAAGAAAAGAAAGAGAGAAAGAAAGAAAGAAAAAAGAAAAAAGGGAGGAAGGAAAGGAAAGGAAAGGAAATTAAAGGAAAGGAAAGGAAGAAAGAAAATAGAAACTGAACCTCCTGAAAGAATCATGAGAGGAATATTCAAGAAAAGATGCTCATTTTACAGTCCTCTCTTGTTGAATGTCAGAATATTATCATAATAAATTTAAATTTTAAATTTTTTACATGAAGAGACAACCATTTCCTCAATCCCTCCTCCTCTAAGAGAGTATTCCTGGAAGCCTCTGATCTACGAATCTCATGAGCCTCATCATCTCCTAAGCCACAGTCACCACCACAATAATAGGACCAGGGCTAGGCGCCTTGCCTGAGCAGAACCAATGAGATTTTCTCCCTCGAGTATTTCAGATGATGTTCCATCTCCAGATAGTCTCTGTAGAAGAAGAAAGCTCATGTAAAGGTGGAATGGGAACACAGTGAACTACAGGGAAGAGAGGAAGAGGCAGTGGGGCAAAGCGACACAGAGGTGACTGTCCACAAAATTCCCTCCAGGCAAAGGAGCCAATGGCCATGCTGGCTTGTTAGCTTGTACTGCACCCCCACAGGATATGCAACCGCAGCTCCTGCCCTTGGGACCTAGAAGGTACAGCAGTTGCCCCCTTATTCACGGCATGTAGTTCCAAGGCCCTCATGGGATGGAACCAAACACAAATACTCAGTTGACCCTTGAACAACTGAGCCACTTATACTCTGATTTTTCTCGATACACACACAGTTGGCCCTTCAGAGTCAAAGGTTCTGCATCTGTGGATCGAACCAGCTATGAATAGATCATGTACTATGTCCCCAATTTGTGTTTGGTTAAGTCCAATACAGAGGGTCGACTCTGGGACTTGAGCATCATCAGAAAATCCATGGTGGATCCTGGAACCAATGCCCCTCGGATACTGATGGCTGACGGAATCACGGTTTTCCCTCTAAGTGTATACCTACGATAAAGTTTAATTTATAAATTAGTCGTGGTAAGAGATTAACAACAACAATAGTAACAACAATTATAACAATATACAGTTGACCCTTGAACAATGTAGAGGTTGATGGAGCAGACCTACCATACAGTCGAAAATTCACTTAAAACTCTAGTCAGCCCTCCTCTTCCATGGATCCACGTCCACAGATTCAACCAATGGCACATCATCAAGTACTACAGGATTTACCATAGAAAAAGTCTGCATATAACTGGACCCACACAGCTCAAGCCCATGTTGCTCAAGGGTCAACTGTACTATAGCAAAAGTTACACAAATGTGGACTCCCTCTCTCCCAAAAATTGTAATGCCTCATCCATCTTAACTAAGCTATGCATTGCAGCTCTATCTCTTGCAGTCTGAAGTGCGACAGGACAACTAGCATCAATTTCTCTTTCCCTTCCACAATTTCACAGAGAGAAGATTTGTTCTTACCATAGCTCTTAGTAACCTCAGCATTTGATTTTTTTTTCTTTCCTTATTAAGTCAAGGCTTTTCACCTTTCACTTAAAGGAAGCACCGTGCAGCTTCCCTTTGGCAGATGCAAGTTTCCAGCATCACAGCTCTTCGGCTCTGGAGCCATTAGTAAGCAACAGAAGGATAACTTGAATACAAGCACAGTGACATCCTGACAGTCGATCTGATAACAGAGAAAGCTAATGAGTGACTAACAGAGAAGATATGCTGAACAAAGAATGATTCAGGTCCTGGGCTAGACGAGGCAGGAAGGCGTGATTTTAGCTCTTCACAAATCTAACAGGCCTAGGCTAAGACAAGGGGGAAGGAAAAGAACTAACCTAGTGATCCAAGGGCACCAAACTGGAAAAATGAGCACCTCGAGGAAGGGCTGCCTTTTTCCTCCAGAGGCCTCCTTGGAACCAGGAAGAGAAGATGGAAAAGAGAAAGAGAAAGTTCTTGACAGCCACCCTCTCCTCCAGTACCAATCTAACATAGCCCCACCAAGGACTTTTTTCCATGCCTCACAATTTCTTTGCAGAAACTAGAAGGTAAATTTATGCAGCAAAGGAAAAAAAAAGGCTAGTAATGTTTTTCTATTTACTTTTTTCCTTTGGTTTTATTGAAAAATAATTGACATCCATCACCAGTATAAGTTTAAGGCATAGAGCCTGATGGTTTGATTTACATATATTGTGAAATGATTACCACAGTAGGTTCAGGTAACATCCATCTTCTCTATTTACTTTTTAAAAGTATAAAAAAAAAATAGATGTGTTCTGGGGTAAAGGGAGGGGAAAGTGATGACATGCAATTGTAAAGCTTTCTTCCCTTTGGACTAGTTTGGACCCTGTGGCTCTTACAAAAAACTAAGTAAGACCCCGCACATTTCAAAGTCACTTTAGAGCTTACATAGTAAATATGCATTCCAAGTTATTCAGTTTTACTAATAAAGGAAACTTCTTTTCCCTTCCTAAAGGTCATTTGTACCCTTGATACTTTGAGAACAAGTGGCCAGCGACAAAGTGGAAATACTACTGATGAGACCTTATAAAGAGGCAAATATTGCTTCTATTACACAAAATCTACTTAACATCAAACAATGTTTCATTAGCTAACAAGACATTTGCTTTCAATGAATGAAAACCATAATAAAGAGTTGCTATATTTTAAAAAGTAATGAATGTAATTTTTACTCTATTTTATGTTGCTATAAAAAAGGGCCTTAAGTGTACTTCTCATCTGCTCTCTTCTTTAACTACCATAATTTATGCAGATAAATGTTGGATGAATTGCATCAAGAACGTTATTCATATTGCAACCCATAAAAGTACTTAGCTATCATTTTCTTTTTCGCCTATTTATGTCTTTATATTACAAAAATCAAGCTACCAACATTAAAAATGATATATTGTCACCAAAAGTACTGAAGCATAACACCGAATAATAAATTATTCGTCTTTGAAGGTTAAAGCCAAGTTTAAGAGATAGCAGTGCTTTTGTTATGCCGGACTCCTTTCAAACTGCAGTTGACTGGGGGAAGCTTACAAGTGACAAAAACTGACACCCTGCTAACACTATCAGCCTGCAGATATACTGCAAAACTCTAAAGTACTGTCAAGGGCAGATCAATGTTTCTGATAATTCACAAAAATAATTTAGCTTTACATAATAGGCATAACGTTATGTGACTTGGAAATGCAACCCTTGGTGTCTAAACACAAACACGGAGAAGCAATGTGTGGTTTCTCTGGCCTTCCTAGAACATCATCCTATCAGGAGCACAGGTTGAAAGATGAGGACAGACATCAAGGGCATCTCACCCTCCCATTCTCTTATTCACCTCCCCTAAAGAACCTAAGGAAAAAAGATCCATCCCTTATCATTTCCCAAAAGAGACCCCAACGTCAACAGTGTGTCAGAGCAAGTTCATACCCTCAGAAACAGGGTGGGGGGTGGCGGGGGGGGTGTGACGCCAGTTCACACATGAGAAGACCTGCCAAGCAGAAGATAGGTTTGTGGGGATACCAAATGTTACTTAAGAAGCTCTACAGGGTGGAAAGGAGAATGATGGTAGCTGAAAGCCTGCTACCAATCAGCATCACACACCAAAGTGCAAGTCCTTCAGCATCAATACACTGGTTAAGCACCTAAGTGCCTTTAGAGACATTTACAAACTTGACCCACAACTTAGTCCTAGCAGTATGATTGAGGAAAAAGGAATCTGCCAGACTCTAATTCCATGAAGGGGGGAGGCGGAGAATGCTTGGCATATAGTAGACACAATATAAATATTTGTTGACTCAATTAGCAAAGCAGCAATTTCCAATGATTTATTCTCTAGAGCTCCCATATTCCCATTATCCCAATCTTCATGCTTAAACACTCTAAGAAAGTAATCTTTTATGATGTGTTACTAGATCACTAATTAAAAGTCATATTTACATCTAAATGACACAGTACAATAGTTCCTACTCCTTTCAGTAACTGTAATTTACTCACGAATTTTTTTTAATTGAGCACCTACTTTATGTGAGCACCTATTCCAGGAATTTATGATATATCCACGAGAAGATAAAAGGCAGACCAGAAAAAGCCCCACTTTTGTCATATTTACATCTGGGAACAAATCTGAGAAGGGCAATATAAATCACAGACCCAACCAATAAGTATTTACCAATGGCCAGCACAGGGCTGCTTGCAGACTTTGATAACCAGAGCACACCCTCAGTGAGGCAGGACTGAGAATCCTCAATACAGCACCCCAGGGAGCCCATTCCACTGGATTCCAGAATGTGACCAAGATGAAATGGGTCTGCCAAGATCCTTGGGGAAGTACAAGAAACTTAAAACCTAGACCCCACCCACGATAAGCTTCTAGTCTGATTCAGGAAAAGAGCCTTTTACGAAAAATAGCAACAACTCCTGATCCAATGTATTGCGCGGACAAAAATGGTTCAGACAAAAATGTTCAGGCTGCAACTACTACTGGTAGGCTGTGGCTTGGTCAAGACACTCTCAACGCATCAGCTTTGGAGCCCTTCTTTTGAACCTGTTGCTTCTAAGGCCATAAGAAAGCCCTTAAAACTGTGTGTGTTTTATTCCAACCTAAGAATTAGCCAAATGAATAGAGGAAAATGTGTGGTGAGGTAGTGCTGTCATTTTTAAGGAGTTAAGCACGGGCTTTCTTCTGAACTATCTATTCCTGCCCTGGGCTAGCATTAATGGCCAAAGTTCAGAAAAAAAAAAATCCTTCTTTAAAGAATAAACAGGAAGACATGCTAATTAAAAATAAAAGTAATGTTTCTTCATCTGCAGGTAAAATAAGGAGTTTGGACCAGACCATTTCTACGGATCTTTCCAGCTGATTCCAAGTAATATTGGTTCCAAAGCTCCCTTAGCAGAAGTGAACACACCATCCAACTAAGACTGAGCCTGGCAAGAAAGCTTCATTTAAATTAAAAGCAAACTTCTGGACACAATGGATATGTTTATTACCTAGATTGTGGTGATGGTAACACAAGTGTATACGTGTTCAAACTCATCAAACTGTATACATTATGTGCAGCTTTTTTGTACAAATTATACCTAAAAGTGGGAAAATAATTAATTAAAACCAAGCCCTCCTCACTGAAAGCATTCATTTTAAACTATATTCTTAAAAGCCCATCCTTAGTGGGCTTTCTACAAAGCCATTAGGAAAGAACAAATATTACCAAATACAGGAGAAGGGATTTCAAAATAGAGATAACATAAATTGCATTAGTCCAATGTGTTTATTTCTAATGGAAGTAGTATTACATTATAGCATACAGCTAATAAAGAAAACATTCCCCTTACAGTTTTATGCCTATTGGAGAAGAAAGCATCCCAGATTTCTCCATCCATACAAGCCACTCCTCTTCCTCCTCTTCCCAGGAAGAGTCTGTGAACCACAGTTAACTTGTATAGCTGACTCATTAAACCACTGGGGTCACCGCATGGGTCACTGGCCTGGTCAGAATGGTCCCGTATTTTTTTCTCAAGCCAGGATCCATGGATATACTCTTGAGAAATGATAGACACGAGAATTTTATAATTTCAGGTTTAGGCCCTAGAGATAAGTTAAAAAATAAGTAATATTTTGGATTAATGAAATGTTGAGAGGGGACTGGATTCAGAGATGCTAAGAACTCTTTGGGCTCTGACATTTTAGGATATAACTATGTATGTAATACATACATACACGGGGGTGTATGTGTATATATATATATATGTGTGTGTGTACACACATATATATACACACATACAGGGGGTGTATAGTTATAGGATATAACAAATACAGGGGGTATGGTTTTAAATATATATGGCTGTGTGGGGCGAACAGCAAGTGAGAAGAGCCAAGAGTATGGATATTTTGACTGCATGGGTCATTGGACTGGTCAGAATGGTCCTGTTCAGTAATCATCAGAAATGTCCCGGAGTTCCCTTCGTGGCTCAGTGGTTAACGAATCTGATTAAGAACCATAAGGTTGTGGGTTCGATCCCTGGCCTTGCTCAGTGGGTTAAGGATCCAGCGTTGCCATGAGCTGTGGTGTAGGTTGCAGATGCGGCTCGGATCCCGCGTTGCTGTGGTTGTGGCGAAGGCCAGCAGCTACAACTCCTGTTAGACCCCTAGCCTGGGAACCTCCATATGCCTAGGGTGCAGCTCTACATAAAAGGCAAAAAGACAAAAAAAAAAAGTCCCTAACTAGAGCCTTAATCCCTGCCACAATTATCAAAAAAGCCACATACATACAACTATTCATAAATAGACCAGGAAATGTAGAACATCTGGCTAAAAAATCACCCTATCACAGAGTATTGCCATGCAATTCTGGTGCCTGTTTTTGCCCTTGTCTTATTCTTAAGGTCCTGATCAGCATGTTGGACTAATAACGTCAGAAGAACAACAGTCTAGCCCAACACTGAGTTCTAATTGAATTGGTTCTCTTGCTTATAGTGTAAAACTTCTCTCACGTCCTAAAAATTTACAATTTTTTTTCATTTCAATTAAGCTTTAGTTTTCCCAAACTATCTAGTAAATTGTGACTGAGGTGACACCAAGAAAACAATAATAAAAGGAGCAATGTACTGTAGTTCCAAAATCCCTTTATATGTATGACTGAGTCACTTTGCTGTACAGCACAAATTGGCACAACATTGTAAATGAACTACATTTTTTAAATTAGTGAAAATTTTTTAAAAGGGATATTAATACTATAGAAATTTTAAAATAATGCAAAATCCTAATGCATATAAACATAAAATGAACAGATGTAAAATATTCACTGAATTGCTTAATTAACTAATAAGGTGTACCAGTTCAAAGGAGGATTCCAAGTACAATCAGGAATGTTAAAATCAATTTACAAATCAATACAAAACTGGTATCCCTAGAGGAATAAACAATTGCATAACACAGGACACAATTTATTTGCATTTCTATGGGAAAGAATGACTTGATAGTTTCCTACAACTTACAGATTTATAAAATAGCTCAAAGACAACAAGGAAAGGCATAACTAATACAGAAGGATGTCCCCGGAATTCCCAGGAATCTTTGTTACTAATTTTAAAGTCTGTTACAAAGTGAGATGAATCAAGGTTATAGTTTTGCTTCACTCAGGTCAGCCTTCCTCCCAAATTAGTCCATCACAAGTTTATCTGAAAAACTTTGTGGGAGTTTCCACTGTGGTGCAATAGGTTAAGAATCTGACTGCAGCAGCTCAGGTTTGATCCCAGCTGGGCACAGTGAGTTAAGGGATCCAGCATTGCTGCAGCTGCAGCATAGTTCGCAGTTGGGGCTCGGATTCAATCCCCGGTCTGGGACTTCCCATATGCCACAGGTGGGGTCATAAAAAATAAAGTAAAATAAAAACCTTTTTTTTTCAGAACTTTGGGAATTTGGTCAATTTCTCATGAAGAAGGTGTAGTGGCTTTGTTATCATTTTAACCACGGAAGCTTATGATGCTTCCAATACAAAGAACGAACGTATTTGCTGATGAGATGCAAATTTAATGAATGAGGACAATGCCATGGCATGTTGGAGTTGAAAAGGCCGCTGCTATATTGTGTCAGCTGTGTTCCAGCCCCACCTTCCCACTACTCAGCTGGGACAAACCACCTGTCTTTCCTAGATTTCAGTTCGCCCTCTGTAAAGAAATTTCCAAGACCCCTCCGACATTGGGAGGCCAGAGTTCTACCACTGACACTGGAAAGTCAGAGAACGTAACTTGGCATAAGAAGAAACTATTCCACTAAGTGCCAGGTGAAAACATTCATGCTTCTCCACTCTGTCAAATCCCAGGGCAAAAACCCTTTCTTCTGTGGATGCTTCTTAAATAAACCCAGATCTCAGTGTAACTCCAGCTCCAGTAAGCAGTAGCTGTGTGACCCTAGGCAAGTAATTAAATATCTTTGAGCCATGTCTGGAGATTGGAAATAACCTCTAAATCTCAAACAACTGCTGGATCTATTGGCTTCTGCATTTCCTTATTTTTTCTGCTAGTAGTTCCATTATCACACTTTCCTCCAAAAATTTCTCTGCAAAACAGTGGCCACCCTAAGACTTTATAGTTGAATATACTTTCCCTCTGACTTTCAGGTAGACTTTCAGCACGTGTATTCCATTTTCTCAAAATCAGGTACCATGCTTTCAATTTTGTTTCACCCTGCCACCGTGGGCATGCTTTCCTTTTTTTATTCTTTACCCTAAATAAACGAATCTTCTGTCTCCCTTTCTTCAGCTACCTTTTCCAATTACCCTCCAAACCCCAGCTTGGGAATCACTTCCTCCACACAGCTTTAGAGCCCTGATGTACTCAGGCTGGGTTAGTTTCCTTAGGTGGAGCTAGGGACCCTGTACCTACCTCTCCCCTCCAGATCCCTCCTCCTTCCACAAAACAGAACTTAGCTCAGGATCACCATGCTCTCAGAACATTGGTTCCTTTAGGAAAGACAACTTCCTATCTCCAGCATATAGTTGGTACTCAATATTAAATACTTGCAGAACTGAATTCAACTCCCCTCTAGCACCTGATATGGAGATGTGCTCACTGTAAATGAATCAATGATGCCAACAGCTGACTCTGCAAGGAACAGGATAGAGAGGTTTCTGTCACTTGAGGTTTGTCACTTTCAGTAATGGAAGGGAGGGTGGCACATGGTTTTGGGTTCCAGCAGCAGAGAGCCAGGGCTGGTGGAGGAGAGGAGACACACAGGAGCCAGCCAGCTCAGGGACAGAACACATGAGTCAGCAGTCTAGACCAAGCATAAAAACAGCCACATTATCTAGAGTGGAGGCTGGACCAAGTCCCAGAGATTAGAAGAGCATTGGCCAAAATAGCCTTCAAGGATTTTTAGACCCACAGCAGGGGGAAGGGAGGGGCCTGATAAAAAGAGATCAGGAAGACAGATAAGTGGGGAATATTGCATACGCTCCTCTTGGACACACACATGTGCACCTGAGACGCCAGACAGCCGAGATGAGTGTTGAACTTTGCTGTACCTGGGCCCCCAACAGCCTTTACCACAGAACCCATACTTCTTGTGCTACCCATCACATCGTGCTCTTGGGAGTCTGTATCAGAACTGATTCCAGAATTAGGAGTAACGCACAGCTAACAAAGCGCAGACAAGCACTAAATGGTAGATAGGCCAACAGTCAAGAACCAAGAAGGCCAGCGGTAGGACAAGGCGGGCAACGTCGATCGCAGAGCTGAACCCTCCTTCGCAGGCTGTGGCTGTCTCAAGGCAGACATCCTGCTTATTAGCTCACTGTCCCTTTCTCTCCAGGACTTGAACCGCACAGTCAGGAGCAGACTGGGTTCCAGAGACGTACGGCTGCTCGAGCATGAAAGGGGTCAAGGTGAGCAGAACCACAGTGGTTCTCAACACTGGCTGAATGCTTAGAATTACCTGGGGAACTATAAAAAACACTGCGGATTCCCCAGGCTCCCACCCCAGAGCAAATAAATGAAATATTTAATAATCAGTTAATCTCTCTGTGCTACACAGGAGACTTTACAATACTTCCTATAGGAAAGGCCTACAGGCCTCTGGCCCATCATAGCCAACCTGGAATCCATCCCAGTGGAGGATGCAGAGCCTGGGCCCAATGAGAGGAGGGTCCTAAGGGGGGTTCGGCCCACCCCTACCGGTCCCGAGAGTTCTCTATGAAAAAGGCCACAGATTTCCTCCAGAAAACACCACTCTAGCCTTGCCCTAAAAATAGCTTGGCTTCCTTGGAGGGGGTCAGATCTCTGGCCTTCAGAGAGAAAAGCATAAACACAACTCTTGCCAAACCAGGCTCTCAACACTTAAATCAGCCCACTCTGATGTCTGCGCGGAGCTCCAAGAACAAGAAGAGTCTTCCATAAAGGGCTTAACGGCAGAGACCATGGTCATGCAAGGCGCCTAGCTCTGGTGCTCAAAGTGCTCCATGCCCAGAAGTTGAAGTTAATTATTACTTTACCAAACGCAAGTGAGTTATGTCTTTCTGTCATTTTGGCCAGGATACGCTCCAGGCTTCCAAAAACACGCGCATACCCAAATACCAAAACTATGTAGGAAGGCTACAGAATGTCCTCACCAGAGACAACACTGAATTTTCACTTCATAAATCAGTAAGAAACTCCAAAATGGAGGCCAGTTGAAAAGACAAGCTATGCCGATGAAATATTTTCTTAATTCACCTCATTCAGGGTAATTGATTTTTTTTTTTTTTACTTCACGAACAAGTAATCTTTAATGTAAATAATAAAGTCAGTTAACCGTGTACTCCTATTGCATGTGGAACGACAAAGTTTTTATCTGAATTAATTAGGTGATTTTTCACTAATACAGATTTGTTGCTTTTGCTTAAGACTTTGTTTTTAATCAAATCCCTTCCCACCCTGACCCTCAGCCCATGATTAGCTGAAATGGAAAGCAATGAAGGTTAGTTATAATGTGTTTCTGTGTGTTTCTTTCCAAAGGATTGCAAGGGCAAAACCCTTAGCATCAGTGTTCGATCCACCCAGCTCCCCTTAGATGGCAGAGTACGCAAGTCCCAAGTCCTACTTAGAAGGCGTGTCTAATGGATTCTATCCACATGCATCACTGCTAAGAGCATCAAGGAAAACCCTACTGTGTGTACCCTGCCCTACAACTCTGCACGCTGTAGTTCTTCTTTAACGTGTAAAATCAATGGCAGTGAATAGAAATTGAACCTGTTTGGCCAGAGAATCGAAATTCCTCCCCTTTAAAAGGAAGGAACCTGGCAAGAAGAAAGAGGCCCTCAGTTTACATTTTCCCCTCTGTTTCTTGTCTCCAGGTTTCCCATCCTACTTAGGAGGCTGAAGGCACAGGGTCAAGGGAACAAAATTACTTTCGTATCCTATAATTTGTCTGGTGTACTAGAACTAAGAAGCAGTCTTATGAAATCCAAGCTTCAATCCTTTATTATTATTATTATCATCATTATTATTTTAGTTTTAGGCACTTCATTTTTTTCTGGAATAGAATATTTTTTGGCAGAGTTCCCATTGTGGCTCAGCAAAACGAAGCTGACTAGTATCCATGAGGATGCAGGTTCGATCCCTGGCCTTGCTCAGTGAGTTAAGGATCTGACATTGCTGTGAGCTGTGGTAGAGGTGACAGACACAGCTCAGGATGGCATTGCTGTGGCTGTGGCGTAGGCCAGCAGCTATAGCTCCAATTCAACCCTTACCCTGGGAACCTCCACATGCCAAGGGTTCGGCCCTAAAAAGACCAAAAAAAGGGAAGGAAGCAAAGTTTTTTGGCTGTTTTAAGCACACTTTTTTTTAAAGTTCAATGAAACAGTTTTTTAAAAGCCTCAATTTCACTACTCACTCCATAAAGACCTATCTTTACATCCTATGTGTTTCCTTTGCCCAGATAAAGGTGCCCATTTGTGCATGCGTGTCGATCACTTCTGTGAAAATTATTTTTATCTCCACTCACCAATATCTGCCTGATCAAGGGTCAAGGGGGTGGGGTGAACGTATATACCATATTCCCAGAGGTGACACACATTCTGCTCTCTTCAGGCTTAGAGGGGGGACCCTGGTTGTCATGAGTTGTCTAACTCCTTGCTACTCAAAGTGTGGTCCACGGAGCTTCAGCACTGGTGTCACATGGGAGCTTTTCAGAGCTGCAGATGCTCGGGTTCCAGCAGACCTCCTGAATCAGAAAACTACACTTGAACAGCACTTCCGACAGAGCGACCCGCATGGCAAAGCACAGGCACAGAGAAGCACAGAGAACCAACTCCCACTCAGGTCAAGAAAGAACACCTTCTGCAGAAAGTTCACTTTACCTCTGCTCAGATCCTTCCAGAGTCTAGATGGACAGGACAGTCAAAACCTAGCAGAGGCGTGTATGCTTCTCAGCAGAGTCAAGCAGGCCTTCCTCAAACCAGGCAGCCGCCGAGGCAGCAGGCAGAAGCACCGAGGTACGGTGGCGGGAGCGGCCTCCCCCTGCCCCTGCGTCTACACAGCAGAGTCATTAATTAAGCGATGGCGGTGGCTGGCGAGGCCGTCACTCGGCGTTCCCTGTCTGCCGGGGACTGGCGTGAGTCTGGGTAGCCTTCTCCGTGGCTCTGCCCCGCTGGCATTGATTGTGTATGATTAATGATTTAAAGGAATAAAAAGAGAAAGGTCAACTTCTGAGTTCAAGACGGAGCAGCTACATTGGGAGTAATTAAGATACTTGTGTAAGCATGATTAATAAGCACAAACTGGCACTCTGGGCAGTAAACAAGATGCAAGCAGATGGTTAGCATGGAAAAGGGGTTTTTTTTCCTTTCCTAAAAGCAATTTTTCAGCAGCTTGAAACTTGGCTTGTGAATTCGTTTCCTCCCCCAAGTCTCAAAAAACTCATTATCTCCACAACCTTTAAAAAAAAAAAATGTGGTGAACACTTTCAATGCTCACTCATTCTCTCTTTAAAAAAAAACTTATTGTTTTATTTTATTTTTACAGATAACTAGAGTTTGCTTGTAAAAACGGATGCAACTCATCTTTGTTTCTCACCACCTTTTATGTCTGGCGTCCCATGAATTGCCAAGCCTGACAAGGTGGCTCACTGCCGCGTCTTTTAACTCCCACCCACCACTTCTCCCCCCACCCTGTGATGGGCAGAACAGAGGCATCGGTGGTGGCATTTCTGGAGAGTGCTGGCAGGCAGGTGTCAGAGCCGTCCGGCAGGCACCCCTCACGAACACTAATCAGCCCCGGTGTTCTTTTACAATCCATATCTAATTCGCAAGTTTCATTCTTTCTGAAAAACAATTACTAGGTTTTGAAGTTCACTGTGCATTTACTCAACTGTCTCTTCACATTAATGTAAAGTGGGAACAAGAAAAAATAGAGTCAGCAGGGAAGGGACATCAAAAGATGTTAAGAGTGGATGAAGGCTTTATTTTAAGAGTAATATAATTACAGATGTGTGCCATATTTTACAATAAATGAAACACAAAAGGTATATCCTGTATCTTCAAGCCTTCAAAATTGTGTGTGTGTGTGTGTGTGTGTGTCTGTGTGTGTGTGTGTCTGTGTGTGTGTGTGTCTGTGTGTGTGTGTGTAGCAGAAGCGAGAGACAGAAACAAAGGGACACAGAAGAGAGAGACACTCATACACACACATTCCAAGGGGGATGGGAAGAGAGTAAGAGAGAGATCATTTGTAACTTAGGAAACAAAAAGATTCTCCCAAAATCAAGAGAAAGGTATGCACCTCTTTTGGCAAAAAGCGTGTGTGTGTGTGTGTGTGTGTGTGTGTGTGTGTGTGTGTGTTCAAAGATACATATATCAACAACAGAGCAGGTACACCTGGTTTGTTCCCTCTGTTAAAGAGAGAACTAGAAGAAAGGGAGGTCGAGGAAAGAAAGCAAAGAGAAGTAAAGAGAATAAAGGAGGAGGGAGGAAGAAGAGAGGAAACAAGGAAGTGGGAGGAAGAAGAGACGAAACAAGGAAGTGAAAACAGCTGTCTTTAGCAAGAAATGGAGAAAGCATAGGCATACTTGATCAAGGTGCCAGAAGCCTAGACCACCTCTTCTGAATTCCGGTGTTTTCTAAGTTGCACAGCAGGCCACAGCCCCTGGACTATTCTCACCCAAACGTTGGGTTGATGGGCCTTGACAGGGGCAGATGTCCATTTGGGGTCAGCAAGCTGCCATGGGCCTCTGTCGAGTGGCCAGGTCTGTGCTTGCCATACCACTCCTGTCAAGCTTCCCCACCCACCAAAAATTCAAGCCCCAAACTCAAGTTCACTATACTCAGCTTACATGTCTCCCCAGGACTGGGAAGGACCATGGGCAATGACCCCTCAACTTAGGGCAGTAATTGGCCTTGAACAGGTGGCTGGCTCTATCCTCCATCAACAAAGAAGACCCCAAACTTGCCCTCATAGAAAATTCAACTGTAGTATCACCACGATATTTGGCCTCAAGCCTTTTATTTTTGTTTTATACTCAACACCTTAATTCTTCAATCAGCTTTTTCTTTTTCTTTTTTTTTTTCTTGTCTTTTTGCCGTTTCTAGGGCCACACTTGCCACATATAGAGGTTCCCAGGCTAGGGGTCTAATAAGAGCTGTAGCCGCCAGCCGACACCACAGCCACAGCAACGCGGGATCTGAGCCGTGTCTGCGACCCCTGCACTAGAGCTCACGGCAACGCCAGATCCTTAACCCAATGAGCAAGGCCAGGGATTGAACCTGCAACCTCATGGTTCCTAGTCGGATTCATTAACCACTGAGCCATGACGGGAACTCCAAATCAGCATTTTCTGAAGGGGTTAGAAAAATAACTAAAAATATCTGGAATACCCTAGATTACTCCAAGTGAAATGGGGTTCTTTCCTGCAGAAATCATCAGCCCCTTTAAGAGGCTAACGTGCTTTGTGAATCATCCACAGAGGGATATGGCACATCATTTCCCAAACTGACTTGACCTCAGAATCCATCCCCTTCCCAAGACTTGAGTTCCTCAGAGCGCTCTTTAAGAAACACAGCTCTACATTAAAAGACCCTTGGGTCTAGGAGAGTAGTAATTAATTTACCCTCTGCCTGTTCCTTCCCTAGCCTGAAGAGACCAGTCTTATAAGACTTTCCTTCAGACATCTATTTTCTATCCCTTGAATCATTTTTTCACCAGCCTATCCCACCTCCCATTTTTCACATTCTCTCTGCACCCTGTAAGCAACTCGAGAGCTTCAACAAGGATCTCATTCTTGTAGCACCAAGTGAAAAGGGCTTTGCATCTCATACTCCCTTTCACACACACTGAATTATACTGGAAGATTTGCCTGGTCACCTCCCATTAAGTGCAAGCTGAGGTCTCTCTCCAGATAACTCATACCTATTATTTTATTTGCTCCGAAGTCATTTAGGAGCAGTTCTTAGAAGAGGTGCAAAACAGTCTAAATGCAAGAGAGAAGGGGAGGAAAGGAAATGCTAGCACACTTGGCAGGGTCCACATGCTCAGCTCACACATACCTCTCTCAGGCTGTACTGTTGAGAAGGAGGCTTCCAACACCACTGTGAGGCTATTGATGTTCTCCAAAGTCCAAGCAAAGGATGGTGAGAACAAGAAGTCAAGAAAAATGTAAATATACATGTAATTATTTATCAGTAATTGTTTTTCAGAATAACTGATATTACAGATATTTATACTCTCTCTATACACACACACACACACACACACACAAACACACATATATACTGCTTTATTAGAATGCTTCCTTAGTCTAGAATTTAATACCTGGCACCTAAATCACTTAAACAGCCCTTCTCCCAGTCTACTGCCAACTCCAATCTCTTACCTTAGGATCAAATTTGGATACCACCACAGGTCAAATACTACATCCACTGTACCCCTTCCTCTGTTCAAACACACACTTCATCTGCAAAGCAATCTTAAGAGATAAGTACTATTACTATTCCCATTTTACAAATGAGGAAACTGAAAAACAGAATTTAAGTAAGCTTCCAAAGGTCACATCACTAGAAGCTGAGATCTGAACCCCAAGCAGACTGGTTCCACTTGCCCAGATCAAGACGTGCCTGGATCCCACAGCTGTTACCTGGCCCCACTGCACTGTTCAATACTATTTTCCAAATGTCTGAGCAACTCGTTACCGACCATGCTTCCTCCCACCCTCCCCTTCCATTCTCCTCTTTAACCATCTTCCCAGGATCAGAGAAAGTGCCACTAGCTGTAAGATCTTTCTGGCCACTCCAAATGCACCTGTCCTCCCTGCGAACTCTCATTGCAAGTAGGCCCATCTCACAAAGCTCAGTGCTAAAGGACATTGCGGTTTGCATTTTTCACCATTGTTTTCAGTGTGTTGGTTGCTTTATCTCGACTATATTATAAACTGAGTTTTCCAAACATCTGCTATCAGGCTGAACAAGTGGACATCTTTCTGCTTGTACCCTATATGCTGTGTCTGTGTGAGGGTCTATCTAGTACCAAGTCTGCCTCCAAAATTTTCTTCCCACAGCCCTTCACCCTCAAGCCTAGTCCTCCGTTTTTTTCTCTCTCAGGCTGGACCACAAATTGCGATAGAACATGATGCTTAATTTTACATCAGCCCGTTAAGCTGCTTTAAACACTTCAGTATTCCCCAAATGTAGTTAAATATATGAACTTGCACTTAGAGTTGTCAACAATGCCTTGACGATTTGTTTTATAGTTGCAGGTTAATCTACAGTCTGTTTAATGCAATCCAATACATTATTTGGGATGGTGATATATAAATTTAAGTCTTAGACCATGAAATATCATTTAGGATTAAGATTAATCTCTTAATAGAGGAGATGCCTGCTCACAAAAGCAAGCAGCTAAAAGGCATCCCTGTGTGGAAAAGGCACCATCCTTGTCTCCTGCACCAAAGAAATGAGCTGCGGGGCAGCCAGTCCCAGAGGACACGAAGAACGGAGGTGGAGGTGGAGAATCTTCCTGCCCCCAGGCAAACTCTCCTACGCTAAATCAGATTTAGGAAGCAGTTTAAAATTGCACTTACCCTTGGGAGTTCCTGTCAGGGTTCAGGGGTTATAAACCCCGTTAGGATCCATGAGGATGTGGGTTAGATCCCTGGCCTCACTCAGTGAGTTAAGGATTCAGCGTTGCCATGAGCTGTGGTGTAGGTCGCAGATGTGGCTCGGATCCAGTGTTGCTGTGGCTGTGGTGTAGGCCAGGGGCTGCAGCTCCGATTAGACCTCTAGCCTGCAAACTTCCATAGGCTTCAGATGTGGCCCTAAAAAGCAAAAAAAAAAAAAAGTACTAACCCAAAGCATTGTGGGTTACTGCCCCTTCTTCCCCACCCCCTCCCCACAGTCCTCAGGTAAGAGAACAAGAGTGACAGTAACAACGGCCAGGACGGCCGACTCACGTCACGCAGTCCTATGAAGTAGGTCCTCATGTTATCCCCACTGTGCAGATGAGGAACAGGAGGCACAGCCAGTACGGTGCACTGCTGAGCCAGGCCTCCGGCTACAGAACTCGGTGACTGTCTGCTCTGTTAATCACCCCGTGCAAAACACTAATCATCAAGTTAATTTCCAAGCCAAGGATTGCAAGACCACCACAAGGGCCTTGGGATAAAATAACTGTTCAATAAATATCTGAATGAGATACAGTGTGAATTACAGCGAGCAAAGAAAACAACACAGATTAAAAATAAGATACTCGTGGTCCTTAAAAAGTTGGCCATTCAAAGAAGAAATGAGGCAAATGCTCAGGAAGAGATCAATGGGTCATTTAAAATGCCAAAGGATGGGTCACATGCAGGGAGCTCCTGGGAGGGAAGGTGATGACTCCTTTCTCAATGGGGCCAAGACAGAGATAGATACCGGGATGAGGGAAAATACAAGTGAAGGGACCCAGGCTCCACACTGAACTTGGACAAAGCATATTCATCAGGCCCCTTGGAAAGAGGTGGCCTATCACCCGCTTAAGGAAAAAAAAAAAAAAATCACACACCAGTACATGGAACACCCCACCCATAAAGAGATACTCACTGCAAGACCCATTCCTTTCAGGACGGGGGACACAACCATGGCCCTCTCCCTGCCCAGATCAACAAAGACATTTTCCCTGAAAACAGCTATCAGTGACTCTAGTGGAAGGCAGCTCTCCACCGAGCTCAACTGTCTGGACCCCGGGCTCCGGTTCACCGTTCCCAGTTCCAAGAGGAGGACATCATCTGGTGCTCCACACCACAGCCGCTGGAAAACCCACAGTCTCACCCAGACTCTAGAATCGCTGGAAGCCCTCTGGGACTGAAAGGACAGGCGCAGACGGTCTCCCTATGGGCAGGTGAGCAGAAGGCTGGCCCAGCAAGGAAACCTGCAGTCCCAACGGACAGTCAGCCTCCAAGAACTGCGCCCAGCACAACCTCTAGCCACTCTGTGCTTCACTGTTTGGAAGTGATCTGTATTTCAGAAATGTCAAAATTCTTAGAGCAGTGTGGTGATAAACTGAACGCATGGTTCGCCTCCATACTGACATACCAGACTTCAGACTGTCCAAGTGCTTTTAGTTATAACAGGAAACGGACAAAGTTAGCTTTGCTTGTTTTGACAACCACCAGAAAGATTTATCAGTTCCAGGTATCCGTTAAAGTGCTGAGGTTTCAAAGTAGAAATTGATTCTAGCAAAGTTCTAATATTATTAATGTTTTCATGGTAACAAAAACACCTAACTTTTCAGATAGTTCTCTCATTGCCTTTGTGAGGAAGTTTTAGAAAGCCAGTCCACTTGCCAGAAATGTGTTACTTTTATGCAATAATTCAAAAGAAGTTCATAAAAACTAGAGCAAAGTTAATTTTACTGCTTAGCTTCTAGAACATGAAAAGTGCCACATGACTTAAAATACTGTCATTGTGACTTCAGATCCCTGAGCTCTAAGGATTTCATTTCCCTCTCCTGTCTTCTCAAATACATGCTTTTTTTTTCATTGTTGTTCTAACTGTTCCAAATATGTGAAACTGCCTCTATTTCCTCTGAAAGCTCTTACACAGCCGCTGTCAGATTTCTCACTTTGTCCAACTTTCTCTTAAGCTGCATTACCCTGAGAGCACACTGGTGTCCCCATTTGTGCACTGCACAGGGTTGCCTTCCCCTCCTCTGCTACCCAAGACAAGAGGGTACCAGCAAATCTTCATGCCACGAAATCTTTACATTAAAGAATAAAAAGACAAGGAGGGGAGGGGTCAGGAAGAGACGAAAGACAAACAAGGAAAAAGCCCAGATATTAAGGAAAATGGAAGCGATTCAGAATTTCCCAATTACAGAGCTGACAGTTCAGTCTGATTGCCTCTGTCTTGAAGTTCCATGATTAAAATTCTACTCTGGCCAAGGGGGAGGCAGGAGGGAGCGGGATGGACTGGGAGTCTGGGGTTAGTAGATGCAAACGATTCCATTTAGAACGGATAAGCAGTGAGGTCCTACTGTAGAGCACAGGGAACTATATCCAGTCTCTTGGCATAGACCAGGATGGGACATAATAAAAAAAGGGAATGTATATGTATGTAAGATTGGGTCACTTTGCTGTACAGCAGAAACTGATACAACATGGTAAACCAACTATACTCTAATAAAAATTTAAAAATAAAATAAAATTCTATTTAGCCATTTATAACGTACTCCTGAGAGAGAACCACTGGTGCCTTCTATTCAGCTCCCATGAACGGAGTGGACTGACGCACATTTGCTGACACCTCCAGGACAACACTGTACGATGCAGTATCTCCAGGTACAAGTAAGGCTCCTCGAAGTTGAGAAACTAACTGTGGTCATACAGCTGGTGGGTACGAGAGTCAAGAACCAGACCCTTCTGCCACCTCTGGCTGAAGCAATCTAATCCCAAATTACACATACAACATAGCCAAGAGGGAAATCTTTCAACCAAAGATCTGCTTTTCAGCTTTCCATTCTCTGGGTCTCTTGGACCCAGAAAGATAGCACATTACAGGCATTGCCTCATCACCAAGGGCAGTGCAGTGACCACTGAGGTTACTTCCAGCACTGGGGAGCAAATGTTCCTATGCGGACCAGCCCGAGGACCTGAGGGAGCAAATGCTGACCAACCACAAACTGCTCAGCAGACAGAGAGAAGGAAGAGTCAGAGAGATGTGGACGAAAAGGTCTATTCAGCAGACACCAAGGATTCAGAAAGGAATGCTCATGGCACTTTATAAAATGCTGTTTACATTTTAAGCTTGATGTTCTGTGAAGCTGGTGCACAAACATAAGAGATTGAGTTCAGGATGCAAAGAATACATTTTCACACACAAGCATCAAGTACTTTGAGTTACAAACGAAAATGAAACAAAACTAGCCTTTACGAGATTAGCAATGAAAGAATTTGTAATAAATTGAAATTAGGTCTGCATGGCTCCTTAATAAAGTATATGTGTTTGTGTATGTTAACATTCTCCCAATTATAGCACGCGCAAGGAGAAGAACCCACACTCTCCTACAAATGCCCCCCAAATTGTCATTATTACATCCAGATCTGTTCACAACTACATATTTAGAGTTACCCTCCAACTCTCCTGGACGCCCCTCTTCTTCAGCAACGGGGAAAAGCTGAATTAATTTTACTTTAGATTTAATTTAGTTTCCTCTTCTATCAGACCTGACTAGACCTCTACCTAAGCAGAAGGGAGAGATGAACTGATAAATTCGACTTTTCCTTCAAGAACCCAGACCCTCGCCCATCAACTCAAGTGACAATTAGCAGTTTCTACAGCACATTATATGAGAGGAACTAATAAGGCAAAGGAATCGAGGGCAGGCTTTTCCCTTCACGATCCTGTCTGAAGCTCAAAACAAAGTCTGAACACTAATGAATTCTGAATTCATGTCAGCTCAATAGAGAGCAAACTCTTTTATCTTCACCTGGAATAGGAATGAAAGAAGAAAGGCCCAATGGTTCACCCACTTCCCCTGAAATATACTCTGCTTTGGTCCTATTCTTGGCTAAAAAAAAAAGGCTAGAGTCCATTAAAGCTGGAACAGGTCTTAGGAATTGCCAAACGTGATCATCTTATTTTAAAGGGGAGCCAATGTGAGCCCAGAGAAGTTAAGCAACTTGCCCAAAGTCACAGAGCCAGACTTCAGAACCAGCATCCTTGGCCTTGAGTCCCCACTACTTAAGTAGAAGAGGTAAATGAAGTACGGGCTCTACTCCAAATATTAAGAATGTTTGCCCACATTTTTTCCCAGAGTGCTTGTGAAATTCTAAATCAACATATGAAATATGTGTAAACTAGAGACAGGCATGAATAGGCTCAGAAAGAAGTGATCAAAGGGGACCCCACTTCCACAGAATGCTTCCTGGGCAAACAGAGGGAACACATTTACACACACACACGCACGCACGCACAGAGAGAGAGAGAGGGGGGGGGGGAGAGAACGTGTGCCTGCAAGAGCCAGACGTGGCTTCTCCCGTGGATTTCCTAAAAGAAACTCACCAGAATACTCTGTCACAGAAGGCAACTAAAAGTGCATGGGCCCAAGATTACAATCAAGTACAAGGGGCTCCAAATTCAAGAGGGCAGGCTTAATGCCTCACAGAACTACTCACAGACAAGTTTTAAGAAGCAGGTTATCAGACAAAATAGTTCTGCAAAGCACTGTGATGTAGTATGGAAAACAGCTAGCTCCCTACTGGGTTTATCTGCTCTGACAGCTCCTGTCCTGTCCTGGCAGAGGGCGAGTGTCTATACAGTGAATATAAAGATAACCTGCAATGGCTACACATCCCCATCCATTTGCCAAAGGTCACTAAGGATGGAGAATTTTGCTTCAGTGCCTTCGCTAATCCAAAGACATGCCAATCTGATTACTGTTACACAGCATCAGGGGGGTTGGATTTTACTTATCCAGGGATGTCGGACTTGCTTTGTCAGAAGTTGGTGACTATTAGCACGAGGCTGAGTGATCACGGCTACAATGAATTTTTTAAAATTATTTGGGTTTAGGATGCCCAGGAAAGAGCATGTGACTAACAAGATGGCGGTAAGTATTGTTGAACAGCATTCCACTCTGAGAACATAAAAGCGGAACAGTGGAGCATTGAGAAATTAAATTCATGGCCTGGAAAACAAGCCAAGATTAAAAAATGTCAGTTTGATACAGTAGGTGCTCTTGAGAGTTGGGGGGGAAGATGTCAGAAACTGGATTGATTGCATTTTCATAGCAATGTTGTTTGATGGAAGTGGGGAAGGGTCAAGTGTATCAATACCCTTTAGTGCCTCAGGGGTACACACCGTATCTTTCATCAAAAGCCTATACAATGTAAAAATCCACCATCTACAGCTCAAAATCTTCAGTCATCATGGCCAACCAAAGACCCTTCCCATAGAAGGCTCAACAAGATTAGCTGGGTCCCATGTCTTCCACTGAGGCCACCAGGAGGTGCTATGAACAGTAACATGGCTCTCCAATGATGGACAACTCCTCCTGTCCATGTCTAGGCCAACATCCTTTCTAATCTTCCTCCTAAGAGGAGTTACACTTTCCCATGGATAATCAAAAAAAAAAGAAAAAAAAAGGGATGCATGAATGAGCTTGCTGTGTGAAGCCACAAGGATTCCTATAGACTAACTGCCACCTCATCCTAAGAAAATTGAAATTAGGAGAAATTTTAAGTAAGAGACAACCCAAGGGCTCATGGTTGTGCTGACCAGCGTTCTTGGTCGTCCTTAATCAATAGAAACTGCTAAGAAGCTAGACAAGAATTTCAGGCAAGACTCTATTAGGAGCTCCTGCTGCAGCAGGAGGGAGCAAAACAGAGGTCACAGGCTCCCTTGTTGGTTTGCTGAGTGGTGAATGAGACAAGCTGGTTCCTTATATGTGGTGAGGTCAGCAGTGGGCCCAGAGGCTGGCCAGAGGGGTGGCTCAGGTGATCTGCTCACTCCATTGGTGATGCTGTGTGAATGCACAGTATCCTTCTTTTTCTCCCAACTCTTCAGAAATGGCAGTTGGCAGGAGTTACCATCACGACTGAGGGGTAACAAATCCGACCAGTATCCACGAGGACACGGATCTGATCCCTGGCCTCACTCAGTGGGTTAAGGATCTAGTGTTGCCATGAGCTATGGTGTAGGTTGGTCCACGCCTGGAGCTGAGATGCCGGCAGCCGTTTGGCACCAAGAACTCTGGTCTGAAGTGCTGGGTTCAAGGCCTCTGCCAGTGGAATCCTATGAGCAAGGGAAACTAGAGGAAGCTCAAAGGAAAAGAGCAAAAAAAGAAGTTTTAGGGTGAAGACTTTAAAATTTTTCTATGTAAAGTGTTATGTCAGGAAGATTGGATTAAGATGGCGGAATAGAAGGACTGGAGCTCAACTTCTCTACCAAAAAACAGCAAAACTACAACCAAATGCCGAGCAGCCTTCAACCAAATGGACTGTAAACTTCCAAAAAAGATACTCTGCTCCAGAAGACAAAGAGGAGACCACATCAAGAGGTAGGAGGGGCGATTACGCGATAAAAGCAACCCCATACCTCCTGGGTGGGAAGCCCCACAGACTGGAAAGTAACTGCATCACAGAGACTCACTCAGCTACAAGACTGAGAGTTCTGAGCCCCATATCAAAACCCCTCGCCTGGGGATCGGGCACAGGGAGAAAGAGCCCCGGAGCATCTGGCATTGAAGGCCAGTGGGGCTTGTGTGCAGGAGCTCCACAGGACTGGGGGAAACAGAGACCTCATTCTTGAAAGGCACACGCAGACTTTCACGTGCACCGGGTCCCAGGGCAAAGCAGTCTCCATAGGAATCCGGGTGGAACTTGACTGCAATTCTTGGAGGATCTCCTGGGAAAATAGGGGTGACTGTGGTTTGCTGTGGGGGAAGGGCATTGGAGGTGAAGCTCTCGGGAACATTCATTAGCCTGCATTTCTCTGGAGGGGGCCATTTCTGGGAAAATCTGGTACCTCCCATCAGTGCTGAGAAGCCCCAGGCCAAACAATAATCCAGGTGGGATCTCAGCCCCACCCATCAGTAAACAGGCTGCCTAAAGACACCTCAGGCACACAGCCAGCCTCTAATCTCACCCAGAGACAAAGCCCCATCCATCAGAGGGAGAGGAATTAACTCCACCTACCAGTGAGCAGGCATCACTCCCCCCCATCAGGAAGCCTACAGCAAGCCCCCTCCATACCAACTTGAGCCATAGGGCAGGCAAACACCAGAACTAAGAGAGGCTACAACTCTATTGTTGGCAAAAAGGTCACCACACCAAAAACCTAC
>PVHT021183726.1:10155961-10281451 GCA_004024745.2 Catagonus wagneri
AGAAGGAAAAGGAGACAGAGAGCGACAAAGAATGAGGGAAAGTGATGAATGGAAAAGGGGGGAGGCAGAGAAAATGGGGAGAAAGGAGCAACAAAACGAATACAAGTTGCTGCCAGTACTGGGAAGGCAGGCAAAGCAGGGGCAGTGGGTGAGGGGGCGCTCTTATATGGGGCTGAATGCAACCCAGACAGATTTCTCCAGTTCAGCCTCATCTGCTGCACTGCCTGGCGCTTTAGTCCAAGCCTTTCTTATCTCCCACCAGCGGCAGACACTGGGTTCCACACAGGTCTCTCCCACCTGCTCCTACCCCTTCAATCAAGCTCTGCTACCCTCACCCCCAAGCCCATTGACCCCTCGTGACCCACAGGATCAAGCCTAACCCTTGAGCACTTGGGCACTTTCACACGCCAGCCTGCTTGAAGTTCATTACTCCCCTTCCCCCCACCCCCCACCACCACAAACCCACTCTCCTCTCCAGCCTCTTCCACACCTCAGAAAGTAGATCACATCTCTGCCCTAACATTTATTAGCTGAGTGACCCTGACTAGGTTATTTGACCTCTCTGAGCTTCTGCTTCCTCATTATAACAATGGGGATGATATTACTTACAGCTCAAGATTTATCTCCAACAGTCCAATAAACACATAAAAAAGCACCTACAAGGATGCTGGCTGCATCGGTGAACACTGTTGTTAAGACTGGTCCTTGGGGCAAAGATTCTGTGTTTCCTCATCTTTCCACAGTACAAAGTTAGTGAGGCCTGGAATTGTGTGCAACTGAGCTGGGCCGGGGCCCTCCTTTGCAGTTCCCATTTATGAGGTTTACATCCTTCCCCAGGACCTCTTCGGCCGTTTATTTAATAAACCAGGGACTCGGCTGGCTGCATGCAGAGGACGGAAGATGGCCAACATGATTTGTAGGTCTTTTAGGGGTGAGCTAGCTTGGAAAAGCACGTGGTCCAGGAAGATACATTTGGATGCTCCCTTCCCTGGATCCACAACCCAACTGGCCCAGCCAAACCACTGTTCTTGTATTTAATGAGGCCTGTTTATTTATTTACTTATTCCAAAGACGCCTAGAACCAGGTACACCAGGCTGGCAAAGGCCTTGTTGTACAATGTGATTAGATTCGGTTATATCACACAGTTCATGAAATTGTGCTATGATTCATTTTTACAACTAAAATAGCTCTTTGGTTGGGTTGCCAGGTTGAACGTGATGAATGTGTATGATAAAACAGAACAAAGAGGAGGGCCAGTGCTTGTAAACTGAAACATTGGTCAGTGCATTAACCCCTTCCCTTCTTAATTATCATACCTTTTCCGGGAGGTGGCGGGGAGAGGGCAGCTGCCCCATGGTCACCTTCCTTCAGACCTCACGTCAGGTATCAGATCTGTACCACTGCCAGAGGTGACAATTTAACGTTCTCCCCAGCAAGGAAAATGCTTTCTCCAGAAGTTCACCATCTATTCCATCCTAGTCCCCATGTCAAGAGAAGAGGATGATCTTCACGTGCTCACAGGTCCTACTTCAAAACCCAATCACTTTTCAGATCCCCAACTTATATTCGGTACCTAAATCCTCTAAGCCAAATATTTAATTCATGTCGAAATTAATACCCATGTAATCCTGGCCAGATGTTAGCATGCTACCTATAACCCTCAAGTCCTGAAATAAAGATAAAATTTTAAAAAATCAACTCACTGCAGCAAAGAATTTAGTTGAAAGAAGTGAGAGGAGAAAAACAGATCTGTGGGAGTTCCCATCGTGGCACAGGGGAAATGAATCCAACTAAGAACCATGAAGTTGCAGGTTCAATCACCGGCCTCGCTCAGTGGGTTCAGGATCTGGTGGTGTCATGAGCTGTGGTGTATGTAGGTCACAGATGCGGCTCAGATCCTGCCTGTCTGTGGCTGTGGCGTAGGTCGGCAGCTGTAGCTCTGATTTGCCGTCTAGCCTGGGAACCTCCATGTGCCGAGAATGGAGCCCTAAAAGAAAAAAAAAAAAAGCAGAAAACAAAAACAAAAAAACAGGATCTGCATCTCTCATCACATCAATGCCTTTCATGTTGCCTA
This sequence comes from Catagonus wagneri, assembly GCA_004024745.2. NCBI lineage: Eukaryota > Metazoa > Chordata > Mammalia > Artiodactyla > Tayassuidae > Catagonus > Catagonus wagneri. Next base: position 10,158,037 of record PVHT021183726.1, read on the forward strand.
AGATAATTTAGATTGTCCTAGGGCACCTATCTGAAGATATCCTAGGCTCTAATAAAATTAAGTGTCATTGTGTAAATTATCACTGTTTAAAGAAGATTTGATTTTCATTTTAAAGAATCACATGATTTGAATGTTCAAAGAGGCCTCGCCAATTAATTCTAACTCTGATTCATTTTGAGTCATTCACTGGAGAGAAACCTAGGTGCGGCGCATGTTCCAAAGATGGCCAGGGCGTCTCTCCCACACAATATGCTCTTCCAGAGTAGGACACAGCTACTACCTCATCCAGTGGTTGACCAGTTCCCCTCCCCGTGGACCTGGCAGGCTGGCGTTGCTTCCACTGATGGATGCTAGCTCCCAGATGTGACACGGCTTCCACCCTGTCACTGGAATACTCGCACTCAGAGCCCCCAGCTGCCATGTAAGAAATCCAGCTAATCCCCAAGGGCCGCACTGAGAGGAAGCCAAGCCGCACAAAGAGGACATACGTGGGGGCTCCAGTCAGCAGTCCCAGCCTTCAAGTCACCCTAGCTGTCAGAGGTTTCCAGCCCCCAGCACTGAGTCACCCCGGCAGTCTTTCCAGTAGAAGTTCCAGATCTGTGGACCAGAAACAACTCACCCCACCGTGTCCTGTCTGAATTTCTGACCCACAGACTTCAGGGACATAATAAAATGGTTGTTTTCAAGTCCCCAGGCTTTGAGGCACTGTAGTGACAGATGACAGAGACACTGAGAAACCCGGGTAAGCACACACCAAATCAGAACCAAGCCCAGGTCAGCCTATTATAGGTTTGGCACTGCTTCTTAATCCCTCTTGCCTTGTGATAACTGCATAAAGCAAGGTGTACCTTGTGCCACACACGCCAACTTATTACACTATAAGGAAGGCGGGCACTGAGGAAAGTTCAGCCAAAACCCCATCATGCTCACAGGGGCTAAGCACAGGCTTCCACTGCCCTTGAGACTAGTCACATCTCCCCAAAGGACCAGCCCAAAGAAAACCTACTTACTCCAGGAACAGCAGAAGCTGGGCATTTGGGTATCCTAACAGAAAAAATATGTATACAACACCCAGCAGTCCCTGACATTCACTGGCCCTGTGATTTGTTCCCAAGTATAAAATTCCCTGAAAAGCAATCACTGCCCCCAAATAGAGGCCCTTATATCACATCTCCGACCAACTCCATTTTACTTCAAGCTTGAAGAGTATCAACAGACCCCCACCTGGTCACCTGCTCGTGTGGGACCAGGACTCAACTCAAGTGCAGGTTCTCAGAGCGGATCCAGCAGGGAAATGTCTGGGCCAAACAGACTTTGTATTTGAGGCTGAGATTCAAACAGATGAAGATGCTGCTGCGGTATCTGAGTCTTTTTCTTCTTTCCATAGCCTCCCACGGGACCTCCCACACCAGGCACGCTTTCGAACTCGCCCTCTTCTCCCATGAATGTATCTGCTAAGAATGTCCACTTCTTCACCAGCTTCTCAGTCAAGAGAATCCAACATAACGGGCTTTCAAGGACAGCTCTCTTGGGATCAGCTCCTCCCTGGGGGTTAAGAACTTCAGCCACCCCAAAGCCTGGTGCATCAGTGGTTGTGAATACAATACGCTTTCTTCCCACATTTGCCCTCTATTCTGGATCCCAAGTTAAACCTCATGATCTGACCAGAAATATTTTTTGTAGAGTTATTTAAATGAAGTCTTACAAAGGCGTAAAAATTCAACCACTCTTAGCGGTTCATTTAATCAACTATCTGTTGAAAATTAAAAACATATTTTTTAAAATAAACTTTGAAAAAGGCTCTACGATAAACTTTAATAACATACATACTTATATGATATACTCGCATACATACATTTTTTAATGAAATCCAACTTGTCAAATTTTTCTTTGGTTGATTGTGTTTTGGCGTCATATCTGAGAAACTACTGCATATTGCAATGTCACAAAGACTTGTGTCTTGTTTTGTTTTTTTGGTGTTTCTGGCTGCAGCATGCAGTGGCTTGATACGGGATCTCAGTTCCCAATGCAGGGCTTGAACCCAGGCCACACAAGACCATCAGGGAACTCCCTATACATATTAATAAATACATTATTTGCATTTGCAAAATCAAAACCATCTTCGATCATCTAAGATATAAACTCACCATAAAAACTAAAGGAAGCCTTCCCCTGGGGGTGTGAGACAGCCCGATGGCTTCTTCCATCATCCAAGCAAAAAGACAGAACTTGATGCTTTTTTTCTCTTTAACCTCCCAAGGGTGCACTGGCCTTTCTCCTGCCTTAGGCCCTTCACCTCCTTTCTCAGGCTTAGTTTCTTCCACTGTAACACACTCCAGAGATCAAGGGACTTGCCCAAATTCATAGAGCTCAGGAGGAATTTCAACTCAGGTCTGACCCTCCATCCACTGTCCTTCCTCCCCAACCCCTTCCTCGCTGAGCTTAACACTTGCATTCTGCTGCCCTCAGTCTCCTCCATCTGGCCTGCATCGCGCTTACATCACAGCAAAAGCCCAAGTGATACTGAGCCTGGCAGGAGGGGACTGTACCTCTGCACATCCGTGCCAACGGCCCAAGCCCCCAGCTGAGAAACCCCACCCACACTCAGACACTCCAATACTAAACTGATGGGGAAAAGACAAAAAAATAAATCCCTGCAATGGCTGAAAACACAAAGCTGCCCCTCGAACTCAGGGCAGAAAGTCGTTTGAGGACAGAACGTGCAACATCGCTCTCCCCCTTTCTCACCTTGCACCAGACATTCCCCGGCCTGACGGCTGCGCTCAGAGAAGCTGCAGATGTGAGAGGGGCCCCTAATTTATTTCCCTCCCTGATTTATTTTCCCCCTGCACATCACTTTGGTATGACAACAATGCATAATTCGATTACACATGATATATAAAATCATTGCAGCTGTTCAGAAATATTCACAGCAAGAGCGCTTCAGATCCACACTCAGCCACAGATACACCAACACTCACACACACAGTCAAGACTGTGTGAAGCTCCTGCTAACATCACACAGGGAGAGGAGAGGACAGAAAGCCCTTCTTTCTACCGACTCTACTTCCAGCACTCCCTTCCCGCATGCTTTGCTGATAAGTACAGAATTAAGAGTACCGCCTTTAAAAAAAAATAAAAAATCCAGAGAAGGCATAATGGGAGCAACCAGCCTTTGGTGTGAAATGATGGCAATGCCACAGAAAAGTAAGTGTGTGTACTATTTAAAACTTCACTTCAAGATGCTGCTGTAAAACGGGGTGCATTTAATTCCCCTTTAAACGCCACGTAAAAGTTTCTCCCCCGCCTGCTCACTCTGTGGGCTACATACTGTGCCTAAGATTAATCCCTCAGGAGTTTTTTATTTCCTATTCTGCCTATCTTTCATCTTCACCCCAGACTAAGCAGATGGATGTGAATTCAAAGTTTTCTGATCTTTAGCACAAGTTATGGAGGGTTATCTTTGGCTGTATATCTTTCCGCTGGCAGTGCTCCCTTGGTGATGAAGGATTAACCACCCCAGCTGTCTCTTCCCAGAATGATGCAGTGCCGTGCTCCTCAACACGACAGCATCACTTAATCTTAATGTCCGCTCTCCGAGCGCAGCCGCGCAGGACAAAGCCAATCAACATCAGATGCCACCAAGATGGACCTACTGCTTGGCCCTGGAGTCTCTCACCCTCTCACTCCTATTAATCAACATCATCCAAACCAATCCCAGAGTTCACTTCTCTCAAACCACAGTTAGACTAAGCTGGGGTCCCTGTTAACCGTCTGAAGCACGAGGTGGGAGGAGGCGACAATCAGGCGCATCAAGAGCGCAGCACGCCGAGCCCCGTCCCTGGGACAGACGGTCCTTCCCACCGCCCAACTTCTCTCCAAGGCCAGCACACAGCACCCCTTGACGCGCTGACAGTCACCTGCAGGGCGTAACAGAGACCATCTTTGCCAAATCCTACCTGCGTTTCAGGGACCCCAAAAGAGACTGAAGAAAGATGTGTCCATTCACAGCTGAATGGCATGAGCTTCCCTTCCCTGAGTCGCCACCCCTGCCAGCAGCTGACATGTGCAAAACCGGGCCTAACATGTTTTACTTCTTTTTGCATAAAAACAATCTCACCACAGATGGCACAAATGGAAACCCTGACCCTACCCCAAAAATGCCCTGCTTGTGTGACTGATGCATCCATCAACACATTTAATCCTAAATCCTCCCTCCTGCTCCTTTTTAACTTTACGTATCACAGGTGGGGAGAGCAAAATGGTACTCTCGTGTTTTTCTCTGGCTCCAAACAATTACAGTAACCTCCCTTTCTTTTCTTAAGGAAGGGAACAAAAAAGTCAGCCTAGATCTCCAAGGCAAACGTAATAAAACAGTAAATTATTGCTAGAGTTTACTAAACAAATGCAACCTAGTTAAATTTGGAAAAATCTCCACTTTTGCTTACATTTGCAATTTTACTGCTGAACTACTGGTATTTCTTACTTATGCAACATTAAAATGTATAAGAAATCCTCTTGTGTGCTATATCCAGCATCTACTCTTGATTTATAATACCCAATTTAGGGGGGAAAAAAACACAACTAAACCTGATTTAAATCACAGATTACTCTGTAAAACACAAGCAAGGAACTATTCCAAATCCTAAATGTAATTTAAACATATTTATATTTTACAGTGATATATTTTCCCCATTCCTTGTCTTACGACTGTAAACTTTCTATAATTATATAAGCAATTTCCCTAAGGTCACAACATTGATCATAGTTATAAATTGCTCAAGTACAACAACACAGCAAACGGTAAAATACAAGCTGGACATGGCAAACAGTTTCATCAAATCCAGAGAAGGGTTGGGGAAGAAGAGGACGAGAAGAAAGGAGATAGAGAAATGGAACAAAGTCAAATTTTCCTAGAAGTCATTACACAATGACACATCCGCTTCCCCAGAGCCATTCGGAACACCGTTTTTACACACTGTCCCGAGTAGGGCTTGGCTAAATTACTTTATGATATTCTTAACCTTCTGCCTATTCCTCTGGAAACCATGTGAGAAGGAAACCTGGAGAACAAACTACAGAAGTCACACGGATAAAGCACAGTTAAAAACTCAGAGGAGAAATCCCACATGATTATAATGCCTCCGTCCAAAAACAATAGTTCTCCAACTGTGATCCTAGGAACCCCAGGGTTCCACAGATGTATTCTCTGGGCAAGGCAAGCAACATTCAGGCTCCTCAGTCCTTATTTAACCTGAACGACTTCTCTTTGATCTATTTGGTATCTGGGGGTTTAGTGGGAAAAGATTTTACTTGGAAAAAAAAATAGTTTTAAAGGTTAGAGAAAGAAAACGGACTTTGGGAACTACCACTGCTGCTGCTGTCCCCCTGAAGGATGGAATCTACAAGAAGCCATCTGAGAGTCGTCTCTAGTCGTCAGCGAGTCTTGTATTTCGGGGTAACTCTTAATGAGGGAGGATGCAGGTTCTCTCTGCACAGGATGCAAATGGGTTGCTGTCAGGTGCCGCGGGTGTCCAGGGTTGCAGACAGACGGGCTGACAGGCTGGCCACCCCTTATGGTTAACAATGCCACACTCCACTCTGGGCAGCTGCCTATTAGGAAGACAGCTGAGACCCAGAGGGGAGGGAGAAATCCATGTGTGACAGGCACTGCCTTGGCTCAGTGTAAAATAGATTTAAAAAGATCTGTGTTCTCTGAACACTTAGGAATGCAGCAGTTCAAATTTTTTCCTTCTCAACATTTTCCAAGGGAGGCTAAGCATGTCTGCAGCTCAGAATCCCGGTGCAGCAATCTGAGCCAACGACAGAGCTATTAGTGCATGTCCCAAGTGCCTTCCTGGAGGATGGCCTTTGAGAGACTGATGACCTCAAGCAAATAATATTCGCCATGTCCCCTTCATCCTGGACCGCTTCTCTTACTCTCACCTCTGTGACTGCTGCTCCTTCCTCTTCTACCGTCTCTCCATTTCCCTACTTATTCACTATCAATGGCTCCAACATAAAGCATATCTGGCATCCTGCAACATGACAATGTTCCCTGACCAGAGGTACTTGGTCACAGTACTTCACAGACACCGCACAGAGAAGGACCAGTCAGGACAGAAGGTGGCCACGAACAGGGAACAGCCGTACCCAAAATTGGATTCCATCAGTGAAAGTCTCAGCCTGACACCGAGAGAGAAATAGCATATTCCACTGGGTGCTGTGAAAGCTTCCAAGTCAGAGTTCAAACCTCTACTCTACCCCTCTTTCTGGATTACTCAACTCAGCTGTCTCCTCCCCCGTTAAAATAGGCAGGACAGCTCCTACCTCTGAAAGGTAAACAGGTTAATGCAAGGAAAATTCAGATGAAGTTTCAGTGCTCAATAAATGCAGATGGGTTTTACTGCTTATATTAGTCATTTCAATTCCCTCACGTTTTGTGGGTCTCCAATAAACATGTCAGAAAACAGCAAAGCCTTGCACACTCTAGCCTCAGAAGGAGGGGAGACCTCCAGTCCTTGGTGGGCTGGAGCCGGGTGGGCAGGAACCTCAGTTGCTGAACCGCAGGAGGGGAGGCTGTGTTGCCAGGGTTCTCACCCAGAAACACAGCAGGGCTGAAAGCTCCTCCTGGACTTTTACCTCTTAGTCAGTTAAAAAAAAATCACAATGTCAGTTTCTTAAATATACATATAATTATTTTCAGATCAAAGCTTAATATAGTTCATGAAAAAAAAATCAAAAAAGCAATTAAACTGGAGTTCCCTGGTAGCGTAGCAATTGGGGACTTGGTGTTGTCACTGTTGAGGCTCAGGTCACTGCTGTGACACTGGTTCGATCCCTGGCCCGGGAACTTCTGCAAGCCACAGGGACAGCCAAAAATAAATTTTAAAATAAAAGATAAAAAAATAAAATCACGTGTAATCTTACGTCCCAAATGATGATGATAAAATGAATAGCTAATATTTCACTGAGAGCTTACTCGGCTATGTACTGTCTTATTATCTAATTTAATTTTTGTAACTCTTCGATACAGGTAAGAGAGGCTTAGAGTGGTTAAGTAATTTGCTTTAGATGATAATATACAGCTTCTAAGTGACAGCACCAGCATTTGAACCCAAATCTGAATCCAAAACTTATGTGCTTATGTATTAAGCCATGTGCCAAACTGCCTTCCGGAAATAACAAAAGGTCATACTTTGGTCTATTTCCTTGAACTCTTTTTCCTAAGCCTAAAAACAAGTTAGTAAGTGCATTGGTAGGTAGGTAGGTAGGTGTGTGAACGGATTCAAAAAAAAAAAAATTCCCACTAAATTATTTACATTTTTACATAGGACTAATCACTATAAATATTTATATATGAAAATGTACTTCATTTAGGCACAACATCTTCAGTCCTATTTATGACCCTTGAAATTTCCATGTAAGATAGTTTCTGTCTGGGAAAATTTTACAAATCTCAAGCACAAATACTCACCACTTAGCTTCAACTACTGCAACTCCAGGCATAGCTCCTCAAACATGAGTAAACAGAGGGCCACGTAAACCCAAAAGCACAACTCATGGGTTTCTCTGAAAATGAAAGAGCCACCAGAACCAACATTCAAGAGAAATAGGGGGAAAAAAAAAACATGAACTTTGAGAGCATGCAGGGTAGGAGTTTCTGCACAAATATTTGAGTCAGAAAAAGCAGGCTTGAGGCATCCCATTAAATGTCAATAATGGCCAACTCTTTCCATCTTCCAATGAATTTCTCTTTTTTTCATCAATTCTTGTAATTGTAGAACCAGAAACATTCCCCTTGAGTTCCATTCTTCATCTCTTTCCGTGTGGGTGCTGCTGGTGGGTGTAATTATGGATGGAATTTAGGTTTACTTGCCATCTGATTTTTTTATTTCTTCTTAAGGACAGAACCTTGACTTCCATTCTAGCAGGGAGAGCGGATTCGAGTTCCTCAGGAATTGAGCTAGGAGACTCTGAAAACAGAAACTACCCAGCAACTGACAACCTCAACTACTCACACATTATTAAATCACAGAGAAGATGGGAAACACGGTCCTAATCCAGTAAGAAAGGCTAAATCCTGCCTTCAGACACTCAGGCACAACTCCCAGTACCATAGCCCACCCTGGCCAGAAGCCGGTGCCTAAGATAATTAAATAATTATCACCGCTGGCAAAGAGCTCCTTCAAGAAAGGAGCTCCAGCCTGAGGTCCGGCCTGCCAGTTACCCACTACTGAGTTTGCTCACTCAAAACTCAAGTGTTACACAAAAGTCATCAGAGCCTGTGTCCCTCTTTCACGTTTCCTAGGAACCACCCCACACCGGTCCCAAGTCCTCAGGAACCCACAGCAAAGCAAGCCAACAACTTCTGGTAACTCTCAACAAAGGCGGCAAGGCATCTCACCAGCTCTTTGGAAAGGAGAATGCTACCTTTCCGCAGTTTTTCCATTTGATAATTTTTTTTTTTGTCTTTTTGCCTTTATCTAGAGCCGCATCTGCAGCATATGGAGGTTCCCAGGCTAGGGGTCTAATAGAAACTGTAGCTGCCAGCCTTCGCCACAGCCACAGCAATGCAGGATCCGAGCCGCGTCTGCAACCTACACCACAGCTCACGGCAACGCCGGATCCTTAACCCACTGAGCAAGGCCAGGGATCGAACCCACAACCTCATGGTTCTTAGTCAGATTCGTTAACCACTGAGCCACAAAGGGAACTCCCATTTGATAATTTTTAACTGTTTGGGAACACGGTCATTTTCTTCATGTAACAATTATCCTTTAACCTCTTTAGTAACGCTTTATACTAGTTTTCTTCACATAAGTCCTGTGTTATTTCATACTAAACTAACTTGTAAGCATCTGCTGCTATTATAAATTGTAGATGAGATCCCATCTCCCTCCCATCTTGCTATGTGGATTTTTCTTTATCTTTTGACTACTTCGTATAATTCTAATTAGCTGTTTTTCAGGTGATTTTGTGATTTCAGTGTTCAGGTTAATACTCACTTCATTCAAAACTTGTGATAGAGCATGATAATGTGAGGAAAAAAGAATGTATGCATGAATGTGTGACTGGGTCACCTTGCTGTGCAGTAGAAAATTGATAGGACACTATAAATTAGCTATAATGGAAAAAATAAAAAGGCAAAAATCCCCCTCCCCCCCAAAACAGTGATTTTTTTTAATCTCTTCCTCTTCATTAGGTATACCTCTGTTTCCTATTTCTAATCTTATGGCATTAACTAAGGGAGTGGTTGCAAACCCAAAAGCCCAGGCAGGTAACTCAGCTGAGTGAACTCAGCCAGGAAGGACCCAGGTGTGGGGGGGGGGGGGCGCAGGCAGACAGAAAATGAGGACATGTGTCTGAAGGTGGCAGGTGCCACACTGCTCTGCCTCATGTCACCTTCAAGAGAACAGGCCTCATTTTGCCATATTTTCAAAAGAAGCCAGAGATCAGGATTTGGTGATGAAACTTCCAGTTCTTTCGAAGGTTCACAACATTTTTTTTTTTTTATTTTAAACATAGAGCAGACCAAGAGAGAATGCCTGACAGCCAGATTTGACCCAAGGGTGACCAACCACCTCTAAATGAGATCCTCCGAAATTAAGTGTTGAATTTAAATCATAATGGAAATTGACACTCTTATCTCAACCCTGACTTTCTCTAATGTTGGGCCATGAAAGAGACTGCTCACTTTTGATGTGAGGTAAAGAATCTCTATCACTTAAGTCTCTGTGTGATGCTGGTTTATTGGGACTATCTTATCAGAAATGAATTTTGAATTCTATTCAGATGATATGATTCTCTTTTGACCCTATGTGATGATTTCTATTAATAAATTTTCTAAAACTAGAAAAGAACAAACCAGAATAAACTATTCATACTATGGGAGAATCCATTACCACTCTTTAAAAAATGTAAACAAACCTATTTTTTTAACTCCTTGGTTTTATTTCATTGGCTCAGCCCTTAGCTGTGACTTGCTTTCTCACCCATATTCCAGCAACTTAAGCTCATCTACCAAAATCCTAGTCATAAAACTGCCAGTGACATCATCGGTTTCAAAAAATTACTCACAAGTGGATCCATCATCAACTCAGTCTACACAACCAGTTTCAAATTCCAAAGCAATTCCACACCACAATCCACATCTGTATTCCCAAATCCACTTTGATACAGTTTCTCAAGCCCACTTTGACACCGTTCACTCTTTGGAAAGATGTTAGAATGACAAATTTTCTGGAAACAGGTTATGGGGGGGAGAACAGTATTCAATAAAAAAAGATGTAACTGACTCAAGACAGAAAAGACGTTCAGTGCATGAATGTAAAAAAAAAAATCACTAAACTTGGCTTACAAAATTGTTAATTATGTATTTGACAGTGAAATATCACAAACAGCTGGGGCTAAAGAATACAAACCCACACAGGGAGTGGGTAGGAGCAAGGGAAAAAAATACTCAAACGCCATCCAAGAGGATGCTGCAACGCCACCTCCTCTTGCTGGAACAACCTTTATACCTACAGAGTATAAGAGGAGGAGTTGCCCACCTCAGCCAGAGTTCACAAGCCAGCCTCCCAGCCTCCTAGTCCCAGGCTTCTAAATGCAAGCTCTGCACTGAAATCCTTCTCCCCCATTTAGGAAGTTGGGCCAGAAAGTTTGCGGCCACCAGAGAGAAAGAGCCAGGCCAGAATCTAAAAGAATGTGCATACGAAGGCTGTTAAGAAGAAAAGCCAGTGCTTTGAGAAGTTTGGTCTTAATATTTTTTTTAAATATGTAAATAGTCTTCATGCCTTGGGAGATGCCTCCAGACAACCTCCCAGAGCCTGACATGCCATCTCCTCTCCAACACAGGCTCAAGCGTTCACCACATCTGCCAGGAATCTGCTCTCCTGGGGCCCCTCCCCCAACCCACAGGGAGGAGCCAGCGTCAGAAACACTCACATGGAGTTGCTCAGAAAATTCTCACCAGCGGAGTCAAGCCCAAACCAGACATCTTGGGGTTGGGGGTAGGGTGGAGGGAGGAATGATCCTGTGACAGCATAAGGATGGAGTAAGAGTCTCACTCTTGGGGCCCCTTCAGCAGCCCTGTGCTACAAGAGACACAGACTCTCCCTACACCTGCTCTAAAGGCAAACTAGTTCCCTCCCCGTAAAACATATCTAGTGGCCAAGACAAAAAACAGAAACGCAAAAACAAACAAAACTAGCTTTCTAGCACATTTTAACACTTGCCTGACAATTTGAAGGGTACAAGTTTAGGTAAAATATTAAACGATTTCCATAAATGCTGTGCTTTCTCAGAAGCCTAAGAGTTTATTAGTAAAGCCAATCCCAATAAAAGGGTAGCAAAGGAGTTCCCATCGTGGTTCAGTGGGTTAAGAATCTATTATCCATGAGGACACGGGTTCAATCCCTAGCCTTGCTCAGTGGGTTAGGGATCCAGCTTTGCTGCAAACTATGGTGTAGGTCACTGATGCAGTTCAGATCTGGCACTGGCCATGGCTGTGGTGTAGATGGGAAGGTGGAGTTCCAATTCAACCCTTAGCCTGCAAACTTTCATGTGCCACAGGTGCAGCTCTAAAAAGAAAAGATAAATATTAAGAAAAAAGTAGCACAATCGTCACTTCTTTTCAGATGGGATAAGAAACTTACTTATTTTTCTGCCTCCAGGTATTTTTAGAAAATGCTGAGAACAACCAGATAGTGACTTAAGCTTCTCTGGAAAGTAAGGACCACCAGTGGACAGCCCAGCCCCTTCCCCTGGTAATCTCTGGCAAATATTTCCACATCTCAGACACAGGTCTGACATTGATACCCCCTCTGACTGTATCTCAAGCTGTCACTGAGGGTAAAAGACACCAGAGTAAAAACCTTCAGGAGAAAGTATAAAGCTTCCTCTTAGCCCAGGTGACTGACCACTTCTGTGATTGTGGAACAGCAGAAATGCAAAGGTTCCTGACGGGCAGCAAAGGTCTTAGAATATCAGGGGCCAATAGAGTAACAGGAAAGGGTCCATAAATGGTCAGAACACATGATGGTGTTCAACCCCGATTTAAAAAAAAAACAAAGTCATCATCCCAGGCAGCCTGAGAGTAATGTGTCCAGATGCCAGAATAAGGGGAATCGGTTGAGGGTGGGTCAGTGGACACGGCTTTCCCCTCCAGAAAACCATGGCAAAAACCACATCAATGCCAGTCGTAGGAGAGCACTCTATTTTGCAAAATATAAAACTGTTTTACTGCAAATCTATGGAAACAATGTCACAGGGGCCAAGGGCTGTCACTTCGAGTCAAAGAAGGCCCACTTCAGTGTGGCGCTGATGGCCAGCGATGTCAAGGCGAATTACACCCCCACTCGCTGAGAGAGAAATCAAAGTCAGGAGAGGAACGTTCAGCTGGAGACACACCCACAGGAGTTGGGAAAGCCAGTGCTCCTTCCAAGCCGTGCTAATCTATAGCAGGCTCAGACAAAGGGCTCGTCTCTGCACCCCCCCGCCCCGTCCCAGCAACCGCCCCTTGTCTTGAGTGGAAAAGACTGGTGATGGGCAAGTCCCAAGGGAGACTTAGGAAGCCATTCTGAAGGCCAAGACCCACTCCTGCCATGTGTAGGAGTGGGAGGGAGGGCGTGTCGTCAGGCTCACTGCCTGGTGGAACCTGGAAAGGGAGCAATGAGCAGAAACTGAAACAGACGGGCACCCAATAGATAACTGGGGTTCTTTTTCCAGGTGGCACGAGTTTCCAGGAGCGACCTGAAAGCACTGGTAGGCAGTGTAGAAGGAATACATGACTGAAGAGCGAGAGGCTCTGAGGTCTTGGGCAAGTCACAAACTCTTTGGACGACAGTTCAGTTACAACACATGCATGAGAAGATTCTGCAGAAACAAGGTCTTGTGGCTAGAAACGTGCTCCCTGTGAACAAGTCAGAGGAAAGAGCAAAAGGCAAAACCAAGAAAGAGAAGAAAGGAAATCTTATGCCCATTCCAAAGCAACCATCACTTACACCCACAGATACCAACCAAACATGCAAGTATGGGAGACACGCAAGGCAACAGACTGTTGGACATCCACATCTTCAGGTCAAGGGGCAAACTTCTAATGGGAAAAGAGCAAGTTCCTCGGGCTTCTTGATGCAGACCCAGTAGTTATTGAAACTGCTGATACTGATGATGGAGGCTGCTCGGGTCTTTGTTCAGCCTGCAGATGGACAAGGAGTGATAAGTGTGTGCTCCTAACTTAAAAGGAAAATGAAGAGAAGTAATGGAAATCATTAAGTATCTTCCAGGTGCCAAGCACTAGGAGATGCAGATAGACAGACAGACAGATATAGACAGCTATAATCTATATGAGTATATCTACGAAATCTCATTTAATCCTAGCAGTCACCCATTTTATATATTAAGAAACTAAGGCTCAAAGAGAGATTATAAAATTGCCAACATGCATTCATCAACAGTCATGATTACTAGATGTGCTGGAAATTAAGCCACTGAGAGCCTCATGGGAGATTTCCCCTTGGGCCTCTGACATCCTTTCTGGAAACCCAGAATTTTTGTGCCCTAGAGCTCTCTCAGCAGCAAAGCCTAGACACTGCAACATGACTATCCATGTTTATCCTTGCTTTCCAGAAATCCAAAGATGCAGACGCTATCTTGGTACTGGTATTTGCATCTCTGCAAAAACCAGAGAGGTGAGACCTGCATCTGAAACTACGGCAGTCTTTGAGAGAGGAGAGAGGGGCAAAGATGCTCTCCCGGCCCCGGCCTCAGCCATCCCACCATTCACGCACACACAAACCCTTGTGCATTGTAGGAGAATCGGCAGATTCCACCTTAAGGATGCAAGCGAGACAGTGGCCAGCTCAGCCGGGAGGAAAATGCAGCATGAGGGGCCACCCATCTGCCAAACCCGCAAAAAGAGATCATCCTGAGCACAGTCCTTCTGTTAGGCAACTTTTAACTTGGGACATAAAAATGAAAAAGTGCCTTTGTTTAAAGCCCTCCTGAAGTTTCTGAGCACAATGATTTATGTAAATAAAACGTTAAATTAAAATGTAGGTATTAATAAAATTACATATATGATGGAACGGCTGTTCCTTTTAAAACTGATCTGCAATAAATTTTCTAAATTCTGATTGCAGGTGATTCGGGCCTTGAAAGCTTTGCCAACAATAGCCAGCAGAGGTCTATTACTGAAGTGGTATTAATATAGCTATCATCACCAATTCAAAGCAGATAATAAAGGACTGACACATTTATTATCATTATTAATTAACAATTTTCTGAGATGGAATTAAATCAATATGCTGCTCTGATATCATTTTAACTAGTTATGCAAATCAAACATTTAGAGCCCATGAACAGATATAAATGCCATTCAAAATTCACTTCACACTTATTACTGTAATATCAGAACTTTCAGGCTTTGCTAGTAAAAAAAAAGGGGGGGACTTAATGCTCATTTAATTACACTCAGACATAAAGCTTATGGAATGAAAGTTGAAATAGCTGATTAGTTAGGAAGTCGTAGTAACGCTATAACACTCGGGATAGACAATGAGATAATAATGTGAAAACGTGGGACTCTGCACAGAATGGTTCTGGCAGATTCTATTAAAAAGAACAATGACATGTGCAGGAGAATATGCTTTAAAATTACAAAGTTGAGGACCTGTTCTTAAGTCAAGAAAGCAGAAGAGGTGAGAGAGAGAAAAAAAAAGGGAAAAAGAAAGAAAGAAGGTAGCCTGGGTGTAGGGGAAAACCCACAACTTGACAACCCATCATTTATGAAACAGACAACTCTCAGGTTCGATTGCCCAGTATTTCTGCTTCACTAGATGATGATGATGATGATGATGATGATGATAACAGAGCTCCTTTCATGCAGCATGCTACCTCCACCTCCCCGCTTTTCTTATCGGGTGACAGCAAGTCTCCACACCCAAGACAGCTACCTGGGAGAGCCACTCTGCATCTGAGCCCAATAAGGGCGAAACAAGATGTGAAAGGTTTGACCTTTACAGATGTGGGTTACTGATTAGCCAAAGCAACCAGACCCGGAAAATTGGGGGGGGAGGGGGCCTAAAAATATTACCAAAGGCATTTAAACAATCTCTGTGACCATTTGGGCAACATGAAAGCTGGTCAAAGGTGGTGATGCCAAGAGGCAGTGTGAGGGACTAAATGATTTTCCAAGGACCACTGCCGCCACCCCCACCACCACTGCCACCCCAGCTGGCAGCTGTGAGCACTGCTCAGGTGGCTTTTTGGAACCCAGCCAGCATGTCCGCTCGCAGGAAAGCAGACAGCAGTTCTAATGGGCGAGGGCTCTGAAGGTCAGGTCACAGCCAAAGGTCAAGGCCCAGAAAGGAGCAGCCC
The DNA here is from genome assembly GCA_004024745.2 of Catagonus wagneri. Classification (NCBI taxonomy): domain Eukaryota; kingdom Metazoa; phylum Chordata; class Mammalia; order Artiodactyla; family Tayassuidae; genus Catagonus; species Catagonus wagneri. Next base: position 10,173,415 of record PVHT021183726.1, read on the forward strand.
AAGATTCCAAGCACTGCTTAAGCTGTGGGTTTGGCTGACAACAGGGGGCTAGAGGGCTACACAGATTCTTCCTGGGCATCTAGCAGGCAGAGTTAAGATCAGGATATTTTTATGAAAAGGATTGAATTGTTTCTGTAGTTTAAGTTACTCTGAACAATACTTTGCTCTTTTTTTCTCCAAATCATCTTCCCATCTTCACCCTGGAGGAGGACATCTGATCCTCGCTGAAACCCATTTCAGAGCCAGAAAATAAGCAGTACCTATACCAACAGAAAACATAGTGCAATTGTTCGGCTGTGACTCAAAAGGAACAATATAAAAAGGAGAGAATGAAATTTTATTACCCTTTCCACAATTCCCACCCTCAAATTTAACATCTTTACCGTTTTTCATGTGCTTCTTAGAAACAGAAAGCTCAAATCACAGCCCAGCATCCACTATGCTGTGTTGCCTTTGCCATTGAATTTTACAAATTCAAAACTGTAAAGGCTAAAAAGTTACAATTATAGTCACGTGGTCCTGCCCTGGGAGGGGGAAAGTCTATCAGTCTGAGTAGTGATGGAAGCAGGAAAATGCGTAGATAAAAAAAATCAGAAAGATGAAAATGTGTAATAGCAATCAACCCAGAGGCATCTGATTATGGGTGATATCTTATCATCTTCTTTGTGCTTTGATGTATTTATTTTCCAAACATAAACAATGTCCACCCTTCCACTGGAGAATAATTATGGAAGGCCAGCAACCGGCCAGGTGCTGTGCTGGATGCTGGAAAGACAACGATCAAGACAGACAAGGTCCCTGCCCTCACGATGGAAACGACTAAGAGGGGAGACAGAGAATCCAACAAGCAATGACACACATGATGACATAAGTGATTTTTAAAAATCAGAAGTCACAAAGTCTTTACCGCTACTTAATTAAGATTCTACATATTTTCCTGGGTCTTGGGTAAGTGTGAAACCTCTCAACTTAGAGTGTCCCTGTCTTCCTAAAACAGGAAGCAAGCCCATCACATGTGCCCCAGTCTTGAGAATTTCCCAAGGTGGAGGTGGAAGACGTCTTGGATCCAAGACCCAGGCACCGGGGTGTACTGTCTTGGTGGTTAGCCGAGCTGGCGCCCTCAACACGACCCACTCTCATACATCAGCCAGCATTGCCCAGAGACAGCTGCACCTGAGGTGGCCCACCTGCTCAGTCCCACTGCCTCTTCTCCACTGACTGCACATGAACGGCCAGACTCAAGCCCCCTTATCCACCCTTGTGGCCCAAATTTTCCCCACCCCGACTTACTATCACCCCCACATATGAAGCGCAGTTGCCATCAATCATCCTCTTCAAACACCCCCCTCCTGAAAAGAAAAAGGAATAAAACATTTTCCCTATCTTTAAATATCTGGAGAATACAGAACTCAGAAGACTATTGCCGTGGAGAAAAGTTTGAAGAAAAATTTCTACTTGCCATCTCCACTCCTCCCCCGCTTCACTCCCCTCTCCGGGAAATTTAATCTCTGGTTTAGGAATAAAATGGAAATAACATTTGTGGGTTATGAAGACTCCTGTGTGGACATGACTATATCTGAGGCTAAACATTCAAACCTCATTGGTAGGTGAAATAAATAACATACAAGTTCACCCTGGCAGGTGACTTCAAGGGACAATGGGAGAGGGCATTGGCATGGTTAAGTAAGCACCAACCATCTGTCATGTCAAACCCTAACAGGGACTTGGACCACTGTGGCATGAACCTTCCAGGGGGGTCTAGGCAGGGAGATCAGTAAGTGAAGGATCCAACCGTGCAGAAACTACCACCTCAATTCAAGGAACAGTATCAGTGGTAGGAAATGAGGGGCAAAGAAAGTCCAGAGATTGGAACAGGGAGTAGGGCATCCACCCAAAATGGGACTGCAGACAACTGGATGGGGTTTTGGGGGCCGACACAGCAGAGGGATCCCTCCCTAAACCGCCCCTTCCCCCATCAGTCCGCTCAGCACAGCCAGGCCCGGTCGCACAGGGAAAACACCACTGCCTTTGCCATCACAAACACACACACACACACACAAAACTCTACGAGTCCCCCCTTTCCTGCCTGTGGGTACCCCAAAGAGCCACACTGACACCCAGGGAAAGCCATGACAGTGGAAGGCTTTCTGCCTCTGCTTCCCAGCCTGCATGGCAATCTAATCAGCAGTGGGGTTTTTTCCTTTCTTTTTTTTTTTTTCATTAGAGTATAGTCGGTTTACACTGCTGTGTCAATTTCTAACCTAAACGTGTATTAACAGAGGAATGGATTATGAAAATGTGGTCCATATACACAATGGAATACTACCCAGCAGTGGTTTTGAGGGCACATGATTAGAATAGGAGTTACGGTGAAAACATCCGCAACCAGATGGAGCCTACTCACCCTGTTCCTCAAGCTGTTTCCAAGGGGCCCTTCCTTTTTAGCAACTTAGTAAGACGCTTCCTCCCCCAGGCTCAAGTCAAGGACAGCAGTTTTCTCTCCTTCTGTGATCCATAGCCTCTCTCTCTGTCTTCCCTCTCCTGGTCTTCACCCCCATTTTCTCTGCCCAAGAGCTTTTCTTTGGCCTCAGTGGCGTAAGAAATCACTCAAGGTTAAAAGCACCAAGAAAACCTTCAGCTTGTCAAAGGAGAGTGATAGCGGGACTGTTATCACATGGGACAGTCAAGGTCAATTGGTTCTCTTGCCATTGGCACTGTTTAAGTGGAGTTGAGGCTTGTCTGTGTCTGGGCATGCAGGCAGCTGGTGAGCAGCGGAAACAGAATACCATCCTCTCTTTAAGTTGTCTCCCTAAATTAAAACTACGTAGTATATGGGAAAAAAGAAAAGCACAGAAGGCTAGACTTTAAACTTCCTCCATGAGGTTTTTCTTGAGAGAAGAGGAACTACAGATGTCTTTTACATAAAGGAGAGTGAGCGAATACTGTTTAAGCAGAGGAGGAGAAATCTACAATTTAAGAGAAATTTCCGAAGATGAGCACAGCGTGGCACTCACCAGGGTAAGTAAGCAAGGAAGTTATAACATTACTTTTTAAAAACAGGCAGCACCTCCCCCAGTCCCTGCGGCCCCAGCTCATCCTGATCTACCGCAGTTCAGCCTGACATCAGAAGTCAACGTCCTCCTGAGATGCAGGGCAGGACAGCACCTTGGTTAAGAACACAGACCCTGGAGCTCTACTGCCTGGATTCAAATGCTGGCTCCCCTATCTACTAGTCAGACAAGTCACCTGAACACTCGGTACTTAGTTTCCCCATCTTTAAAACGTGAAGCACAACAATAGTGCTATCTTAGAGGGTTGTTATGAGGATTAAATACAGTCGGTCCATATAAAGTGCTTAGAACAATGCTTGCCCACGGCAAGCACTCAACATGCCACTCGCTGCCATGAGCCTTAGTGCCACCCTGGAAAGGTCCTTCCCACTCAAGCTTTTGTCAGAGTGGCTGTGACACCACCCTCAATGCCCAGTGCCCGATGTTTCTAGACCTTCCAAGTGCCCAGAGGAGCGATATCTTCCTCACACAGCATTATCCTGACCAAACCAATGAATGTGTAAACTGCTGTGAATGAGATCACTTGAAAGCAATTTTGAGGACTCTGGTCCTTCGACTCTCTACATGGCCAGTTTTTTAATAATGGAGCTTTTTTGCGGCCCGTGAGTCTCCTGGATTGTTATTAGCGGCAACTTGGTTAAGAAGCTGCAGTATGATCCTCTGACTAGAAATACTGGCAAAATTTATTGCATTATTACTCCTCTGAACTGAAAGCAATTAATTACCTGAAGCTGGATGCACAAGTGAAAATTTATCAGAGGAAAGTGATGAAAAATGTGCCCAGTGCTTTAAAATAATAGGTGCTTAATGGTTTTTTTGTTTGCTGGCTAATCTCAGGCATCTTATAAACAACTTCTGCTCTGTTATCGGTTGTGAATTCAGCACCCCCTCCTTGTGCCCCCCATATTAGTCTATCATCCCCTATCTCCCTGGGGACAGGAAGAAACGGCTTAAACATTCACTTGAAAGCAGAAGGGAGACTCCATTCCCCTTCTGCATGGGAAAATTATTAATATAATGTAGAAATAGGTGATAAAATACATTCCCATGTTTATCGCCCATGTTGGTAGCACAAACGTATCTGTTTGACTGATGCTTCTCTTTCTCTATCACAGCATTTTGCTTTAAAACTTGTAAAACTCAGAGCAAAAAAAAAAAAAGGTGTTCTAAGAGAAGTATGTCTGTTAACTATTGTCTCTAACACCTTGTAAGTGATATTCGTATAACCTGCCCCTCAAAAGCCCCCTATACGGTCTCTGGAATGTCTTCCACCTAGTCCTTTTTCCTTTTACTGTCATTGACCAAGACCCAGAAAGAGAGAGGAAACAGGCCAATCATGTGTTAACTGTGTTATTTATAAATTCCACACTCATGTGAAAGATAGGAACGGGGCTAAATTCGTGATATTTGTTTCTACGTTTCAGAATTATTCACATCTGTATGATTCCGTAATTGTTTCTTCTATAAAGTTATTGGAGTAATTTTGCTCCGTATATTCCCGATCAATTCCTCCTCTCAAGGGCACAGTTGAAAAGTGATATTTGAAAACGGCCTCTGATAGATTGCATGGTTAGTCAGCAGCAGAGACAAACAACCTAATCCAGCACAAATTAGTTCGGCTGCCAGCAATAGTTTTATACAAAGATGTAAATTATGTTGTCAAAATCGGTCGCTTTCTAGCTTGCTGCTCAGCTAACAAGAAACCACTTTGGCTGATAAAGATGAACACTAAGCTTCCCTCTCCTACAAATTTGCAAATCTGCCATTTCAGCATTCTGTTAGCCACAAACAAACAGCCGGCTATAATTGCTCCTTTTCTTCCCCCTTGTGCTGCTCCTTCCAAGCTGCCTTTGAAAATAACAACAACAAAGCCCGAAGGCACCACAACAAACACCAGCACCCCTACGACAAGGGTTTCGGGGACAGCTCTGCTTTTGCACCCAGGGCCTCTTACGGCATGACTGCCTCCTGGGAGACCCCTCGGCCTGGCCCGGCCCGGCCCCCACGGCTGGGTGCAGGGACACCCCACTCCCACCATCCTGCAACCCAGGACTGCTCCCTCAAGGACCCAGAGGGCAGGGAACATTCTTGGCTTTAATGGAAATGGAAATATTCTTACGGCTCTGAACAAGGATTGTCTTTGACAGGAGCCCATCCATTCTTTTTTCCTGTACAAGCTCCCATTCCAGGGAAGGGAGGGGAGTGGGGCACACCTGCAAGGGGCCCAAGCAGAGCCCAGGCAGCCGGGCTACCCGGCTGCCTGTGTTAAACTGCAATCAGACAGATCTCACGCCGGACTGAAAATAAGAATGCATTATAACGGTAATTATACCCAGCATAAGTCAAATAAATAAATTATAAATTACAATTACCCTTTAAAGTTGCTAGTCTCACTGTTTGCTTTACAATTAAGTGCAGGTGCTTCGGCATGGTTTATTACGGTCCCAAAGTTATATATTTGAAAGCATGGTACAGATGATTCCTGTTTATTTGTTAAATTAAAGCATTGTTGGTAAAATTACGGCTTAATTAATATTATGGGTACTGTATAACAAAATAGTTTACCTTGTACATAATTTATTTCCACATGCATATCTCAGCCCAGACCCATTACAGCTCTAAGGCAGCTAAAATAAAATATTCCTCCTTTGCTGGCATTTTTCTAAATAGCAGTTCACTAAATCAATATTATTCACTTGGTATTTTTAAAAGCAGTGTATCTTAATAATTACACAGCATTAGAGTAGGCAATAATTTTACTTGCTAAGCATATTAAATTTAGCAAACCATCAGTCAAAGAGTTTGTTCTTTCTCAGAATGGGTAAGCAGTGAGTGAGTTTGGAATCATGTTCCTTTGGTATAAATGTCACATAGAGTTTAAGAATGCGTCTGTGACTCCCTAAGCCAGCCCAGCACTATATATCTTTATTAGTTTCAGTGGTCAGTGCAGTGACCAGTTGTTTATTCTCATTACTCAAGACAAGGTGAGCCACTCGGTAGTGACTGCAATCACAGCTAAAAACATATGACTTTGCAGAAAGTAAAAACTGTAGACAAGGCTACATGCACAGTGGCTGGATGCCCCTCAGAGCGGGGGTTGGGGAGTGGGGATAAGGGTAAGGACAGAAAGGAGGATAATCAAACACATACACCCATGCTGTTTTACGTGCATGAGAATTCACTGTGTCTCAACCCTCTTACCACTGAGATCTCTCGTCATTGTTCTTAATTCACTATAAAACATCCTGAATTTTACATTTATCCTTCATTCGTGTCCATATTCACTCTTTCTCAAGCTCACGGAGAACATGTTAAGAACTTTCTCTCTTCCAATGCTACACCCCTAAATAAAATTCAAATTCCACTCTTATATACACATAAATGCTCACAGAGATTTTTTCAGAAACTCAATTCATTCACTGCACAGAACCAAAGCAGGTGAGTTTTACCTGAGCTCTAGGCAACCGTCAGCACTATTAAGTCAACATTTGACTGACGCGTCGAAAGGTGCTATGGCCCCAGGATCATGTGTTTTAGACAAATGGCTGAAACTCCTTTATAATCATGGAGGGGAGAAGCAGAAAGAGGTGGCAATCAGCCATGAGGGCAAGGAAATGACCTCTCGATCCACAAAGAAGGACAGTAGCCTATGCCTTCCTCATTTCTTCTCTACTCAGAGGCAGCCCAGACTTCTCCTTCCAGGAAGGAGGAGCAACACCAGGATCAGGCCTCAGCAGAACCTCAGAAGAGCCACAGCCTCAGTCTACTATGGCCAAAGTCTTAACAACACACACAGGTGATTCCAGAGAGCTTACACACCTCAGGGAAAGGTCTCAATGGCCTTCTCTCCCCACAAAGTACATACAAACAACAGGCTTGGCTCATCCTCCTCTTCTTGAGCAGCACAAACCTGCTCCTACCACTGGGAGAGAGCAATTTTCTGGGTATTTGCTCAACAACTGCCAAGGCACACAGCAACCACGAGTGGGCAGAATTGCTAGTCCAGGAATGGCAAAGAGATACTTTGCTGGGTGTCTTCCTGCAAGAACGAGGATAGTACAGGAAGGAGGGGAAGACGATTCATTCAGTCCACCCTCCCAACAGAACTTACTCAGTGCTGGGTCCTGTACTAGACCCTGTGGAGAAAGAATGTAAGATGAGACACACAGCAGTCTCCCAAGGCAAAAGAAATAGGAGCAAAAAATAAATGGGACTTAATCAAACTTAGAAGCTTTCGAACAGCAAAGGAAACCATAAACAAAACAAAAAGACAACCTAAGAACTGGGAGAAAATATTTGCAAATGATGCGACTGACAGAGGCTTAATTTGCAAAATATACAAACAGCTCATAAGGCTCAGTGTCAAAAAAACAAACAACCCAATCCAAAAATGGGCAGGAGATCTAAATAGACATTTCTTCAAAGCAGATATAAAGATGGCCAATAGGCACACAAAAATATGCTTGCTCTAATTATTAAAGAAACACAAATCAAAACCACAATGAGGTATCACCTCACACCAGGCAGAATGGCCAATATCAAAAAGTCTTCAAATAATAAATGCTAGAGCAGGTGCAGAGAAAAGGGAACCCTCCTACACTGTTGGTGGGAATGTAAATTGATACAGCCCCTATGGAAAACAGTGTGGAGGGTCCCTAAAAAACTGAAAATAGAATCGCCAAGAGGTCCTGTTGTGGCTCAGCAGAAACAAACCTGACTAGTATGTATGACGATGTGGGTTCAATCCCTGGCCTCACTCAGTGGGTTAAGGATCCAGGGTTGCCATGAGCTGTGGTGTAGGTCACAGATGTGGCTCAGATTCCACACTGCTGTGGCTGTTGGGTAGGCCTGCAGCTGCAGCTCTGATTCAATCCCTAGCCTTGGCACTTGCATATGACCCTAAAAAAAAAAAATTGCCATATGATCCAGCAATCCCACTCCTTGGCATCTATCTGGAAAAGACAAAAGCTTTAATTCAAAAAGATACATGAACCCCAGTATTCATAGTTCATAGCACTATTTACAATAGCCAAGACATGTAAGCAACTCCAGTGTCCATCAGTAGATAAAAGGATAAAGAAGATATGGTATGTATGTATGTATGTGTATATAATGGAATATACATGTATGTATGTATGTGTATATAATGGAATATACATATATGTATATAATAATGGAATATTACTCAGCCACAAAACAGAACGAAATAAAGCCATTTGGAGCAACATGGATGAACCTAGAAAGTATGATACTAACTACATCAAAGACAAATATCATATATCACTTATATACAGAATCTTTAAAAATGACACAAATGAACTTATTTACAAAGCAAAACCAAATTCACAGACATAGAAAACAAACTTAGGGTAACCAAAGGGGAAAGCAAGAAAGGGATAAATTAGGAGCCTGGGTTAGCAAATACATACTACTATATATGAAACAGATAAACGACAAGAACCTACTGTTTAGCCCAAGGAACTATATTCAATATCTTGTAATAACCTACAGTGGAAAAAAAAATCTGAGAAAGAATATATATGTATAACTGAATCACTTTGCTGTACACCTGAAACTAACACATTTATAGCAGAAATCAACTACATTTCAACTTTTTAAAAGATGGTACACACACTTAAGAAAAAGGAAAACCAGGAAGTTCAAAATCGTAGTTCAAAATAGGAACAAAGAAAAACCAGAGTCATAAGGAATAGTTGCCAAATCAAATACTCATCCAGCAGTTCCAAAAGGGTAGCTCCATCACTAAGATGAGCGATTTAGGGAAGGAATTATGAGGGGTGGGATATGACCTAGGTCTTGAATGGTAATTCCAATTGGGAGTTAAGGACAGGAAGTACATTCAAGGTGAGCAAGAGTGTGCATGCTGAAAGCTACAGGGGGGACTGCAAGGCATCCTACCCCAAGAACTACTTCAGCACACCCAGGATCCAGCACAGGGATACATCCAAGTAGACCACCCTTGGGAGTTCTGGTTGTGGTGCAGAGGAAAGGAATCCAACTAATAGCCGTGAGAATGTGGGTTTGATCCCTGGCCCTGCTCAGTGGGTTAAGGATCCAGCATTGCCATGAGCTGCGGTGTAGGTCACAGAGGTGGCTCAGATCCCGAGTTGCTGTGGCTATGGTGTAGGCTGGTGACTGTAGCTCTGATTGGATCGCTAGGCTGGGAACTTCCATATGCCGTGAGTATGGCCCTAAAAAGTAAAAACAAATAAACAAAGTAGACCACCCTGCATTGCTGGTGAAGATCAATCCCAGCCAAAATCCACAGCAGAACAGCCAAGTCCTCACCCTGAGACCTATTTACACCTAGGTTATCAAGGCTGCTTCTTTCCAATGAGATGTCATACCTGCATCAAGAGTCTGAAGTGAACATGAGTTCAGTTTGAACCTATGCACCTGAATTGTACACCTTCTCTTCTGTAATAGCTGCAGTTCATTCAATAGTTTCTTTTCCTGAGACCTATAAACAAAATTGAACTAGAGCTTAAAAAAAAAAAAGTGCATGGTCTCCCTAATGAAAACATGAGCAGGCCTATCAGCACACACAACACTCTCTCCTAGCAGGAGACATGCACTCTTGGCCTTTACCTTCAAACGCTCCTGGACGGGCTGCTTCAAGTATGCCAGCCCTGGACCCTCACCAGCAACAAAGGAAGCAGACCCTGCATCCAGGAGGACATACAGCACAGCAGGGAGGGTGGCCTAATACTATGAGAACAAGTATGACTCAAGAAAGAAAAAAGTGGTCACATTATTGAATGCACTGTGCTAGGCACTTGGACACAAGCTGCTCCATTTACATATGAGGACACAGGGACACAGGATAAGCCAACTGCAGACAAGGTCATACAGCTTCCAGGGGTGCAGAGGCCACCAGGAAGCCAGGATCTACCTAACTCTGAAGCAGATACTGCCTTCCCAGGTTGTCCCTCAAGGGGAGTTGCTGTCTGGCAGGGAACCAGCCCACGGGATCATCATCAGAAGGGACAGACTGTGACGCTGAGGAAAAGTTCAGAGACAATGAGGAAGAAATAAAAGTTGGAAAAGGAACACTGTGGCTTGGGCACTTTTCTCTCAATCCCAGCCCAAGAACAGAATAACCTTTGGGGATGTGCATATTCACACCCCACTCCAGGGTGTCCCCTAACACGGCAATGAAATACAACAGCTGATATTGATTAAAACCAGAAGGATGGACTGCAAACCCATTCTTCAGCTTCAAACCTTAGACACTGGGAGGGAAATTTCCCTAATACCTGCAGGTAGCGTCCCTTCAAGAATACTAAGCAGAAAGGAACAGTACTCTATGCTGACAGGGGAATGGGATGGGGGATTAGACAGAGATAGAAAGATGAACAGATAGACAAACAGAAAAATGGAAAGATGGAAAGAAGAAGAATCTGGTAAAGATGACTATTTAAAGAGAAGAGCTTAAGGCCAGAGAAGGGGAAAGAAAAGGAAGAATCAATAAGGAAAAAGAATCTTGGAAAAAATCTTTTCTGTCATCTTTACACTGTTATTTCACAATGTATAGAATTTTCATAGGTTGGGAGTTACTAAAGGAAGAAAATGCCAAGTTTGAGTCAGGACAGGCTCAGGAAATGCTAAACAACAATGCAGCAGGTGAACTGCATTACAAGAGAGCAACAGAAGAGAAGTTGCAAGTCAGTTCTTGATTAATTCCCAAAGAACAGTCCTTAAAGGAGTGCAGTGTGTTCTGTTCACAAAGCTCCTCTCCATTCATCATCTCATCTGATCTTCCCAAGAAGGGAAAGATGCTTACTCTCCATGTTCTCTTTTTCTAGCCGAAGAGATGGTGGCCCAGGGAGGCTGACCTGCCCAAGGCCGTGGTCAGTCTTTGGCAGCACCAGTTCTAGGGTCTCCTCCACCCTGGTGCCTCCTCTTTCAGAGGAGCCAGAGTTCAGACACAGATGGACTGTGGTACATCCTGAGGCTGTCGTGAGACTCCCCCGAGGACACAAGAAATGTCACTTGGCCTCAAGAACTGTGCAGGACTGAGGAAAAGGGAGTCCATGCAGTGACTCAGGGACATGTAACAGGATAATGAAAAATGGGAAAGAACAAGACATGGCTGTGAGGCGATGATACTGGCTGGAGCAGAATGTAGACAAAGCAGGAATAGAAGAGACGTGCAGAGAGACAAGATGGAAAGAGCAATGGACGCCAAGCTAAAGAGATCACATGTGATTCTATAAGTCACTGGGAGCCCATGAACAATTCTGAGAAGGAGGCCTACATGAGTAAAGCAGCACTTACAGAAAGGAATGACTTAGAGGGTAGATTCAAAGCCACCACTGAGGATAGAAGGGAGCACTCAAACATACAAACATTGGCCAAACCCTCCCATTAATAGTGAGACCCAGCTGCTGACTTGCTTTGCTATCAGGGTGCCACCAGGTACCCTCACCGAGCCCTTTGCTAAATGATACAGGCTCATTCCTTCTACTTAGAGGTGTCAGCAGGGGGAACCTCGTCGGCCTTCCCTAGGTGCCCTCACGTGGGCTGCTCTGATCTCCCCATACTTCTCCTCCTCGCCATGCTGTCCATCCAGAACTACCAAAGGCCAGGATCGCACAGATCTCCCAGTAGCAGAAAGCACGCCCCATGGTCAATCTGACGAAGGGACTCAAGCCAAGGCTGCGATGGCTGCTGAAGCCAGGGGTCTCTCTTCCGCTCATGTGTACTTTTCTCAGAGACTGTCAGTTCCTTAACTCAGTGGTTCCCAAACATAATGGAGGGCCTGGATCATCCTACCCCTACCCCCGGAGGGTCTGGTTCAGCAGGTATGGGATGGCCCGTGCGTCTGCCTTTTTTAAATGATCTCCAGGTGACACTGGGGTTCTGACTGACTGGGAACCACTCAAACTCCAGGAAACAGAAACTGCAGACACCCTGGCAGAGAGAATATGGTGGTAGGTTCTAATCTTTCCAGAACTCTTCAATTAAAAGCTCACCAGAGGTGCTCTACAGAGCTTTAACACTATGTCTCAGACACTGTTTTCTCCAATGGCTATATTCGTGTAGACACAACTACCTTCACATAGATCTCATTAAATCAAAATTTGAGATCAGTCACAACCTACACTAAAGTTAACATCGCTCTGTTAATCAGAGAAGAATTAAACATAGTATAGATGACGATAAAGAATATGTTTAAACTCCTAAGAAAAATCACTCTCTACACACAAACACACACAATGTACAAATTACCATTTAACTCAGAGTCCGATTATCTGGTCTGCAGAGAAATAACTACTTGTGGTCATCTGGGTGCCATACTACAGTTTTTACCATATCTCCACAGCAGTTGTATGGTTATATGCTTAATGTTGTTTTTCCTCTAATTGATTCATTTTCCCTACTAATTCACCAATGAAAATATGGAAGTTACCATACAGCCTAAGTGGAGAGTCATTCTTTAATATAAATTGAATTGAATTATAAATAGGAATACCCTTATGAGAATTTTAAAGCCCATCCCATGTACCACCTAAAATTGTTTCCTGGACCACCCATCATGCAACCCTTTGGGAAACACTATTCTAGAACCAACCATCTCATCAGACAGAAGAAAGAACAGGCTTTCAGACAGGCAAAGTAACTTGACTAAAGTTAATTAGCTTCTGAGCAGAAGCAGTACAGCTCTGCTCTATTTCCTGCTTCCTTGCTCATCAGCACTTTCTCCTACCCCGTGAATATCCAAATGATGCACCGGTACCCAGTCTCTGCCCCATATCCATTAAAGCAAGCACTCTAAGTACCTCTAACTCAGCCATACTTCAGGGTCCCAGTTCAAACAGCTATGTTTATGTCTGCAAGTAATTAAGGGTTTTTTCTTTTTAAAAACATTTGTCATATAGACTTTTCATTATTTCTTAGGTTTCTCCTTGCACCAACATTTTGCTGTTTTTGCAGAAAATTGCATAAAATTCTACTTAAAATTATACTCTACGCTTTGGAGGTTGGCCTGTTTTACAAAATGCTATGTCTATTTTTAAAGATTTTAGTTTATTGAGTAGTCATGTATATGACTCGGTTACACTTTGTCGCTGAGAGCCAGAATGTTGCTGCGGTGTGGCAAAGGGGGAGGGGGGTCTCTCTCCTCAAGCCCAAGTCTTCAGTCTGCAGAGATAAAGGGAAAGACATTGGCCATCCCTCATCAACCTCTCAAGAAGCACCCAAGGTGACTAGGTGGCATCAATGCATCACCAGCCATGGCTGCTCTTAAAAGAACGAGCTAAGCAGTAGCGGAATCCCCAAGATGTGGTCCAGGCTTGGCAAGCTCCCACGTACACCTCCCCAGGCAGCAGCCGGCCTCCTCTTCCCCAGGTGTACTCAACCCATAGGCTCCACTGTAGGTGCATTCCTCTTATCTGGCTGCATCCTCAGGTCACATCAAGGATATCTAGGCTTTAATTCCAAAAAAGGAAAGAAGGAAGAAAGGAAGGAAGGAAGGGAGAAAAAGGGGGAAAAAATATCCACAAGACCTCCTTGAAATTAAAGAGCACATCATGTGTAACGACAGCTATTATTCAGTGGAAACATCCCAGTCGGGTGCCTTGAGCTGTGCTGTCAGATAACTGTATACAACGCAGGTACTGACGAGGCAGGGAGAATTTGGGTTCCCTTCCACCCCGCCGGCCCGGCCCCCCACCACTTTGCAGAGAGAGAAAGGGCAGCTGGATGGGGTGGGGGGGGCGGGAGTGGAGAGAAGGCTGGAGAGCAGGGTGATTCTGGGAGGCTGAGTGTGGAAAGAGAAAGAAAGTCCAAGGGGTTTCTTTCTTCCCTTTTCTCCCCCCGCTCTTCTGTGGCATGAAAAAACAATGGCTTTTCTGAAGCTCAGTGCAGACAAGGCAGCTCTGGGAAGAAGAAGAAGAAAAAAAAAAAAAAAAACTAATGGCCGTGATTAATGACAATGGGCTGGAGGAGAGTGGGGACACAGCCGCCACATACATCATCCCTTCCCGTCAGTCTCCGCTCCTCCCTGGCCCTCTTCCTCCTACCAGCAAGGCATTATAAAAATGTCTTATCTGCTCCGGACGCTTCTCTTCTAGCTGCAATCCCAGCTAGACCCCCCACCCAAAAGAAAAACAGAGAGTGAGAAAGAAGAGCCAGGGAGAGAACGGCGCTGGGGAGGGAGGGGTGATGGGAAAAGAGGAAAGCCCGCGAGAGAGGGCCGAGGGAGAGAGACAAAGAGGTGATAGGGTGAACAAGAAAATGGCATGTAAAATAACTAGAAGATATTCCAGGGGAAAATGTGCAGGCTGTAATCATTCAAGATTTCAGCAACTTGACTCCTCACATGCTGAAGCCACATTTTCAAGGTCTTATCTGCCATATGGTTCCCTGTTTGGATGATTTATTAGGTGTAGAAAGCACACTGATAAATTTTACTGCATTTCCCTGAATAGGCAACCTATGGTGTCAATAACAAAGCTCAGGCGACTTTAATGAAAACTGCAAGCACCAAAGGGTAACCATTTATTTATGAGTCGCTATAGTATTACTAGGACAAAATTTATCTTCCCTTCTCACGCACTCTGTAGAAACCAAATCTGGTCAAAGTAACAGAGATCACATCCATATGTCAGTGGTTTGCTAACATCTCTCCTGCATGAAACACTGGCTGTTGCTCTGGAGAAATAGTTCGGTGCTTTCAAGTCACCCATTTTGCATAAGAAATCTTGTTTTTATGGAAGAAAAAAACAAGGTGAAACATGAAGACCTCTGCAAACACCATAGCCTCAGCAATCACACTTAGAGGCAACTGTGGAATCTTCTCGTTTTTCTTTTTCCCAGAAAATGGGACAGCTGCCCCCAGGGGTAGAGATGAAAAAAGGGAGGGTGGCGCGCAGATGAGGAGGATGGAGATTAGGAATCTGGTCCAATTCGTCAGTAGATTTACCGGTCCGCACCACACTGCGCCCGCCAGCCACTGTTCCTCAGGACACCAGTCCCGAAAGAATGAAAACCTGCACTCTCCACTCACTGCCTGCTGCCGACCCCTGCCCTCACTGCCCCCAAATGCCTCTCTTCTTGGCTAGTGGCTATCTGCAAGTCTGATGTATGTGTTATTTTTATGACAGAGAAACGATCCAACTTTTTAAAACTCCGAAGGCAGCAAAACGAATGACCAAACTCAGAGGGGGGAAAAGAATTACCAAAGAGGGGAGGAGGCAAAATGGATAGTCCACTCTTCCTGTTTCATCCTGAGCCACAGTTAACTGCTGCAACAAAATATTTGGCCAGATTTTCGAGTCCACGGTTTTCCCCACTTGTGTAACATGCCTGTCCTGAGTGAAGACAGCCTCGCCCAGGAATGTCAAACGATGGAAGGGTAAAGGAGAAGTTCAACCACAACAGCACACATTCGAGGAATGCTTTTAACGCAGCAGAGCAACAAAATCAAAAGCAAAGTGAAAACGCTGGACCCGCAGCTTTGACCTGAGCCAATCCCAATCTTCGTTTTTTTTTTTTTTCCTCGCCAAAGCTCTTACTCTGAAAAATTCCTCCACTGGCTGATTCTATGCTAGTTTCGTTTCCTTCCTTTTGATTTTATACGTTAATATCTGCATCACTACTTCCTCTTATGTTTCCATAGTGAGAGGGCATGGAAACCCATGCAGATCAGTTCTCACCGATTCTATTGCCTCTCTGCACCCACCACTTCAAAAAAAAAAAAAGTAAATAAATAAGCAAACTCTTCGGAAACGGGAACAAAATAACCAGCATTTTAGATAAAAATCCTTTGCATATCACACATGAAAAACAATTAAAAGTCATCTTAATCAGTTCAATTACTGCCATCACCGCTTTTAAAATCTGCTTAGGAAAATGGCATCAATTAAAGTTTAATGCCTTATAAAAGATCATTCACATATTATAGTAGAATTAAGAGGAAATAGGTGCTGCTTGGGCTCTGGCCATATTTTTAGAGTTTCTCAACCAGAGAGATTTACAAGAATATTCATTATTGCCTAGATTGCTTCCAATTCAGCCACTGCTTTATTAAAAGAGGTAGGGCTAAAGGGCCCAGCACGGTTCAGAGCACAGCCAACCAGCTGTGCTTTCCGTTTCTTAAATATTTCAACTAGTTTTCAGAGGCATCAGCCGAAGTAAAACCTCAAGCTAATTTCTTTACACTTTTTCCTCTTTAAACCCCACCTCCTGAGTATTTCCAAAGGAAATCTAATCCACATAAGTCATGTGTGCTTAGCTCACACCAGATGACATCGGAATGAGATAATGGGTGTTCCTACAAGTCTCATCAACCTTTTCTCTGAAAGCCTGTCATTCTTGGGAAACACCGTTCTGAAGGGGATCGACAAACTTGAACCTCAACAGCCAAGGGACCCAGGGGACCAGAGAAGGGGGCTGGAAGAATAGAAATGGGTAACAGGAAACACACACAGGCAGGGCTCCAGGGCAATGAGAAACCTCCCTTTGAAGGCCTGGTCAACAGGACCAACTCATACAATTGCTCAGGTTGTTCACCATACAATGTAATTTGGGCAAGAGGAGAGGTGAGGACTGAAATCCAGGCTGTTTCCCGTTTACCAAGCTCAGGTTCTGACTAGGAGCTACATCCACCCAGAGAAAGGGGGGAATTTTCTATTAATTCTCTCAAACATACTGTATGGGCTACGGGTTCAGAAAACCAAAGTGCACCAGCCACAAAGAGACAAATATAATTCCACTGACATGATACCTAAAGCAGTCAAAGTAGAAGGGAGTTTGCCCGGTGCTGAGGAGAGGGGAGCAGAGGGAGTTATTGTTAACCAAGTACAGAGTTTCAGATGGGGAAGATGGAAAAATTCTGGATATGGATAGTGGTGATGGTTGCACAACAATGTGAATGGACCCAGTGCCACAGAACTGTACCCTTGGAATGGTCAATTCTATGTCATGTGTATCTTACTGCAACAAAACAGAAAAGAGAAGTCCACCACTACCCAGGGACATTCCACCAATACCACCATGGACTCTATTTTTTTTTTTTTTTTGGCAGCCCCACAGCATGTGGAGAGGGGTCACATATGAGCCGCAGTTGTGACCTAAGCCACAGCTGCAGCAACACTGGATCCCTAACCCACTGTGCTGAGCCAGTGATCAAACCTGTGTCCCAGCGCACCCAAGATGCCACCAGTCCCATTGCACCACAGCAAGATGTCCCCACCATAGGACTCTTGGATAAAGAGTCTGGACGGGCTTTCCACAAGCCCGTACCATTGGTCCCGCAGCTGAGAACAGGTGGGGCTGTGCCTGCCATACAAACATCCAGCCAGACTCAACCTGCTCAGACCACTACTCCTCACGCCCATCTCTTGCCTTCAAAGGACACCGAGGAAACAGGGATTCTCTCCAGGGGTCCCTCTCCACTCTCTCAGCCTGCCCTGGCTCTGCCTGAAGCCTTAGTCAGCTCTGGGCTCTACCAGCCGCCTGCCTGTCCCCAGCCTCACCCCACCCCAAGCCCTGGAAGAACAGAAGCATGCTTTCACCCAGGTCTGCCTGCCCCCCCAACCCCCGCACACACAGCCCACTTCATTACTTGACACACTCACTTTAAGTTTCCACCAGTACAAGGCCAGCTCAGGAAGAAGAAAAGTTCACGACTCCTATAATTTGGAATTTGTGGTAAAACTTAGCCTGAGCTGGGCCAAAGAAAGGGCCTGCTGTGAAAATTCACAATGTAAACAGGGCTTGAGAGGAAAACATCCAAGCAAAGAGGGGATATTATTCTTCGAGGCTTTAGCTCAATAATACATTTTATGGAGAATTTATTGCTAACGATAAACACATTAAAGAAAACATCGTGGCAGGATTGGGAAACAACGGTCCTGCCTCTGCCATGTAAGCAAGCGCCCGTCTCCACAGTCCCCAGTCACAGTCATGGTTTCCTCATCCACAGAGTTTGACAGAGAATTCCCACAGCCCTTCCGGGCACCATCGGACTGAGAAATTCACCTAACGTATATTTACATACACAAGTATGTTTGTATATGTATCCATACGTGTAATAATGAGGTCTGTTTCTGGGCAGAAACAATTTGCCAGTTATTTTTAAATATTTCCTATGCTTAAAAGTGAAAAAGCTGGAGCTAGATAGTGATGATGATTGTACAACACTGTGATTGTACTAAATGCCACAGAACCATATGCCTTAAAATGGGTAAAAAGAAATAATTATGTTACGTGTATTTTACAATTTTTTTCAACTTTCATTAGTGTATAGTTGATTTATAGTGTTGTGTCAATTTCTGCTGTACAGCATAGTGAGCCAGTATATATATATATATATATATATATATATAATTTTCTCATACCATTTTTTTATCTTTTTAGGGCCACATCTGTGGCATATGGAAGTTCCCAGGCTAGGGGTCATATCGGAGCTACAGCCACTGGCCTGCGTCACAGCCACGCCAGATCCAAGCCACGCCTGCGACCTACACCGCAGTTCACAGCAACGCCGGATCCTTAATCCACTGAGCAGGGCCAGGGATCAAACCTGAATCCTCATGGATACTCGTTGGATTCGTTACCGCTGAGCCACAATGGGAACTCCCTCATACAATTTTTTGAAAGTGAGAAATCTGTATCTCTTTTAAAACGCTAAGTATGCTCACCAGTTCCTAAACTGTAATTCAGTCCCGTTTGTCCAAGTGAACAGGAGTTTTTGGTACTAGAAATATTCTGCCCATTTCACTCAGAGAAGCCTTTAGGGTAGGCCTGAGATCTTCAGATACGCCACAGCTGGACAAGAACTGGACACCAGGCACACTGTCTGGCCAACAAAGCGTGAGGTCTCACCTTCTACCCTCTGGGCAGACCACATCCCTGCCCGCCGGTGGCTTCTTTGAAGCTGACCGGGGCCTTCTGGGGGCCTGCTTCTGCTTAATGCTAACACCAGTGCTTTCACAACTGCTTAACTCACTCCTGCACACACCCAGGTCTTCACCCCTGGCTCAAGTTGGCACTTGTTCCAACGGACCATGTGTGCCCACAACGCTTACAGCTGTGACAGAGCTTCTTGTCTCTAAGTTTGCAGTTTTTTAAGCAAATAAAATGCTTCCGTAAGCTTGACAACCAAGAATTTTCTTATTCAGGAGAAAGTCGCTGAGTTCTCTTCAAATGCCACATTGACTCCTTCCAGAACTGGGTACTGGAAGGCAGAGACTGACAACTAAGAAGATTGATGGTATAGCCACAGATACTGCTCAAATGAAGCTCACTGATTGTTATTTTTTTTAAATCTCATTCCCCAAAACTGGAGCTTCAAGTCCCCATTAATTGCCTTTGACAAGAGCCAGTGTCTCTGACACCTCCCTCATGAAGAGCCCTCCCCAAATGAAGGGTGAGAGTGGGGGTGGGGTGCTCTGACAAAGCCCACTTCCAAGCAGTGCCTTTTACTTGAGCTTCCCCAGGGCTCCTGGACATCGCTGGTTCTGGCTTTGCAGCACAGATTTATTTGCAAATGACATAACCTCCTTTCATGGCCTTTTAATAAGTCTACTTTGTGGAGTAAATAATGAACTGTCTCTAGCAATTCAAATCCGCGAGTATTTCTTTGGAGCTTTCCGGTGCCCATACTTACGGCTTTAATCCTTGATTCTAACCCCACCTCCCAGCCTGGGGAGGGCCAACTCCATGCCACTAGCACCATCCCAACTACTAATTATCTCAAGGGCAGCCCTGTACTCAGGTGCTGTGTGAGATGAATTGTGGCCCAAGAATGAATGAGGGAGGGCTAAGGAGAAAATAAAGGTGGGGTGGGGCTCTTTGAGGGGACAAAAGTAAGTGAAGGGTCACTGTACTTCAAAGAGCAGTTGCTGGTGTTAAAAATCTCTGGAGACCAGGACTTGGAATGTGGTCCTTGACTAAGAAAGTAAAGCCAGGCAGCAGCAGTAACAGAAAGTGGTTCTTTGGAACAAAGAGTGAACAGAGAGGAGTTAAACTCTGCTGCAAAGTCTAGCTTCCAACATGATCTGCCTTATTAGTTCTGCCCTCAAAACACCAGGTTCACCACTTCACAGTTCCTGCCCACCCCCCACTATCCCGCTGCTCCTAAATCAAGCAAGTCCTGAACTACTCTGCAAAGATGGAGAACAAATCTAGATCCCTATATGGCTACTGTCCACTGGCTTTTTAGGGCCGTACCCACGGTATATGGAAGTTGCCAGGCTGGGAGATGAAGCAGAGCTGTAGCTGCCGACCTACACCACAGCCACGGCAACACCAGATCCAAGCCACATCTGCCAACCTACACCACAGCTCACAGCAACACTAGATCGTTAACCCACTGAGCAAGGCCAGGGATCAAACCCACATCCTCACGGATACTAGTCAGGTTCATTACTGCCAAGCCACATTGGGAACTCCTGTCTACTGGCTTATTAACCACTCCAGCCAACCTCTTTGTGTTTGGGTGCCCAACAGAAGTGACCAGAGAGGCAGTTTAAAAGAAGTTCCTAGGTTCCACCAAAACCCATGCAATCAGAATCTTCCAGGGTGGGGCCCAGGAACCTGTATTTTTTAAGCTCTGTGGATAGTTCCAATGCATCTCACTACTAAGTCACTTTACCTGCTTTCATGTAAAGAATAAAAGACAAGACTGTTAGGAAACGTAAGCAAGGCAAACTCTCCTTTAAGAAAAAGATACTCACCTATAATGCTTTAAAGCAAGTTTACTGATGATTAAATGAGGAGGAGAAATAAAAAAAAGACTAGAGACCCTAGAAGACGGTGTGTTAAAAAACTACAATCGGAGGTACCAGGAATTAGAGTATCACAACATTATCACCTGCATCAAGAGAAAAATAGATTCCAGTATAATGATGTCCCCAGAAATTCAGTATTACAGAGAATGACTCCCCATCTTTATTAGTTTTAACAATACATAATGAGGACAATTTATCTGCTGAGGAAAAAAGTATTGCATGGGTCCATCTTGTTCATTCAAATCGGAAATTTGCAGAAATTTTAACAGGCGTTCATTTCCCTATCTTGTGTCTAAAAAGGCTGTTTTTCACAATTTAAGACTGATGGAAACAGTTAAAACTCATAAGAGGACAGTTTTCAAGTGTCTAATCACTTTGAAAGCAGCCATTGCTATCAAATCTTGCCGTTCTGTGCCAAATATTTTAAACGAGTCATTAAAACTGTCCTGAGAATCTCTACTGTAGACCTTGATACCTAATTCAAATTACTGCGTAAATTTGGAAGCTACAAAATCAATTTTCCATAAAATATAATTTGGGCTTCACTAATCCAAACTGGCCTTCTTCCTAATTAGGTTGAATTCATGGGGTTTTATTGTAATGCACTGCCAAATCAAATATAAATAACTTGGAACTCTGTGCTATTTTGGATGATCACATCCACCCTTCCCTCCATTAGCAGAGATGACCAGAGGCTGCTAACACAATAAATATTTAATGGATGGCAACACTGTCCCCTGCCCCCAGAAATAGAGAAGCAGACATAAACATACCTTCAGATCTATTTGTAACCCTGCTTCTGCCCTCTCTCTTGCTCCTGGCAAGCAGTGAATTTTCCCAGTACAAAAAGAAATGCCAATCGACTCATTCAAGTCAAAGGTAAACAGAAGGGAAGTGAAAAGAAAGGAATGAGCAACAACAACAAAAAGTCTGCAGCAGCTTTGGGAGAAGCAGTTTTGGTGCCAGGAGATCATCACTTCCACTAAATGTCCCCAGTCCCCGTAACACATGAAATCCAAAGGAACAGTGGAAACCCATGACCTCAGGTGGGGCACTGGGAGGCTGAATGGCCACCAGCTAACAGAGAAAACCAAACCAAACCTGCCTGGAGCGGGACCTCTGCACTGAACAAGAAGCTGGGCGACTGTGAGAAAGTGGAACTTCAGTTCTAAAAACAGGTTTTTTTTTTCTTTTCTGGTTTTAATACTTTGACTGCATCTTTCTCTGAAAGGCATTTCAGGAGTTCTGACATTTTCTTTCCACGTCTGAATCAATGGAGAGGAAATTAAACCACGTAGTAAGGAAATTGACATCACCTGCGCACACACCTAACACAGACATACATAGACCTAACACAGACATAGATGCAGGGCGCACATACATGTGGCCTCGGTTTTGTTCAGTTTAAGGGAGACCATCATCAGCAGTGGAATCCTTATCTCACCGTTGTGCAAGCCAGGGTTATTTGGAAAGAGGTTAAGACTGGAGAGAGAGCAGTTAATTACCATTACAGCTGCCACCATCTTTCTCCTTCAGCTGTTCACATCACGATAAAGAACTTGGCCATTTGAGCCAGAGAGGTTCAGATTTCTGTTCCGGCTTTAACCCTTCTTCTTGTGTGACCTTCAATATATTAACTCATTTCTGCAACTCCTTTTTTGCATCTTTAAAATGCTGGTAATTTATTTTCAGCCCAGTTTACAATCACTCCATCATCAGCATCACAGCAGAGGTGGCTACCACGTGCCCAGAAAGGATGCGTCCGGGCACAGGTCCTGACTGTCACCAGCAGCCTCTCTAGGTGATTAACCTCTTCCTTTTCTTGTCCTTCTACTGCTAGGGGTGGAGGGGATGTTTAATTTTCCTATGATGTAAACACTTTCTGGGTGCCATTCTCTGCTTGTGACAAACATGGAAAACTCTGAAGATGGAGAACAGGCTGTGTCTTAAAGAGAACCTGCTGTAAAATACACGTGAGGCGGACCGTCTTCTGTATTCCAACAGCTAACTATCAGCTGAGCCATGAGACATCCAACCGCTAACAGCAACACCAACAGGAGGGAAAGACCTGAGGGAGATGCTCGTGCCCACACTTAGAGAAAGGGTGACCAGGACTGAGATTTCAAATCCCTCTCTGTTCAGTCCTGGGACTTCACCACCACATGGTCATGTAAACTGGGTCACATCCCCTGTTTCTTTCTCTTACTCCTAAAAACAGGGATCCAAGTCGACACTAAGGAAGTTGTCCTCTTATCTTTATCTAATTCAGCATCACAAATTTCTGGCAGTAACATACGTCACTTCAGTCCCCCAGGACTTTTCAAGGATAAACTTCAGGACCATTTCGAGGGGCTCTAACGCCACCCAAGAAGGCATTGGTCAGAAAAACTGGGAGACGGCAGAAGTGCTCAGGATAAACACGGGCACAGACAAGCACTGAGTTTGTGTCCTAATGGGTTTGAAAAGCAGCTGCAGCCTCACACCAATATTGCCAGAATTTCATGTCTTTCACTGTATTTCACCCAAAGGAAGCTCGGTAATTTTACTGCAACAGATCATCTGCATTATTTCTTCTTGACTCTCTGAAACCCTGCAGTGAAATAAAGACCTTTTCCAAGAAACAAAATTTGTCTTGACCCGCCTATTCTTGGCAATGAGCTTGAACTTAGACAAATAGGAGACAACAAAGACAAAAAAGAATGGTTAACTGATTGAATTATAAGACTGAAGGCACATGGAGGGTCACAATCCAACAGTTCATTTTTATGGGCATGAAACTACAGATCAAAGAAGTCAAATGATTTCCTCAAAATTACCCTGAGTGGGAAAAAATGAGGACCCAAGCCTCCTGGCTCCAAATTCCTTGTTCTTCTCCTGTCACATTGCAGAGCTTAGAATTCCAACAATTCATGACTGGATTTCTAATAGCTCTGCTGATACGTAGCAAGATTTCGGCTGTCCTCATCAATATAGGAAAGGTGACATAGTATTTAGGCACATGAGACAATAACTTTATCATCACAAAAAGCCAGATTTTGCCTTACCGTTAAAAAAAAAAAAAAAAAAAAAAGCCTGGACAACTTGTCAGTGAGTAAACGACCTCCTTGGTCAGGAATCCTTCTCAACTGGGCTGGAAGCAGCTACATCTAACAAGCTTCACCTGAGGTCCCAGGGATGCTACTGAGGGTGTTCCATGAATCTCTGAAACCAAATGTAAAATGTTATGCTAAGGTGTGCCTTTCTGGGACAAATGGCCATAGTTTTCATCAGATCCACAAATATTTCACCTTAGAATGTTAGGAATCACTGTCCTAATCAATCAACTATCCTAATACATTGCCCCTCTCTTTCTAAAGTGGCAATGCCCTACACTTCTTGTGAATTTTACCAAAAATCCCGCACCTCCGTTCATGAGTTCAACAATATTTTTGGAGATTTTTAAATACATTCAGATCCCTATCATAAATCTTCAAACCCTGGTGAATCATTACTGGCAAAGTGTCTTGATGACCCTGGGCACTTTCATTAACCATAGTGGACAGAAGGCTTCTTAAAAGTACATTTCAAAGAACGTAATAGTCCCTAAACTTGACTCAATTTAAAAGAGAAGCTCCAAAGATGAAAGTTTCACGATTTTCCTTCCTTACCAGAAATCCACTTGAAGAAATACTGACTTTTAAGAAGCTTTAAGGTCAGTCTGACTCTATTTCCAGAATGGCAAGATCCTGAAATATATAAGCCATTGCTATTAAGCACCAAGATATAAGGTACTCTTTAGCAGAAAGCTGGGTTACTGTATAGTTTGAAACCTAACTATCCATCATAAACAGTTTCAATACATTTGAAATAGCAGGTGTACAGGTTCTCTCACACTGAGGGTCATTTATGAAGCGATCAAAGGCTGTAGTGGGAAAAAGAAGTATGAAGAGGGACAGGGCTTTATAGAATGAATAACTTTTCTCATTCTCATTATTTCTTATATTCTTTTACAACAAATTGCTTGGCACTTGAGAACAGACTCATAAAAAAAGTGAAATATCTATTTCTCTATCCTGAATCTGAACTTTTTTTTAATAAAGTTGTAATGACCCTTGCCAAATAATAGGAGCCAACATTTCAAAAATTTCCATTGTTTCAAAGATACAAATTACCCTGTGCATCTATGTCTATCAACTGAATGAGGAAGGAAAACACATGAAAGTCATCTGAAAGACAACCTCTCCTAGGACTTATGCTTGTAAGGTAGAAAAGCCCAGGAATCCCCTTATCTAGACAAACAGAGTTTTCCAAATGACTTTAGGGGACCAAGAGCAGAGCAGGGCCAAGCATTTGAATGTCATCAAGCCGACCCCAAGAATCCAGCCTGCAGCTCCTTCATAGCTGGCCAGCCTCTCTATGACATAACCCTACCTTGAGTGGAAGGGAACCAAAGCCAAACAGTATCCTCCCAGCAACTTGCACACAATTCCAATGGAATTTCCCCAAGCTCAGAAAATGTGAAGTTTATTCGGTCCATATGCTATCCCGGATTTTTATTCCTTCTCTTTTAATAAACACAGCTTAGAGACAAGCAGCCATTTCTTAGCCACTCAAGATCAAAATCCCTCCTCCAGTAACCACAGATCGTTAGTGACAGTCACTCTGTGTCATTTGGAAGGTTTGGGGATTATTTTTTCCTCCCAATAAGACACTCACTGGATGCACTTTTAGGAATGTCTCGGGAGCCCTGCTCTAAACTTTTCTTCCATTTGCAGCAAACACGTGATGTATGATTTGACCCGGCACTGCGTTCCTTAAACCAGGATTTAGGGAAACCGACAATAGTTCAATAGGGCGATTATCAATCCCAGAAGATTGTTTTCTGGAGGAGAAAAGAAACCACACAGCATTTTTCTCACAGAGAAAAATAAGCTTTTGCAGTAGATCACTTTCAGGGAGGAGACGGCAGAGCATATTCCACTTACAAAGACTCCAGATCAAATCTGACCTTTGCCAATCGACCCTGTACAAGTGACTTAATCCGAGTCTCAGTCTTATCCTTTGTAAACCGGTTAGGACAACAAGAATACCTAGTTCACAGGGTTGTTGAGATCATTAAATGAGATAATGCGTGTAAACCACTGGACACAGTGTCTAGCCTATGGTAAGCATTCAATGAATCTTAGCTTAGCTGTTGTTAGTATTACATTTTTTTTTTTACTTGTTTGGCCATGCCCACGGCATATGGAAGTTCCAGGGATGGAACCTGAGCCACAACTCCAACCTACGCCACAGCCGCAGCAACACCAGATCCTGAACCCACTGTACCACAACGGGAACTCCTAGTATTACCTTTTTAGTTACCAAAATCAAGGAATGTAAAACAAGACCTTAACACCCTAATGTTTCTTTGCTTGATTCTGCCCAATTCTATTCTTGGGCACAACAACTTCCTTACCTATGCCTTTGTTTGCACCACGTGAAAAAACAAAAAAAAAAAACAAACGAAACCACCCTCTTTCTCTGGAGGAGGCAAGTACCAGGACCACACAGAACATTTTGAGAGCACCCATCATTCCCATTACTCCCTGAAAAACTGGATTATTCTGACCTTTTTTGTGTGTGTGTGTGCATTATAGCTGACCACTTTCAACTCACTCCTGGAATCCTCCCTTGCTGTTGTTCCCAAGGTGTCAAATTAACTTAGAGACTCATCAGCCTTCCGGTGCCCTAACTTTAAGGAGTCAGAATTCCCAAGGCCAGAGATGTCCCTTTGAGCTGCTCAGAGGCATCTCAAACAACAAGCAAGAAAGAACAGCCATTCATGGAACAAATAAGGGATTTGCATCTCCAAGGATGTGGGGAAACATATTAGTTATAATTAGCAAACACGCAGAGTCCCCGTGACAGCTTCACTTTACAAACCCTTGAATGTTTGACAAGAAAAGGTCATGTTTTGTAAAATCCTCAAAAGGTCATTCAATAACAAATCACATGAATGAAATCGCAAGGGTTCAGGGAGGTTAACAGAAACACCACAGGCAGTAAAGTGCGTTTTCAAGGTAAACAAGGAAAGAGGGAAAGCAGCCTCGCCTCAGCTCTGGAAGGGGAGAAATAGAAGCAATCTCTAATTTACCAAGCACTGTAATTTCAAGACATTTTCTCTGTACTTGGTGGTTTAACACTGACTGTTATTTCTCGTGTTCAGCACACTTGGAGGATTAGCAGATAACAGCCCAGCTACATTTCAACAGTTCCTCCAAAGGTCTAGGCTGACCTTAGCCAAGCCTTTCTTTTACTATTTTTTTTTTAATTTAGTAAATCTCACAAGTGGGTTCCACTTAAAACAAGAAAGTGGCTGCATACATGGCCTGCATACACCCACACACACACCCAAGGAAGGCCCTTAGGCATCACCACTCCCCCATATACACATTCTCTAAATCTGGAAACTTTAACCCCAGAAAAGCCTTTTCTTCTGGCACTTTGACCTGCTCCTGACCTCTTTCTTCCCAGGTCTATTTTCTTCCCCACCAAGAGCCAGCCCTGCATCGCTCACAGTCAGGAATAACAAAGGCTTGTTTATATAGGGTAATTTAGCTTCAGCATCCATGAGGAGGCAAGAAGATGATACATCTGATCCACGGGTCCAAGGCACAATTCAGACCTGCAGGCCCGACAGACAGGTTTAAGCAGGGCTGGGCCAAGGGGCTGGCTGCCTTCCAGAAAGCACAACCAAGGCACTGGAAGGAGAGCGCCTCCTCTAGAATGCATCAGACTTGGGTACACCCTTCACACAGAGCAGTGGGTGTTAAGATAAAACACGCTGTGGAAAGAAGGTGCTAGAGCCTGAGACTGAGCAGACGAGTAGCAACGACCACAGACCTAGAGAGAAGAGACACCCAGCAGAGCCCTTGCAAAAGGAGGCAGCATCTTAAGGAAGAGACACAAGAGATGGAGTTGGTAGACCTAATGCCCGACTTGCTCTGTGACCTTGGGCAGATTACTTTGAACTTCCCGGGCCTCAGTTTTCCCATTTGTAAAATGGGTAGATACTTCTCACTTAGGCCCCCAGGTAAGGTAAAGCTAAAACCAAATGAGAAATTGCTGGAGAAAGATGTGTTCTTTGACCTCAGCAAAGGTTTGGGGTGGAGCTCCTGACTCTTACCGACGCTCATTTCTACATCCTACCCCAACCTCAGGACCTTGCTGAGAAATCACTCTCTGGAGTCCTGATCTGACCAAGACTGCGGCCCTGTGTGACTATTTAAATCTACATTTTAATTTAAAATGACATCAAATTTAAAATTCGGTTCTTCAGCAAATTTAAAATTTGGTTCTTCAGCCACAGTAGCCCCACTCCGAGTGTTCTGTGCTCCATGTGGGTAGTGGCTACCGCATTGGACAATGCAGACAGGAGCATGTCTATCACCATAAAAATTCCCCTGGGCTCCACAGTGTAGACCTACCTGTTTTCAATGGAGGACAGACCTGCCAACCTCGCCCCTGCCACCGGCCACGGACATCCCCCTTTACCGCAGGCTCCTGCATTTCATTTTTACCTCAAGACCATCCTCCAGAAGAGCCCTGAAGGATGATCCAAGCACGGACCTCTCACCTTCACAATTACCTGCAGACCATGAAGCCCCACCCGTTTGGCGACTGTTTGATCAGAATGACGGTCAGAAACAGGACACCTCACTTTGTCTTTCTTGCCAACTATTTTAGCTTATTTGCCACCAGTACAGGGTATAATTAATATCACACAGGAGCCAGCATTGTCATTTTTCAAATCATTTCCCTGGAAATGTTCTACACCTCTTAATGGCCCTGCTAATGCTGTAGCTGTCATGTTTTGGACAGCTGCACTTTTACAAGACAAACTCTGCAGCGCCAGGAGCCTCTCTGCAGACTTTTTAGCTCAGAGGCTCAGAGGCCGTGAACGCCAGCCGATAATGGCTAGATGGAAATCTCTGATTAATTTTTTTTTTTTTTTTAACCTCTTGGTACAGACTGCTTCTCCAGTGTCACCTTCCTGGCTTCTACCCTCAGCCACGCTACCCCTCCTTATCCCTTCCCCTGGCCCCCAAGCCCACCTCCTCTCTTCAATGCCACCTGATGGAAAGGGGATGAGGGAAAAAGGCCCAAGTCACATGACTGATGGAAGCCAGGCCACACTGCCCAGAGGTACAAAAGCCTTGAACAGCTGGATAGAAACCAGGCCTCCTTGCTCAATACCATGCACTAAGAGAGTAGGGCCCTTTGTGTCTATTTAATTTTATTTTTCAGAAATATGCCTATGCCTCCCTGCTAACTTTCTGCAAAATTTTCATATTTCTTTATGTCCTAGGTGCTTTCATATGAATGAATGGGGAAGCCAAAGCACAGTGACAGGAGGGTTACATTTGAAGTGCCCAGGAGCCAGGCACAAGGCCATTGAGGATAATTTGAGCCACACCAAATATTTACAAAGGGACATGGAAAGAAGATTCTTTTCAACCAGATGGGAAAACATACCATGTTGTTTTGGGGAGTAACAGCATTTTGCTGATGCTTTTTATTGGTGACAGTTTTCTTGTTTGTTTTTAATCATCAGTTCAAAGTATGCAGGGATTGTTTTGAGTTGGACGTCATGCTTAATTCTGCCCAGAAAACCTAACTACACGGTCCAATACTGTCCAGGAAAGCCCTCTCTGCTGAGGCCGTCTGTCTGGAAAGGAGCTCAAGCCAGATCTGTCTTAAAGGAAGCCAGAGCCATGCTAGGGACACGGCTCGCTGTTTTAGGCTCACCGGCGGCATTGATTCACTGCTCCTTTAATACCGTGTTTATTAGTGATCCGCAGCCCACGGAGAGCCAAGCACACAACTTCCTTTCACGCTGCGTCTGCAAAATGCTCCAGAAAGTTGGACTCATCAGTGAAGCAGCGGGTCCCTCGGTTGAAACCAGCCAGGCCAGAAAAGTGACATGAACAGGATGCTGCTAAACATGCACAATTCGAAAATACACACCGTATTCTCTTCTGCATGATTTGCTGCCATTTAAAAGACAATAAACAGCAACTTTAGATTGCTAACAACGTGTCATTTAAGGTTTGCTGTTGCTCAACATCAAGAAAAATCAATGCCGGCTCTACGGGGGCAGCAAACCCCGAGAACTGAGCTCCATTTCAGGTCTGTTTGAACTCATTTCCTTTCTCCACGGTTGCCCCCTTGTACTCCCCCTCAGGCGTCCCCTCGCAGCAGGCTGACAGCTTGACACATTGACAGCTCGCACTGAATGACAACTGATTTGTACAAATTTCAAGCCTTATAAATCTACCTGTCACAACAACAACATAAAAGCGCCCAGGCCCAGCAGGTAATTCAGAAAAAGCTTCCCTTGACAGCACTTTCTGAAAAGCAATGGCGTGCCTCCTGCCAAAAATTCCAACTATCATCCTTGTATAACTTTGAATAAAAATTCAGGGCCCATTTTCTTGCCAACAGGCTACCAATCGTCTTATTTAAAGATTAAAAAGAGTGAACGGGGTTGGGGGGCAGGGAGACAGCCACACAATTTCATTTTATACTGATCGGAAGGTAGCACCACCTGCCACGCCAGGATTACCACACCGTTTTTCTCCCCGGTGCTCAGAAGGAGTAAATGAGTAAGGCTTTTTACGGTATTTAAACAATATCCCAGATTGTAGGGCCTGCGCCTCCCAGTACCCTCCCTGCTCACCTGGAGCCAGTCCTGCTGCTGGAGCAAGGTGGTTTGACTGGTGCGGGGCTGGGAGGCAGAGAGCCAAGGCCACTGGCTGTTCTTTTAAGTTAAAGAGCCCCAAGATAAAGACCTGTCGCGTGCCTGTCACCCTACCTCCCCTGACCACTGTTCTTACTCAAATGTTCCAGCTATTAAGGGAAACCTTTATGAAAATACTCCATTCAAAGCAACAGCATGTTTCCAACTATTCCATTTAGAATGGATAAGCAATGAGGTCCTACTGTACAGCACAGGGAACTATAGCCAATCTCTTGAGATACAACATGATGGAAGACAGCATGAGAAAAAGAATGTGTGTGTGTGTGTGTGTGTGTGTGTGTGTGTGTATGACTGGGTCACTACGCTGTATGTACAGCAGAATTTGACACAAGACTGTAAATCAACTCTAATAAAAAAAATGCAACAGCCTATCATATTTTTTCATCACTGCATCTTTATTATGAAGTTGTAACTAAAAGTGAGACTTTAGACTTGGTTTTTAGGCATTGGTTCATAATCACGTTTAACATTAAAGAAAAATATATTCTGATAAAAGTAAGATATTTAAGAGAGGGAGAGACACTGAGTACATGACCACCTAAACAGGAAACAACAGTTTTCCAAAAAAAAAAAAAAATGTCTCTTTCTCTCTACTACTCAAGCCCTTTCAATGCCACTTCATACAGAGAAAGGTGTAGCTGAAAAGTGGCAGGGGTCATTTCTCTTGTACCTTATTTGCTGTGGTAAAGTCTGTCAGACTCACAGACGGAAAAATGAACTTGGTCCTCCCTTGGAGGGTTTGTACTAAGTGCATATTGACTGGAGATGCTGAGCCGACTCCTGGAAGGAGACATGGGATGGACCAAGGACGAGGGCAAAGTGAGGCTCTATCCAATAGGCCAAACTCAAGCATCAACGATGCTAGCCAAGCATCCTGTCCCACAGAAAGTCACCTCCTCTCTCCTCTCTTTAGGAGGGCAGTCAATCCAACAAGGCAGGACCCAGATGCCGGTGGACGTTTTGGTTTCAAATCCTGGCTTTTCTGTTCATGAGTCAAGTAACTTTGGGCAAGTTACACTTTGATTCTGTGCTTCAGTTTCAGCATCTCTACCACAGGGACCCTAATCAGATCTAACTCAGAGAACAGGAGGATTCAGTACCTGTAAAAAGTCTAGTTTATAGTAAACAATATCTGTTCACTTATACACACAGATAGATACACATATGCATATATAAAACATTAAAAGTGATCAGTGCTATGGTGGAAAAAAAGATTACTATCATATTATTAGCATTAGTAGTATTCTCTTCCAGATTCCGGATATAACTACTTTTCTTCCAGGGTATGTAAGCTTCCAATACAGTTTAAAAAAAAACAGGGAATCATCCCAGAAAATGGTGTAACTCATTTGGTTGAAATGTGTAGATAAAAGATCGGCATAGCTAGATTAAATTTCTTTTCTACTCTCTTATAAATTTCTTTATGTGTTCTTTTCAACTTGCTTATTCATTAGCTCATGAATAATAAAACTATCCAGTATGGTTGGAAAAGCATATATTAATTTAGAAGCACATAATTTGCACTGTCTTAACACCATTTATCACTCAAACACTACACATATGCGGATTACAAGGAGAGAAATATATATACAGATACAATATACAAACAAATATTTTAACACAAAAATATATATACACAGACATAGAAAGAATATTTTGGACCCAAAATATAGTTTTTTGGTTTTTTTGTTTTGTTTTGCTTTTTAGGGCCACACCTGCGGCATATGGAGGTTCCCAGGCTAGGGGTCAAATCAGAGCTGTAGCCACTGGCCTACGCTACAGCTCACAGCAACGCCGGATCTTTAACCCACTAAGCAAAGCCAGGGATTGAACTTGCGTCCTAATGGATGCTAGTCAGATTTATTAACAGCTGAGCCACAACAGGAACTCCCCAAAATATAGTTAATGTCAACTGGCTAATCTTAAGATTAGTGTAAGATTATGATCTGCTATAAAACCCATTGTCAGCACCAGCTGAACCCTACAATATAACAGACTAGGACTATCCAAATTATATGAACTGATATCCACTTTTTAACATTCTTATTATCCATCTCAATTTGCTTAATGTCTAAATTGCTATGAGCCAACTAAATTTGGGATGCCGACAGGGAACAGCAATCAACAAATCCATTATTTTGCAGTTATTTGTACGACCAAGAGCAAGTGTTTTCATTATGAGCCATTAGTGGCCATTAGTAAATAAAATTGGGTTTGAATTTCACAAGCATGTTTTATTTTCAAAAGATTTGTATTTCATGCTAAGCAGCCCAAAATCAAACACGATTTTCATGGAATAAAAAAATTGATACCATAAACCAAAACAATTATACATCCAGTCTTTACAAAATGAGGTGGAGGGAAAAAAGAAAAAAAGCCATTTCTAAAACTGATAAAAGAACGATCATTTACATTAACTAAACCAGGCTTCTTTTTCATCTCTCATCAATTACAAACTGAATATGTACAAACTGGTGAGACATGGATAGGAAAAGGCAAAATATGTCAACTCAAGTCCACCTTTAAGCCAGTATCCACCCAGAGTAAATTACAAGGTCTTACATTAACCCTTCTCTTCTCAGCAGCATGCATTTGGCCTAACAAAATGATAAATACTATTTTGTTAACTATTGTCTTCCTGACATCAATCACTGAGATTTAACAAACACTGTTACACATATGCCAGGATCCCCCCTACTACGACCAATTAAATAACCAATCACTCAACGGAGCACCGCAGGGCTGACAAAGGCGCAATCAGGTACAGAGCTGGTCAGTTCAGTCACACACTGGCCCACTGAGAGTTTACCCAGAGAAAAATAGGATATTTTAAATGCAAAACACCTGTGTCTTGTGTGTATTTTCTATTCATATTCGCGCGTGCATTATAATTTCTCACTTCCCAAGAAAAGAGAGTGATGCTTTCAAACCTGTTGGCCTTCAGTACCTACAAAGTTTTGCTTTGTCCCCGCCTCCCGTCCCGCTCCTCTGAGATGTTGCTCAATGAGCTGCTTATTTCCCCATCTCAGTAAGAGCCAAACCTGGCATCTGAGAATGTCACTCACCTGTCAGCTACCAGTCCACAGGGGCCAAGAGGTTAAACCTAGAAGTGTTGTATCTTGGGGACTTGGGAGAGAGCACCAACTAGCTTTCACTGAGAAAAACCCTAGAGCTTTGGAGCAGTTCCTTTGTACCCCAGAGGTGGGCCCTCTGGTTCAGGAGGACCCTCCTAAGTGCATTCTACATCAGCCCCTCAACAGGGATGCCCATGGCCAACAAAGGTAGAGTTTTCAGTCCTTGAACCAACACCACTTTGAGAAGAGCAGGGAAGTTTCAACTGCCCATGGATCTATGCCTACGCTGGCTGAGACAAAAGGACCGATTTCACTCAATCTTTCCCACAGAACAGTCTGCTGCCACCTGAGATCATGTAAGAAGCACCCACCACCAGTCCCCATGGCCTCCTCAGCTCCACTTACAGAAAAAGCAAAGTGTCTGGGGCCACGGGCTCCTTAACCTGGCGCCACCTACCCAGGCTGAAGGCCACCCAGGGTCAGTCCAGGTGGGGCTTGTCTGGCGCCCCCCAGGGGCAAGATGAGAAAACTGGCCAGCAACTCACTGAGAAAGGATCCACAGAGCCTCTGGCTTGAACTTCCATGGAATAAGTAAATTTTTACCACTTAGGACAAGCCGTGTTATTTGTAACTGTCAGAGGAAGGAAAATCTGTAATTGTTAAGGGGGATGAAGCCTGTGCAAATTCTTTCCTGTGCAAAGTGAACAGTCAATCACTTTTATAAGGACAGCAACAACTGAAACTATCCATTCGTATACTTTCCTTTAGTCAACAATATTACCTTTAGTAATCTGGGGAATGTGCATCCATAAATTACAGAAAGTGTTATTGCATTGCTGAATAAACAGCAACATTTCCATCAGCAGCAGCAGTGGCAGCCCCACAAAGGTATAACAAACAGACTCAATCATTTTCTTGTCAAGCTTTGCAATGACTGCAGAGTTTACTGCTGGAGATAATGTTGCTTTCCTCAGCATTGTGTGCCAAACTGCAAACTGCTTATTAAAACAAAACCTCTTTTTCAGAGCAGCATGAGTTGGATAATCACTTACTGCACTCAAGAAAAAACAGGTTTGGTGCCCAGAGGAGGTTAGCAAATCAGGCATATGTGTTAACATTTGGTTGGTAAAAACTGGTTAAAAAAAATAAATTATCCGACATTGGGATGAGGGAGGGAAGAAGTTAACTTATTAACATCACTGGCCCCAGACTGACTCTTTTCCTTAGGATGTCAGTTTTTTAAATGACGTGTTTCGAAGTACTGAGGGAGACTGTCTGATGGAAGCTTTGGCGTGGGGGTCAGCGCGGGAAGGAAGGGTGGAGGAAATGATTACGGAAGAATCCAGAAAGGACATGCAGCCTGCTGGTCTTCATGGGAAGGACTCTCTGGAAGGAACGATTTTCCAGAGGCAAGGGATAAAACTAAAGAAAGGAACGGGAGGGAAATGAGTCGACTTCAAGAACGAGGCATTTGTGACTAAACTCTTTCCGAAGACAGCACCTATTATTACTCTCCGAAGGAACCGCTTGACATAACTAAGCCAGCGACAGCACTGAAAAACCATCCTCAATTTTCCCCACTTAAAAGAGACTGACAGCCATTTTCCAGAGCCTGAGGAACGGGGACGCTCAGACGGAGCCTGGGAGGCCTGCACTGTCAGGAGCCGCGCTCTGCCAGGAAAACCATTATCCCTGACTATGGAAGAGCCGCCCCAGTCCTTTTTGGCGTTGTTGGTTTTTTCCTTTTCATGCGCATCAGAGGTGAATCGACATCAAAGCGGGCAGACCCTCTCCCCTCAGCCCAGGCCCCCATCTTCTCGCAGCCGCACATCACCTTGCGGTCCCAGACATCTGCTGTGCACGAGGGAAGCTGGTCTCAGGATGTCCCTATCAGGGCAGGAAATGGGACTTTGAAGACTTTATTGTAACTCTGGGCCACATCTAAGGTGCGACACCTATCACTGCTCTAAAAGGAGAAAGAGTAGGGAACAAAGAAAAAGGAGAAAAAGAGCACAAATGTGGAGTGGAAAGGCAGCTCCAGGAACGGACATTTAACTTCACCAACAGAGAGGAGGTGCAGATGCGGTCAGCGCGGTGCCACCCACGCCTCTCAGGCCTGGAAGGCTCGGTCAGCCCCTGGCTCCCCCGCCGCCCCACTCCTCCCTGCTTTAAATTTGCAGAACAAGGGCCAGTCCCACCTAGCCAGTTCCTTGTTGCCACCTCAGAGCCCCAAACTGTGCTTTTCCCTCTGCCTGGAAAGTTTTTCCTCTCTTTCCTTGGGTCACTCTTCACAGCCGCTCAGGAAAAGGCGATTCCTGGTCACACAACCTCAGCTAGCCTCCTGCTTCCCCATCTCACCCGCACCATCCTCCTTGCTTCCTCTGGGGCTGCATCTGCGGCATCCAGAAGTTCCCAGGCTAGGGGCTGACTAGGAAGCTGCAGCTGCCCGCCTGCGCCACAGCTCAGAGCAGGATCCTTTCACCCACTGAGGGAGGCCAGGGATCGAACCCCCGCCCCCACACTTTCCTCCTGGATACTAGTCAGATGGGAACTCCTCTTGGTGCTTTTCTTTTGACTTCTTTAGGTCATTAACTCTAAGATTTACATTTGTGAATTTATTGATGTGTTTATTGGCTGTCACTTTCATAAGGTAAACTCCCTAAAGGCAAAGACTTAATTTTATTCAAAACATTACCCCCAGCACCTAAACAGTGACAACACCCAGTAAGGAGTTGTTCAACAAATATTTGATAATTTACTTAAAAAGTACTCTGTACTTATGCAAAAAATACTCCCATGATTATAAATCCGAGACCTCTGTCAGACTCAAACAGTGGTTCCTGAGAGCAAACTATGAGTCCTGATCAAGGGAAGGACTGTGAAAAATCTAAAGAAAAAAAGAGGAAATCTTTACTCTCCCGTCGCCAAGAATGTATAAGAATAAGTTACTGCCCTTGAACTGAGGGTGAGCCATAGAAATTTTGGTTTTGTTTGTTGAAAGTATCAAGATGAAAGACATTGCCCATGACCTAAATAAAAAGAAACTCAATAAGGAATTTTTAAAAAACCTGGACCCAGTACCCACTTCTGCCACCAGAGTTAGTTGGGGCCTTTCAACTACTGGGCCACATTTGGACACCATGATGTGAGGATACAAAGGCTTGCCCCAGCTGTTTTTACATGCTATTTTTAATGTGCAATTATTGGCACAAAGATAAGAACTGGAAACAGTGTGCCTACAACACTCATCTACCCACCCAACTTTATCAAACCTTAACATTTTGAGCCATATTTGCATAAGATTTTCTAAAGAAACAAAATACTAGAGGAAAAAAATGGTGGCCTATTTTATCATGGCGATTAAGTACAGCTGAAGTCTAGAAAATATTTAAGTCACTATTAAAGGACATGTACTATAATTGTTACTAGCTTCCATTTGCCATCAATTCTCATTTCTCCTGCCAGAATTTTAATTCTCTTTCCATTTCTCTCCCACATCCTTCATCATGATCTCTTTCTGTTCATTTCTCCTAATTTGCTTTATTCTCCAACTGCTTTCAAAATTGGGTCCGATCACATAATAAAATAAATTCCAAATTAAAAAAAAATTAAAAAGCAAACCATCAAAGCACTAGAAGAAAACCAAGGAGTGGAAAAGTCCTTTCTACTGTAAATAAAAATCAAAAAGCCATATATAAATGATAAATTCAACTGCATAAAAATCAACTGCATTTAAAGCAAAACTTCTGTGTGGAAAAAAATAAAAATAAAAATAGAAATAAAAAGCCACCCAAACTAATCAGAAGGCAACTGGAAAACATGGGGAAAAACCTGCATCTGTATCAGAGAAAAAAAGAAACTTACTACATATATACAGGGTACCCACATGCATATGCACAATTATACACACACACACAAACACACACACGAGAACACACATCTATACAAAAAGCTCCAAAAACAATCAAACAACAACCCAGAAGGAAAAATGGACAAAGGATACAGACGCATAGCTGACATAAAAGGAAATACCAACACCTCACAGATATAGAATGCTTAATTAACCTCATTCATAATAAGAGAAACCCAAAATCAAACACTGAGAAAACTTTTCTTTTTTTTTTAACCTACCAGACTGGCAAGACTTCAAAAGTTTAATAACTCACCTGCTTGGTGAGGCTATGGGAAAAGAGGCATACACCTAATATTGCCAGTGATGATTTAAATTAATTTAACTCTTGAGGAATGAAATTTGGCAATGTCTATCAAAATTAAAAATGTAAATGGTCTTTGACCCAGCAGATCTATTTCTGGGAATTTACCCTATAGATACTCTTGCAAACATTCAAAAATGACACACTAAGGTCACTGATTGCAGCTCTTTAATACTAAAAGGAAGCTAATAAGCACAATGTCCATCAATAGGTGACTGGATAAATTACTATGAATTTATACAATAGAACACTAGGCACCTATGAAAAATTAATGAGAAAGCTCTCTGTACTGATATGGAAAGCTATCTTTGTTAAGTGAAAAAACCAAGGGGCAAAATAGTATGAATATCACGCTAGCTTTTGTATAAATAGAAAAAGCAACAATATATATTTCCTTTTGTTTGAACACACAAAACTTTAGAAATGCTGAAAAAACATAAAATAAACCAAAAATAGTTACCCTTATAAGAGGAAATAAGGAAGGTAAGGGCAAGAACGGGAGGAAAACTTTTCATAATCTTTCAAATCTCTTAGTTTTCATATCATATGGGGGAATTATCTATTCAAAAATTGTAACTATTAAATAAACCTCCATTCACGGAGTTTTAGAGCATTTTCAAAGTCGAAAAATACAGTTCAGGAGTTCATGTTGTGGCTCAGCGATAATGAGACTAGCATCCGTGAGGATGTGGCTTTGATCCCCGGCTTCACTCAGTGGGTTAAGGATTCGGTGTTGCCATGAGCTGTGGCGTAGGTCGCAGATGCAGCTCTGATCTCACACTGCTGTGGCTGCGGTGTAGCCCAGCGGCTGTAGCTCCAATTTGACCCCTAGCCTGGGAACTTCCATATGCTGCAAGTGCGGGCCTAAAAAAAAAAATGCAAAACAAAAACACAAAACAGTTCGGCCAGAGAACTATGCAACTAGAGCTATGCAAACCTAAAGAGGGAAATGAAGATCCTGAAAGGGAAAAAAACGCACATGGACTAGGAAACAATCAGGAAGGAATGGGGAAGTTCTCTTCATTTTGGCCTTGAAGTGACCATCAGATTTCTGCAACATGCGCAACCCAGCACACTCTTGACAAATGGACTCCAGGTGGTCCGTTTTCTTTCACTGGCCAAGCCTTCACATTCTCCACATCCCGGCCGCACTCCTTCTGAAATGTCTCACTCATCTCCCTCCTCCCACGCTGGCACTCTGTTCTGCTTTACAGCAAACTCTCTCACTGCACCCCTCTGATACCCCACAACCGGCTCCTGACCCCATTTAATCTTTCTTCTCTCAGATCTTGCTGGATTCATGGCAGGGCGCCAGACCAGTAATCCGGTGCTACCTGGAAATGGTCATTAAATTAAGAAAGATCGAAGAAAACGGTGTTTGTTTTCACTAAGAGAACAAGAATTCTTCCACTGTTTCTCTGTATCCAGTATTTAGCTGCACAGGGAGAGTTCTCTAGTCAGGATTTTGAGGACTGTGCAGAAGACAGCCAGCATGTACTGCCTCTTCTGGGCACCTTGGCTCAGCCCCCAGCTCCAGCAAAATGAGTCCGCCTCAAGGACACTCTGGCTCGCGACCTTGGGACCAGGGAGAAGTGGGGCGAGTGACCTATCGTGTTAGATTGGGGCCATGGATCTTCCTAGCCTGTCCCAGCATTTTTGGAGCCCACTGCTGTCATTCAAACTTCATGATTCTAGATTTCTCCCTACATCAATTTAACCTAAGGCTTGACCAGTATGTCATCAACTGCCTTAGTCACGGCAACCCTCAGAACCGCAGACAGAGGGCTGTGGCATACCATTAGAGACTCTGAAGAAACACCACTTCATCTATTCATTTTAGAACGTAGACCATTTTAAATATAGTTTTGGTAATTGCATGTATGTACATAAAAGGTAGGTTAGCAAAGTGCTGTTCAATGTGTGCATTTAGACGCTTCAATTAAAAGATAACGCATTATCTCAGCATATTATTTGTCTTTAGGGGCCTCTAAAACACTCAATGGGCTCCTTAAACAAAAAAAGAATGCAAGCCTGGGTATTTATATCCTTTAGAAACCACCATCAGAAGCTACAATGAATGTAACTTTCAGTTTGGCCTGTACAATTGCTACCTCTAGTTCTTTCTCAATGGAATCCAAGGGAAAAAGATTTTTTTATTAGAGGTGAAAAAATACTACTAAGTTTGTGACACAACTAGAACTTTCATACTCTGC
Source organism: Catagonus wagneri (assembly GCA_004024745.2). Classification (NCBI taxonomy): domain Eukaryota; kingdom Metazoa; phylum Chordata; class Mammalia; order Artiodactyla; family Tayassuidae; genus Catagonus; species Catagonus wagneri. The sequence continues at coordinate 10,213,527 of PVHT021183726.1, forward strand.
TGATGTAAGTTGGCACAACCACTATGGAAAACTGTTAGGGAGTTTGCATTAACACTGAATAAAACACGTACACTCTATGACCCAGAAATTCTGTCCCTTAGTTTGTATCCAACAGAAATGGGTATGTACATTTCCCAAAAAGATGGACAAGAATGTACCCAGTGGCATCACTCACAGTAACCAGAAACTATTGGCAGACAAATTCAATATCCACCAAGAGTAGAAAAGCTTTTAAAACTTTGGTATATATACACAATGAAATACTATGCAGCAATGGGAATGCAGAAATCATTGCCACATCAACATGGTTGAATCTCCTAGATATAATGTTGAGCACATGAAGCCAAAAAGAGAAGAGGACACACTGTATGATTCAATTTACATACATGTTTACAACAGGCAAAATTAGTCTCTACTGTGAGAGGACAGGACAGCAATCAGGTACCCCTGGCAGGAGAAAGGGCACAAGTAGTGCCCAGGGCAGACAGCTGGGAAGCAGCTGGTTCAGGATGCAAACAATATTCAATATCCTGGTCTGAGCACTGATTACACTGATTTGTTCACTTTGTGATAATTAATCAAGCTGAGCACTTAGCATTTGTTCACTTTTTTTGGTATTTATGTTATATATCAACAAAACATTTATTTTAAAATATTTAGAAAAAATCACCTGCAATTAGTCTTCAAAGGATCAGCTACCTGAACTGCTGCCCCAAAGTCATAGGGACCCTCAATTCCTATCATTAGCTCCTGACATGTCCAAATGATTCTTGGGCTACTTGTTAATAACAGAATCAAAAGGCACTAATCTCATTATCTCCTGTCAGCAGGCGCTGTCAAGATGCTGTTGGCCATTAGTCGCCCGCTGCTGCTATCAGTCTGAGACTTGTAAAGCACCCAAAAGGATACAAAAAACACTGACAGGTTCGTTTTTCTCTTGTTCCACTCACCTTTCACCAACTTCATGTCAAATCCTTCACACTCTAGACCACAGACTGCCTTCTCCCAGAGATCATCCTAGTGCTCTCTTGCAAGCACTCCCACCCTCTCAACACAATTCCTGCCTTTACTCACTCAATCATCCCTCCATCCATCCAACAACACATCCATCTCAACACTAATGAGCAACCACGATGTGCCAGGCTCTGTGCTCAAGATACAAAACTGAGTAAAGCATAAGCAATGAGGCTCTACTGGATATAGTTACCTGTGCTGTACAATCTCTTGGGATGGGACATGATAGAATACACACACACACACACACACACATATATACACACACAAAACTGGGTCACTTTGTTATACAGCAGAAATTGGCACAACATAATAAATCAACTATACTTTGATTTTAAACTGTGCCTCCAAAAACTGAGTAAAGCATAATTCCTTTAGGTGTTCATAGGACTGTATGGAAAACAGACACAAAAATAGAATTATGATACACATATATGCAGACAATAGTAGAAACATGGGAGAGGAAAGGGCAAGCCAATTACGGGGGTGAGGGGAAAAGGAAATGATTCTTAGGATAGGTTTCACTTAAAATATGCCTTAAGGGATGCAAGGTGCCAAAGTCAAGTGAAGATGAAGGCAGCTCCCAGAAGCCTTTACTCTCATGAGTAAAGATGAGGAAGCAAAACAAACACCTGGTGTGGGGATGTGGGTACTGGCACATGGGGAACCATGAGAGTAAAATCTTCATGAGGGCAGAGGAAAGCAGGCAGAGAGCAGATCACAAAAGTCTCTGTAAACCCTGTGAAAAAGTCAAGGCTTCATGCTAGAGAGGAAGGGTAGTCCCTATGGGTGGTGAGCAAGGGGATAGCAGGGTCCAGTTTGCCACCAAGGAACTGGGTGGGAGATGAAATTGGAGAGAAAAAGGCTGGGAGATGTCATCAAAAACCTGCTTGAACCAGGACACTTGGAGCAGGGCTGAAGAGGAGGAAAAATCAGAGCATGGTTGGAAAGGGAAAATTCAATGTATGTTTAGGTGGTAAAATCAGAAGGACTTAGTGACTGATCTGTGGTATGAGAGTGGGGAAGGAGAAAGGAAAGTTAATGAGAACCAGCAGATGGCTGATGGCAACAGAAAAAGAATTACATCACTCGTGATGGAACATGACGATGGAGGATAATGTGAAAAAAAAAAAGAATGTACATATATATATATATATATATATATATATATATATATACACACATATATAAACTGGGTTCCTTTGCTATACAGCAGAAATTGACAGAACCCTGCAAATCAACTACAATAAAATAAATTTTTAAGAGGAGTTCCCGTCGTGGCTCAGTGGTTAACGAACCCGACAAGGAACCATGAGGTTGCAGGTTCGATCCCTGGCCTTGCTCAGTGGGTTAAAGATCCGGTGTTGCTGTGAGCTGTGGTGTAGGTTGCAGACATGGCTTGGATCCCACGTTGCTGTGGCGAGGGCCGGCAGCTACAGCTCCTGTTAGACCCCTAGCCTGGGAACCTCCATATGCCACAGGTGCGGCCCTAGATAAGGCAAAAAGACAAAAAAAAAATTTTTTTAAGAAAAAAATACAAGCAGAAGAGAGGGCTGGGATGGACATGAAGGAAGGTGATGAGGTCAGCAATGGAGGCACCTGTGGGAACTTCAGGAAATATGTGCAGGAAGTGAGTTGAAAACCTGAGTCTAGCAGGAAGGAAGGCAGGTTGAAGACAGAGATGGACTCAACAGCACAAACGAGATGCTCTTAAGGGCCTGAAGTCTCCAAGTACACATGGTGAGCACACGGGGAGCTGAGGACACTTGGTGTCACCAAGGAAAGAATGGAGGAAAAGGGTCTTGGCCCATTGCTTGGGTCTAAATCAATGGGCCAAGACGTGCTCAGTGACTGGGGAAGTGTAGTATCATCTATGGCAAGTTTTAAAACATGAGTGACTGATCACTACTCCCAGATGTAGTAGCCCGAGGTCTAAGAAGGGTAGAACTGAAAGCATTCCACTGGATGTGGTGATTAGAGTCACTGATGACTTCAGTGAGTGATTTCAGATGCACTTCCAGGAACATGGCCGACTAAGCTGAAATAAATCCACATCACAACACTCAACAAAATCTGGATTAAATGTAACCCTCTCCTAAAATTTTAACACATAGATAAGAGAAATTGCCAAGCAGAAGAAACAGAAGACTAAAACCCTATCCTACAACCACAGGGGCCCATGACACCATCAAACCTGGATATAAACCCTAGGATCCAGGTTCCAGTGCCCTCAAAAGGACATTGATTTGGGCTGACACAAGATAGGGGGTTAGAACTAAGAGTTCTACATAGAGCTGAACATCTAAGTGCTGCCCAATATATAAAAAGGGGACAGGGGACAAGAGAAACTATCTAATAGCCCAGAAAATAAGGAGTCGTTGTTTCTCAGGGTTTGGGGCAGGAAAAAAAGGCCTCTTGCCAGAATTTAAAACTCCAAGTCTACACCAGCCCTGGGTACAGAGTAATAGCATTTCAAATCCAAGCTGGAAAATAATATAAAACTGGTGTTAGACCAAAGAAAGTTCTGTTTTTCAAAAATAGCAATCCTTCCATACTCTACAACCCAAGAGACAACCCTTGACAAATATAAGCTCACAGTTAATAATAAATAATTTCTAAAACACCAGGTAATAAATAATTATGAGGGAGAACCAACCAATCACAAATGGGAGAACTGGAAGCTATAGAAAAATCTGAAAGGCCATAAAGCAAGATGTGAAAATATATAGGAACCATTATGAAATAAGGTGATACTATAGGGAGAAAGTTTTGGAACAAATAGAGATTATCAAGTACACATAGTCATCAAAATTTAAAATTTGATGAATGGGCTCAACAGAATATTAGACACAAATGAAAAGAAAATCTTAAAAAAAAATCATCCAGAACTTAGCACAAGGAGATAAAAAGATGGCATCTCTGCATTTGTAGCCACATGGATGGACCCGGAGATGATCATACTAAGTCAGTCAGAGAAAGACAAATATCATGAGATCACTAAAATGTGGAATCCAAAAAAAAAAAAAATACCAATGAATTTACTTACAAAACAAAAACAGACCAGACATAAAAAACATAAACATATTATGGTCTTAACAAAGGGAGAAGGAGAGGAGAGATAAATCAGGAGTTTGATATTAAAAGATACACACTACTATAAATAAGATAAACAACAAAGACCTACTGCATGGCACAGGCAACTATATTCAGTATCTCATAATAACTTTTAATGGAAAATAATATGAAAATGAATATATACATATATATATGTATAACTGAATCACTTTGCTATATACCTAAAAGACTATAAATCAACTACACATCAATTAAGAAAAAAAGATGGCCTATTTGAAATAAAAGATACATGACAAGGAGGGAAGAGTAAGATCCATAACATAGTAGAATAGGTATTCCAGACAAGAAAGAGAAAGAAAGTGGAAAAGGAAATTATCAAAAAGAACTGCCAAGGATTTTCCAAAAATGTGGGAAAAAAAATTGAATACATGAATTCTTAGACTGAATAAGGTCACTGAGTACTAAGGATTTTAAATTAAACAAATAGACAGATTGATACATGGTATTATAATGAAAAACTTGAAAGTAAGGGGGAAATTTTAACACAAGTAAAGCGAAAAGGTCATTCTCAAAAGGAATGAAGACTTAAGAGCAGACTTCTCACCAATAACTGTAAATTCCAGAAGACAATGACATCTTTATCAGTCTGCTCAGGCTGCCAGAACAAAATACTATAGACTAAGGTGGCTTAATCCATAGAGATTTATCTTCTCACAGATCAGAGGACTGGAAGTTCATGATCAAGGTGCTGGCCAATATGGTTTCTGGTGCAAATTTTACCTGGCTTGTAGGCAGATGTCTTCTCACTGGGTCCACACATGGCTTTGCTTCTGCATCCAGGTAGAGAGAGACCTTTGATCTCTCTTGCTCTTCTTACTAGGGCATCAATTCTACTGGATTAGGGTCTCATCACTCATGACCTCATTTAACCTTAAATCCCTCCCTAAAAGCCCTATCTCCAAATGCAGTCACGTTGGTGGTTAGAGCCTAAAAACATAAATTCGGGTAGTTGGGAACACAATCCGGTCTACAGTGGAGTATTTTTCAAAGCATTCAGAGAAAAATAACTATCAGCTAGAATTCTATACCCAGATAAACTATACTTATCCTTGACAAATGAGGCCAAAGAAAAGACATTTTCAGCCAAATGGAGAAAACTCCTATATCTAAATCATCACTGAAAGATTTACTGAAATAACAGTGTACTTAGCACCACATTTACTGAAACTAGAAGGAAAGAGTAAATGGAGACAGTAATAAATCAACTCAATTGATAAAACAGTCACTCAACAAACATTCACTGAGCACTCTGTCCTACATGCCAGGCACTGTTCCATTTGCTTGGGATTCTACAACGAATTAAAACCCATGATTTATTAAATATAATCTAGTAAAAGGTTTTAAGTGCAGTGAAGGAAAATAAAGCAGGAAAAGAAGACAGGAAGGAAAGTTGCAGTTTTATTCTTCATTGTTGAATCTAAATATGCACCGAGTATTAAAAAGTAATAATAGCAGTGAATCTTGAGGGTCTTTAAAATAAGACAATCCTGATTTGAAGACAAAGGCAACAAGGATCATTTACAACAGATGGGCTTTAAGAGGCTCTAAGGTCAGCACAAGGGAACCAGTGCCAAGTTTCAAGGCTTTTTCCACACCCCCTCTACCACCTTCAGTATGTCAGCTTGTCCCCAGGCTATCAGACCCCAAAGGAAAAACGACAGAAGCTACACAAGTTCTCATGTAGACTCAATGGAAGCTAGTAGAAGCGCCAGAACCATCTCTCGCCTGCACCTCTTAAGAGCAAAGAAACCTTTCCCTGAAGCATCTTGGCACATCTTCCCTTGTGCTCATTGGCCCAAGCAATGTCACATGACCATGCCTACCAAAGGCAAGTGGAAAAGGATCCCAACACTGGTCTCAGAACAATTCAGATTACGCCACCATTGTGGGGTATAGGTAACACAGAGCATGAGACACACACAGACAAAATTCCAGCTTTTCCGTCAAGGAAGAAAGCAATGCCCACTGGGAGGACCACCAACAGCATTCACCTCACCTATCATTTGTGCCCAAACTTACCACACAATGGTGACTATGAGACACTATGATCACACCTCTGCAAAACATGGTACAACATAACCCTGGAAATGTGAAAAACGAGCCTTAGGTAACTCTCATTTTCTCCACAAGCCCAACTGCTTTAACATAACCCACAGTAGGTGCTCACAAGCCACAGGTATGTTAAGAAGTCTTCATCTCTGCTGCGCCAATTCAATAACCCAGCTATAAAGATAACAAGACCGTCCCCACATCAACCCCTGAAGATGGCCCATCAGAACACTTCCCAGGTAGCAGACAAAACCATAGTCAATTTATGCAGATACTTAAAGCTTCCCAGATGCCTCTATAAAAATTCTTTCTCTCCAGGCTCTACAGCCACTTCCAAGTTAGCTGAAATGTCAAAGAAATGTGCTTTTTCACTAGAGACCATTTCCAAATTATTTCAACATTATCAGGTTGCGGGGAGGTTGTGCAAATGACTGGCTAAAGTGGATTAAACACTTTCAATTCTGTGAGGAATTGAAGTTATAATAATAGAATTTTTTAGAGCCAAAAAGGACCTCTCATAGACTACTGAATATGACTCCGACATTTTATAGATAAGACTCCATGCAAGGCAGTGGCACCAGGGCCAGCAATTTGACAAAATATTCAGTCCTGGAGAAGCCTTTTATATCATTGTTGTCACACTGTCCTGGAAACAAGAAAGTTATCGATTTAGTAGATCTCAATTTTTGTGGCAAGCCACAGACCCAAATTTTGCATCTCATTTCATGTTCTACCTGGGCCCTCTGAAGCTCACCTCGGGATGCTAGAATTACAAGTCCTTCCGTTAGGTAATATTAACATACTGAGTACAGATAAATACATTCAAGTTATGATTTCTACCATCATTATCAACATGCAGGAAATCATTTCATCCTAGTTCCTTTTTCTAACCCCTGCTTAATCCCATTCCATCTCATCCAGCTACTATCAACTTGAAGTTCTATCCATTTCAAAATAACTCCAAGAAAAAGACAATAGTAACCCCGTAATGTGAGCTGATTAAGGGGGTGCCTCTGTCCTCTTTCCAGTCCAACCCTATATCTCTAGGTGCAGCACAACTCCTAACAAAAGAGAAGCCATCTGTGAAGGTCTTTAAGTAATTTAATCAGTATAATGCTTTACTCTTTCAAGGTAACTTAGAAAACTATTATCTCAAATCCCTTGCCATCTAGAAAGGGTCAGTTTTTTATTCCCGTTGTACAGATGAGGAAAGGCAAAGAGATTCATTGACTTGCCCAAGGTCACGTGTCTACATAAGAATAAAATCAGGGGCAATACCTGGGTTTCCTCATTGGCAGGCATCCCAGTGGTACACAACAGCATTTTTTCAACTGGAACGAGCCATACAAATATAAGCTGTTGTTAATATACTTTGTTCCTTCCAAAGACAAACAGAACTTAGTTGAGGATTATCTGCTCACTTTGAATTATCCATGCTGCTTTACACCACTAGCCTGGCCATGGCTTAAATAAAACCCGCCTCCATACATAGTGGCTCTCCAGGCAGTACAGGCATAAAAATGAGGTTTTCCACTGGCAAGCTGACCACAGCTAACCTCAGCACTCTCCAAGTAATCCTGAGTCACTTTCCCATCACCTTGATCTGATCTGTGCTAAAACTAATCCCTTCAGCTGGGCATCATCAGAAAGAGAAAGCAACAATTGTGCAAGTTGTCTGGAGGCACTTCACTAACCTGGATCACTTTCCTGCTCATTTTAGCTGGGTAAATAATAGCTTGATATGTAGCACCTGCTAAGTGAAATGAAAATGGAAAATGTTTTAAAGGGTTTTCACTTAATGTCTTCGTACTACTGTAAATGTATGAAAATTTTATATCCGGGTTTTTATTACTGTTGATTGCCAAACTGACAGGGGAAAATAATCCAACCTGGCACATTCATGAAAATGATTTTTTTTAAGTTCCTTTTTATTTTAAGAACAAAGCTAAACACAATCAAACAGTAAAAAGCCACTCCAACTTTTAACTGTTTAAAGACTTGACAGTAGATATCAGATGCTTTCACATGCTTTCTTAGCCACTGCACCCTTGTCCAGAAAACTCATTGCTTTCTTCTAGTGCAGTGGTATGCCCAAACCCAGCCTGACGTTTTCATGTTTTTGCCCTCAACACTGTCACCTTGTCCCTCTTCAAAAAAAACATGCTATCAGAGCCTTTAGAAACACGCCAACTTAGTCCAGAGAGCCATTACAATACAGAGAAAGACAGAGTAGGAAAAATCTAAGAATCATGGGTATAGGCCAGGAGAGGCTCCACAGAAAACAGATATGACCTTGGGAAGTTGTGCCTACCTTAATCCACAACTCTCAGAGGTGGATTCAGCCTGCCAGTAACAACAAAGACGAGCCCAACATCCTTCCAACAATGCTCTCTCACAGATACCCATGAACAAGTTGCTTTAGAAGCTCACTTTCTTCCAAGAGGTGGTGTCACTGGTGGAATTAGTCACACTGCCAGTGAATAGCAAACAACAGCTGTATAGACACAAGTGAATTATTGGTCTTAGGCTACAATCTCCCAGGAAGCAAACTATACAATTTCTGCTGCTTTCAGGCCAACTGAAAGGAACTTAAACTTGCACTTGATTAAGTATATTAATTGTGTCATCTTAAAGCATCCCATTACCATAACCAATCCCAAAAGGCTGGGAGAAACCCAGCTGTGGCATTCAGACACCCAACGCTAAATTGTAACAGTCATGACACTTTCCATCCTATTTCTCTCTTATCGTCTGAGCCTCGACATGGTTTCATACTTGCCTGATGTGAGCTCATCAGTGGAACAGGCAGCCCTAGAAACAAGCCTTCTGACCCCCCAGTCAGTATTCCTTCCTCTCACTACACTGTTCCCTTGTTTCAGTATAGAAAAAGGTGAGGAATTTGAAGATTCAAGATAAAACGGTTAATGATTTTCTCCCAGGATTTAGTTTTGTGAACTCAGCTTGCACTTACCAAGTACCTGCTGAAAATCTAACCTCATACAAGATGCTGGGGATGATATAAAACATAACATGTGGTATATGCCCTCAAGGCAATTATGTTCCAGGTCTGGAGGCGAATTTTACATTACACTAACAACATTCACTCACCGATATTTATTAACACATGACATGAGCAAAGGATTGCACTAAATGTCTTCAGAGAAACTCTAATAAGACAGTGTGAGCCATACACCACACTCAGAAGATGAGGAGAGAAGGATGACTAGCAGGTGGGCATGTGGAACAGTGAGTGGGAGGACTCTTTCAGGAAGATCAGTACAGTTAGAGAAATGAGTAACGGGTTAGAGTTCTATAGGAAAGAATCAGAAGAAGAAAGAATCAACAATGCTGTTTAAGAAGTCCTCGGTCCTAGAAGCTCACACTGAGAGCTTTGATAAGTATATGAAGGGAATTCAGTAGATGATTTTTCAGTTCCTCTGTCCTTTCATCTTCCTTGACCCAAGGGGTTTAAAGTTTAAAGCTAAGTAGGAAGTGTAGAGTTTGACAGTTTGGTCAGCAAAAATATAACATACTCCTTCATGATCCTATTCATCAGCTAGTTCAACACCCCTTTAGTTCTCCCACTCTTCTTCCCAGACACCACCTGACTAGAGGGCTGCTCCCACAATGCCATTCTTGCTCTAGTTCACCCACACCTGTCTGATTAGGACCCAGACTCTGTTGACAGATTTTTATCTTTGGAAATGCCCCACTGGCTGTGCCAAAAAGAACACGCTAAGCCAAGGATTAACGAACACACTCACACAGAAGCCATCAGACCAGCATCCAGTTAAAAGGCAGAAAACAACAATTTCAGGTAAGCACCCTACAAGTTGCCGCCAAGATCCCCAGTAATCCCCAGTGAATGAATTCAGCATTCAGCCCCTACCCTCTTACAATGGCCTTTCTGCTTTTAAATGGTAACCTGTTTTTTTTTTTTAGGGCCACACCTGTGGCATACAGAGGTTCCCAGCTAGGGGTCAAATTGGAGCTGTAGCTGCTGGCCTACACCACAGTTATAGCAAGACAGGATCCAGGCTGCATCTGCAACCTACACCACAGCTCATGGCAACACTGGATCCTTAACCCACTGAGCGAGGCCAGGATCGAACCCACATCCTCATGGATACTAGTATGGCTCATTACTGCTGAGCCACAATGGAAACTCCAGTAACTCTATTCTTGAAGGAGCTTTCATATCATCTTGATACACCCTAAAAAATAAAATCCTCTCCTTGAAATGGGTCAATCAAAATAATCACATGAACTGTCGAGAGACACTGCCATAGGATGAGACATAAAGGATACTGAGATTTAAATATCAATCCATCCTAAACGGTCCTCTTTAAAAAGGAGAGTTCATATACAGAAATTCTCTCTCTTAATATTTATGTCAAGTCATGGAATCACAGAATGTTATAATCTGGAGAAGCCATTGTTAGAGGTCAGCCAAATAATCACTTATAAATCTTGTAGAAAATACAATACCAAAACTTCACCCCACACCATGGACTTAGTGACCCCAAACTCTCCACAGGTGTCCAATTAACTAACTTTTGTCATAAGATTCAGACAAGTGACTTTCCTAAGACCACAGATGTCTATTTTAAAGTTACACTCCATCTCACTTCAAAAAAGTGTCTAAAGCAAAAGTCCTATATTGATAATGGTTTTATCAAAGATTGAAGATAGGCCCTTAAATAGGATTCAAGCCAATGAGTACATTTTTTTTGGTCACACCCATGGCATGCAGTAGTTCCTGGGCCAGGGATGGAATCACATCAGTGGCAACGCCAAAGTCTTAACTGCTGGCCACCAGTGAACTCCAACAAATACTTGGAGAATTAGTTTATGTTATCTAATGCAAAGTCTTACTGAAACATAGAGGGTTTGGCTCCCTTGTCAGAGTGCCTGCAAACAGCAACCTTCTCTTCAAGGAAACAGAATTCACTGTGCCCAAACCCTCTGGGTCACGCTTAAGCCCCACAATGCTTTATGTAGCCTCAATTTCAGGAGGTGCTTTAAGAAATTATCAGCAAGTAACAGGTCAATCAGGCAAGGAAAAAAAAAGACAGGAAATAATTCTATGGACTATCATCTCATTTACTCTTTTCAAGTTGATGAATCTACTTACTAGTCTTTTTTCTGGAGGAGAGGTATGTGTGTGTAAACATTGCTTACCCAAGCAAGCAGTACCCTGCATAACCCGCTCCCTGCATCAGAAAACTAAAAATGTGCCATTGTGTTGGTGTATCCTCTATGTCAAGGATTTAGACACCACTTAATAAGTCACCCACACTGATAGGCCTCCTGCATATCAGTCTGAAAGGACACATCAAGACACTTTGCCCTCAAAACCTCTTGGAGGCCCAGAGCAAAGACAGGTGAACTTAACAAATCAGCACACAGCTCCATACATTATATGGCTTTAAGGGATGTGGGAGGGGAAAAGCTTAGTGGAAACAGGAACAACTTGCTTAAAGATGGACGGGATGCAGCCAGGTGAAACAGGAGAAAAGACACAAGAGGCATCTTGCTCCACACTTCAACCACAGCTCCACCAGGCTCTCAGCACTGAAGGAGAGCCAAGTTTAGCTCTGACTGAAACTGTGTAACGTTGAATCAGGGCCAGAAGAGCTGGACAAACCAGAACCCACACATTTGTTCTAAACAGTTCATTTCCTTTTGTCTGCTCATTTTCTTTTATTCATCAATATCAGTCAATCTAGCAGGGTGAAAATATGAGTTTCCATAGCCATGCCATCTCTTGAAATCCCGAAGCATTTCCACAGTCCTTTAAAACACCCCTGAGGACTAAAAAGTCGGGCTGTATTGGTCCTATTTCCATTGAGTGTTTAGTCCATTCACATTTAATATAATTATTGCTATAGCTTAAGTCTACCATATTACCTCTGTTTTCCCTTTGTATCTTATATTTTTTGTTCCTCCTTTCCTGCCTTCTTCATTCTTAAAGGATATGTTTGCTGGATCAAAAATTCTGAATTTACCAGCTGTATAGCACTGGGAACTATGTCTAATCACATGTGCAAATCCATATATTTACATGTAACCAGGTCACCATGCAGTGCAGTTGGAAAATTTGACAGAAATCTGTAAACCAGCTGTAATGGAAAAAGAAAAAATACAAAAATAAAATAAAACTAAGTGCGGGACTTTCAAAAAAAATTTCTGGATTTACAGACTTTTTCTCTTTGTAAACCCTTTAAAAATGTTTTCCTACAGTCTTCTGGTGTCCATTTTTTCTATTTTTTTATTTTATTGAAGTATAGTTGATTTACAATATTGTGTTAATTTCCACTGTACAACTGGTGCCCACTGTTTCTGATAAGACACTAAGGTAATTCAAGTTATCTTAGTAACTCCTGTAATAAATATGCATTTTTCTCTAGTGGTTTAGTTTAGTTTTTCAGTTTTTTTTTTAGAAGTTTAACTGAGATGTGCTTAAATATGGTTTGCTTTCAATTAATCCTGCCTGATCCTAAGCATTTTGCACCTTTAGATTTATGTCATTCATCAAATTTAGGCTATTTTCTGCCATTATTCCTTCAGTGCTTTTGCCCCATTCTCTCATTTCTCCTTTTGAAACTCTAATACATTAGAACTTATCTTAGAATATATATTACAGCTTTTGATACTATTCCACAGGTCCCTGAGGCTCTGTATACATTTTTTGTTTTCTGTATTATTCAGACTGAATAATTACTATTGATCTTTCTAAAATTTCTGACTCTTTCTCTGTTACCTCCATTGTACCACTAAGCTTGTTCGGTGAATTTTCTGTTTAGTTTTCGGTTTTAGATTACTGTAATACCATTATTAGAAGAAAACAATAGAATCACATAATAGAATTCAGCCTTTTTGGAGATTTCCTCTCCTTTCTTACATTGTGACATTTCTTTCCCCTTATGTCCTTTTATATTATTTATAATAGCAATTTTACAGTCTTTGCTATTCCATCATCTGGGTCATCTTGTGGTTGGTCTCTGTTGACTGCTTTTCACAATGCAGTGAGTAATTTTACATTATATCCTGAATGTCTTGAATGATATGTTGTAGAAATTTTGGATTCTGCTAAGTTTCTCTGAGGATTTTTTTTTTTTTTTTTTTTTGCTTTTTAGGGCCACACCTGTGGCACATGGAAGGTCTCAAGCTAGGGGTCGAATTGGAGCTACAGCTGCCAGCATACACCACAGCCACAGCCACTCAAGATCTGAGCCACATCTGTGACCTACACCACTGCTCATGGCAATGCCAGATCCTTAACCCACTGAGAGAGGCCAAGGATCAAACCTACAACCTCATGGTTCCTAGTCAGATTCATTTCCGCTACACCATGACAGGAACTCCTGAGGATGAGTTTTTAAAGAAAGCAGTTAACTTGGCTAAAAGCAAAATGCAAAACACTGGCTCCCCTGTGGTAGGCAGCAATTCAAATTTCAGTCTAGTTGTTTTAGTCTTACAAGTATGAAATCGACTCATGTGGTTCAGGGTCCAACTCCAGATTTGGGCAGATTTTACACGTGCAATTTGGGGACCCATTCGCTGGCTCACTCCTTACAGGGATTCCTCTCCCTTCAGCAGCTAAGGTTACCCTACACCTTGGTCTCTGATAATTTAAACCAAAAAAACAAAAGTGTTCTTTCTACCGAGTTTTGCCTTTCCACGTGGCACAGACTGGAGCCCGTCTGATAAAACCTTTAGAAAATAAGAAATTTATCCTACTCCTTTCCCTTCCTTCAAAGTGCCGACCACCCTCCAGGAACTGTCTGCTTCTTCCTCTCTTAGCAATTATGTAAAAATAGTAATTTTCTTTTTTTTTTGTCTTTTTGCCTTTATGTAGAACCGCACCCACAGCATATGGAGGTTCCCAGGCTAGGGGTCTAACAGGAGCTGTAGTTGCCGGCCTTCGCCACAGCCACAGCAACGCGGGATCCGAGCCGCGTCGGCAACCTTCACCACAGCTCACGGCAATGCCGGATCCTTAACCCACTGAGCAAGGCCAGGGATCGAACCCGCAACCTCATGGTTCTTAGTCGGATTCGTTAACCACTGAACCACAAAGGGAACTCCATGAATAGTAATTTTCTTTACCACTTTCTTGTAAGGCCATAGCCAGCAAACAGCCAAGGACCCACCAATTTATCAGGATCACCAGCTGTCTCCTGCATCAGATGTACATGGATTTTGAAATCCTAGCTCCTCAAGACTGACTGTAAAGGACCATGAGATTATCCTGCCCTAGCTCTCAACAGGGCAGGAATCCCCTCCACGCTGGCTGAATGGAGACATTTTGCTCTCATTTCTCTACTAACAACAGCATGTATCTTTTAGAAGACATAAAGTTAAGTAGCTCAGACTCATTACATACTTCAGCTCTTTTCACTGACTCAATACTCCTTTAAGGAAGGTATTATTATCCCAGTGTTACAGATGGGGAAACTGGCCCTCAGAGAAATGTTAACTTGCCCATATTCTCTTAGCTAGAAAACAGTGAAGCTGAGATTTGAACTCTGGTCCCTACAATTCTAAGAGTTTACATCCTTTGCACCTGTCCATTCCATTCTCACTGGTTTTAAACACTGGCAAGTTCTTCCTTGTTTTAAACTGATGTTTGCCGTCTTACAATTATCATCACTGGCCATAATTCATAACTATGAGCCCCTAAGAGCATAGACTATTTCTTATTTTGCACCTCCAGTGCCCAGCCCAGGTGTTAGAGACTAATAACTGATCAGTTAATTGACTAATGTCAAACGTAATCAGGTAAAAGTCACCTCACAGCAATCTCACAACTACTCTCAGTGGCTGCTATACACTACATTCTTCTCTCCAACAAAGTTCCTCTTCTCCAGTCTCAATTTCCCTTTATGTTTTAATTCTTTCCCATATGCTAGGACTTCTAGAATCCTCCTGCACACTCTACAACTGACCAATATATCTTAAAATTTCTTAGAAATTCCATTCCTTCTCAGGTAGTAGAAGATCACAAGAAAACATTACTCTCCCACTAAAAAGATAAAGCCAGATAATCTGCAAAATCATAACTATTATTCAACCCATCAGAGAGCTGATGTTGCAAGGCAGATAAGTGAACTCAATTCCAAAATCTGACTTGTCCCTCAATAAGGGGAAATGAGATATAAACTCCTTCATCTTTGGCAGAGGAAAGGGTGAAGGGCAGCCATCATAAAAGTGATTAAGAAGAAAACAGCTGAAACTTTAACAAATTTGTCAATGCTGAACAGGCGGCAAACCACAACATTTAGAATTCCTGAGAGTCTCAGACACAAGGAAAGCCTGCACTTACCAGCTTTTTTCCCCTATGATGCTCATAAGAGAGATTAAGACCAAGCAAGAGACACAGGACAACCTCCAACATTGTGCACTAGCATGAAATCATACCTACTTTCAGAACCTTCTCTGATTAAAAAAAAAAAAAAAAAAAAGCCATAAGCCACCAAGGAGGAAGAGTCCCAAGTAAAGGCACACTGCCACTAAAGAAGAGCTAGAAGCGAAAGACATCTGTTCCTGAGGGAAGGGTAGAAAAACCTATTTATGCAGAGCATCTTGCACAAATAGAAGGCAGAGACATGCTTCCTGCTGCCCCTGGAAAAGGGACCCAAAATGCTCTCCTACTTAAGAGCATCCATCAAAATGAGACAGGCAAATATTCATGACTGGGACTCAGGCACTTAAGACCTGCCTAAGACTGAGACTGGAGGAGGAGATGAGAGAAACCCTCCCACCACACACCTCACAGTGAGTAACAAGCAACAGCAGTCTAGACTTCAAGGAGGGGCAAAGGTATGGACATTTATAGGCATATGGGATCTGCTGAGAGCTAAGGATGGAGTGAGAGCATAGATAAACTATTTCTCCAAGCTCCCTACTAAGCTAAGGTAGTGGCAAGCCACCACTGGAGAAATCTGAAGTATCTCTTAGAGTAAAGCTCATGCCCAGCTCAGTTACTGACTATATTGAACCAACCACACATGCAAACATCCCAACTGAAGCATCTCCATTTCCAGGTACTATCTACCTCCGTCTCTGTTATTGTTTTACACACGTTGTGCAATATTTAATCAAAAGTTATATGACACACAAAAAGCAAAGAAAGAGATTCCTTTTTTTTTTTTTCCTTTTTAGGGCCATACCCACAGCATGTGGAGGTTCCCAGGCTAGGGGTCTAATTGGAGCTACAGCTGCCGGCCTACACCACAGCCACAGCAACACAGGAACTGAGCCGTGTCTGCAACCTACACCACAGCTCATGGCAACGCCAGATCCTTAATCCACTGAGCGAGGCCAGGGATCAAACTCACAACTTCATGGTTCCTAGTCAAACTGGTTTCTACTGAGCTGCCACGAGAACTCCAGAAAGAGATTCTTGATCAAAATAAAGGCCTCAACATGACCAGAACCAGACGTGATGCAGATGTTGGGATAACAGAGACTTAAAATATTACTGTTTTTGCTAAATCTAGGGGGAAAGATGAACATCACGGATGAACAGATGGATACTTTCCAGAGGGAAAAACGGGAACTATAAAAATGAGTCCAATGAGTATCAGCAGAGTGGACACAGCAAAGAAAAGAATTTTTAAACCTGAACTTAAGTGAATACGAAATTATCCAAATTAATAATAAAAAAGGGTTGAAACACAAAGAGAATTTAAGAGCTATGAAAAAGTCAAGCATATATTTGCAATCCAAAAAGCAGGTAAGAGAGAAAAAAGAGAAAAAAAATTGAAGAAACAATAGCCAAGAATTTTACAAAACTGATGAAAAAGATTAAACCATTGTTCAAACAATTTCAAAATTCCTCAAGTGGAGGGAAGGATGTAGATAGGGACCTCACAGTAATACTGCTTAAAACAAAAGATAAAGTGAAACACTTGAAAGCAACCAGAGAAAAAACGAATACAAAACAGCAAAACTGAGAAAGACATCAGATTTCTCAACAGAAAAAAACACAAGAAGAAGAAAATAGAATGGCGTCATTAAAGTACTGAAAGTAAAAACATCTACAAGGAATTCATTCACACTAAAATTATCTTCTAAAAATGAAGGTGGGATGAAGAATTTTTCATACGAACACAAAGAACTGAAGTTCCTGTTATGGCTCAGTGGAAATGAACCTGACTAGTATACATGAGGATGCAGGTTTGATTCCTGGCCTCACTCAGCGGATTAAGGGTCTGGCATTGCCACAAGCTGCAATGTAGGTAACAGATGTGGCTCACATCTGGCATTGCTGTGACTGTGGCATAGGCTGGCAGCTGTAGCTCCAATTAATTCAACCCCTAGCCTGGGAACTTTCATATGCTATACGTGTGGCCCTAAAAAGAAAAAAAGAAGAATCAACTGACAATATGTCTGCACCAAAAAGACATTAAAGAAAGTTCTTCAGACAAAAGTCTAGAACCAGAAGGAAATTTGGATCTATATAAAGAAATTAAAAGTTCCATAAATGGTTAAAAATGTGGGTAATGTGACAGGCTTTTTTTTTCTTAATTTTCATCACTTTAAAAGATACTGGCTCTGAAAAATATATTTAGAAATAGATCAAACTAGAAAAATTTTAAACAGACTTAATTTTCCTTTTAAAATAAGCAAGATAAGAAACATTTTCCTGGTTTAAAAAAAGATAACTGCTGTCTAAAGAAAAATAGCAACAATGATCCGTGGGATTTAAACATATGTAGAAGTAACAAGTAAGGCAAAAATAAAACAAAGGATGGGAGGGAGGAAACTGAAGTATACCATAGTGAGATTCTTAAACTACACCAAAAAAATGATATGTTATTTGAAAACAAAGTGTGATAAGATATACATACACATGCTAAGGCAAACCCAAAAAAAAAAATTTTGAGGAAAACTTTTTAAGCCAATAATGGAGATAAAAATAGAATCTTACATATTCATTAATAATCTAAAAGGTGGCAGGAAAAGAAGGAAACAGGAACAGAGAATAGATGCAACAAATAGAAAGCAATTTGCAAAATGTTAAATTTTAAACCAAATATGTTGATAATTTTATTAAATATGAATGGCCCAAATGCTCCAAGTAAAATGCAGAAATTATCAAATTATATATGAAAAAATTCACTATAAAAATGTAAACTCAGAGATACACTGAAAGAGTTCTCTTGTGGTACAACAGGTTAAGGACCCAGCATTGTCACTGCAGCAGCTTGGGTCATTGTTCCAGCATGGGTTCAATCCCTGGCCCAGGAACTTCAGCATGCCACAGCCCACCTACCCCCCAAAAAGGGGGGAGGGGATATATAAAGACCAGAAAATATGCCATACAAGAGTTGCAGTCTCTAAAATAATATAATTCAAAATGGGGTTCAGAACAAAGATTATCTTCCAGCACCAAAGAGTCAGTTAATCAAGAAGATAATATGTATGCAACTAACAACAGGACTCCAAAATACATAAAGAAAAATTTGATCACACTTAAATAAGAAATGGATAAACTCCACAATTATGTCTAGAGATTTCGATGTTCCTCTAATTTATATAAAAAGTAAACCAAAGAGGAGTTCCCTTCGTGGCTCAGTGGTTAACGAATCCGACTAAGAACCATGAGATTGGGGGTTCGATCCCTGGCCTTGCTCAGTGGGTTAAGGATCTGGCATTGCCATGAGCTGTGGTGTAGGTTGCAGAAGCGGCTCGGATCCCGCGTTGCTGTAGCTGTGGTGAAAGCAGGTGGCTACAGCTCCTGTTAGACCCCTAGCCTGGGAACCTCCATATGCCACGGGTGCGGCTCTACATAAAAACAAAAAAAAAGTAAACCAAAAAAATAAGACATAAAAACTTGAACAATGCTATGAATTAACTTGACTTAATTGACATTTATAGAAAACTCCAACAAACAATATCAGGATCTAGATTCTTTTCCAAAGCCCATGGAACATTCATCACAAGAAACTTTTCTGAGCAAAAACTCAGTATACAAAACTGCCTTAAATATAATAGTCACAGATTTAAATAATCCAAAAGCCCATCAAATGGTGAATGTGTCAGCCTATCTTAGTACATTTACACAATGGAACACTACTGAGCAATAAAAAGGAAAGAACATATGTGCAACAACATGAATCAATCTCAAAAGCATCATGCTAATGGAAAGAAGCCAGGCACAGCACAAAAGGCTACATACTTGCATGATTCTATTTTTATGACATCCTGGGAAAAGGCACAGTTACAGAAACAGATCAGTGCATGGCCAGGAGGAGCTAGAGAAAAGGAAAGGACACTAAGGGGGCACAAGGGAACTTTTTAGGGTGATAGAAACGTTCTATCTTGATCTTGCCGATGGTTACATGACGACATACCTTTGCCAGAAACCATCAAACTATTCCCTTACAAAGGGAATTTATTGTTTTAAATTCTACCACATCATTCTGACCTTTAAAATAAAAAATAAACTTAAATGTTGTCATCTGAGCTAAAACAGCAGTATAAAATAAGCTCAAAATAATAATGATAATAATAATAAACTCACAATGTGTTTATTAAGGTCAGCAAAGGCCTTGACTTGCCTTTCTGGGAAAGACTTTTTGAGGGGCTATCTCACCCTATTGCCTCAAACAAAACA
Organism: Catagonus wagneri; assembly: GCA_004024745.2. Classification (NCBI taxonomy): domain Eukaryota; kingdom Metazoa; phylum Chordata; class Mammalia; order Artiodactyla; family Tayassuidae; genus Catagonus; species Catagonus wagneri. Next base: position 10,233,352 of record PVHT021183726.1, read on the forward strand.
CCACTGAGGCATAATGACAAACAGGCCTGTGCATATTTCTTTTTTTTTTTTTTTGTCTTTTTGCCTTATCTAGGGCCGCACCTGTGGCATATGGAGGTTCCCAGGCTAGGGGTCTAACAGGAGCTGTAGCTGCTGGCCTTCGCCACAGCCACAGCAACGCGGGATCCGGGCCGCATCTGCGACCTACACCACAGCTCACGACAACGCCGGATCCCTAATCCACTGAGCAAGGCCAGGGATCGAACCCGCAACCTCATGGTTCTTAGTCGGATTCGTTAACCACTGAGCCACGAAGGGAACTCCAGGCCTGTGCATATTTCTAATGCACCCTTAGATCTCTTTTATATCACAGCGATGAAAGAGAAAACAAATATTCCAGACTTCAGTAACAGGAAGGTACACGAATGTTAGTAATGCACTACCCAGTGTTTGGTTCTGCGTTTTCCTCCTTAAGAACACGGAGCACTCATGGCGTTCTGGGAGCCAGAAGACCACCTGGAGAGGCTTTGTTGAGAACAGAAACTGTCCTTCATTGTTCAAGTTATTGCAGACTGACCAGGTCACAAGGAAATCTAATCAGCAGGGGGAAAGGCCTGAGCTGGGTCCAGCCCAGGGTATTAAAAGAAGAGTTCCTCAATCTGGAATGGGGAAGGTACTTTCAGAGCTCTTTCTTGGGCAAAGCCAGGGCACAGGGAGGGTCTTCCTGAGTGGAAGGAAGATGCTAGCTAAAGCTGCCAGAGCCTAGCTGGTTCCTGCTGGGGAAAGTCAATCCTGGACACTTTTTTCACTGCTAAAGGTTAACCTTCAAAAATATTAAATACCATCCCGCTCTGAAGAAGAGTCTCTGATAAAGTTCACAGTGTTGCTACCCAAACCAAAATAACTTTAATTACCCATTAAGGGCTCCTGACAGGCCACCTCTAGAGAAATATTTGCCCTCTTGAGTGTTTTTACCCCCCTTTTAATTGCACTCTTTGGTCACTGTGTTTTTACCTGCCCCAAAGACACAGCATGATTAATGCAGAAAAAAATAAATATGAAAAGCCTTACCATCAAATTAAAGAGGGTACTTGATAAAATGAGGCTTCTTCTTGTGAGTAATTTGAAAGAGTAACTGTTTTGCATTACAACCTCAGCTCCCAGCAGGTCCTACGTAAACTAAGCCAGCTGAGGTTCAAGAAAAGGTCCAAAGGAGGACCCACTCAAGGTGTGGGTATGTCACAGTCGTGACTGCAGACCGGGTTTCTATCTTTTTTATCCCCCTTAATAAATTGGGCTTGACCTGAACCTTCAAGCCAGTTAATTTATAACAGCCAAGTTTTTCCTTTTTTCCATTTTTTTTTAAATCACAGCTCACCTTTTTCTTTTAAATTTAAACCATTATGACAAATGGAGATTTATTATATACCATAAACACACGTGGCTTGAGCCCTGGTATTTAGTCTGGAAACTCAGATGGGGCGGTAAGCTGCTGGTGCAATCAGGAAATGCCACGTGACATTCCTGATAACAATGAAACACACACGCGTTCCACAGCGCTTACTGTGGTCACTGCGGTTGTGACCATTGCGTGGGCACCACAGACCCAGAGCAGGCAGTCAACTTGGAGATGATTCTGCGAGGCCAGGGAGTACTGCCCATCAGAGCCACATTCACTCAAATCAGCACTGAAATCTGCACAAGGGCTTCTCATGAGATGAACAGAGAGTGGCAGCGTCCCAAGACACTTCTCAAAGTTGGGCCTGGTCTCATCTTCCTCATGAGGTCCTAACATAACCCTGCAAGTGGTGCATCTGGTTTGGGCCGGAGACACTCAAGAACCCTGAAGAGAATCATCCTGAAGCATCATTACTGATAAGTAAGTGGAATTATGGAGCAAGTGGGTTAGGAACCTTATGTCCCATCATGCAAAGGCTGGAATGAGACTTCTGCTCCTTCTCCTCCCTTGTCTTATTCAGTCCAAAACAAACTGTTCCTCTTCAACAGATCCTCACTGGAAATGATACTAGGTGATTTACCAGCTAAGCAGGGCTCTCTAGGAGGTAATATAAACCAGTGGATAAAGACATGAACCTTGGAGTCAATTCTTCCTCCACAACTCCAATTCTCTAAATCTCTATTTTTCTATCTGTAAAATGAGTATACTCATAAGTACCCTGTGTAACTGTTGGGAGGATTTAGTGAAATAATACATGGAAATTACATAGATGGCCCTAAATCATTATTAAAAATTTAGAGATTCCCTATCATAATCTAATCAGCCACATATTATCACAATAGTTAAAAGTTATTAGTAAATATCATCATTATTTCTGAAGTTCCCATATGTGTATATCTTCTTCCGGAATTAAAGGTTCCTCAAGGGAAGAATCTCCATCTTTACTCTTCTTTAACTTTATTTATAGCTTCCAGACACAAGCAACTTACTAACAGACACCTGCTCATCACATCAATCCTAGCACTATTACTTGTAAAACAGCCTTTCAAAAATACAGATTAAAAACAAAAGGAGGAGTTGGCGTCATGGCTCAATGGTAACAAACCCAACTACTATCCATGAGGATGCGGGTTCGATCCCTGGCTTACTCAGTGGGTTAAGTATCCACTGTTGCCATGAGCTGTGGTGTAGGTTGCAGATGTGGCTCAGATCCATTGTGGCTGTGGTGAAGGCTGGCAGCTGCAGCTCCGATTCGGCCCCTAGCCTGGGAACTTCCACATGCCACACGTACAGCCCTAAAAAAAGTAAAAACAGAACAAAAGCAAATGAAAAGTAAAAACCATCTTCCATCCCAATGCTAGAAATAACTAGTTAATATTCTGATGTAGAGTTCTCCTTCCCTTTTACTATGCACACACACACACATTTTGTCTTTCCCTTTTTTTTTTTTTTTTTTGTCTTTGTCTTTTTAGGGCCGAACCCTTGGCATATAGAGCTTCCCGGGCTAGGGTCGAATCAGAGAGGTAGCTGCTGACCTACGTCAGAGCCACAGCCATGTGGGATCCAACCCGCATCTGCGACCTACCCCACAGCTCACAGCAATGCTTGAGTGAGGCCAGGGATCAAATCCACATCCTCATGGACACAAGTCAGGTTTGTAAACCTCTGAGCCACGACGGGAACTCCCACACACACACATTTTAAAGTGCAGCCGAGATTGACAGGGTCTACACTGTTTCATAACTCACTTTTTTAAAAGCATAGTTCATGAATTAAATTTTACACCTACCATTCAACATGATTCAAAAACATGACCTTTGAAGGCAATATAAGATACATCCTGGCCATACCCCCATTGTTCTCATCCACATCTTGTAAAATGGAGAACACCTGTGACAGCAGAGCTCTAAGACCCACGAAACCAGAAAAATGTGTGTGGAATCACCGGACACTATGCCTAACACTGGGCAACACTCAATAAAATTTCTCTTTCCTCCTCTGTATGAATAAGGTCTTGGAAGAAACTTCAAAGATTCCAACAGCCACCATGAAATAAGGTTTTTCATTCAGCACTGAAAGAACTGAACCCCAAGACCATCTCCATGAGTCTTCTACTCACTTCTTTTAGCTCCCAGCAAAAGATTTTGGTTCACAGCAGAGTCCACATGAGTTTCATGGTCAATGCAAAAGTCTTATTCATCCATACGTGTCCTTCCGGGATCCAGAGCTTTCAGACCAGAGTTAAAGCATCTCCACTTAATTCAAACATGTTGGACATTCCTTCCCAACCAGACTTAAGTTCTAGACCAGAAAAGGAAGCTTGATATTGTAAAGAATATAGGACTTAGGGTCAAGAGACTTGGGTTCTAGTCCTAACTATGCCATTTGCTAGTGGCCATCATTTAGGGTCAATAACCTCCCTTTCTGAGCCTCAGGTTTTTCATCTGTAAAGTGTAATGTTTCCATAAGATAATTTGTTTAATTATGTCACCATTTTTAAGGTAGCGACCAATTTATACATCAGTAGCCACTTAACTTGGTAAGGTCTAGTGTAAACCAGACCCTAATCTGTAGGCTTTGTCTGATGACATTTATGCCATTTAGCAGAGAAGGAAACAGGCTTAGAGAGGCTGAGCAACAAGCCCAAGCAGATGCAGTATAACCATCACTTGAACTCAGGTGTATGTCTAAAGCCTGTTTTCATGACCAGTATGTTTTATACTTCTCAAATCCTCTTGGTTCCAGGGCTCCCATAGCAGCTCCAAGCACTCAGGAACACGTGTTGATGGACAGATTGTGTTATTCTGACTCAATCCACGGACATTTTACTGAGAACTCATTTCTATATATCCTTGCACTAAAGGATACTGACATTTTGGACCCAATAATTCTTTGCCATAGGTGTCCTATGCATTATAGGATGTTAAGCAGCATCCTTGGCCTCCACTCCACTAGACAGCAGTACAACCACCTCCCAGTTGTGCCCATCACATGTTCCCAGAGAGAGGGGTCAAAACTGTCCCTCTCTGAGCACCACTGCTCTAAAACAAAACACTCTGAAAACACAGAGACAGGCAAAAGGATAAAGCATTAGCCTAACATCATATGAATAGCAATAAGAGAAATGCAGTCAAATCATCACATGAAATTCCAACAACACATTCCCACTTAAAAACACACCTGACTGATAAGCATACCTGATGGAGGCAAAACACAATAACAGGGGTCATAGGAAGTGGTTTATACTGTTGCCCCAGTACTTAAAGGCAGGGTTAGGGCCAAGCCTTCTGCTGCTGGGATCATAGCAGAAGAGGAAATCCCTTTCCCAGTTCTAGAAAGTAAGCAGGGGAGGCAAAAAAAAAAAAAAAAAAAAAAAAAAAAAACACCTGTTTTCCTCTCATCCTATAGCCAAGTTAAGATCTTGAAGGCATTTTCCAGTAAAACCAACACTCCAATGGTGAGGTTCTCAGCCTAGCTCACAAAGGTGTTTTACCTAAATGGTGCTCTTCTGCACAACTAAATTTTGTGAGATAGCCTGGAAATCATTATTTAAATTTGCGTTTCATAAGAAGATAAATTCTAGATAGGCACCAGCAATTAACAACAAATTTGGGGAGTTAAGAGACTAAATATAAGATAAATAATGGCCATCAAATCTCTTCTCAACCTGCTCTTCATCCAGAAGTTCTCATTAACCTGCCCGCCTTCCTCTTAGACTCTCCATCAAAACTCGTAGTATGAACACACACACATACACACACACACACACACACACACACACACACAGCACAGCACACACATAGCTTCCTTTCATTCAGTGCATTTGTGGTTGAGGTTTTAAGAGATCTTTCTTGGCACTCTTTTGAAGTGGGTTCTTGGTGTGAAACTGTGTTTGGACAGAGGTAGCGTGAGGGACCCCAACTTGGAAAATGTCAGAAAGCACAGGCCCCGGTGAGGAAATGCATTCAGGGACCCCTATATCAGAATTAGCAAGTTTCTGTCACGGACAGGAGTGAAAATTCCTATGTGCCATAGATCATCGGGGCCATTTCAGCTTACCATCATATTTTACCAAAAAATTACATTCCGGGAAGGGGAAGAGGGAAGAAGGGAGGATAGGTGTAGGGAGGGAGGGAAAGCCACATAAAAGTTCTGAAATATATCAATGTCCAGAAATGGGAAAGGAAAAAAACAAAAGGGAACCTTTGGAGAATTTAAAAAACATGAAATAAAACATCTATCATATTTCAGAATCCTGAAGTAAATAATATTTCTGATGCCCCCACAGAGAGCCCAATCCAGCCAGCAAAACAAACACAAATACAAATAAATACTGGGCTAGCGAATTAGGGACGGTACACAGAGGAATTTTGAAAATAGGATGAGGGTTGTGTTCGGAAATGGGATCCTTCCTCCCTCCTCCCCTCAACTCCCCAATTTTATTTTCCTGAAGTCAAATCTATTATTTTGAAAACACCATTTGAAATCCGAAAGAAATGGCAAAACACAGTCTTGTGGTATTCCAAAGTAATATCTCTTGTTTATAACCATATAAATTTAGCCCCTGGCACTAGAGGGCTTATATAATAGAATAGAGTTATTTTAACAGCGCCCTGTTAAAGAAGAAGCAAAATGTTAGGCTCATTTTCTCCAGTGGGAGGGACACATGGACTCATGCGAGAGAGGGAACATGCCTAAGTCATTACCGCGGGAAAGCAATCCGTCAAAGCCAGGTCGCTCTGGCATGGCCAACACCACTGGCGAGATCACAGAGGCAGCCTCTGCTTGCAATTACCAGGGAAGGACCTTGGCTCTAGGCAGCCTGCTATCAATTACTACCCTGGCCTCGCCGCTTGGACTTGTCAATTTCCCAGTGTCTTCTGTTTTGTAACAGTAAGAAAAAGGGCTCCTCCTGACTGATTCTTGGAAGTTTCTCATGTGTTGTGTCACTCCTCGGTGTCATTAACAATTCAATTAAAATTTCACAGCACACAGGCAGGCAGCACTGGACAGGGGCGGGAACGGGCCGGGTGGAGGAGATTTCCGAAGGGCCTGCGATGGGGCCACGTTGGATCGAGAGAATCCAATCTTGCAACTGCTTTGACTTCTCAAGTCAGGCTTGCATGTGTCTCCCATCTGACGCGATGCTGGCTGTCATCTTGGCAAGACGACACGTTTGATGTTCTCACCCCGCTGGGGGTGCAGTGACGGAAAGGAATCTCGGGCTGGCTAGAAACAAAATCTCACACATTATTGCACTAAAAGTTTTGGCTCCCTAATGAATAACGATAAATATTCATCATCCGTCCTAGTAATCTACAGTGAGTTCTAGAAACTTCTTTTTCTTCTTTTGCTTCCCCCCTACCCCCAGCTGGGGCCTCCTGCTTTCTTACTCTTCAGAGTGGGGCTGTCTCTAAGAATTTAGAGACAGAGTGTAAGTCACAATTAAATTCTTCAGGAAGGTGGACGACTGGGAATGTTAACACAGGATGGCTGGCAACAAGAAAGACTCGCTACTGTCATTATTAACTCTGAAAGTGCAAACACTCCTTTGTCTCGCTGGATGATGGAGGTATACACACACACTCACGTGCTTTTAAGCATCCCAAGGGTTTAGGGCAAAACGGGGGGTGAGGGGGTGGGGAGTTTCAGGCTTAAGACTTCTGAGGCCGCTTTCTCTCTAACCCTCTCAATGAGTTTAGTCATGCAAGGAAAGATTCTTTAAAGTTACCAAAGACTTTGTTTAATGCCCAAGAAAATGCAGACTGTCAGCACCCTTTGTCAGGTTTTGGTGGCTTAAGTCCATTCCCCAACACACTGGTGACCCTCCACCCCTCATTCACTAGTTTCTTTTTGACATCAAGCGCTGGATAATTGTTTGATTTCCTTCTAGGTAAAAGGAGATTAAATGCCCAGCTGCAACAGCTGACACACAAAAGGGAAAATATAGTTTAACCACCATATTTATCAAGATAATTTTTCTTCCGCACACTGATTAATAACATTAGCCAACTATCCCCTTCAGCTTGGGGGTGGGGGGAGGGAGTGGGGAGGGACATGTCCCCCTTAAAAGTCTCAGAAACAGGAGTTGACAGTTCAAGGCAAAAATGATTTGCATGTAAATTCTGATCAAAAGCAAGTCTGTACCCTGAAGTTGTCAAGTTTTGCTACCAATTTGACACTTAAATGGGCTATAGCAAAACTTGATTTAAACTGAAGAGGAAAAAAACATGGCATCTCAATTACCCCCTAGCAGATCGGATCTGGCAGCTGAGGTCAAACTTTTCACCCTGCCATTACATTTCTCAATACCTGATGCTTTAAACAAACACTATGTATTCCTCCTACAATCCTGGAGGAAAATGCATTTCTCAGGACTCCCTACTGTGCCCCAGATTAAAAAATAAAGTTGCACTTGTGTGGGATCTGCGGCCATTTTCTCCATGTAAATTTCTGAATAAATCAGGACTCAAGAAATGGCCTTTTACACTGGGAAAAATAGTCTCTGCCTTAAAAAAAAAAAAAATACTTCGTAGGGAAGATTTGTGGAGTACTAAAAGATGATTTAAAAACAAATATTCCCATAGCATTAGAGGAAAAACATTGACCTGTTTTTAGTTTGCTTTTAATATATTTCATATTTGAGCTTCGGCTGAACAGTACATTAATTCAGCAGGGAGAAAAATAGCTAGCTGGCTCCAAATCAGCTCCAAATTTATGGAGGACGAGGTATCTCATAAGGCACTGAGATGAAGGCTCTAACACAGCAAAGAGCCCACCTAACAGCCCATCTGGCCTCTGGGATTCCTGTCCCACCAGAGTTTAAACACTGCCGTCTCCTGGGCCACTTAATCCCCCCACCAGCTCTCCTTCCTGCAACTTTTTAAACTAACAACTGCTTCAGCTCTTCTTTGTAAGTGCCTTAAAACAGCTCTAAAACTGCTTTTTTTTTTTAAGTCTCATTTCCCTACGTTAATTTTAAGCTCCTTTGACAAGGAGTGCAGCAACTGCATTCAGCATAATTTCTAGAACTCATATTGGGCAAGCAGGTCCTAGGTAGGGAACTGTCTCTCCAATTTAGTGGACAAATGCTTTGAGCATTCTCTGGGTGCTGGGCACTATGCTAAGTCTGAGGGGCCCCAACGTGAGCAAGAGTTGCTTACAGCTGGCGCGGCAGTCACATATACAGTTAATTATAACAGTGCGGGGCGAGCACTGTGGAGAGTAATAGTCAAAGTATGTGAGAGCAGGCTTAACTGAGGGATTCATTTCCAGGGGAGGGAAAGTTTAAAATCCCCCTGGTGACTGAGCCTTTATCTACATTGACATCCTGTGCATGGTGGAGCAAGAGTGCCAATGGGGAACAGAGGTGTTTGCATGGAAGGAAGCAAAGTGAAAACAGGAATGCCGTTTAGCCAGACTCTAGGTACCTGAAGACAGCATGGTCATTAAAAGCAGCAGCTTACAGCTACACACAGACAGACGTGCAGAACCACGTTCCTCCTGAACCTGGCTTCCCTGTAAGCCATGTCAGCCCCCAAACCTGGAGCCCTCCCACCGCTGCCTTCTTGCTGCTCCTCCAACAGGCCATGCTTATTCTGACCCCAGGGTCTTTGCACTTGCTGTTTCCTTTGCCAGGTTCCCAGAACTCTGCATGGCTCAAGCCATCTCATCATTCAGTTCTTTGCCTTATCACCTCTCAGAGTAACATTCCCCAACAACTCTCTAAAATAACTCCTTAGCCCACTTCTGTGAGACACTCTCACCACTTACACTCTGCTTTCTTTGCTTCATAGCATACATCACTACCTCAAATTGTATTATTTCTCTCTTCCTCACTGGGCTGCAAGCACTATATACCCAATTCCTGCTATAAATGGTACAGTAAATATATAGTGAATCTATTAATACCCATTAATCCCCTGGTGACATTAAGCTAATATCCCCAATTCATACTGTAAAGAAAATTAAAGCCCAAAACTAAAATCATTATAGACCCTGACTTTCAAGCCCTTTGCATAAGGAATAACAAATCAGGCATACCTCAGCTTATTGCATTTGATGTTCTTGAACTTCACAGATGCTGCATTTTTTTTTTAAACAAACTTAAGGTTTGTGTCAACTGCAAAGGGCAAGTCTCGTTTTCCAGCTGCATTTGCTCACTTTTTGTCTGTCACATTTCGGCACTTCTCACAGTATTTCAAACTTTTTCATTATTATTATTATCATACTTGCTATTGATATCACATACTTGTGATCACAGCAGTGTATCTTTGATGTTACTACAACTCACTGAGGGCTCAGATGATAGCTAACAATTTTTAACAATAGAGTGTTTTTTTATTTTATTGACGTATAGTTGGTTTACAATGTGTTAATTTCTGGGGTACCACAAAGTATTCAGTTACACATATAGATGCACTCTTTTTCATATTATTTGCCATGGCAGTTTATCACACAACATTGAATATAGTTTCCTATGCTATACAGAAGATGTTGTTTATCCATTCTATATGTAATAGTTTGTATCTGCTAATCCCAAACTCCCAATCCATCCTTCCCCCACCACCTCGGCAACCACAAGTCTGCAATGTCTGTGAGTCTGTTTCATAAATAACTTCATTCGTGTCTTATTTTAGATTCCACATATAAATGATAGCATATATTTGTCTTTGACTCACTTCACTTAATGTGAGAATCTCTAGGTCTATCCATGTTGCTGCAAATGGCATTATTTCATTCTTTTTTATGGCTGAGTAGTATTCCAACAATATAGTATGTTTAATTAAGTCATATACATTGTTTTTTTAGACATAATGCTATTGTACTCTTAACAGACTACAGTATAGTGTTGACATAGCTTTTATATGTATTGGGAAACCAGAAAATTTCCATGACTCACTATACTGCATGGTCTGGAAGCAAATATGCAATATCTCTGAGGTCTGCCCGTATAGGAATGGATGAAAATGGAGCTTTTTTAAAATCTAAATATAGCCAGAGGACAGAAATCACCAACACAGCCAAAAAAAAAAAAAAAAAAAAAAAAAAAGCCAGTTAACAGAAATCTGCGATCTTTCTGGAAAATATACATCTAACTCTACCCAGGCTTCCAGGCTTCCCACAAACCACCATCACACAAGGGGAAACCATGTGAGAAATTATGTTCTGCTTCTAAACATTTAAGCATTTTTATCAATATTATTTGCCAGTATAAATATTTTCCCTATAACTTTACATTTAAAATAGGAGTGCACCAAACTGGGACTTACAATGTGCAAAGGAAACAGTTCAGTCTAAGGTATTCATGACTTCAGTCATTCTCTCATAAAACAACAGATGAAATAAAATGTATGACATTCCCAAAGAGGGAGTTTCTCGTGTAATTCATCTTAAAATGCAATGTTCTGTCATCTCAAGTAACACTTACTGAAAGCAACCATCAATACTTTTTGTCAAAAGCCTGTACTCTGTGTAAAATGTTCCATCAATCTCTATTTACATAAAACAAAAAACTTTCAGTGTGGTTCTAATACACAGCCATGGAGTGTCTCCATCTCCACTTTTCATGCTCTGCTGAAAAATAATTTGACACCAGAAAAATCAAGATGACCCTGAAAGGAAAGCTTTTAGAAAGGGAAAAGCTGTACAGGGCAATACCTTATTTTGCTGGACACATGTCGTACTAGAAAGAGGTTATTTTTTGAATCATAATTTTTTAAATAAAAAATCCATTTTGCTGGAAACTTCCCCCAAAATGTTTTTATTCAAGTGTATGCAAACAGGACTCACCAACAACTCATCAACTCTGTTGATTCTCAAGTGTAGCAGAACACCTCACTCTTCCCAGTCAGAAATTTTAGCTCTAAGTCCTGTAGAATGTGAGTATCACATGAGGCTAGAATAAGGTCATCGCCTGGGGTTGTTTATAAAACACACAAATTAAGGTATTAGCCTTTCACCTTGAGGGTCTGAAGATCAAATCCCAGCTTAGGTAACAAAACACAAAGTCTCTCCACCAGCCTTTTCCTAATACTGGCTCGTTGAAAAGCCACACATCCTTTCATCTGACCCATGCTGGCGAGGGCCTGGATGACAAAGATAAAAAATTGCAGGTCAAGAACCAAGAGAAATGACTCAGTGGCCATCAGAGACATTTGAACTTTGCACCCAGTGACCCTCCTGGCCATTCTTCATCCTAGCCATATGACTAGCATCACGGTTGAGGATTACCCAAAAATAGAGCTTACATTCTTTTTTATTCACAAACATAAGATCCACCAGGAAAACATTCAACCTTTCTGAATTATTCCTTGCATTCACTCACTCAGGCTGTCTGAGCACCCACTATGCCAGAAGCATGGTGTGGGGTGGATTGGGATAGCCAGAAACAGTATCCAGTGGGGTCTCGGCCAAACCACCATCCCTTTCTGAGTCTCTGAAACCTATTTTCTTTACATGTAAAATAAGAGCTAAATAGATAAATAAGTAAATAAAATGAGAGCTCAACTAGACAGGCGGTCTTGAAATTGTATTCTGCAGTCCTAGGGGGCAGCAAAAAAGCCTCTAGGGCCTTCTGGGGGGGAGATGAAGGCTAAGCAGACAGGGTCCCAGCACCTCTTGGACACAGGAGCCTTATCATTACCTGTTGAACTGACAAAGCTGAAGGCTTTATCTGTAACCAAGTCCTTAAAGAAAAGGAACACAGGAAAGAGAATGCTCATCAGTGCCTAGGGTAATGGTGGTACATGGCCTCTTGGATAGTCTGGGCTTAAAATTTTCTTCTTTGCTTTTGTTCTTGACTCAAACTTAATGTACACGAGTAGGTGAAATACCAAAGCTTTCATACACCCTACAAATTCTAGGCTTTAATCACCAGTGATCAGTGAGACACCTATTAGTTGTCTAGCTTACACTGGTGGCAATGCATGACATAACGAAGACACTGTTTTTGTTCCCAAGGCTTGAAACAGTCCCTTCCAGATCAAACACATTACAAAAGAACACCAATTGGTCCAATAACTAGTTATATTGAGCAGTGTGGGATGATCAAGGGACAATGAAAATTCTGAGGAGCAGCAACTCATTAGAACAAAGTAGCTGGAAAAGGCCTGAAGTCATCTGAACTGGCCTGGTAAGAACTGTTAAGAATTGGGTAGGCTAAAAGAAGGCAATGTGAAGGAAGCAGGGTCGGCATCCCAGATGGTAAGGGTGACATGAGCAAAGCCAAGTGAGATGGAGGGACAAAGTCCTGCACAGGTGAAGGTGACTGACAAGCAATCAAGTCAGTAAAGAGGTAGGTTAACTTTGCATTAAACAATCCAAATCATCACAAAACCAACCTTTTGTTGGAAATGATGCATAGACTAATTTGAGGTATTGTTCAAAATCATATAGTCAAGTGACCAACAGAAATGAACCAGAACAGCCCTCATCTGGTGCACTTTTTACTCTACCACACAGCCTCCTCCTAGAAGCACAAGCAATGTAGGTCCCTCCAAGGGGAAGGGCACCAGGAACCTGACAGAGATCAGTTCCAAAGATAAAGATGAGTCCTCCTCAACCTCATCCAAACAAAGTGCTTACTAGCCCCTCGTTTGATTTTTTATTTTTCAGTCACACCAAATTTTTTCTAGGGTTTCACTCTGAAAACTCTTGAATGATCAAGTTCTCTTTGAGAATCAACTTCCTCCAAAATGACCTTAGGGTTCTTTCATCTGGGTCATTCCACTGGTTAGCTCATCTTCTCCCCCAACTAGAAGCAGAAAAGAAAATGAGATGGGGGAGTTTCCCTTGTGGCTCAGTGGAAACAAATCCTACTAGTATCCATGAGGATGCGGGTTCCATCCCTGGCCTTGCTCAGTGGGTCGGGGAACCAGCACTGCCGTGAGCTGTGCTTTAGGTCACAGACACGGCTCGGACCTGGTGCTGCTGTGGCTCTAGTGTAGGCTGACAGCTGTAGCTCTGATTGGACCCCTAGCCTGGGAACCTCCATATGCCACCAGTGTGGTCCTAAAGAAGAAAAAAAAGAAATTGAAATGCAGTTTCTTAGGTGAGGACCCCAGCACACTTTAGGGTGGTAGAGACTGAGTTCATCCCTGGTTCGCCCGTCACTGTAGAGATTGAGTGCACTCTTGGTTCACCGTACACACGACCTTGGAGAGGTATTTGCACCCCCTTTCCTTGTTCAGCCTTCATTACACGTCAGTGAGGCCAAGCATGGAACAGGAAGGTCACAGAGCCATCTTCTCCCCCTCTCTAGTCTTTCTAGTCTTCCAAGTCTTTAACACAAAATTTTTTTTTAATTTAAAAAAGAAAATGAGATGAGAAAATCAAAGAGGAAGAAAGCATTTGAATTCAAATTTTTACTTTTAACAGAAGAAGCCATGAATAACAAATCTCTAAAGTACTGCTGACAGTACACCTTGTGAGAAGAGGACTAGAGTGAAAAAGAACAAAAGAAAAGAAAGACAGGGATCTAAACTGTCATTCTTGGGAAGAAATCAGAACAGAGAAGGCTCACAGAGTAGTTAAGGTTGTTGGCAGATGAACACTAAGAAAGAAACCCCAGGTGAAATCTTTGAAAGTTCCAATCATGCTGCAATCCTGAAAAGGAAACAGCATCTAAGAACAGGCCTAAGAAAGCAACAACAAAACAACAGCAAATTCAAGAAAATTCATTTCTAGTTTGGAAGATTAAAAAGAACAGACTTTTATCAAAACTAGTTAAAGATTCTATGATATATTCACATAACATTCGTCTCCTATAAGCATAATCTAGTCCCTTCATGGTGGACAGAGGTATCACCAAATAGCTTATTTTAGGTTTGGGGGTGTTTTTTCTTTAAGGATATTTGTAAATAAAAAGAAATCTTAGTGAATACCTTAAGTTCCTACTTAAAAAAAAGATCGTTTTAAACGTCCCTAAATCTGACCCTCATTACCTAAGTGTAAACCTAATTAAGCTTTAAAAGGGAGGAAAAATAAAACATTTCCATTTCCTTAAGAGTCCTATTTTGGGATTCAAAATCCTTCCAAAAAAAAAAAAAAGTCCAGCTTGAATTATTCAACCATTCTGTGGTCTGAATCAAGGTTTTACGAGCATTTTCTGTCCATCAGCAATCGAGGGTTAGGGAAAAAAGGCGGAGGCACAGTAATTCAGACTCTATTCTGGGGCCACATACATGGCCTGTCATGATGTTCCAAGTTGGCTTGCCTGCCAAGAACTCACACGTATTTTGGAAAGCAGTCTTGACTTAAAAGTTCAAGATCAGAAACTACCATTGTCTTCTATTCTTATCCCTGAACTTGACTCATGAACCCAGAATCCCCCTGCCACAAACACATCACAACAATTGCAGAGAAAGCAAATAAAAGCCCCCAAGTCAGAAGGGCTGAAAACAGTCTTAAAGGCCACCACTCAGAGCAGTGGTACAGCTTTTTTACTCATTTTTCTTAACCTCTGTTTTCACCGCCCTACAAGATAACCAGCCTCAGAGGGCAGTGTGCACCAAACGGGATGTGCACCTAACTGCCTTACACAGCCTTCAGCACCAGTAGGTAAGTAACTTATTTGCTGAACTGAACGAAGCAGTCAGATGTATGTATTACAAGCCCTTCATGAGTTCCCATTGTGGCTCAGCAGAAACGAATCTGACTAGCATCCATGAGGACACAGGTTCAACCCCTGGCCTTTCTCAGTGGGTTAAGGATCCAGTGTTGCCGTGAGCTGTGGTGTAGGTCACAGACATGGCTCGGTTCTGGCATTACTGTGCCTATGATGTAGGCTGGCAGAGCTGTAGCTCCAATTCAACCCCTAGCCTGGGAACCTCCATATGCGATGGGTGTGGCCCTAAAAAAAAAAAAAAAGCTCTTCACAACTGAGCACCAGAATCACTTCAAATATTCGCCTTCATACCCCATGTTCTCGGTAATGACCTAATTTAAGCTACATGGATAGTAGGACTGTGATGGTGACTGAAAGAGCATCAGGCTGTTGATGCTAGGTTTGGCGAAGAGGAACAGGACTTGAAATGAGTTCACCCGCTGGACCAACCTACACAGACACCTTGCCAATAAACACTCTTTTTTGTCGGGCTTCCTGCCTCCTGCAACATAAGCCCTAATGCTCTGTTGCACATATTACATGTACATTACACTCTTTTTATTATATGAGGAAACTTTCAGTACACTCCATCTATCACCTCCTACAAGGATACAACTCTTTCATTGTCAATTAATTGTTACTTTTTCCAGACCCAGTGGAAAACTGTTGACTCTTCTCCTGCATTTATGCTACCAGTGGACCCAAGTCGCTGAGCCATAGCAAGGGGCAGGGAAAGCTGGCTCAACAGCTGACTGCTGCAGTTGTTCTGATCCAAACCTGCCTCAGACAGCAGAGAGGAAGCTTCCCAAGTTACTCACTCCAAGACTTTCCAGAAAGTAATGTCCTCACATAGAACAGCCAAGAAGACATAGATGTGCAACAACATAATTTATTATTTACACTAATTTTGACCAAGTCAGTGAGAGAATCAATGAGCTTGAGTGTACCCACAAGTCTCTCTTACCCAGCTCATGGGAACTCATGTATAAAGAATAGCATTTTCCACCCATGATATCAGTGTTTTGTCTGCTGCACCAAACCCTTCTGCACTGTGGTTGGCCTTTCCCTGAAAGAGATCCAGATCCATGGGTTGCTTCATTCCAAATTACTGTTGATTTCATTTGTGAGTTTTCCTCATTAAAGGGAGGAGAAGCCTACCCGAATGGTAAATAAGGGATCCATTAATATCTCAGCCTTTCCTAAAACTCATTTTTACATAGTCAAACCTCCACTATGCTCTGTCACCCTTTCCCACTCACAGTTGAAAGGATGCAGAATATTCTAAAGTCTGAAGGTGACTTCTCTTCCCATAAAATCGCACTGATTAGGATACTTTTTTTTTAATTAACCAACCAAGTGTATTTCTTTTCTGCTTGCTATAAAACATTCTTCCTCTGATCAATAAGGTAAACTCAACAAACATAACTTGCGTCCTGTTTCAAAGTTAGCTACCTGAGGTTCGTCTCTCTTATCCACATGAGGCTTTTGAGGGCAAGAACAACATCTCTTCTTTAAATCCTCCAGGGCTTAAAACTGGGCTTCATACAAAACCAGCCAGAAGCTTTCCAACTTGAGTACATAACAGAATCAAGCACAGAGCTCATTAACAATACAGATTGCCAGGTCTCAATCCAGGGACTCTGAGCCACTGGGTCTAAGGTAGAGTCTAGGAATCTATTTATCTAACAAAGTCAATTTGTGCATTGTCTGCCGACTAGACTGAGAATTACTGAAGTGAGCCCTCCATGAGAAATGTTTTAAGTGAATGAGTACCAACTCATTCATTCACAGCACTACCAGTCCTTTCCCTAATATACCCAAAGATGCTTCTTGAACTACCACCTACAGCTCCTGGAAAACAGAACCTGACTCTAGAAAACTAGCCTCTCTCAATAGCAGAAAGAGTGCCCTCCCCAGACATCTTCCTCTGTCCTCAGTAAGTCAACATCCAGGCTCAAAAATTACAACCAAGGACAAAGAGTCCCAAAAGCTCAAAGACCACAATTCCTGGACAAAAATTCCAATATTCAGCACAGAACCAAAAAAAAAAAAAGAAAGAAAGAAAAAACACACTCTAGAGCCACATGGAACTGGGCAACTTTTGTCACACTTCCCCAAGATTTCCAGGATCTGGCTCAAAAGTCCTATTTCTGGCAAGGGGTCAAACAAAATAAGATGTTAAAGAACATAATGAAGATAGCAAAGGTGTAAATTAAAGTCCAAGAAGCCATGAGAAGGGGCATTCATTTCCTTTTTTTTTTTTTTTTTTGTCTTTTTGCCTTATCTAGGGCTGCACCCGCGGCATATGGAGGTTCCCAGGCTAGGGGTCTAACAGGGGCTGTAGCCTCCGGCCTTCACTACAGCCACAGCAACACAGGATCCGAGCTGCGTCTGCAACCTACACCACAGCTCACAGCAACGCCGGATCCTTAACCCGCTGAGCAAGGCCAGGGATCAAACCCACAACCTCATGGTTCCTAGTCGGATTCGTTAACCACTGAGCCATGACGGGAACTCCAGATTTCCTTTTTTAAAAAATGTAAACATTGCCTTGTGTTGTTCACTGTCCAGTTCTTTTATAAGGCCAACTCCTCTTGGCCCAGCTGGACTATAAGTTCCTTAAGGGCAGGGAATACACGTTCCATTTCTCTTGTATCTACATTAAAGTTGAGCACATGCTTATTACTTTGAACTCTTTATCGGATAAATTACTTATCTCCATTTCACTGAGGTCTTTTTCTGAGGCTTTATCTTGTTTTGCTTTTTTTTTTTTCATTTGGAACATGTTCTGTTTTCTTCACCTTTGTTTGACTCTGTGTTCGCTTCTACACACTAGATTAAGCAATGCCCTCTTCCAGTCTTTGATGGGCCTCATGTAGGAGATGAACCCTGTTGTTTAATCTTCTCCCAGTTCTTTACTATCTTTCAAATCTTTGTGCTGATCCTAGCAACCTATTATAAGAATTCCCAGTAGGTGAGGATGTGCCAAGACCTGTCAGTGCCCCGAAGCTGGTAATGTCAGCACCTAGATTTAGACTGACTGGAAGCCAGACCCTTAGGCAGCAGCTTTTAAAAGTATACAAATATGTACAGTCCTGTGGTCCCACAAGCATAAGTCATGCTGTCCACCAGAGCTAGACCATCTGGAAGTTTCCCCTGGGGGGGCAGTTACAGAGATTGGCGCTCCAGACAAGTGTGTAAGCTCTTTTCTGGAAGATACCAGTAAGCTGGAGGAAGGTAGAGGTAGAGTGCCAAGATAGCGTCCACAGCCTAAGTTCCTTGAGAACAGATCTATAAGCCACTAATGAGTGCCAAACCTAAAGCCTGCTTCTCAATCCAAAGCACCAGGACAAAGGGGCCTCATTCACAGAAGAACTGGGGTGTATGCCTCAGTCCACTATCTGTTCAGTGCCCTAGGTGTGTTAGCCTGCCAAGAACCATCTTTCCAATTCACAGTCCCATAGGACCCAAGAATGTGAGTCCATCTCTGGCCACCAGAGCCAGACAATCAAGGGACATTCTTTGGGCAGCAACCACAAAAAAACAGGGTAGAAGATGTAAAAAACAGCATACCAGACATGTGCACAGCTCCACTCCAAAAGACACTAGTGCCCTAGAACACGATAGAGGAAGAACACCAATATAGTGGCCCCCACTCCCAAAGTTTGGAAAGAATTACAGTCAATTCCTAGATACATATGTAATTAGAAGACTGCCCCTTGGGCCACAGCCATAATGATTAGCTAATAGGCCTCATTCACAGACAGACATAGCTCCTGGATCTGTTGCCTCTTGCCCGTGCCTTGGGGGTGGTAGCTGTTTAAGAACTCTTTCTCTGTTGCCCAAACAAGCATAAGCCACACTGGCCACCAGAGCCGAGTAATGCTCAAGTGTCCCCCAGGCAGAAGCCACAAAAATTGAGGCACCAGACAGAGGTATGCACTCCTTTCTGGGTGACACCAATTATTATAGTTCCAAAGGATCAGGAATGAAAGCTACCTTGGTCTCCAGAACCAGGCAGTCAAGAGGCATCCGTGAAACAGTATCCACAAAAATTGCGGTACCAGATATGTATAAAAGCTCTCTTCCAGGAGCCACTGTAAGGGAGAGCATGAGGATGACACCTGTCAGTCTCCATTCCCAGAGAATGTTCCAGCAGGCTCACCAAACTGGGGATCAGACTAAATGAACACATTGAAAACTTCAAAAAAGAGATGGAAACTCTAAGAAAGAACAAAACAGACCTAAGAGCTGAAACATACAATAACTGAACTGAAAAGAAAAAAACACACTAGAGGAATTCAACAGCACACTACACAAAGCAAAAAAGAGATCAGTCAACTCAAAGACAAGGCAGTGTAACTCACCATAAGGGCAGCAAAAAGAATAAAGAATGGAAAAACTGAAGATAGCTTACGGAACTAATAGAACAATATCAAATAAACTAGTATCTGCATTATAGGGGTCCCAGGAGGAGAAGAGAGAGGAAAAAAGGGCAGAAATCTCATTGGAAGAGATAATGGCTAAGGGGAAGGAAATAGATGTCCAGATCCAAGAAGCCCAGAGAGTTCCAAAAAAGATGAACCCAAAGAGACCCACACCAAGACACATTATAATTAACATGTCAGAAGATAAAGAGATTATTAAAATCAGCAAGAGAAAAATGACTTATTGCAAGCAAAGGAACACTCATAAGGCTATTAGCAAATTTTTCAGCAGAAATTTTGCAAGCCAGAAGGGAATGACAACCGAAAAACAAAGAAACTAACAACTTCCAACCAAGAATACTCCACACAGGAAATTTATTATTCAGAATTGAAGGAGAGATCAAGAGTCTTCCATACGAGCCAAAGCTAATGGACTTCATTACCACTAAAGCGATCTTATGAGAAATGTTAAAGAGATGTCTTTAAGCTACAAAGAAAGAGAGCTAATTAGTAGCTAGAAAACACACACAAAAAAAGAGATATCATTGGGAAGATAAATAGAGAGTAAAGGCAGTAGATCAAATATTTATAAAGCTAATATTAAACTTAAAATGTAGCAAAAATAATTGATTATAATAATAGGTAAGGTATATATAAGATAAAAAAGGTAAAATGTAAGTTTAAGAAAATATAGGGAGAGTAAAAATGTTGAGCTTTAGGAGTTCCCATCATGACTCAGTGGTTAACGAATCTGACTAGGAACCATGAGGTTGCGGGTTCGATCCCTGGCCTCACTCAGTGGGCTAAGGATCCGATGTTGCCATGAGCTGTGGTGTAGGTCGCAGACACAGCTCAGATCCCCCATTGCTGTGGCTGTGATGTAGGCTGGCAGCTACAGCTCCGATTAGACCCCTAGCCTGGGAACCTCCATATGCCATGAGTGCAGCCCTAGAAAAGGCAAAAAGACAAAAAAAAAAAAGTTGAGCTTTAGAATGGGATCAAACTTAATCGTTATGAAATTAAAATAGACTATTTTAGACATAAGTAGTTACAACATGTGAGCCTCAGGATAACCACAAAGTAATAACCTACAAAAAATACACAAAAGAGAAAGATAAAAGAAGATAAGTGTACTACTAAAGAAAGAGCACAAAGGAAAAGAGCAAGAGAAAAAAAGGAAATACAAAAACAGCAAGAAAACAACTAGCAAAATGGAAACAAGTACATATCTAACAGTTATTACTTTAGACGTAAATGGACTAAATGCCCCCATCAAAAGACACAGTGGTGAGTTGTTTAAAAAAAAAAAAAGACCTATCTATATGCTACCTACATGAGACTCACTTTAGCTATAAGGACACACAGACTGAAAGTGAAACAATAGAAAAAGATAACCCATGCAAATGGAAACCAAAAGAAAGCTGGAGTGGCTGTATTCCCATAAGACAAAATAAACTTCAAAGCAAATACTGTAAAAAGAAACAAAGATGGGGGTTGCATAATGATAAAGGGTTCAATCAAACAAGAGGATATAACATTTGTAAATATTTATGCACCCAACATAAAAGCGCCTAAAGATATAAAGCAAATATTAACAAACCTAAAGGGAGAAATGGGCAGCAATATAGTAAGAGTAGGAATTTTAATATACCACTGACATCAATAGACAGACCATTCGGACAGAAAATCAATAAGGACACACTGGCCTTAAGCAACACATTAGATCAAATGAACTTGATAGATATACAAAGAACATTTCACCCAAAAGTAATAGAATGCACTTTGGGGAGGGAGGCGCACCCACAGCATATGGAAGTTCCCAGGCCAGGGGTCAAATAGGAGCTACAGTGGCCAGCCCACACCACAGCTCACAGCAACACCGGATCCATTTCTGCTACATCACAACAGCCACTCCCAGAATACACATTCTTTTAAAGTTCACATGGAACACTTTCCAGGATAGGATCATATATTAGGCCACAAAACAAGTCTTAATAAATTTAAGAGGATTGAAAGAAATTCTATTGAGCATTTTTTCTGACAATTGCACAAAACTAGAAATTAATTACACAAAGAAAATTGGGAAATTCACTGGAAATCTGTGGAAATTAAACATGCCACTGAACAACCAATGGGTCAAAGAAGAAATTTAAAAAAAAAAACAAAAACCTTAAACAAAATGGAAACAACATACCAAAATTTGTGGGATGCAGCAAAAAGAATTTCTAAAAGAAGAAATTACAGCAATAAAACATCAGTAGAAGGAAGAAAATAACAAAGGGAAGAAACACATGAAATGGGGTATTAAATTGACAGTAGAGAATACCAGTGAAACTGAGAACTGGTTCTTTGATAAGATCAACAAAATAATTTTTTAGACTCACCAAGAGAAAGAGTAAACTCAAAAGTCAGAAATGAAAGAAAAATTACAACTGAAATCACAAAAGTACAAAGAATCATAAGAGACTACTTTGAACAATTACATACCAAATTGGACAACCTAGAAGAAATGGGTAAATTCCTATTAAGGTATCAAGACTGAACTATGATTAACTATGATTAAATGGAAAATTCTGTCAGACTGACTACTAGTAAGTAGATTGAATCAGTAATCAAAAACCTCCCAATACACACAAGTCCAAGACCAGAGGGCTTCACTGATAAATTCTACCAAACATTCAAAGAATAAGAACAATCCTCCTTAAACTCTTCTGAAATTTTTAAGAGGAGGGAACTCCTCCAAACTCATCTTATGAGGCCAGTATTATGCCCCAAATCATCCCCAAAACAAAAAAGGACACCACAAGAAAGCTATAAGCCAACATTCCTGATGAACATATATGCAAAAATCCTCAGCAAAAATAGTAGTAAGTTAAATTCAGCAATACATTAAAAAGATTATATACCGTGATTATGCAGGATTTATTCCAGGGATGTAAGGATGATTTGACATCTGTAAATTAACATGATATACCACATTAAGAAAATAAAGGGATAAAAACCATATAACCATCTCACTAGATGCAGAAAAGGCATTTGACAAAATTCAACATTCTTTCACGGTAAGAACTCCAACAGGAGTTCCCTGTCATGGCTCAGCAGTTAATGAATCTGACTAGCATCCATGAGGATGTGGTTTCGATCCCTGGCCTTGCTCAGTGAGTTAAAGATCCAGCACTGCAGTAAGCTCTGGTGTTGGTTGCAGATGTGGCTCAGATCGTGTGTTGCTATGGCTGTGGTGTAGGCCAGCAGCTACAGCTCTGATTCGACCCCTAGCCTGGGAAGCTCTTGGTGCAGCCCTAAAGAGCAAAAATAAAATAAAATAAAAAAGAACTCTCAACAAAGTAGGTGTAAAGGGAATGTATCTTAACATAATAAAGGCAACATATGGCATACCCACAGCTAACATGAGAGTCAATGATGAAAAGGTCAGAACTTTTCTTCTGAGGTTAGGAACAAGACAGGGATGCCCACTATCACCAGTTTTATTCAACATAGTATTAGAAGTTCTAGCCACAGGAATTAGGCAAGAAAAAGGTAGGAAAGGGATCCAAAATGGAAACGAAGTAAATCTGTCACTATTTGCAGATGACATGATAACTGTATATAGAAAACGTAAAATATTCCACCAAAAAACTATTAGAATAAATGAATTCAGTAAAGTTGTGGGATACAAAATCAAGATACAGAAATCTGTGGTATTTCTATACTAGTAACAAACTATCAGAGGACTCAAGAAAACAATCCCATTTACAATTGCATCAAAAATAGTAAGATGTCTTTGCAGAACAGACAATGACTCACAGGCTTTGGAAAACCTTGGTTTTTCAAATAAGACAATCCGGGGGTGGGGGGATGCGCTGTGGGTTTGGGATACAAAATCTGTAAAACTGACTTGTGATGATTTATGTACACCTATAATTGAAATAAAATCCATTAAGAAAAAAATCAATTCAAGGAATCAGGTGAAATAAACTAGTAAAACATTACCTTGTAAAAAAAAATAGTAAGATGACTAGGAATAAATTTAATCAAAGAGGCAAAAGACCTGTATATTACAAAGTACAAGACATTAAGGAAAGAAATTGAAGAAGACACAAATGAAGATATTCCATGTTAATGAATCATAATAATCAATTTTGTTAAAATGGTCAGAGTACCCAAAACAATCTACAGAATCAATGCAATCCTTATCAAAATGTCCATGGCATTTTTTACAGGAATAGAACAATCTTAAAATTTGTATGGAACCACAAAAGACCCTGAACAGCCAAAGCAATCTTAAGAGAAGAGAACAAAGCTGGAGGCATCACCCTCCCTGATTTAAAACTATATTACAAAGTTATTGTAATTAAACGGTACAATATTGGCATCAAAACAGACAGAGATCAATGGAAACAAATAGAGAACTTATAAATGAACCCCCATATATTTGGTCAACTTATTTAAAATGAGCCAAGAATGCCAACAATGTACAATGAGGAAAGGGTCATCTCTTCAATAAATAGCATTGGAAAAACCGGACAGGCACATGTAAAGAATAAAATAGGATGTCTTACATCATACATAAATATTTCAAAATGGATTTAAGATTTGAACATAAGCCTTGAAACCGTAAAACTTCTGGAAGGAAAAAGGTGGTAAGCTCCTTGACACTGGTCTTGTCAATGATTTTTTTTTTTAATCTGACATCAAAATCAAAAGCAACAAAAGCAAAAATAAATGAGGAACTATATCAAACTAACCTTCAGTGAAAGGAAATCATCAACAAAACGAGAAGGTGATGTAGTAAATAAGATAAAGTATTTGCAAACTATATCTAATAAGCACCTAATGTTCAAAATATATAACGAAATCACACAACAGCAAAAATACAATCTGTTTTTAAGTGGGCAGAAGATCTAAATAGACCTTTTTCCAAAGAATACATATAGATGGCTAACTGGCACGTGAAAAGATGTTCAAAATCATTAATCATCAGATAAATGCAAATCAAAACCACAACGAACTATCACCTCATACCTGTCAGAATGGTTATTAATCAAAAGACAACAAATAAGTCTTGGTGAGAATGTAGAGGGAAGGGAACACTCATGCATGGTTGGTGGAAATGTAAACTGGTGCAGCCACTTTGGAAAACAGTATGGAGGTTCCTTTAAAAATTAAAAATAGTTCCACACTACACAGTAATTCCACTTCCGACTGTTTATCTGAAGAAAACAAAAATACTGACTTGAAGAGATACCTGCACCCCCATATTAACTGCAGCATCATTTGCAATAGCTAAGAAATGGAAACAACCTAAGAGTTCATCAAAGGATTAATGCATTTTAAAACTCTGTGGTATATATACACAGTTTTTAAAATCGAATCTTGCCTTTTGTGACAACATGGATAGAACTTGAGGGTATTACACTAAGTCAAATAAGTCAGTGAAAGACAAATGCCGTATGATCTTTCTTACGTGTAGAATCTCAAAAAACAAAACAAAAACCCCACAAGCTTATAGATACAGAAAACAGATGGCTGGTTGTCAGAGGCAAGGGCCAGGAGAAATGGGTGAAAGAGAATCAAAATTTTATAAAAAAGGAAAAAGACAGCATAATGTATAAAAAAATGTTGAGCACACCCTATGGCTTGGACCTTTCTGAGAGAAAGATGATGTAACAAGCAAGTTATGTAACAAGCAAGTGAGGAATAACAGAGAACAAGATGATGTAACAAGCAAGTGAGGAATACTGGCTTTAGAGCTAGATAGAAACATGTTCTAACAGCATTTCATCTTTAATCTCTGCAGTGCTCAGACTCAGGCTTCGTACAAAAACTAACCATCAATCGTGATTTCTTCTTGGGCCAGTCACTCAAATGGCACTATAGAGCTAAGAAGGATGGGTGTCTAGAGGTGGGATGGGTCTAGTTGTAAAGACCCTCAGGTGTGTTCACACACACCCTTAGCTGCTCCTTTCTAAGGCCACGCTCACCACGAGTCTGTGAAAGGAGAATGAACACTAGCTCTTTATTTTCTTTTCCAGGGCTTTTGCTCACACTGTTCCTTCTGCCCAATTGGGCTTCCCCCTTTTTCAAGATAACATTTTGTCCCTCAGGACAAAACTCTGTCCAGCAAGTTTTCCCTGACCCTCTGACAGTTCTAATTGCCATCTTGGTTGCACCCACAGGCCCCTGTACCACTCCCACTCTAGCACTTATCACAATGCATTATACCTGTCCATCGACTTGTCTGTTGACCTCTGGAAAGCTCTTTGAGGACAGGGCTTGTTGGTATCCTGTCCTCTACTGAAATCCCAGAAACCAGCACAGTGCCTGGTACACACAGGCATTCGAGACAGGTATCCAATCCGGGAATGGATCTGGGTAAGCTTTGATCTTCTCAGATGTGAAAGAGAGACACTAGTTGACTTACAGAATTATTGTGAAGATTAAAGACTAAATGTTTTACGTCCTAGTA
Source organism: Catagonus wagneri (assembly GCA_004024745.2). Classification (NCBI taxonomy): domain Eukaryota; kingdom Metazoa; phylum Chordata; class Mammalia; order Artiodactyla; family Tayassuidae; genus Catagonus; species Catagonus wagneri. The sequence goes on from PVHT021183726.1 coordinate 10,259,289, forward strand.
CAGTTGTCATTCAGTAAATGACATATTCTCATGGAGGTTGTTAATACTGAATCACTTATTAGCAAAAAACCCATAGTGCTGAAATTGAGACAACCCAATTCAATGAAGTAGCCCAACTGCTATAACCAATGGTTTATTTAAGACTTTCTGAGGGATCCATCCCCAAAGCCTGTCATGTAGCCTCCTGTTATTTCCCAGTCTCAGTGAACCATTACCTGAAACCAAGGGCCTAATGGGAGGGAAGGCAGAGGAAAGCTGTTCCCACAGTGAAGGAGGAAGGCAAGCTGATTTATGAGGCAAGATTCTAAAGAAGTTAAATACACACAGCTTGGGACAGCAACCCCGGGTGAGGAATAGGGGGGGTGCCTTTCCCAGCCATGAAACCTCTGGGATGAGTCAACACTGAGGTCAGCAGAAGGAAGGGGGCAAAAATGAAGATCCCTCTATTCTGGGAAGAACTCACAGGCTCCCTGTCACTTGACAACTGACCCAAGGTGCTCCACGCATTTCTGTCTTTGAATTCCTGCTATTCTGTGATGCAATTAACTCCTCCCTTGGGAGAGTGACAAATAGAGCATTACGCCATGGAGACTCCAAGAATTCCCATCCATCATTCTCGTAAATCAGTATATTTTCAAATTTTTTTCAAGTTACAAAAGCAGCATATGTCCATTGTAGAAAATTTTAAATAAGTAAAATGTCTAAGATGCGTTTGGTATTTTTCTCCATGTTTTTCATTTACAAACAAATGTTATTTCTTGATTTTTCAGTTTCAGGCATTCTCTACTAATTGATTTCCTTCTGTGATTCATGCCTCCTATGCTATGAAGGCAGATCCTTCCTTTCATCCTTCATTTTCCAGTACAGACATATTGTAATTTGAGTTAGACCATATTTTGCATTCATAGTTATACTACAACACATTTTTTTTTGTTTTATTGCACATTTTGTTTGTTTGTTTTCCAGGAGTTAACAATTGTCTACCAAGAGTGCCAAACCAAATTCCAGACAACTTTTAAGACTTTCTCTCAAAAGGTCCAGATGCATCAGCTATTACAGCATATTTATCATCTTTGGGAAGGCTCCCAAGAAGATTTCACTCCTACCACTCTAGGAGTTCCCGCTGTGGCTCAGTGGAAACGAATCCAACTAGGAACAATAAGGTTATGGGTTCAATCCCCGGCCTCGCTCAGTGGGTTAAGGATCCGGCGTTGCTGTGAGCTGTGGTGTACGTTGCAGACACGGCTCAGATCTCGCGTTGCTATGGCTATAGCATAGCCCAGCAGCTGTAGTTCTGATTAGACACCTAGCCTGGGAACCTCCACATGCCACGGTGTGGCCCTAAAATGCCAAAAGACCAAAACAAAACACTCCTACCACTCTAGGCTAATGGCCCTCCAGGCCTGGGTCACAGCTGCCCTCCTGAGAACTTCCTTGTTTATGACCCTGAAGACCCTGAAGTTCCTCTCTCTCTCTGGCAACATCTTCTTCTTTCTTGTTCACTCTGTTTTGATGAGCACCTCTTCCAGTAGTTTCCTAAGATGGTGAAAATTTTGAGACACCCCCTACCTGACTCATCTGCCTTCAATCTTGTCTTCATCCTACCCTCAGTCTTCTTTGGCTGATGATCAACTTCCTGGTTAAGTATCATTTCCTGTTAGAATTTTAATTTCCTGTTAGAATTTTAAAGGTACTGCCATATTATCTCCTAGCTTCCAGTGTTGCTGTGTAGAAGTCTGAATCCCTTCTGAGTCATGACTCTACATGTAACACGTTTTGCCAAGGCCTAGAATTCTGAAGTACTTGGTGAACACTTGCGGACTTGATAATGGAACCATATGTTATTCAGTTCTGGGAAATTTTCTTTAAGGTCCTCCTCTTTGTCTCTGGAGCTTCAATTATGTGCACATTGGACCTCTTGAGCTCTTTGATTTTTTTTTTTCCTCTTCTAGTTTCATCTCTTTGCCTTTTCTTACTCTACTTTCTAGGAAAATTATCTTCTATTGAATTTTCATTTCCATTCCATGTTTTGCATTCTCAAGAACTCTTATTTTCTGCATATTGTTTTCATGATATTTTGTTTTTATTTTGGGACTACCTCGTTACCTTTTACCTAAGAATACTGGTGATAGGACTTTTCTCCTAAGCTTTCTTTTCTCAGCACAGTCCCTGATTGCTCCAAGCTTCCCTCTTTCTCTCTCGTTTGTTTTGACCTCTGTCTTCCATGTTGGAGGCTTCTCGCAGACATCAGGCAACCCTTAGATTTCTGCCCATAATTAAGAATGGCAATGGAGTTTCCATTGTGGTTCAGTGGTAATGAACCCAACTAGTACCCATGAGGATGCGAATTCAATCCCTGGCCTCGTTCAGTGGATTAAGGATCTGGCATTGCTGTGAGCCTGTGGTGTAGGCTGCAGGCACAGCTTCGATCTTGTATGGCTGTGGCATAGGCCAGCAGCTACAGCTCCAATTCAACCCCTAGCCTGGAAAACTCCATCTGCTGCAACTGTGGCCCTAAAAACAAACAACAACAAAAAAAAAAAAAAAAAAAATGGAGAGTTTAAAAAAAAAAAGAATGGAGAATCTTAAACTAACTGGAATCTCTGAAAATGAGAAGGGCTTGTTATCTGGCCCTTCAATATAGGGTGATCTGGCCTGAACACTTACTTGAGGAACTTTAGGGAGGTACTTTCAGATATTTTCTTGGGCTGGTCTGTATCTCGCCAACCTCTCCTTCAAGGTGAAGGCCTTACTACCACAGTCCTAGGAGTCAAGCAGGTGAAGAGTGCTGGGTGGGAATTAGGAGTCTTCAGACAGACTATGTGTATGTTTAATTAACATGCAAGATCAATTCAATTACCTACCACCCATTGAATCTCTACCCTCAACAGTGCATGGAGTCTCCACTTCCAGACAGCCTCTGGTTTCCTCTTTCCGCTTAGGAAATCTCCAGCCTTTTTCCAAAGTATAGAAAGAACAGTCGACAGGTTATAAGGAGGGGGAGAGGGCAGCTGAGTTCTTACAGCTTCCAGAGGGACTTGTCACTAACTACTAGGCTTTGAGGACATTATGTAGTATAAATCAGACTGGTTTCAGCTTTCCCTCTCTCAAAATTGGATTTAGGGCCCAATTTTCCTCATCAACATTCCACCTTACAAAAAACCTACAATTCCCATGAAAAGATGTTTGACACCATTTGTCATTAGGGAAATGCACATCAAAACCACAATGAGCTACCACTCCACATTCACTAGGATAGCTGTAATTTTTTTAAATATATAAAATAACAAAGCTTGGTGAGGATATGGAGAAATAGGAATCTTTGTACATTGCTGGGGGGAGTATGTAAAGTGGTCATCAAATAGTCTGGCATTTTTTTCAAAAAATTAAACACAGATTTACCATATGACCCCTCATTTCCACTCCTAGGTATACATCCAAAAGACTGAAAACAAGCATTTGATCAAAACTGAGGGCGTTCCCATGGTGAGTCAGTGGTTAACAAACCCAACTAGCATCCATGAGGATGTGGGTCCGATCCCTGGCCTCACACAGTGGGTTAATGATCTAGCGTTGCCGTGAGCCGTGGTGTAGGTGGCAGACGCGGCTCAGATCCCGCATTGCTGTGGCTATACTATAGGCTGGCAGCTGTAGCTCCCATTTGACCCCTAGCCTGGGAACCTCCATATGCTGCCAGGGTGGCCCTAAAAGTCCAAAAACAAAAAACAAAAACAAAAAAAACGTGTACAAGAAGGTTCATAGCAACATTATTCATAATAGCTAAAATGTGGAAACAAGCCTAAAAACCTTCACCTATTAAATGGATAAACACAACGTAATATACGCAAATAATGAAATACTATTCAGTCACAGAAAGGAATGAAGCACTAGTACTAACATGCTGCAACATGATGAACCTTAGTAACATTATTCTGAGTGAAGTTTAGACAAAAAAGGTCCTATATTTATGTGAAATATCCAGAATAGATATCTCATGGAAACACAGCAAATTCATGGTTGCCAGGGGATCAGGGAAAGGGAGAATGGTGGGTCATGCTTAATGGGTATGGGGTTTCCTTGGGGGTTGATAAAAATATTCTGGAACTAGATAGAGGTGGTAATTGCATAACACAAATATAGTAAATGCTACTCAATTGGATACTTTTAAATTATTAAAATGGTAATTGTTCTGCTGTATATATTTTAACCAAATTTCAAAAATCTTTTGCTGGTGCCTCCACTCCTGTTATCTCCATATCCTATGAGTTCATGCTTTTTGAAATCTTTTTGCTCTCTTTTATAGGGCTTCAAGAGGGAAAAGATTCATGGGTTCCATCTGCCACTCTCGCCCAAAAGTCTAACCACACACTGCTTAAAATATGAAATCAAGTATTTCCCAAGGTGCTAGAAATACAAAGTATTTTAAGGCGATATCCTACCATCAATGAGTTTACAATCAAGTTGGGATTTTTAAAATATAATGAAAGAAAACCACACTAAGCAATAAATTATGGTGGCTATAATAGTTCAAAGAGTATGCCACAGAGATCAAAGGCAAGTTTTAACTGTGGATATTTTGAAAGGCTTTGTGATAATCACTGAATTGGAGCCAGGTAAGAAATAACCTAAAAGAAAAGATTTTCCTATTAAGTTGGCTCAAATGAGATAAGTCCAGGAAAAACAGGAATATATTTAGAGCATGGCCAGTTTATAATGAATTTTTTATAGAAAAAAAAGTTGCCTGGAATCAGATCCTAAAGAATTTATTTGCTTACCTGAGACCTTTCTTTAAAAGGGGGGGTCCATATATAATTATCTCAATCTTAGCACACCAGGGTAAACTATTTGCATCAGCCAATCCATTCAGAAACTTCTATACTGGACTTAATCCTAGGCATTTTCAGCTCCAGAAGATAAACTGTCTTCATAAAATGCATAATCCAATCTGCTGAAGAATTTAGCACCCTTGGCATGACAAACCTAGGCTCACACAACTGCCCAAATTCCACACAAAAGGGACTCACAAATCACATTTGCCTCTCATCCATCATTCCAATTCATCCCTAGAAGGAGGAGCAGGAGTTCCCGTCGTGGCTCAGTGGTTAATGAATCCGACTAGGAACCATGAGGTTGTGGGTTCGATCCCTGGCCTTGCTCAGTGGGTTAAGGATCCAGCATTGCCATGAGCCGTGGTGTAGGTTGCAGACACGGCTCAGATCCTGTGTGGCTGTGGCTGTGGCATAGGCCGGTGGCTACAGCTCCAATTAGACCCCTAGCCTGGGAACCTCCATGTGCCACGGGTGCAGCCCTAGAAAAGGCAAAAAGACAAAAAAAAAAAACAAAAACAAAAAAATAAAGAAGAAGTAGGAGCAAATAACTGATGACTGGTAACCAAATGACCTCTGCATGCTGAAACTGGGTCATCTTCTTCCCAAATAAACAGGGACATCAGAGAATCACAATGTAGATGCTACAAAGCCATGAGTGGTCTGCCCAAGATGTGTCAGTGGGCTGGGAGGGAGGCTGAAGTCATCATCCCAATTCTGTATCCAGCTGGCCTTCCCAGCTACAAAAAACAATCAACTCTCACTATGGCTTTCACAAATTTATGCTGGACATTTGTCACTTACACCGAACAGGGTCTAGATTTTTATATATTCCTAAAGCCCCACCATTGGGCTCTATCATCTTACATTTAAAAGCTTCTTGCAACTCTAGTTCCCATTAAATCAGCTGGTGTGTAAGTTCCTTGGATATCTTTGTGCTTTCTTCACATCAACCTGTATATCTTAAGTATTTGACAAATACTGGATGGATAAAATGAAACTGATAGAAAAAAAGAGACTTAAAAACATGAAAATTTCTGCTTCGTTTCTTGTTCCTTCCTCTATCTTTTAACCAGGTTATTTGTTCTGAATCCCTTGGAATAACAGTTTCAATAGATCTTCATCTGATAACTGCAGAGGCCACAGTTATCAGGGAGAAGCCATCTACACAGGGAATCCCATTAGGGTCATCTATACCAACTACCCATGTCCTAACCCAGTGCCCCTGGGAGAGGAACAAGGAGAAATCAACAGCTCACATTCTGAGAGTCTCTCTAGGAGGCCTCATACTAAGTGCGTTATATTCTTTCACACGATCACGAATAGAGTCCTGAATCAGAGGTGTTTGATTGCCATTATGCAGATAAGGAACCCAAAGAGAAGTTGAGAATCTTGCTGAAGGCCATATAATTAGACAAGGAACAGATTCATTCTTGCATATTTCTGCCTCAACAATCCACTGCATCTCAAGGCATGGTTAAATGCCTAACTGATGTGAGTTGAGGACCCTCTAAAAGACCCTTCTCTATAATAATGTCTCCTCTCCAGTTTAGAAATACTCCTATTTAAAATTTGTTCTTAGAGTTCCCACTGTGGCACAACCTGATCGGCGGTGTCCTGGGAGGACTGCGACACAGGCTAGGTAACCAGCCCAACACAGTGGGTTAAGGGCATTGTCGCAGCTGCAGCCTAGGTCGTGACTGCAGCTCGGATCTGATCGTGGCCCAGAACTCCCTATGCCATGGTGAAGCCAAAAACGAAAAAAAATATTTTAATAAAATTCATTCTTTAGATTGCTATGTCCCAGATTCATTTATAATCTTATTCACAGCTTATATTTGCCTAAACTCTTTATTAGTCATGATTCACTTCCATGGGAATTCGTTGTTTGACCTATCACGAAGCTGGTATGACATCCCCACGCTGCAGCTGAGAAAACAAGAGGCACAAAGAACTAAAGAGGCTCATCCAAAGCAAAATCATCCATTGCTGGTGTCCTGCGTCTTCCAAGTCCACATTTTCAGATGCTTCTTTTATATGCCAGTTATCAGCTGGGGTGAGGAGTGACACTACATCAGACACTAAGGGGATGGGGCCTCAGGAAGGGGCAGATGGAAGGGATGCTGGAAAGAAAGGAGGCAGAGAGCGAGGAGGCCACAGGCTAACTTTACTATTACACAACCTGCCCTGGACTTGAAAGTGAACTGAGAAGCCTGAGCATTATTACTAGAGTGACCACACATCCCAGCCTGGGGCAGTCTCTGCTTCTGCCTGTTTTCCTAGTGTAATTACTAATAGCACCTTCTTTTGTTTTCAAAGGTGTCCCAGTTTGGACGATATATAGTCACTTCAGTCTTTACCCACCACACATACGGGAGGTTCCCGTACCACAATTCCCACATAGCTCCCAGCTACGTGTGTTTCAGTTGAGTGCAACTGAGTCCTCTTGCTTCTCATTTCAGATGCAATTAAAAACCAGCATTACAACAGTTCACAGAGAGGTCCCTGGACAGCAGAACTGGGCACCCGTTGTACAAGCGCTTTTTCTCCTTCGGTAATGACTGGTTATTCAGCAAGCTTATCACCAACACCCACGTAAGCCAACATGCAATTATGGGAAGGCTTGAAAGAAGGACGCCTTTAGCATGACACAGCCTTGTCCAGGACACATGCGCACACATGCTCACGTGCCTGTTCTCACAAGCTCTCCATCCAGGGAGGGCCAGTAATAGCAGTAACAGATTAAACGTGGATAGGCACCTTACAGTTTATGAAGCTATTTTACCCCGTTACCCTATATTCTTTCCAACATCCTCATGATGGGAGAGGGCAAGTGGTCTAAGCTCCAATTGACAGGTGATGAAACTAAGAGTCAAAAAGAAAAGTAATTACTTAGGGTCACACTACTGGAAGAACTAAAGATGGGACAAGAATACACACTATTTTTTTTTGGTCTTTTTTTTAGTGCCGAGCCCACGGCATATGAAGGTTTCCAGTCTAGGGGTCAAATTGGAGCTGTAGCTGCTGGCCTACACCACAACCATAGCCACGCCAGATCACAGCCGCATCTGCAACCTACACCACAGCTCACGGCAACACTCAATCCTTAACCCACTGAGTGAGGCCAGGGATTGAACCTGAATCCTCATGATTCCTTTCCGCTGAGCCACAACGGGAACTCCAAGAACACACACTTCTGATGGATGCTCAAATGTCCCGTCCACCAACCACATGCATTCAAGCACCAGCACTTGGCTTAGAACCACCCTGCAGCCTTTACTTCGAACAATACTTCCAAGGCCTGAAGTCACTTGCTCAGCTGCCTCTCCTACTTGGCCAAGAACTTCAGCCTCCTCTCCATCCTTTCACAGACCCCTTTTTAATTGTAGTAGCTTTTCAACTCAGTGTTTAGCAAAGGATTCTTCTATGTTCAGCCCCAAGGTAACCTAAGGCTTGGCCTCGGCCCCCACAGCACAAACAACCCCAGGGCACAGGAGAGTTGGGCTCTGGAGCTCTGAGCACCCAAGTCCTCTGCCACCCGTGGACCCTTTATCTCACCTCTTTGTGTTTCAATTTTCTTCTCTCTAAAAGGAAGAGGGTGAATTAAATTAGAGGTTGCAATCTGGTGGCCAGGAGGGTGCACCCACTTCCCCAGATGTCTAGAATTGGCCAAAAGGCATTTTTATGTCATTCTTTAAAATCCTTACACATTACTTCCACTGTTCCTATCATTTTACATGAAGCTGCTTTACTCTTTCGTGTTCTCTGAATGGAGCTTTTGAATTTTTAACTCCTGAACCACATGACCTCTAAGGCTCTCCCAGTCCGCATTCTGTGTCTGAGAGCTGCAACTTCCTAGCTGTGACCTTCAGCTGAGTTATTAGCTTCTTCCCCAAAGTCCCCACCCACTAAGGATCTTCACAGTGCCTATGTATAGAGCCTACGTCATAGGGTTGTTAGGAGAATTCAATAAGTTAACACATGTAGAGTGTATGAATGCCTGCCTCAGAGTAGGGGTTAGATACTTTTTTTTTTTTTTTTTGCTTTTTAGGGCCACACTCATGGCATATGGAGGTTCCCAGGCTAGGGGTCTAAGTGGCGCTATAGCTGCTAGCCTACACCAAACCACAGCAATGCTAGATCTGAGCCACGTCTACAACCTACACCACAGCTCATGGCAAAGCCGGATCCTTAACCCACTGAGCGAGGCTCCAGGTATCAAACCCATAACCTCAAGGTTCCTAGTCAGACTGGTTTCCACTGCACCACGACAGGAACATCCATGTTATACACTCTTTAACAATTACTTTCTATTACCACCACGCTGTCACCAAGTATGACTTAATGAAATAAATGTAACAAAGAGTCAAAGTGAGATGAAAAAATAAGTTTTTAAAAGTGATTTCTCCTATTCCAAGAGGAGAATAGGAGAAAATCTTCATCTCTGATCTTCCATACTCAGACAGTGATCCTTCAGGCCGCCTTTTGATTTTTTTCTAATAGACTTTATTTTCTACATATTTAAATTCACAACAAAGTAGAAGTTACAGAGACTTTCCTCATATACCTCCTGCCCCAATTCACACACAGCCTCACTCATTATCAACATCCCCTACCAGGAAAAAAAAAGGGGGGGTTCCCTTGTGACACTCTGGGTAAGGAACTAATGTTTTCACTGAAGTGGCTTGGGTTGCTGCTGTGGCACAGGTTCAAACTCAAGCCTAGGAACTTGCATGTGTTGCAGACACAGCCAAAAAAAAAAAAAAGTTACCCACCCACCAGAGTGGTCCATTTGTTACAATGGACGAACCTACACTGACACATCATTAGTCCCAGTCCACAGTCTACATGAGGGTTCACCCTTGGTATCAGACATTTTATAGGATTGGATAAACAATGACATGCATCTACCACTATAGGAAAATGCAGAGTGGTTTTGTTGCCCTAAAAGTCCAGTGTTCCACCTATTCTCCCCTCCCTCCTCTCTAATCTCTTGCAAACACTGACTTCTTCCCTGTCTCCATAGTTTTATCTTTTCCAGAATGTCATGGAGTTGGAATCACACAGTAGGTAGCCATTCCAGATCGGCTTTTTTCACCTAGGAATATACATTTAAGGTTCCTCCTAGTCTTTTCATGCTTGATAACTCGTATCATTTCAGCACTGAATAATATTCCACTGTCTGGATGTACCACAGTTTATTTAACAGTTCAGCTACTGCAGGACATCTTGTTGCTAACAGGTTTGGACAATTATAATTAAACTTGCTATGAATATTCAGGTGCAGGTTTCTGTGTGTATCTACGTTTTCAACTCCTTTGGTTAAATACCAAGGAGCATGATTGCTGGATCATATGGCAAGAGAATTTAGTTTTGTAAGAAACCACCATACTGTCTTCTGAAGCAGCTGTGTTACTTTGCACAGTCACCAGCAATGAATGAGTTTCTCTTGCTCCACATCCTTACTAGCATTTGGTGGTGTCAGTGTTCCAGGTTTTGGCCATTCTAAAGCATGTATAATAGTGTCTCAATGTTTTAATTTGCATTTTCTTGACAATATAAGATGTGGAGCACCTTTTTATGTGCTTGTCTGCCATTATGTATCTTCTCTGGTGAGGTGTAAGTTAAGGCTTTTGGCATTTTTTAAATCAAACTGTTCTCTCGTTAAGTTTTAAGAGTTTTTTGTGTATTTTAAACATTTTATCAGATGTGTCTTTTCCAAATACTTTCTCCTAGTCTGTTGTTTATCTTCTCATTCTCTTGACCTTATCCTTTGCAGAGCATGAGTTTTTTTTTTAATTATAGTTGATTTACAATATTATATTAGCTTCAGGTGTACAGCATAATGCTTCAATATTTTTCCAAATTATATATAACAGATAGAGCAAATTACCAATATTTTTCCAAGTTACATATAACAGATATAGCAAACAAATTACCAATATTTTTCCAAGTTATATATAACAGATATAGCAAACAAGAATGTTATGGAATTAACAGATACAAACTACTATACATGAAATAGATAAGCAACAAATATATACTGTACGGCACGGGGGGTTATAGCCATTGTTTTTTTAATAACCTATAATGGAGTATAATCCACACGTCTTTAATTTTAATGAAGTCTAGCTTCTCGATTAATTTTCATAAATCATATGCTTTTAGATCTAACACCAAGGACATCATCATGTCCAAGATCATACAAGTTTTATCCATGCTTTCTTCTAGGACTCGTAGCTTTTTATTTTGCTCTTAGATCTATGTACATTTTTGAGTTAATTTTTGTGAAGGGTGTTAACGTCTAATTTTTTAGGTATGGCTGTCCAGATGTTCCAGCACCATTTGTTGAAAAGACTTTGATTGCTCAATTGTATTCCCTTTGCACTGTTGTCAAGATCAGTATATTTATGTGGGTCTATTTCTAAGTTCTTTGCTCTGTTCCGTTGCTATTTCTTTTGCCATGTCTGTCTGGAGCACTGTAACATTTTAGTAAGACTTCAAGTTGGGTAGTGTCCGACTTTGTGGGACTTTGATATGGTAGTTATTCTGGGTTTTTTGCCTACTTATATAAATTGCAGAATTAGTTTGTTGAAATCCACAAAACTTCCTGGGATTTTGATTGAGATTACACTGAGTTTACCGATCAAGCACTGAAATCTTGACAATATCAAGTCTTCCTCGACAATATTGAGTCTCCCTATCTGTGAATATGGAATATCTATTTATTCACTTCATCTTTGGTATCCATCAGTTTTATCATTTTCCTAATGTATATCTTGCATAATTTTTGTTAGATTTATACATAAGTATTTCACGGGGGGAGGAGACTATTAATGTAAATGGCCTGGGTTTTTCATTTTTAATTCCACCTGTTAATTGATGGTATATAGGAAAGCAATTGGATTTTGTACATTGAACTTGTATCCTGCAACCCTGTTATAATCATTTATTGCTTCCAGCAGTTTGGGTTGATTCAGATTTTCTACACAGATGATTGTATCATTTATGAACAAAGAGCTTTATGTCTTCCTTCCCAATCCAATCATCTTATTTCCTTTTCTTGTCCAAGTGCATTAGCTAGGGCTTCCAGTATGATATTGAAAAGTAAAAGTATGAATGAAAATCCTTGTCTTTCCTGATGTTAATGAGAAAACTTTGAGTTTTGTTTTTTTGTTGGTTTTTACTATTAAGTATGATGTTAGCTGTGGGTTTGGGGGGTTTTTCGGGTGTTTTTGTTTTGTTAGAAATCCTTTATCAAGTTGAAGAAGTTCACCTCTATTCCTAGTTCACTGAAGGCTTTTATCATAAAGGTGTTTTGGATTTTTGCTTTTTCTTCTTTAGCCTGTTAGATACATTGGATTATATTAGTTGATTTTCAAATGATGAGCCAGGGTTGCATACCCAAGATAAATTCCACTTGGCTGTGGTGTATAATTCTTTTTATACATCATTAGATTCAAGTTGCCAATATTTAATATTTTGTGAGCATTTTTGCATCTGTGTTTATGACAGACACTGGTCTGTAGTTTTCTTATAATGGCTTTACCTAATTTGGTATGAGGGTAATTCTGGCCTCACAGAATGAGTTAAAAAGTATTCCCTCTGCCTCTACCTTCCAATAAGGGAGAAACACTAATTCTCTATAATCCACTTAAGAGTTTGGTAGAATTCACCAGAGACCCAGGTGCTTTCTCTTTGTGAAAGATATTATTTTAATAGATCTAGACGTCTTCAGAGTATCTATTTCTTGTGTAACTTCTGGCAGATTGTGTCTTTCAAAAAAATGGTCCACTTAAAATAGATTATCAAGTTTGTGGGCAGAGAGTTGTTCACGGTATTTTCTTATTATCTCTTTAAAGCCCACGGGATCTACAAAGATGTCCCCTATTTCATTTCTGATATTAGTAATTTATGTGCTCTTGTTTTCCTAGTCTGGCTAGAGGCATTTCATTTTTATTGATCTTTCTCAAGAACAAACTTTGGCTTCATTGATTTTCTCTATTGATTTGTTTTCAATTTCATTGGTTTATAATTTTTATTCATTTTCTTCCATTTACTTGAGATTTAATTTGCTCTTCCTTTCCAAGTTTCCTGAGGTAAAATTTAGATTACTGATTTATTTTCTAATAAATGTATTCACTGCTATAAATTTCACTCTAAACACTGCTTTTGCTGCATCAAATTTTGATAAGCTATATTTATTCAAAGTATTTTAAAATTTATCTTAAATTTCTGGACCCACGTGTTATTTAGAAATTTGTTGTTTACTTCCAAGTACTGTGGGATCTTTCAGCTGTTTTTCTAGTTTCTAATTTCATGATTACTACAATTTGTTAAGGTATGTTTTATGGCCCAGAACTTTTCTGTCTTGGTGAATATCCCATGCGAATTTAAAAGAATTGTGTATTCTGATGTTAGATGAAGTAGTCTACAGATATCTATTTTTTATATCCAGTTGATTGTTGGTGTTGTGAGATTCAGCTATGTCCATCTTGATTTTCTGCATACCAGTTTTTCCAACAACCTTTATTGTTTATCTTTTCTCCACTGAGTAGTCTTGGTTCCTTGTCAAATATTTGTCACATATGAGTGGGTTTATTTCTGGGCTTCCTAGTTTGTTCCATTAGCCTATGTGTCCATTTTTACACCAGTATTATAGTTTTGATTACTACAGCTTTGTAATATAGTTTAAAATCAGCAAGTATAATACCTACAGCTTTGTTCTTTCCCAAGATTGCTTTTGCTATTCAGGGTCTTTTGTGGCTCCATATAAATTTCAGGACTATTCTATTTCTGTGAAAAGTACCATTGGAATTTTGATAGGAATTGCACTAAAACTATGGACATTTTATGGGACTGGGTAGTATGGACAGTTTAACAATGTTAACTCCTACCATCAATGAACACAGGTTACTTTTTCACTTATTTGTGTTTTCCATTTCCTTCATCAGTGTCATAGTTTTTAGCATCTACATCTTTCACTTCCTTGATTAAATTTATTCCCAAGTATTTGATTGCTTTTGATACTGTGAGAATTTTTCACAATAGTTCACTGTCGTGTAAAGAAAGGCAACAAGTTTTTGTGTATTTATTTTCTATCCTGAAACTTTATTGAACTCATTAGCTCTAACAGTTTTTTGGTGGAGTCTTTGGGATTTACTATATATAAGATCATTTCATCAGCAGACAATTTTACTCCTTCCTTCCCAATTTCGGTAGATGCCTTTTCTTTCTTTTTCTTGCCTAATTGTTCTGGAAAGGGCTTCCAGAACTATGCTCAATAGGACTGGCAAGACTGGGTACCTTTGTCTTATTCCTGATCTGAAAAGGAAATATCTCAGCCTTTCACCATTGAGCATGATATTAGCTGTGGTCTTGTTAAGATACGACAGCCTTTATTATGTTAAAGTATGTTCCTTCCATATCCAATTTCTTGAGAGTTTTTAATCATGATAGGAGGCTGAATTTTGTCAAATGCTTTTTTCACATCTATTGAGATGCAGATCCAAGTTTCTGACCTCTATCATTCTCCTCTCTAAAGAAATTAAGATTTCTTTCAAGAAAGGTCTGCCGGTAACAAATTTCCTCAATTTTTGTTTGCCTGGGAAATTACTTCTCCCTCAGTTTTGAAGGATAATCACAGAGTGCACAGAATTCTAGCTTTTTTTCTTCCTCTGAGAACTTTAAATATTCCACTCCACTCTCTTCTTGCACAGTTTCTAAGAAGTAGTTTAATTTCTTATTTTTGTGCCTATATAGGTTAAGTATTTTTTTCTTTTGGCTTCTCTCAGGATTTTTTTCCTTTGATTTTCTAGGTATATTTATTTTTTTGGCATTCATCCTACCTAATGTTACCTGAGCTTCTTGGATCTGTGGTTTGGTAATTGAAATTAGTTTAGAGGAAATTATTGTTTTAAATATATCTTCTGTTTCTTTCTCCTTTTTCTAGTAATCCCATGATGAGCATGGGACATTTTCTGTAGTGGTCCTATAATTTTTTTTTCTAGTCTTTTCCTGTTTTCTTTCCAGTTTTAGAGATGTTTACTGAGATATCGTCAAAGCCAGAGATTCTTCCCTCAGCTGTGTCCAGTCTATTAATAAGCCCATCAAAGGCATTCTTCATTTCTATTCATGTTTTTCATCTCTAGCATTTGTTTTTGGTTCTTAGAATTCCCATCTCTCTGCTTACTTTGCTCCTCTGTTCTTGCATTCAGTCTACTTTATCCATTAGCAGCCTTAGCACATTAATCATCATTTTTTAAATTCCTGATCTGATAATGTCAACAGCCCTACCTTATCAGTCTGGTTCTGAGGCTTGCTCTATCTCTTCCAACTGTGTTTTCTGCCTTTTTGTCTATCTTGTAATTTCTTGATAACTAGGCATAAGACACTTGGGGAAAGGGAACTGCTATAAACGGGCCTTGAGTAGTATATGGGGATCAGAGGGGAGCATTTTCTGATTCTATTATTAAGTTTTAGCCTTTTAGATTCAGAGCCTGTGCCTTTGGATTGCAAACTTCACATGCACTTCTCACTTTTTCTTTTCTTTTTTTTTTAAAAAGAGTATGTTTCTCTATATATGAGTTTTTATTTTTTTATTTTTTTCTTAATGGATTTTATTTCAATTATAGGTGTACATAAATCATCACAAGTCAATTTTACAGATTTTGTATCCCAAACCCACAGTGCATCCCCCCTAGAGTCACTTAGAGTTGTGTATTTCCCTCCTTCCAGGGAAGTTAGACTGCGGTGAAGTAATTCTCCTGGGGGCAGACTTTGTTGACAGAATGCTCTAGCTTATTTCAAAGTAATTCCTTTCCCCCTCTTCCTGCCAGAAGCACCATGGGATGTTTCTCCATTTTCACTGAGATCCAGGAGGTAAAACGGACAACAGTGTGGAGGCCCGCTCAGTGACTAGGTCCCCTGTAGTTAGTTATCCGCTCCCGAATTGTCCACACTGAGCCTCTGGCAATTTGTCCATTACAACTGAGGTTTTTCCATCCAGGCACTGGTCCCCAGGGAAGTTGCTGCTCTGCTAAGTTGAGATTCTCTGTATTCTCCTGCCCTGCCAGTTCTGGGGCACTAGTTTGCCCTGTGTGACCTCATTTCCCTTAGGGATCCAAGTAAAGTTGTTCATTTTTCAGGTTGTTCAGCTTTTATCCATTGTTAGGATTTAGGAAATTTCCAAGCTTGTTACACGTTGAACCAGGAATCTGAAATCTTTTTCCTTAATTGAGTTAAAACTCCCATCACAAAAACTTAACTATTTCAAATTTAATAATTAAGTAGCATTTAGTATATTCACAATATTGTACAACTATCACCTCTATCTAGTTCCAGAATTTTTTCATCATCTTAAAAGGAAACCCCATATTATTAAGTAGTCACTCCCTCCCCAGCCCCTGGCAACCATTAACTTTATCACTATGGATTTACTTATGCAAGATATTTCAAGTAAATAGAATCGTTAAATATGTCAGCTTTTTTGTCTAGCATCTTTAACTTAGTACAGTGCTTTAAAAATTCATCTACAGGAATTCCCACTGTAGCTCAGCAGTAACAAACCCGACTAGTGTCCATGAGGATGCAGTTCAATCTCCGGCCTCACTCAATGAGTTAAGGAGCTGGCGTTGCCATGAGCTGTAGTGTAGGTCACAGACGAGATTCAAATCCCAAATTGCTGTGGCTGCAGCGTAGCCAGGCAGCTGCAGCTCCAATTCAACTTCTAGCCCGGGAACTTTCATACGCCAAAGGTGTGGCCCTAAAACACAAAAAGTTAAAATTTTGTTTTAAATAAGAAATAAAAATTCATCTACATAGTAGCATACATCAATACTTCATTCCTTTTTAGGGTTGAATATTACTACACTGTATGAATATACCACATTTTATTCATTCATCAGGTGATAAACACCCTGTACTTTTTCTGCTATCCAGAATAGAAATTCTAAAGTGTCCTCAGGGCCCAGTCCCCCTCACCAAGACCTCCCAGGCCCAACCACTGTGATCTCATACAATGCACATTCTGAACAGACACCAGACAGACCACCCGCTCCAGTCCTTCCAGGTGAAGGCGGTGACCTTCCTCATATCATAGATAAGAAATATACAACACTTAGAGACTGACATTTTTGGGCTTGGTTGTTAGATTTGAAAAAAGAGATGAATACAGAATACAGCCAGAAAGTGGTAGAATCTTGTACTGGGAAACAAGAAGGGGTGGGGGGACAGGTAAAAAGGAGTTGCCTTTCAATCAACTGTACCATGAGCAGGAATAAAGCTAAGTTGTATAGTTTATGTTACATTCCCCCCAAACAGAAATAATCACTCGCATTATACCAAAAGGGTGATTTCAGAAGTTCAGGAAGGCTCCTGAGAAAACTAGCAAGAGAAATAAATCCACCTTTACCACCTGATGTCTTCTTGCCCATTGTTGAAGGTCAGGTCATGCCCCTACAACCCTGCAAGGGGTCCACATCCTAATCTCTAGAACCTGTGAGTATTACCTTACATGGCAAAAGTGACTCTGCTTGTGGGATTAAGGATCTTGCAATGGGGAGATTAGCCTGGATTACGCAGATGGGCCCCATGTTAAGCACAAGGGTCGTTTATAAGAACACTTCTCAGAGAAGGAGATGTGCAAACTGAAGCAGATGTTGGAGTGATGCAGGGTCGTAAGCCAAGGAAAGGGGGAAGCCTCTAGAAGCTGGAAAGGTAAGAAAACAGATTTCCCCAAGAACTTCTAGAAAGAACACAGCTCTGCCAACACCTTAACTCTAGCTCAGTAAAACCTAATTTGGACTTCTGACCTCCAAAATGGAAGATAGTAAGTTTGTGTCATTTTAAGCCACTTAATTTGCAATAATTTGTTACAGCAGCAATAAGAATCTAACAGAGACATCACAAATACCCAGCATTCCTGCAGTTTACCAACCAGTCACCCACATATGCAAAGGCTCTCTTGAGAAGTTAGTCCTTCTCCAGGGGGATGGTATCTGTGCCTTCTTGACATGACATGCTGTCTGCATGCAAGAGAGCAAGCCAACACACACAAAACAAAGAACGGGACAAAAAGCAAGAGCACACACATGCGTGCATGCACATACAGAAATCTGGAATTAGGAAAAACTGACCCTGAAGTTTGTTACAACTGGAAACGAGGCGGGGGGGGGGGACTTAATGATCACATGTTTTCATGTCTGCCATAAAACATTTCACAGCACTGTCAAATCAGATGGGCCCTGGTGAAAGGTTTTAACAGGCAACTTACCCTGTGTGGCAAAGCTCAGAAATGAAATTTCAATTCTCCTAATTTTTCAGTTAAATGAATCCGATTCTCTCCACCGAGAGGAAATTCAACTCCCCCGAACTAAGAAAACCCCCTTTTCCGCATAACAACTGATATGATAAAGATAAAATGAGGCTACATAATGGCTTCATTACTCTTGTTGCAAGCCATCTGTCAAATTTTGTTTAACAAGTAGGATAAATTCAAGAGAAATAAGTAACAGTTTTCTGCAAACCCTCATATCCACACAGGTATACTTTAAATGAGCTATGCTTGACATAAAGGGTGTGCACACACACACACGAACACACACTTACTTTCTCAATTTCCTGGCAATGTACTGTTGCTTAAATACACAATCATGAAGCACAGAGAGAGATGCAAATCATTCCTCCTCCTCTTCACTCCCCCTTAATTCCCCACTACCCCTCCCTCCCATCTTGTTCCTCTGGGAACTCAGACCCAAACCAATCCTGCTCCTTACCAGCTGCCAGTTCCCAAGAACCCTTAAAACTCACCCTCACAACTGTAGTCCTCTTAAAACAGCACATAAATCAGCAACAAAAACTCCCTCAACTTCAAACCGGCCCGTTCCAACATTAATAGTGCCTTTGTTGTCAATAAACCTGTATTTGACTTCTCCTATTTTTATGTGGATTTTATTTATAAATTACTAATGCTTTTCCTGGAGCAAAATGGTCAAAGTAATAGTCTGCACTGAGTCACATTCCAACAGCTAAAAAAGACAAAAAAAAAAATACAGTTCAAACTGAGTCAAGGAGGGAGAACAATTAGCTGTGAATATCCAGGCCTCTCCCCATTCTGTCTGATCTCCAGAACCTACACTTTCCATCCCACCTACCAGGAGGGAGGCAAGTACTATGCGGACTTTATGCTCTAGTCAATCAGACAGATGGAAAGTGCAAGTCCCCCCTCTGAGGAGCCATTCTACCTGGCTGCGCACCTTCTTCAGACAGCAGTATTGATATACAACTTGGACCAAGTGTAGAGGTGGTGGTTTTATACTAAGTGATAACTGACTACAAACCAGGTCCATGATAGAGCCCTCCAGCCCCTCAGGGATGCAAGGAGCCTGCAGAAGCAAGAGTTCTCCCTTTCCCAAATTTCAGAGCAAGCTAGGATATGGAGGAGATGAAAGCGCAAGCTGCTTGCAGAAGAAAGCAGAAAAGGAAGAAGTCAAGATGTAAAATCAAGTTCCAGTTCTTTCTTGGCCCAGAAACCCAAAGTCCAGTTCCTCTTCCACAAAGAGCTCTCCATCTAATGGGTTTGGAACCTGCGACTGCTCAAATCCCACTTCTCCCTCCAACAAGCCTTTCTTATCCCCTCAGGTGTTTAGTCATCGCGGATCGCCCACCCTCTCCCAGTGCTCTAGAGACATCCTAACAGCTAAGATGTCAGGGACAAGTTTGGACCACATTCATCTAAAATATAGGGCTCCTTCTCAGAGTCCCACTAACATCTCTACTCTTCCTCACCGCTGACCCTCTCCTCCGCTAAGCCCAAGAAATCTTTACCTAGCACATTGGCCAGTTCTTCTACCATCATGCCTTCTTCCCCAATCTTTTTTCTTATCCTGGGGCCTAATGAGATTCAAAAGGTGGGATTAGGTTGTTTTCTGCTATGTCAGAATGAAAAAGAAAGTGAGAACAAAATATACAAGCTTCCAGAAAGGGGTGTAAAGAAATGTAGATGGAACAAAATAAATAAAACCAAAAAAGCTCAGTGACAACCCTGAATTCAACATCCCGTCAACAAACATTTAATGAGCACCTCTTCTCTGCTTGAAATTTTCATTTCTGCTGTCTCATTTGCACTCAAAGTGACCCTATCTCCATGTCACAGTGGAGTAAGCAGATTCAGATGGTCACAACTTCCTCAGAGTCACAGTCCACAGGCCCTGCCTCAGACAGGCATGTGGCCTCGAGACTGGGGTTGCGAGCTCATTCATTTGCGGAGTGGCTATGAG
The DNA here is from genome assembly GCA_004024745.2 of Catagonus wagneri. NCBI lineage: Eukaryota > Metazoa > Chordata > Mammalia > Artiodactyla > Tayassuidae > Catagonus > Catagonus wagneri. The sequence continues at coordinate 10,279,393 of PVHT021183726.1, forward strand.
TGAGGGGCCAGGTTTGCGTCCCACCAACTACTAGTGAAGTACCTAGTAGCTGACCCCCTGAGCCCATTTCCTCGTTAGCAAAATGGTAATAACAACCACATGTACCCGCTTTTCCACTGCCTTCACTTTTTCAATGGACTGTCAGAGAGCGAAGTCAGGTAATAGCTGTAGAACCATTCAGATCTGTGTCTTAGGTTGGAGCCTTAGTCAGCACGAGCCTCCACCATCATCGTCACCATCAGCATCTCCCCAGCCAAGGCTGGGCATTCAGGGCAGGGCACCCTGCCTTTTGCAGCCAACACCACAAAAAGTACTGGGTCAATGAGGGAGCTCTTCTTGGGTGCAAACGTGGCCATCCGAGAGGGGTTCAATACAGGGTGCTCTGGCTCACAGACCCTCTTTCCCTCCGCTCTGACAAGCCAGCTGCCCTTGGGGGACCCCACATCATCCCCACCCAGTTCCAACTCATGCAAGCCAGTTTTTTCCTCCTCCCCCACACCCGCGCATGCTTTCAGAACTACAGTGACTCACTTTTTGGAGATTTCAGGCCAGTATTACATCCCCAATTTAGACCTCAAGCCCCCTGAAGATGTGGACGGAATCAAGTTCATTAATACCATTCCGTAGCTCCCTAAAACAGGAGATATTACTTGTGGATGTGTTTCCCAGCTCCCAGCCTTTTACGCCAGCAAAGGGAAAGGAATGGCCCTTGGGGTTTCTCTCTTTGGCTAATTACCTATTACTCATTAGAAACAACGTTGTTTCTCCCCACCCCACCCTCCACGTTTTACCAGTTCAGATACTTACTGCTGCCTTACCATACACCCATCTAATCGTGCTACAAAAGATGACTGCTTCAGGTTAAAGGAGACTTTGACACAAATATTTGCTGGCAGGTAAGGTAAAGCATGCCCAACATGTCAGCCTCTTCTTACTACTTCATCTGGGACTGTGGGAAAACCAGGCATTCTTTTCGGCCTGGTGAACCTCCGGAGACAGGAACCAAAGTTAAGGCTCTGGACAGCAAGAAAAGGAAGGATGAAGCCCACACGTTCAAAAATAAGAGAAAGTAAGGAAAGACCAGACTCCAAATGGTTTTAGGAAATTGTTCCCACTACAAAGCCCAATCCTCCCTCAGGTCCTATCATAAAAACTCATAGGCTTCTCCAATGAATGGGACCAATGAAAAGAATATAGAAAATTCAGCCACCTTGTTTTACAGGTAGAGAAACTGAGGCCAGAAAAATGAAGGGACATGCCCAGAGTCTCCTGAGCAAAAGAAAAAAAAAATGAGCATTCAGCGACGGGAAGGGAAACAATGAAGTAGAAAGGTGGGTAGATCTCAAACAAGAAGACACAGACGCCAGTCCCACTTCTGCCACCAACCAAGACACCCCACCTCTCTGGGGCCCAGGTTCACCTGCACCATCAGACCTGGAAGAAATACACGGTACATCACAGTTCAACAGACATCACAGATACCTGGCCAGCAGTCACATTCTGTGACCCTCAGAGATCCTGACAGCAGGATCTCTGAGGGTCCCTGTGTCAAGAAGTGTTCCTCTAAGATGCACACACTGGACGTAGTACTCTAAGATGCACACACTGCAGAACTATACAAAAACACACATCTGTGTTAACAGAAAGAAGAGAATCGTAATCCACAATAAGAGTTTTCTTTCTTTCTTTCTTTCTTTTTTGTCTTTTTGCCTTATCTTGAGCTGCACCCGCGGCATATGGAGGTTCCCAGGCTAGGGGTCTAACAGGAGCTGTAGCTGCCGGCCTTCATCACAGCCACAGCAACGCGGGATCCGAGCCACGTCTGCAACCTATACCACAGTTCACGGCAACGCCGGATCCTTAACCCACTGAGCAAGGCCAGGGATTGAACCCGCAACCTCATGGTTCCTAGTCGGATTTGTTAACCACTGAGCCACGAAGGGAACTCCAAGAGTTTTGAGTTAAAATTTTTTTCCTTCTTTTTCCTCCTGGTAAAAATCACTTGCATGCATTACACACACACACACACACACACACACACACACACACACACACACAC
>PVHT021183726.1:10281551-10293772 GCA_004024745.2 Catagonus wagneri
GATTAATGAGATGAGGACCAGATGCTAAAAAAATGTCTACTAAATTAAAAGAAAAAAGCAACAAAGAGAAAAGGAAAGGAAACCAGAAGCCTGCCTTTAATACAGTGCACTTTGTTATCTGTAATGTCTTTCAACCACAGATAACAGAATCAACCACATGGAATCTAAGATGCATGCCAGGTGAAAAAACATCATAAAGACATAATAAAAAGTTCCACCAGTGCCCATAAATTGCTGGGGGACTGTTACAAGGGCAGAGCCATAAATTCTTGATGTTTCCCAAATTAGAGGGTACCAACACATATGCAGATATATTTGGGTGGGTAATTGAGGGCTAAAAAATCTTACATTAAACACAGCTCCCTCCTTCAAATGCTGTTAGGGGAGCCTCCAACAGGCACACACATACAGCACACACTGTAGGAATTCAATTTGGAAACCATCATCTAAAGCACAGAGGAGAACAGGAAAGTCATATTGCTATAATGCTTAGATTATCAATCATCTTGACAGTTTATTGGCTTTATCACCACACATACCATTAAAATGATGTCTGGCCTAGACTGTCAGGAGCAAACATTAAACAGACCAGGATTAAAAAGCAGATCCCAAACAGCACTCCAGTCAAGTTTCCCTTCCACTCTGAAATTAGTTAGAGCTGACTAAGAAACTGGCGCTAGACTTTGAAGAAATATACAGCCCAAAAGGCTGCGAGTCAACTCAGACCTGACGGGCTGATAGGTAATGTCATGTTATGGCAAATCTGACTCTCCTGAGGTTGATTTATCACGTACTCTGTGCAACAGAATGATTGCTAATGGTGGGGGGGGGGGAATCACCGTAATTTGCCTCTTCTCCTAACCAAGGGCTTGCGTCCAAAGGGCCAAAGTCGCTCCCTGAAGTGGGCCAGGCGTGCTAATAAATTCACACGACTGAGCAAACATATTAACATTACCCCCACACAGGTTATTAAAGTAATTTTACAGATTCCGAAGAACCGAACAGGCAGCGGAAGAGGCATTCATAATTCAAGAGCTCTAGACAGCGAAAGAGTTACGAACCCTATACGTTTTTAAAATGCTTCTGCATGTGTCACTTTGGCAAAGAAATCTCAACACAATTAAAACTATACTAGCACATCAATAGGGCTCAATTGAGAGCTGGGTACCTGCCTTTTACTAGGCCAGGGCTTTATAGATGCCTCAGGAAGAAAGGGGAAATGGGAAATTCACTGCTAATTAAAGGGAACCTTCTGTGCCTAAGGAAAAAAGGGGGGGCATTTTTAAAATGTATATAAAAGACACACGTTTTTGAATCTCTGCCAAGGGTTTGGCTTGTTTCACAGTCTCTAGAACTGTTCTATGTTTGTTTGGAAGTTACGGAACCATCCTGGCTATGATTAATAGTTTGCTTCCCAGGGCAAGTAAGTCATTAAGGAGGGTGGGGTGGGGCGCAGAGAAAACTGACGGAGTAGGAACTGGCCCAGAAACAATGCAAATAAATTCAGACCACATCTTTAGACTTTTTCACTCCATTGCTTATTTACCTACGTGGGGCCCCATGTCCTCCCCACCAGGCGACTCCAACGTGACCTCTTAGGTGAGAACACTCATGGGCTCATGGGGACACCACATTTGTCTTTGTGTTTTACTTTGTTTTTTTAGGGCCGCACCCACGGCACATGGAAGTTCCCAGGCTGGGGGTTGAAACAGAGCTGCAGCTGCCAGCCTACACCATAGCCACGGCAACGCCAGACTCTTAACCCACTGAGCAAGGCCAGGGATCAAACCTACATCCTCATGGATACTATGTTGGGTTCTTAACCTACTGAGCCACAACGGAAAATCTACCGAACCTTTTTTCTTGTTCCTTTCCTCGTCAGTACTTTGGGACTCAACTCATTGTTCAGAGTAGCCTCTGTAAAATGATATGATGAAAGCAGCCACAGGGCACAAAGGGGTTGCTTCAGCAATCCTGCTCTCGCTGGGGTACTCCTGACTACCAAGGTCCCCCCCGTGGGCTGGGCTGCCACTTTTGTCATGCTTCCCACCAGCCCTCTATGTCTAAACAGTGCCATCTGTTTTGCTGGTTACATGTTAGGAAAGAAGGGTGAAAATATACCATTTGCCCAGACAGAGTCATTCCCTGTATGTCAAATGACGTCACCAGGCAGGGGGCGGGGGGTGGGGGGGTGATGCCAAAGCAAAAAGCTTCTGTGCAGCTGAGCCAACACTGAACTTTACACCTGGGTCTGGGAACCCAGGCGAGACCCACCCACATCCTTGGGCATCTGAACACTTAAGAACACCTCAGCTCTTCATATGTCAGGAGAGAACTAACTAGAGTGAGGGCAGCCAGCATCCAAACTCCTTACACCAGAAACATCCTCTGCCATCACCACTGGCTCAGACTTTCACTATCAGCCAAGAGGAAACCTCCCACAACCTCCCCCCCTCCCTCCTCCCCAGCAGGAAACAAAGACACAACCTCTGCTTTCACACTCCAAGACATCAAGGCACCAAGAGCTCCACAGGGAGATATGTGGCAATCAGTCATGAAATCCATCAACAAGGTCACTGGGCACCAGCCAAGGGGACAACGTGGCGCTCAGCTCCTCCAGGGACACACAAGACGCTGAAGAGGATGGGCTGTGTCTCTGCAGAGCCTACAACCCACCCAGCCAGGGGACATGACTGGCTGATCACCGAGCAGAAGAGCCGTCCCTCTTTTCACCAGCCCTTGGGCTCCGTCTGCTGTGAAAACAAAACCAAGAACAGATACCAGATATGGATGAAAAGATAAATGAACGGTTATTTTTTAATCAAACAGTAACTCGAGCAAAGAATGAAAAGGCAGAACTGTCAGTTGGTCTAGAAATCCCAGCTTTGCTGCCAGTTCAGGCCCTCCTTCCAGTAAATGACTGAAAGACATCAGGCAGTGGAGGAGCAGGAAGCTGAACAAACTCATTCTCTTTTCCTGAAGTCTTATTACATTTCTCTCTTCCTCCCCAGCACACCTTCACAATATCGGTATCCAGGCCACAGGGAGGGCCCATGTTTCAGGTCATCTCAGCCCCGGCAGAACCCCAGTTGTAATGCAGGATGGCATAAAAGGGCATAGGAATTACTGAGAAATGAGAAAAGTGAGGTCTATTTCAACCTAGTCTACATATGTTTCATTGACTTCTATCCCGGAAGTAGCTCTAAAATGTTCCCAAGAGTTATCCCAACACTAAGCTTCCTGAGGTTATTCTTAAGATGAAAAGTAAGAAGCCGTAACAGTTCTGCTTGCGTTTTAGGTACTACCCCAAGAGTGGGGGGGGTACATAAGCCTGGCCCTTAGTAGACACTAAGTAAGCACACGCGGAAGGGAACTGAAACATACAACAGTGATTTGCAGAGTTCAGTAACGCAGGGTAGGAGTTAAACAGGCAAGAGAAGCCATCAGTGTGAGGAGTGCTGTCATTACCCTGGAGTAGGGATGGGACAGTGAGTGTCGGTTCCCCCAGGGGACAGCTGGAGCGGGGTGGAGTGGATCAAGGATGGCTCTATGCAGAAGATCAGAGTCACCGATGGGCATTCCAGGGGGAGGCTGTGAAAGGGGAGGCAGAGAGTATCCCAGTAAAGCTGTCATGAAGGGGAGGCCCAGGGCGCTAACAGGGGACAGGGAAAGGCTTTAGGGATCCCAGATGGAATAAACTCTCACCCTCATTCCTGCCTGGTCGTCTTCTACCAACTGCTCCTCACCTGGCATCTTCTATTTCAGTGATTTGCACTATCATGGTAGAGATGGCTGGTTTGTTCCCTGATCACCTATGACTAGAGTGGCCACGCAGCCAAGCTGTGACCCACAGGATGTGAGCAACTGCCAGGTGGCGACTCTGAAGGCAAGAGATGCATCCAGAATGTGGATGCTGTCATCAACTGGCTAGAACCACACTGACCCGGATAGGAGGCTAGAGACACAGCAACACATCCGAAGGGCTTAGGAGTACAACCCCGTGGAGCCACCATACCCGCCCTGCAGTGCTTGTACTTGGACTAGGATGTGAGAGCAATCTGTTCCCATCTTGCTTACTCACTTTTGCCACACCTGCATCATAACTAAAACAACCCTGACTCACCCAGTTCCCAAGCCGGACACTCAGCTGTCAGCCTGGATATGCCTTGCTCTCTCCCTCACCCCCAAAACCTCTCTCTCACCAAGTTCGTCTCATGTTACTTAGTAGCTTTCACTCAAACTTGCCCTCTTTATTCCCTCTCACTGCAATAGCCAAATACATCACCCAACCACATCGACTCTGACCTCCTCCAATCCAATCCGTTATCGCAGCGTAGTCGGAGTGATTCTTTTTTCCAGACACAAATCTGATAATGTCACCTGAGGGAAAACACCCAATGGTTTCCTATCCTTGTTGGGATAACAACAAAAATCTTGAAGACATCCTACCAGGCTTGGTGCAATGTGATTGCTAACTGCCTCTCTTATACCACACTCCACGCCAACCTTATATTGGTCCCCAATACCGACAATGCTTTCTCCCACCATAGGGCCTTTAGACATGCTGCTCCCACTGCCTAGAATGCTTTTTCCTTCTCCTCTTTATTTAGTTAAATTATCCTTTATATCTTAACCCAAGCATCACTTGGTTAGCAAAGACTTCCCTGACCTTCCACACCAGGTCAACTGCCCCATTACTACATGCATTTATGTACTAACAGATACATTTATATGCTGACACATATGTGCACTAATACATTTATGCACTAATACATAACTTTACCCATGAAGCTTTCTCACCATATTTATAATTAGCCAGGTTTCTGATATAACTAATTTTCTATTAATCTAATAACATACGAAGAGAATGTTACATTGATCCGTCTACCACTCCCTCCTCCCCTCAAGCCTGTAAGCTCAGTGAGGACAGGACCCTCCCTGTTCATCTATGAATCCCTAGCACCTGGCATGAGACTTGGCACAGAGGCACTCAATAAGCATTTAATAAATGAATGAACAAACACAAAAATGTACTAATGGATGACTCTGCTGTTTTCTATGGCTCTTATTTCATTATAACATCCCTTACCTGTTATCTGACTCATCAGATCCCTTTAAGCTTCAGGTCATTCTTTTCCAGACAAAGCAAATGTGTTCATAATCAAATTTGAGAGAAATATCCTGCCTGCTCTTCCTCACTTAGCTTCTCCCCCATAAAGACAACCTACTGTGTGAGCATGGTTCCTTATCCCAATACAACTATTTTGATACCAATATATATCCCCAAGGAACTGAGTATCACTGGTACTTAATGATCCATCAGACAGCCACCTTGATGCAAAGCAGAAGGTGGTTAATGCCCTAACAAACTGACTCTAAAGCAAGGTAACAGAGGGTGGCAAAGGGATTATGGCTTCTATAAACCAAGAGTCACGCTTTATAACACTAATATTTCATTAACTGAATGGGAAATAGGGCATACTGGATTCCTGGCCAACTAGAAAGCAGCACAACTGAATTGCAGGGGCTATGGCTGAGTTCCCCCAAGTGTCCGAGTCCATAGACCTCATGTAACCGATATCCCCCAAACACGCAATTTTCCTTTAAATATCCACCACCATCACCCCTACCCTATACACACACACACACACACACACACACACACAAACACCAATAGTCTCCAGCACCAGAAGTTGCAACCTCCAAACTGCACCATGAAGTATTCCAGAAGCAGTCAAATGAAACCTCTCTGCAAACCAGCTGACTTCATGTTCAAATGCAAACTTGTTTTAAAAGAAGACAAGCCCCACAGTGGCACCCATAATAAAGAAAATGGGCTATTAACTGACAGTGAATAGCCTTACCTCCGAAAACACGCATTCCCTAGAGAAAGCCGTTCCATCCCAGCTTTTGCACTTTTACAGGGTGACCATTAAAAAAAAAAAAAAATCCTTTAAGTGTTCTGTGCCACCTCGCTCTGCCGCAGACACTTCAGTGTTGGGCCTCTCAGGTTCAACTCAAGAAAGGTAGAAGTGGATACAGGCCAGTGATGCTGCGGGTCGCCGGGCAGTGTGGGGAAGGGGTGGGTGCCTCTGCCTGGGAAGGAAAGAGCGAGGTCTAGCCAGGGCAAGAAGAGGGGTAAGTACACCTAGTAGGCCTGGGAGAGGCCTCTGAACCCCCTGGAAGAAAGACAGGTCAACAATACCTCACACCTGCACCTGCCTGAATTCAAGGGCCAACCAGTCCCTGAGGCCATAGGTACCAAGAGGAAGTTTCTTATACCTGATTCTTCCCCCAGAAACACTAGCCTAGCGAGGGCTCTAATCCCCATTCTGCAGAAGAGTAAATAGAAGCAGTGATCCTACGAATTTAAGTCAGAGGTTAATTATTTTCTCAATGTAAAAAATCAAGAAGGCATGTAACTTGTTCTCTGCACTGGGTGACTCAGTGATAATTCCTTTCCAAAGCAGGGGGACACTGCAATGGATCCGTCAGTGCTGCAGAGGCCGTGTTGCCTGGCCTGCTCTCTGCTTCCTGGGCACACGCTGAACTTCACTCCCCAGCTCCCTTCAGAAAGGCGGGGCTCCTTTCAGAATTGGCAGAACGAGTTCTCACCAAAGAGATGGGAAAGGGAGTGGGTGTGCACTTTGGGGGAGAGGCAGCTAAGAGTCAGCGTGCCTTCTCCATGGTCCCTCGCCCAAGAGCAGAGAGGAGAGGGGGGCACCGAGTGACGGCATGAAACACGGCTCTTTCTCCACCTCACTCCCAATTCATACACGCGCTCCGCTCAGAGTAACTCCAACTTCTCGAGCATCTGGTTTGAAACCTACATTGGTCATGTTTGCATGGAAGATTCCTCTCCTCATTATGCTAAGTTCTGGTGAAGGTTATTATATGGTTTGTGTTCTCTCTGTTGGATCATTTAGCCTGAGATAAGAACTTCACCGTGGAAAACCCTCAATCTGGAAAAGTCACCAGCTGATATCCACAAGCTGACCCCACTTCCATGTCTAATAAGAGACTCCGTCCCTCTCAAGTTCATGTTCCTCCTTTTCTCCCCTGAAACCCGCAGGACACAAAGAAGGATTCCACCACTTTTGCATTACAGATTCAGTCAGAGCTTTACAAGCACACACACACTCTCTAGACACGTGGGCACAACTGAGAATACATTGTGCAAGGGGATAAATATGAATTCCAATCAATCAGACACTCCCTGGCCTGAGACTGCCAGTTAAAAATGCTTATTTCCAAGAAAAGTTTGTATACAGTTGATTAGGGATGCTTACCAAATGTTTAGAAAAGAGTAAACTGCAGGCTGACTCCTGCTACAGTGACAGGTAGAAAGGGAAACGGTGCCTTTAAAAGAAGGAAACAGCACCCCAGCACCGTGAAGTACCCTAGAAGGCATACTTGGGCTCGGCTGAAGCCTCGACTGGATTCCAAGAGAGATGCGTGAACTGGGAGCACCTGCTTCAGCGTCTTGAAGCAGAGACAACATACCAAGAGCCGATCTGAGAATCTGTCCAGAAGGCTGGTAGCGGGTCGTGTGGGGTCTCCTTCTGGAGCTGGGGAAACCGAGGCCAGCTAGCAGAGTCAATCACGTAGCTTAGAATTGAGTGAACATCTAGGGCAGCGCTTGCAAACCTTTGAGTGAGAGAAGCCGCATTCGACTCTCAGAGCTGAATGAACTCGGAGACTGTGCGTCACATCTCAGCTAGGAGATCCTTACTTGACCTCCCAACCTTGGTTTGCTCCTCTGTAGCACAGGGATAATAAAACCCTACAGCCTGTGCTACTACACTGATGGTATAATCAGCTCATTAACGCAAAGCATTTAGCAAAGGGGAGCCCACGGTCTATTCTAGCTGTCGCTAGAACTGAGCGGTAGCCCTCGAAGGGCCTGACGGCGCGTGTGTCTCCATGGGCAGGTGTGCATCTGTGTGAGTGTGAATCCCTGTGAGCGGGTGTGCATCCATTTGTGTGTGAACAGTGTTCCGTGGAGGCGTGGGACTCACTGGGGGTGCCTGCAGGACTCCCACCAGGGGCCATGGAGAGTTAAGCAGGTCTGTCTCCAGCCTCCCAGTCCACTCAAAACCAGCTCAGTTTGAGGCTATTCTATTTATTGAGGGTCTACAGAACATATCACTCAACTGAAGGCTTCTTGGCAGTAAAAAAAAAAAAAAAAAAAAAAAAAGTTTCATCTCTCTCTCTCTCTATACACACACACACACACACACAAACACACAATTTTTTTAAACCATTCAGGATATTGGAGTTTGGAAACAGAAGTCAACCTAAGTCCTCTCATTCTCAGCTCAAGTATTTTCATGAACCAGGCTGGAGGCTGGGAATGGAGAGGAACCTGGTTTCTTCTTCTGGCCAAGCCTGGGGGCTGTTGTGTCCAGACCTTGATTGTTTCTGAAAATCCTGAGACCACAAAGAAAGCAATGTTATCAGCACCTATTTCTCCTGAGGTGCAAACGCCCCCTTGAATTCCCAACTGTTAGGTGCATGTCCTCCCCCACCTGCTGTGTTAGATGAGGTACAGCTCAGGCCAGCTCCAGACCTGAGCTGTGTACCAGGATAATCACAGTCACCACCGCGACTCCATTATAAAAGTAGCAGACTGCATTTGTCGGGCATTTACTTTCTGCCAGCATTGATTTCTTGTCAATTTCAAGGCAATTCTGGGAGGCAAGGTGCTGTGATTATCTCCATTTTGCAGAGAAGAAAATCAAGGCCCACAGAGTAAGTGGGCTCGTTCACCCAGGTAGAAAGGATGGAGCCGGAGGCTAACCCCAGGCAGTTGCAATCACTTCCCAGCCTCTTCACCAGGCCACATACTGTCTCCCAATCTCACACCCACCACCTGGAAAAGACACACCAGCAGTGAGAGATGGACACCAAAGGCCAGTCAGGGGTGGCCGTGGTTTTGGAATGCAGGGCAGGGTAAACACCTGGGAAGTTATGAGACACATGGTGTAGGAACTCCAGGTCTCAAGCAAGCTGGATGCAAGACGAAACTGCCAGGGCTGCTCTGCTCACCTCAGAGAAACCATAGAAAGAAGACAGACTCAAGGAAATGCTTGCATTTCACTGTCCCAGTCACTTCCATCACCAGCCTTCCTTTTTGCCACCAGGGTCCCAGCCTATGTGCCCAGGTCAGCGCTTGTCCACATGATCGTGCTTCACACAGTAGGTCTGCAACTATTTTCCCTCCACTGGGATGCTTTAGAAGGAGAACCCACAGTGCCTTTTGGAGTTCATCCTCCCAAAGCCCATTCACTGCACTGCCCCAGGCTTCTGAAAGAGAATTCACAGGTCACACCCCTGCTAACTCACCCATCCTCCCACCCTCCCTCTTTAATTTCCCCCATTATGCCTGGATCAGTCTCCTCACCCTGTGCTAATTCCTCTCCCTCTCCGGTGTTTATACCCTTCAGATGTTTGCAGGCTATTATCATGTACCCACTTAGTCAAGCAGCACACATTAAGTTCTTTTCATCTTTCCTCATAAATCAATCCCTTAATCCCTCCAAGCCCTTTAATCGTACTAGCTGCTCCTCTCTGAACTCCGTCCAGTTTCCCCAAATCTCTGATAATGTTGTGACACAGGCTGGATGTGAAGCTCTAGTTGCTGACTCTCCAAGCTCCCTGAGCATCAAGGAGCCCCGTGCTTGCGTGCGCGCGCACACACGGTCCCATCTGGAAGGGGGACACCTCGCCTTACCAGCTCCCAGCACCCTTTCCGCAGCCATCCCATTGTGAAGTGACTACTGCTACCTATAGAGATGCAGAGAGTTCTCAAGCATTTTGGTGCCATACAGAATTGCAAGGGGAAAAAAATCCAGCAAGAAGTTTTACAGCCCCATAAGATTTTCACTAGCTATTCCCACAAGCTCCCTCAGAATAGAAATAATGCCTCTTGAGATCCAGGGGGATTTAAGAACCCAGGACAAGGCCATTTTGGAGCCTCAGGCCGCAAGCAAATTAAAACCAAAGGGAGACACCACTACCCCTCCACCAGAATGGCTACCATTCAAAAAGACTGACAACACCAAATAGGGCAAAGACATGGAACGACCAGGATTCTCCTACACTGTTGGTGAAAGTGAAAATGGAACAACCACTCTGGGGAAAGGTCTTGCAATTTCTTACAAAACTCAATACAACCTAGGACCCGGTATCCCCAGGTATCTACAAGAGAAATGAAAATTTAAGTACACACAAAAGTTTGTATGCAAATATTCATAGCAGCTTACTAGCTAAAACCTGAAAACAGCTCTGATGACATTCAACAAGAGAATGGGCATCTGTAGAATATGCACACAGTAAGATACTACTCAATGGTAAAGAGAAACAAATTACTGATATATACAAAATAGAAAAATCACCAACATATGCTATTGGTGAAAGAAGCACCAAAAAACATTATTTGATTCCCATTTTAGGAAGTTCTAAAACAGTCCAGATTGAGCTATGGTTGAAAAATCTGGAATAATCATCCTGGAACAGAGGAGGCGGGGAGGGAACATCAGGGAAGAGGCAGGAAGAAACCTTCTGGGCTGAGGTCAGGTTTTACATTCTCAGAAGAGCTTGGATTGCATCAATGCACACATTTACCAAAACTCATAGAAGTGTACACTTAAAGTGTGCATTTCTCCAAAAAATAAAGCAATATTGAGCTCTAGTAAATAAGATGCTGAAAGTTTAAGGTGAAGGGTACTGATTCTGCAACTTACATGGAAACGCATCAAAAAATAAAATTGACAAACAGACAGAGGCAGAATAAAGCAAGCCTAGCAACATGTTAATACCATCTGGGTGGTGGCTATGTGCATGTTTACTGTTCATCTATTTCACTTTTCTGTGTTCTTGGGATTTTTCCTAATAAAATGTGAGGTGAAAAAAAAAAAGTCAGCTCTTTCTGTCATTTACTTCTTGCAGGCCCTGGAGCCATGACCACCACATTGAGGTACAACATGTTTTTAATGATTCAGTCACTGTCTCAACCACTTGCTCCTCATTCCAGGTGTGGCCTCCTCACCATTCTCCACCCAGGGGTATCTCCTCCATTCCCTCCTCTTCTCCGCTCCTTCAGGGTCAATTTTCTCCCTCCTTAAAGCAAATAGAAAGTTCATCCAGGGCTTCTTAAACTAGGATTCCTGGGCATCAGAGTGGGGGGAAGAATGAGGTCCACACATCACCTGAAATTATATGAAAGGTTCTACACACACACCCCATTACATGCATTTTCCTGAGAAGAGGCTCCATAGCTCTCAGATTCTCAGAGAGGCCTGTGGCCCAGGAGGCTCAAAGCACAGCCTGAACCCCTCCCTCTTCCAAAAGGGTGCCAGGACATGTCACACTTTCAGGGTAGAAATCACCCACACGTTTTTTTTTTGTTTTTTGTTTATTTTCTTTTTAAGGTTGCACTTGCAGCATATTGAAGTTCCTAGGTTAGTGGTCAGATTGGAGCTGCAGCTGCCAGGCTAAGCCACAGCAACACCAGATCTGAGCCACATCTACGACCTGCAACCTATGCCACAGCTTGCATCAAGACTGGATTCTTAACCACTGAGCGAGGCCAGGGATTGAACCTGTATCTTCACGGATACTAGCTGGATTCTTACCCACTGAGCCACAACAAACTCCTCCTCCGCATGTTTTTAGTTGTCAGTGTGCCTTTTCACGGGATACTCATTTCATGTAGAGGAAAAGGGGGGCTGCTTAAAAAACAGTCATTTAAGAGCCTGTATCCCTAACAAAATCTCCAGCCATGTACTATAAGATTAGGGTTATTAAGTGTAAAACCAAACTAAAGTCAGGATGCAATGACTGATCAAGGGTTTAAGTGTTTGCTCATAAAATAAATCAAGTATTTACTAAATACTTAGTAAGGTGAATTAAATGCAAAAGAAATTAGCCCTTAACTGAGGACCTACTGCATACCAAGCACTTTCCATATGTTCTCATTTAATTACATTCTCCATGGAGTTATACCTCACTAGCCTTGTTTCATAGTTTTCCTAAAAACTGAGCCTCCAGGCGTTCCTGCTGAGGTTCAACAGGATAGGCAGCACCTCTGCAGTGCCAAGACACAGGTTTAATCTCTGGCCCAGCACGGCGAGTTAAAAGGATCCAGCACATAGGTCACAGCTGCAGCTCGGATCTGATCCTGGCCTGGGAGCTTCATATGCCCCTGGGAAGCCAAAAAC
>PVHT021183726.1:10293872-10420996 GCA_004024745.2 Catagonus wagneri
AAAAGGCCCCAAAATGACCCAGAAATGCAAGCACTCCAGAATTCAAAACTTACTGCCTAAATTAGCATTTGTCTTCAGAGGTACCATCTCCCTTTCATCAGATTACATGGAATTAACCAAGTCCTGGTTTGAAAAACTCCACTGCTGCTGGGCTGTTAGAGGGGACAGGGCGCAAAGTCATCTGTGTCACCTCTGTGCTCAGTGGAAGGGGTCATCTTCCTTGGAGCTTGGGGACCACCGTTGGATCCTCATCTGGACTTGCAACAGCTGAGGCTACACAGAGCCAGCTTACCCCGAGGCACTGCCTTCATCTTCTGAGACTTCTTTAAAGTCATTTGTTCATGGGAAGGTGAATGTATGACAATGGCCTTGACTTCCAGATTCCATGGATTTCTATGGGGTAGAGAGCACTTCATCCCACAAGCCTCAGGGCTCTGGACCTCGAGGGGGCTGCCCTTTGGCCTAGATGCCTGCAGGGTCTAGAGAAGAGTGACAGTCGTGATCCCGTGAAGGGCAAAAAAGCGAGCTCAGGGCCTTCCCAGGACCATTCTGGCAGCTCTTTGGTCATCTCTTCCTCTGTAAGACAGGCCTTGATGTTTAAGCTGCATAAAAATGTTATGAGGAGAAGAAATAAAGACTTGGCACCCGAGAAAAGGCTTCCTCCAGCCCTGACATCTTAGTATCGATAAATGCAGGTTAAAACAAACATCAAGGGAAACCTTGAAAGGGAAAATGAGTCATAAAAGGCCAATGTGAGGAATGTATGGAACGGGGAGAGGCATTCTAACTATAGCTTGGAAGACGGTAAAGCGTTCCCATGTGTGGGAGAAAGGGAGTGACGGGCTAGTGAACTGATGCGCCCCGCGGCAGCGTTTACAGGCAGCCTGACCCAGTATCCAGTCTCCGCTTCTCCCTCGGGGACAGAACCTCAGGCTTCAGCGGGGCACACTGCCACCCAGGTCAAAGTCTGCAATTCTCTGCCTCCCTTGCAGCTAGATGAAGGCTTACATTCCGATTGCTACAGAGACTTTTTTTTTTTTTTAATGCTTTAAGGGGGGAAGGAAAGCCTTCCTTTGCCTTTCCTCCTGCTGTCAGCTTCAAATGTGGATATGATGGCTAGACAGTGCCCACTGTAGACTGTGAATTTTCATCCAGGATGCCATTCCCTAGAGACGGCAGAGTGGTAAACTAGAAGGAGCCTGGGGCCCTGGTCACAGCAGGAAGCCACCAGAACAGCTCTAAGGTGTCAGCCTCTAGACTTCTTTAACATGAGAAAAAGTCTCATTTACACTGCTGGTATTTGGCATAAATCATCCTAGACAACTGAACCTAATTCTAACTGAGAGAGAGAAGTAGATGCAGGTGCCTGGATGGACAAATAATCTAAGTTGTTTTTTAACAACTGCTGACAAAAGCACCACCCCCTCATCACAGCTCTAGTCTCTCGCCCCTCCCCCCACCCGAATTAGCAAGGACTGGATACAAGAAGTAGCCCCCAAACCTCCATTTGGGAAAGGCCAGAACTCAATGACCACCATTTTGAAGCTGGTAAATTAAATCAGCCATTGCAAGCAAGTTCACCTGTTCAGGGCACTGTACTTTTTATGAGAAAGTGGAAAGAAATGTGATTTTTGTCATTAATTAGACCTCAGAAGCCCCACCTCACAGCTCATAGTGAGCTCTAAAATGCCTACTTTCCCTTAAGGAACATTTTCAGGAAGAGATGCTTGCTTTCAACAAGGAAATTTCAAGTGAGTCAGCCAGAGAGTCTCAAGACCAGAAGTCACCTAATGAGACGACAGGGAATAAGAAGGAGGTGGTGGTGACTGGTCCCTCCAGGAGCTCTTCTCCCTCAGTCACGACTGAGTGTGACGAAGAACTCATTTCTCGAGCTAATTTCTGAGACCAGGCCTGCACCCATGGGGATGTTCATCCACATCCACACATGCAACTCCAAGGCCAGCGCTAACACGTCACCCAACAGCAGGCCAGATGAGGCCAAGGTTCCAGGAGGGGCCAGCTTTTAAGGCCATGACAAAACCATCCCAAGCAGGAGAATGACTGAGCAGTTTCCATTCCACCCCAGCAGCCACTTGCGAGTGTGTCAGAGCAGAGGGGCCACCCACTCAACCCACCAGAATCCCTGGGGTCTGCCCTGACTCCCTGCTTGCACTCTACCCATTCTAACTTCATGGGCTCAACCCACAACCTCCCCCACCCCAACCTTGGGACCCCATGGCCCTCCGTGTCACTCCCCAGGCCACCTTGCATAGACCTCACAGGGCCAGGACTTTTGGAGATCCTCAGGAATAATCTTTTCCCCTCACTTCCCAACTCTGGGAGACTCATTCTGCAAGGACACCTAAAGTAGGAAGGGAAAGCCGACTTTTAGGATATCAGAGGTTGGCCGTTGGTGATCAAGTTCTAAATTGCTGTCCATTATTAATAAACTCGCAGCAGTCAGCCCTGAGATCTGCAATTATAACAATTCATAAAAACAGTCGCTTTGTTAGTCACGCTTGAAGAGCTTTTGAAACATAATTGCAATGCAGTGCAAAGTAAAATAAAAATTCAGATTTTCTTTTACCGAGGCCATGAACAATACTGTCCTTTTTACAGCAGCGGAAAGCCTCAAGACATCCGTTATATTCCTTCAATGAGCTTTGTTCAATAAACGCTAAGCCTTGAAGCTTTTAAATGTATTAAAGTGATTATGATATCATCACTCCAAAGGCACTTCAAGAGAACATTAAGACAGAAACAATTTTCCTCCACACAAACGGTACAACAGTAACAAAAAGTTGATTAAATGCACATTGTATCAAAAATATTTTCAGTATTTATAGACATATGTAGATAACATTAACTGTAACCCACACCGTGGGCAGGGAAGAGAAGAGAGGGTAATAAAAGCATTAGGGGGAGAGCAAATTTTTACAATAAATCTTCAAAACAAACTATGGCTTGACTCTGACTTTGCTTGTGGATTTACGGTCCCAGCCACACTACATCAAAGAGTAAGGCGCAAAATTAATACTAGAAGAGAACAAGTTCTTGTTTGCTCTTCTCAGAAGCCCAATACATTCGCTGCTCACATGTGCCATACTTTCTTAACCGGCCTCAATGTGACGGCTGGCAGGAAATGGGAATCTATTTATTTAAGATGTCATTTGACATGCTGCAAGCAGGCGGTGGCTCTGTGAGGGGGCAGTTGCCCGAAGCGTCCAACCAGGAGGTGTGGAGTGGCTAGGAAGGAGACCAAGAGGTGGGGTCAGAGCAAAACCGCAAAACCTGAGATTCCCTTTGTGGCGGGCTCATTACCGAATGCTCTTAGCACAGATAAGGGGATTAGGAATTCACATGTGAATTTATCCCCTATTAAACTTTCAGCAAAAGGGTCAGTTGGCTGGAATAGCAAAGCCAAGGCACCCCGGTCACATGCCAAGGGAGAAACCACTTGTAGGTTCTCCTGACAGATGAAAGTAAGGAAAAGGGGACTTTCAGCCCTTTCTTTGAGGGCGTGTAGATTAACATTTACATCTGTGCACTCAAGTGTCATGTCCTGCTATTTCGCGCAGCTTTATCTTGAGAGCCTGTTTCCAAGTCATTTAAAACTTGATAGTACCCTTTTTAGTGGATGCACAGTAGGGTGTTGGTGGTTATTTTTTGTAGCAGCTATTTCTATAGTAAGGGCATCTACCCTCTGCTGGTCATATATGGTTCAACTCTTTACCATCTGTGGTTTCTGCCTGTGTTTGTTTATGGGGTTTTATACGATGAGGGAGTTTTACAGCTTAAAAATAAGGAGAAAAGTATTCTAAGGAACAGAGGGGGAGAGACTTCGCAGGAGAAGATAGCCAGCTGCCAGACCAGTCAAGACCAAATCCCTATGTATGACCCAGTGACATTCAACCTGTCTTACCCCAGGCCAAAGAAATGAGTATCTGTTTCTCAGTGGAAAACACTCTATAAACAAAGCAGACTACATGAGAAAAGCCACAGACAAGGCCTTTTATTACCCAACTTGGTGGCCCTTGTGCTTTTCTTTATGGGGAGAGTATCCTTGTCCATCACTTGAAACACTGCTTCCTGGCCCTAGTGGCTTCTTAAACTAGCCCAGAGAAAAGAACACATAACAAAGGGCCAAGAAAAATGGGAAATAAAAACCATACGGTGGGTGACAAGTTCCCCCACTCAAGCAACCAGCCAGCGCTGTGGGCCAGAATTGATTTTCTATACGACATCAGAAAGGATTACCTCTGCCCCACAATACCGCTCAGGGGATGGAGTGGAAATCGTAATTAATTCAGGCCATTTCAATTCTTAAGAGTCCAAGTGACAAATACTTTCCTGATGACATGAAGCACCCCCCCCCTTCTCCAAACTTCTTAAAACCATTGCTGGAGAGCCACAGCCACACACTCGATGCAATGACGACAGTAAGCCACACCGGCAAATGCCTGTGACCAAATAATTCTTCCAAGTCCAGAAAGAATACTCTTCTAAAAACTAAATTCAAACTTCCGAGAAAATTCATGGCCATTAATAATGCTGACTCTCCTTCCCTCCTGGTGATGTAGGGTAGGTTCGGGTGGAGGTCAGTTTAATTCCATAACTATCTTGGTCCATTAGGCCAACAAAAATATTCCCCGTTAGAGGGAAGTGTGCTGTTGTGCTCCTGTTATACGGAACCTGGGAGCGGTTGATTCCATAACCAGTGTAACCTGAGCGCATAAGAATCTAAAAATACCATGGCAGTCAACTACAGGCTGGCCATATCAGCAGAGGAGAATGGACAACACCCAGATTTCAAAATAGATCACCAAAATTCTTTTTGTCTCCAGAGTCTACTCCATTGAGTGATAGGGTGATACAGAGGGGAAAGCACTGGGTCAGGAGGTAGACATCCCAAATCGAGAACCAGTTCTAGCACTCATCAACCAGAGACCCTGGACCAATACATCCCTCTCTAGAGGACCTGAGGCTCCTTCTTCCTCAAAAAAAAAAAAGTAATAATAATTAAAAAATGGTTGACTTACAGGTTTCCCTATGCTTTCAGTTTGAATATTCTATAACTGTGTGATTATTGTAACCTTCCTAAAGATATTCTGCTTAGAATGACCATTAAATGAGTTTCTATTCCTTGACGCCAACAGCTGGGCAATGGTGAGAATGTTCTGGGTAAAAAAGATGACAACATTCTGGAATTAACAGTCAGAGGGTTATCCCCAAAGTAGAAAAACAGAAGTTTGTGTGTGTGTGTGTGTGTGTGTGTGTGTGTGTGTGTGTGTGTGTGTGTGTTTCTATGGAGGGGAGGGTATGTGCATATTCACAAGCAAGCACCTTCTTGGCCAAAATACTTCTCACTTCATCATCACAATCCAGTATTTGCTAAGTGCCCTTTAGAGATAGCTTCTGTTTAGTTAATTATTGGGGGCCAGAAACGGTGGTAAGAGCATGCTTAATACATGCACAGTCTTTGTAATCAGATGACTGATTAATATTCCATCTCGTTGGGCAAATTTATATAACCTCTCTGAGCTTCTGTTTACTCATCTGGAAAATGGGAAAGAAGTACTCTGCTCACAGAATTATGAGGCTCAAATACAGTAATCCACATATAGCAGACACAGTAATTGCTACAATTATTCTTACTTACCACTACTTCCTATTAATATCCCATTGGGTTATTGTAAGAGTTAAATAAGAACTGATACTAAATACTTAGAACCAGTACCATGAAGACAGTAAAAGCTAATAAATGCCTTATTCTCACCTATGTGGTATTATTTATTATATCATCATCAGTTAAGCTTGTGGCATTTCTTTTTAGACTAATACCTCTTGATTTCCCCACAATGACCATTTTGAACAGAACAGTTCTAGCTCTCAGACCAACTCAGACATAAATGACAAATCCCAATCAAGTCAACACTTTTTGGTAGTAACAGGGCTTGGTGAGAGGAGCCAAGGAGTATAATCCGAGAGACTTTTTTTTTTTTTTGGTCTTTCTAGGGCCGCACCCGTGGCATATGGAGTTCCCCAGCCTAGGGGTCAAATCAGAGCTGTAGCCACCGGCCTATGCCACAGCCACAGCAATGGAGGATCCAAGTCACATCTGTGACCTACACCACAGCTTACAGCAACGCCGGATCCTTAACCCACTAAGGGAGGCCAGGGATCGAACCCACAACCTCATGGATGCTAGTCTGGTTCATTAACCACTGAGCCATGATGGGAACTCCTCTGAGAGACTTCTGAGCTTCCTCTGTAAAGTGTGAAGCCAAGAACCAATTAGCTCATAGATCCTTTTAACCCTGACTTTATACAACCCTACCTATCAGGTGGCACACAGAGCTCAGATTCTTCACATCTGATGACCGCAAACAACCTAAAACCCACAAGAACAGCTTTCACATACAGCTGCAAGAGCAACTTGTAGGAGATGATAACCAAAACCAGGACCGAATCCATTTTGGGGGCTTCGCCTAACTTTGTTATTCACACTAAACAGTGAGTTGATGTTTCTGGACACTAGGTCACAGGAAGGAAAAAAAAAAAAAAACTTCTCTACTAGTCCTTTAGTTTCCACTTAGAACAATATTCAGCAACACTCAGATTTCATTTTGATCTATCGGTAAAATTCCTTCTATACTTCCTAAGAGTGTGAAGGCATTGGCATAGAAAGTTTTGCCCATAATGGGATGGCAACTGCAATGTCCTAACCCTTTTCCCATGGTTGAGGCATTTCAATACTCAATCACCAGCAAGTATGACATGTTCCTTTGGCTGTAATTTGTGTAAGTCATCTTTCTGGGCAAGATACACAAAGTCTTCGAGGGACTCAGGTAAGGACTCGGGTCAGAACTGAGACAACATGCAACGGTGCTCACAGTTTGCTCATTTTGTCTCCTGCGAGAGCAAACCAAACTGTGTGTCAGGGGTGAGGGGGGCTCCAGGCCCACGTAATGGAACGAAACAAGCATTACGCTTCCAGGAGACAAGGCAGAGGGCAGTTCGGCATCTCCTCTGAGCTTTTCTTCCCTCTATGGACCCCCCCTAGCCGAAAGCTGTGCAGCCCAACAAATTTCCCCTTGGCTTCAAGAAGAGCGTTGCTGTTGACTTTGGACCTTTAAATAGAAGTAGATGCCAGGACCATGGGGACACCAGTGGCAGGACACCAGCCACCTCACCCCTCCTACTTGCTTACTGAATACCTGGCCGGTGAGTCTCAAAATCCAATGGGCAGGAGGGAAGAAATGAAGAAGGTGACACCAATGCTAACTCTGTGTCCCTGCTATTTAGTTACTTTATTAGAGCTTCCCTAACTCCTCTGCACAAAGGGAAGAGTAAGCTACAGAAAACTAAGTGGCTTTGTCATCAAAAGCTTTCTCCACACTGGCACACAAACACCTGTCAGTGCAAAAGATGCCTCTTTATCAAGTCTTCATACCTACCAGGAGCCGGGCACACTCTGAGCTTTCAGACTATTTTCTTCCAATGTTTTGAAGTCCCTTTCAGTTCACATGAAGGCTAACAATTTCAAAAAGGTGGGGAAAGGAAAAAGAAAGTTCTTTTTAAGAAAAAGGCAAAGATACCATGCCATGATTATGAAGTCCTAAAAGCTTTTTAGCTGACAGTGTAGGCTTTGTTGAATAGCCTCTAAGAACCTCCACTGAGACACACAATTCAGCAATAAAATAGGGCAGAGCATACACAGTTCAGCATCCCCAGCCTCCCAAATTCAGGTAGTCCATTTCATGAAACAAATCAGCTTTCTCCCCCACAAAGCCCCTTGGAACACTCAGGGTCCAGGGTGGCATCAGATCAAGAGACCCATGAATTCAACCAACTAACACATTATGTTCTGCCAATGGAGAAGTGAGCCTGTACTAAACTCAGCACAATTCTGCAGTTCAAATCAGAATTTCAAAACTAGCAGAAATGGCTTGAACACTCAGAATGCCCAGGGCCACAGCTCCACCAGTCCACCCACGCTCTGTCCTCTGTGCCTACATCGAGCAACAAATGCCACTCTAACCAAGTCCACCTTCCCAGGAGCACACTCCATGCAGCAGTGTCGAAACCTCTACAGACACAGGACTAGGGCATTCAGAGCCCTCACACAGGATAGCGCTGGCTTACAGACGGCAGTCACAACTGCACAAACCCACCTATTACAATTTCCGTAGCTACTGTACTTCCTGCCATCCTGCCCTGACCGGCTCTAAGAGAGCTTGTGACGGGCCAAGAGAAGAAACCACAACCAAGACTATGGGAAATAACTTCACACATTTCCCACACAACTGAGCATGAAACCCTGGTTTCAACAGCACGGGTGGCATTTGGCTTGGGTGTGTGAAATACCCGCTCCTGAGTGATGGAGCACTGCCCCCCTCACTCAGACATACCTTTTCTCTGAAACTATTACACTCAGAGTTTCAAGCTCCTGCTCCAGACCCATCCATCTCCCAACAGAAAGCACCTCTCAAGCTCCTTTCTGACACGAGCCCATCATTCACCATTTGCTGGTATGCACAGTTTTTGCTGACAAAGCTCCATTACTAGAAAAAGCTCAGTAAGTAAAGCTGATTTGAAATAACTATATATTACACAGAGGCTGGACGAGGAAAACTGATTTGAAGTCTAGAAAATCATCATATAAAGAGGCTCTAGAAAGAACTGCTTAATTATTTAAATACCTTCACTTCCTGCAGACTACATATCATTTGATTTATTCTCCCTGTTAAATATTTGGTAATTTACTGGGGTCATCTGACAAAACAACTCCATACAGCAAGTACATATCAGACACTGTAATTCTTCGGTTGAAATGCCTGTGTCTCTGTGATTAATGTTCCAGGGCTGAGCTAATGCTATCCAACAGAGGTGGGCGCCAATTTCAGCTCTCCAGCAAAGCTGCATAACTCAGAGCACACCAGTCGAGCGGCCTCAAGAGCCAATTATCATGTGCTATCTTGTTGTTGCAAGGTAGACTTCTAACATGGCTGGGATGGCTCCCAAAAAGATGCTTATGCCTAAGTCAGTTGAATCTAGATGGCTAGTTCCATGTGACTCTCCAGTCTCTGACTCAACTGCTAGGGTAAGTCACAGAGAGCAAGGGTGTATACCTTCTCCTCCACATGTCAGACTCATCCCAAGCCCACCTCCATTCATGCTGACCCCAGCCCAGAATGTCCCACAACAGACTCATCAATTCCTTGCTCCTACTTGCTCTTCAAGATCTATCTCTTGCATCAAGCTTTCCTTCATTATCCAAGCTCAAAATGCTCTCTCGAGTCTTTCAATTCCATTTCCGGTATTTTTGGAGTGTAGCCAAATTGTCTCCTTAATTAATTCAAAGTTGAGTCTACATCTTCTGTATATTCCCTAAAGTCCACAGTATAGTAAGAGTGGCTCTAAGTTTTAGGCCCTTAAGTCAAGGAAGTCAAAAATAAGGAATGCAAGAGACCTAATAGCAATCATAAGGAAATCTAATTCACACATTTATAATTCTATAGCTTGAACATATAGACACAACTTTTTGAAGCACCTGTTTACAAAACTTGACCATGTACTAGGTCAACAAGAGGAACTAAAATTCCAAGAAATGGTACAAACTACATTCTCTGATCACACTATAGAAATTTAAAAACTTCCCCATCAACTTTTATGACAAGATAAAATCAAAATTCCCAAATATCTAGAAAAAATATAAAACATTATGTATTTGAATGTATAGGACACAAAGCAGTACTCAGAGGAAAATTCCTAGCTTTAAATAGATACCTTTCTAAAGAAGATAAAATGGTTAAATATGCAGCTCTAAAACAAAAGAATAACATAAGGAAAGCAGAAAAAATTGGTATGTGTGAGAACACTAAGAAAAATACTAGAACTAATAAATCTAAGAGTCATTAAAGTAATAATAAACTACTCAACCAATAAACAAGGCACAGAAAAGGGAAGCATAGTCAAAATAAGAATGTAAATGTGTATATAACCACAGATGCAGAATTAAGGACACAGAAGCAATCATTTTGTTCAGCTTTACTCTAATACACTTGAAATCCTGGATAAACTAGATATTCTCTAAGACAATGCCAATCTCCAAAGCTAAGGCCAGAAAATAATGAAAGATTATGAAGACCAAGTACTACAGAAGATAATCATAAAGTTATCAGATATATAACACCAGGCCCCATAAGCTTTACAGATATGCTCTACCTATTCCTTGAAGAAATATGTAACTGCAATGCTACTCCAACATTTCTTCCAGAACATAGAGAAATATTCTAAACAAATTTCATAGCAAGTATGACACTGTATTCATCTGCTCAGGCTGCCATAACAAAATGGGTATCTATGGAAACCAAAATTTATTTTCTCACAGTTCTGGAGGCTGGAAGTCCATAGTCAGGGTGCCATCAGGGCTAATCTCTGATAATAGCTTTCTGGCTTGTTGACAGCTGCCTTCTCCCTCTGTCTTCAAGTGGCTTTTTCTGTGTGCCTACCACCCCCTGGTATCTCTTCCTCTTTAGGACACAAGTCCTGTTGGGTTAGGGTCCTTTTATGACCTCATTTAACCTTAATTATCTCCCTAAGGTCTTATGCAAAACATTGTCACAATGTGATTTAGATTTAAATATGTACATTTTAGGGGGACACAAGTCAGTCCCTAATAAAACACTGAGAACCAGTCCTGACAAACATAGCACAGTAGAACTCCAGCCAATTTCTCTGATGAAAATCAGTACAAAAATTCTAAACAAAATATTATCACATGGACTGTAGATATACATTAATTGAATATTACATCACACTTCACAGAAATATTAAACCCTCTCTTCACACTCTATTACAACTAAGTAATGATATCATGTTATTATAAAGGGAGGTTTTAACAGGATTAATATATGCTTTGATATTAAGAAACCTAATATAGTTTATCATATTAGTGAGTCAAAAAGGAACTAACCACATGTTCATTTCCAGAGACACTGAAAAAGCACTACAAGAAAAATCCAACATCAGTTCTTTTTTTTCTTTTTCTCTTTTTTTTTTTTTAAGGCTACACCCACGGCACATGGAGGTTCCCAGGCCAGGGGTCAAATCAGAGCTGTAGCCGCTAGCCGACACCACAGAGGCAGCAACACCAGATCTGAGCCATGTCTGCAACCTATACCACAGCTCACGGCAACGCAGGATCCTTAACCCACTGAGCAAGGCCAGAGATCGAACCCGCAACCTCATGGTTCCTAGTCGGATTTGTTCCCACTGAGCCTCAATGACAACGCCCCAACAACAGTTCTTGCTTTCAAAACAAGTGAAGTACAGATATCTCTTCAAGATCCTGAATTCAATTTTTTGGGGTGTTTTTGGGGGGGGTTATTGTTTGTTTTTGTCTTTTTGCATTTTCTAGGGCCTCACCCATTGCATATGAAGGTTCCCAGGCTAGGGGTCCAATCGGAGCTGTAGCACAGCCACAGCAATGCAGGATCCGAGCCGTGTCTGGAACCTACACCACAGCTCATGGCAACGCCGGATCCTTAACCAACTGAGCAAGGCCAGGGATCGAACCCACAACCTCATCGTTCCTAGTCGGATTCATTAGCCACTGAGCCACGACGGGAATTCCTGGATAAGTATTTTTAAGTTAACAGAACTGTGATAGTTCTGTTTTTATACTTTTGAGGAACGTCCATACTGTTTACAATAATGGCTGTACCAATTTATAGTGCCACCAATAGGGCACAAGGGTTCTCTTTTCTCCACACCATCAACACGTTATATTTTTTTGTTTTTGGTAGTAGCCCTCTTAACAGACATGCCTATAGTTAACAATACTGCAAGGTACACTTAAAATTTTGCTAAAAGGGTAAATCTTGTGTTATTATACACTAAATAAATGAATTAATAAATACATACAGACAGCAGGAGGACTGTTTTGAAGGTAATTTTTTTTTTTTTTTTTGCCTTTTAGGGTTGCACCTGCAGCATATGGATGTTCCCAGGCTAGGGGCTGAATCGGAGCTGCAGCTGTAGGCCTATATCACAGCTCACAGCAACACCAGATCTGAACCATGTCTGCAACCCACACCATAGTTCACAGCAACACCAAATCTTCAACCCACCGAGCAGGGCCAAGGACTGTACCAGCATCCTCATGGATACCAGCTGGGTTCATTTCCAATGGGACACAATGGGAACTCCCTGAAGGTGATAAATATTTTTATGGTGTGGATTATAGTGATGGTTTCATGGACATATACCTTATCTCCAAATTCATTAAGAGTTGTATGCATTGGAGTTCCCGTCGTGGTGCAGTTGTTAATCCAACTGGGAACCATGAGGTTGCAGGTTCGATCCCTGGCCTTGCTCAGTGGGTTAACGATCTGGCGTGGCTGTGAGCTGTGGTGTAGGTCGCAAACGCGGCTCGGATCCTGCGTTGCTGTGGCTGCGGCATGGGTCAGTGGCTACAGCTCCAATTAGACCCCTAGCCTGGGAACCTCCACATGCCGCAGGTGTGGCCCTAAAATGACAAAAGGCAAAAAAAAAAAAAAGTTGTATGCATTATGTATGTACAGGCTTCCATATATTAGTCACTTCTCAAAGTAGTTTTTTAAAAAGCAATAAAGTAACACTCCTTTTTTTCAAAATTCAATACTAGACAATGCAATTAGAAAAGGAAAAGAAGTAAGCATAAAAATTAAAATACAGCAAAATAATTTTCCCATATGATACAACTATATGCCAAAAATCCATTAAAAATGACTACTTTTAGTAAAGAAACATTAATAACGTGGCTAACTATAAATTAACATTTAAAAACCAATTTTACTCTTTCTCTTTAGTTCCACAACTTACAAGCCCTTTTTATGTTTGAAATACATTTCTCACAATTCTGTGAAGCAGATATCCATCATCCCCACTTTACAAGTAAAGAATATAAGGCTTAGGAATGTTAGATCAATTTTCATGGTCACTACTAGTAAGTAGTCCTCCAATTCCAAGCCCTGTATTCATTTCCAATCAATGAACCCATGCCTCCACAGCAACCTGAGCTGCTGCAGTCAGATTCTTAACTCACTGGGCCATAGCAGGAACTCCAAATTTCTTTTTAGACTACCGGAAACATACATTTCTAAAAGCTGTTGTTTTATCTCAAGTTAGCAAAATATTCTAATTGAATGCAAAAGTGTATCTTTGGCCATGGGCCCATTTAGCCAGCCTCAGTAAAACCTTAAGATCATCATGGAAGATAAGGACATACCACATAGATGAGCTGAAGAGACTTTACTTAATCACTTCAATGTTGCATGTATATTGTGTATCAGGCACCATGCAGGACTGCTTGAAAATACAGTACTCAAAATAGACTCAAAATTTGCTGTCATGGAATTTAGTGTTTAGACGCACAACAAACATAAATAACATACACACATATGGAATTGCAACTGTGGTCACTATTTTATCAGCCATCTATTGCCAAGATAATTTTGCCTAACAAACTAAGCATAAACGCACTTATTCTCGGCTATCTGCAAATGCACTACAAGTGAGCTGACCTAGCCTGGGCTCCGGGTTGCAGACTACAGAAAGGGCTTAGGTCCACTGCACACTGTAAGGCCCAGTCTCAGGGTGAGCAATGGCAGAAGCTCAAGAAGGGCAGACAGAATGTGCAATGCCTCCTAAGCTCCACGCTCAGAACTGGCACACTCTCACTCCACCTATGACATATTACTGGCCTGAGCAAGTCACATGGCCAGGCCCAAATTCAGTGAGTCAGGGGAATATAGCCTGGGGGGAGAACTGCGAAACCACATGGCAAAGGGCATGGATACTGGCGGGGAGGACTGGCAACCTACTGCAATCTGTCACAGCATGCAAACAAAGACAGGTGCTATGCCAACACTCAAATTTGATCATGTGAGGGAAGTCAGGAAAGACTCTAACAAAGTACAGCTGGAACCAAAATCCAAACGCCAAGTAGACAGCAAGAAGTAAGCTGGGAGTTTGGGACGGGGAGATGCAAACTATTACATTTAGAATGGATAAACAAGGCTCTATTGTATAGCACAGGGAACTATATCCAATCCCCTAGAATAGACCATGATGGAAAAGAACATTTTTTTAAAAAAGGAGTACCCATTGTGACTCCGAGGAAACAAAGCTTACTAGTATCCATGAGGACACAGGTTTGATCCCTGGCCTCGCTCAGTGGGTTAAGCACCCGGTGTTGCCATGAGCTATGGGGTAGGTCGCAGACGCAGCTCGGATCCTATGTTGCTGTGGCCGTGGCGTAGGCTGGCAGCTGCAGCTCTGATTCAACCCCTAGTCTGGGAACCTCCATATGCTACAGGTACAGCCTTAAAACGACCCAAAAAAATTAAAAGAAAAATGAAAATGTGTATGCCTATGTGTGTAAATAAGAGTCACTGCTATACAGAAATTGGCACAATGTGGTAAATAAACTATACTTTAAATAAAAAATAAAATACAAATAAAAAATGAAGTAAGAGACTTCCAAGTAAAGAGAACAGCATGTGCAAAGCCCTGATGGTCAAAGGAGACATAACCAGTTCCAGCCATTTAGGTAAGACTGCTGTGCCTGGGCAGAGGGAGAGAACATGGTACGAGAGAAGGAGAGAAGAGGCAGGAGGGCTGCGCTACATGTCCAAGGACTTGCCTTATCCCAACAGCATAAAACCGTTATAAGATGCTAAGCAGGAAGTGGCATAATAAGATTCACCTTTTCACAAGATCACTCCCTGTAGAATAGAGAACGTGTTTGTGGACCATTCAGGAGACTACAGCAAACGTCTCAGTGAGAGATGATCTCTTGAACTAGTACGGTGTTGATGGAGAAAATGCAAAGTGTTCAAATGACATCACAGGGACAGAAAAGCCCACCATCCCCTCGCATCGTTCCCTCCAAGGTCACTGAGTACCTCCCTATAGCTAAACCCAACAGCTCTTTCAAGATCTCAATTTTTCCGCTGTGGCATTTGACCCTGCTGACCACCGTTCACTCCTATTTCAATGGGTCTGTCCTCAGTTTCTGGCAAGCCACCTGGTTTTCCTCCACCTTCTTCAGCTGTTCAACCTCAGTGCATTCCGTAAGCCCCCAGATCTGTCCTATAGTTTCTCATTACCCTAAACTTCTTCCCACGACCCTAAGCAAATTCCTCCACCCCCATGCTCTAAAAAGTTCATTATGGTGAGGCTTCCTCCAGTGGGCTTCCAACGCAGTCTTCTCTCTCAACCCTAGACCTGTCCATTCAGCGGCCTTCAGGACACGTCCACTTGGATGTCTCCACAGGCGCCTCAAACTCAGTGTGTCCCAATTTCCTCTCCCCTTCATCTCCCCCTGCAAAACCCTCTTCCTCTCCAGCTTCCCCATCTCCGAGGCTGCTGCCACCATTCATCAGTTGTTCCATCAATAAACCCCCAAGTCAGCTGTGGTATCTTCCAGGATCTCGCTCAGATTCACCTACTTTTCTGTCTTATTATCACTGCCTCCATGCAAGCTTCACAGCCTTGTCTCCCCAGCCCACTCTTACCTGGACAATGCAAGTGATCTTTCTAAAATACCAAAATGGGAGTTCCCGCTGTGGCTTAGAGGAAACAAATCTGACTAGCATCCATGAAGACGCAGGTTCGATCCTTGACCTCACTCAGTGGGTTAAGGATCTGGCATTGCCGTGAGCTGTAGTGTAGGTCACAAATGCGTCTTAGATCTGGCGTTGCTGTGGCTGTGGCGTAGGCTAGCAGCTACAGCTCCTATTCAACCCCTAGCCTGGGAACCTCCATATGCCATGGAAATGGCTCTAAAAAGACAAAGCAATAAAAATAAAATACCAACATGACTTTGCAACTCTCCTACCTAAAAGCATTGAGGCAACCCCTCAACCTCAAAATAAAGTTCAAACGCCAAAGTTTACAGATTCCTTTGTGATCTGGCCCCTGCCTTTCTTCTCTGTGTGCCTGGAGTATATTCATTCTGCCCAGGATCTAAAATTCTGCCCTTTCTGCTCTGTCTGCCTGAAGTACTCAACTCCCAAAAGCACCTTACTTGGCTACCACAACTCTACTTACTACAACCTAAGATTCACTAGAGCAAGGACGACGCTGCCCATTTTGTTCACAGCTATTTACCAGCAACCAGCTCGGTGCCTAACCCCTGACCCCCGAACACAGAAAGGTTCTGAGAAGTGAATGAATATTCGAATGAGTTGATCCTTCAAGTTCACCGACCTAACACCTCCTTCAGGATGCTTCTCCTGATACCCTACCCTCCTCCCAAGTTTGGGTGTACCTTTCAGGTGTTCTCAGTGGTACCTCAGCTTTCCTCAAGGAGGCACCGCCTCACTATTCCCTAGGCAACACCCTGCGCCCCCTGCCCCAACTAAAATATA
This sequence comes from Catagonus wagneri, assembly GCA_004024745.2. NCBI lineage: Eukaryota > Metazoa > Chordata > Mammalia > Artiodactyla > Tayassuidae > Catagonus > Catagonus wagneri. The sequence continues at coordinate 10,310,291 of PVHT021183726.1, forward strand.
AGTCCCATGAAGAGAGAAACTCCTTCTGTTGCTGGAAGCAGCCCTGTGAGCTGGAGTAAACCAGAAATGCCTGGAAGGAGGTCCCCAAAGACATGGAATCAGAGAGAGATGTAAATGAAGCCAGGAGAGAAACTAAGGGTTAAGGTCCAGATATGCAACCTTGGGGGTCCACAGAGGACCCTCGTAAGGGGAGCTGGCAATGGTGAGGTCATCGGTGGAGGAGTGCAAAGGCCAGAAGGAGGACTGATGTCTGTCACTGCGGCCAGCCGGCCCTGTACCTAATTCTCCCACCACTGGTTACACAGCATTACCTTCCTTTTACACAGAATTTGTTTTCTGCTGGCAGGACAGATTTCCATACCTTATAAAAATGCCCCGATTTCCACCGAAATCCATTTCACATTACTGAAGAAACAGTCTTTTGGACACTTATGTCATTTTGTTTCAAGGGGGCAGACTACATTTAAATAAAACCTGAGGTGTCTATTAATGCCTTTTACAATGGATAGGATTCCATCAAAACTCGGTCAAGGCCTTCCCAAGTTATTACAGCTTTTCGAATGCAAAATAGAAGTACTGAAGTTCAGACAGAAACCTTCTTTAACTCAGTCAATTAAATACAGGAATGTGACAAGGGACATAGCAAAGCAACTCTAGAGGTGAGCCCCAGCAAAATCAAGTATTAAAACTAAAACAGTTAAAGGATTGGAGATTCTTTGGTGACAGGCAAAAATATGGCCTGGCTGGGTCTTCCATCTCCTGATTATTAACAGCAGACGATGCCACATCAGTCACCAAGCCTGAACTAAGGACCCTTTGCCTGAGGTTAGGTTTCCAAAGCATCCCAACTCAGCACATTCAGAGTCTTAAATATGATGTTCCCTTTGCTATTTTTCTCCACCTGACTCAGGGCAGGTTGTAATCGTGGGCGAGAGCTGCCTTCCGCAAGGTGAAGGCAGGCAGCTCTGAGTGAGGGACCAGCTGCACTGGGGCTTAAGGACCTTCTCTCCTGTCCTGCGGCCCCTCCAAATCAAAGAGGTGACAATCCATTTCTTAAATGGGACACGGCACAGAAACCAGACAGTGCGGAACTGGGGCAAAACAGGCGAAGAGGCCAAGGAGGTCTCAGGGCTCACAGCAGTCCCGGGAGTGATTCAGCTCACTTCTGGGTGAGAGGACAGGGGCGTCTTCTCTGCAGCAGCTGAAACGGGCCATGGTGAATAAGGTAAGTAATTAGAAAAGGAGTAAGAAATTACCACCGATGTGACAAGGAGGCCTGCACGACAGGGAGTTCTGTCAAAGCTCATAATTCTTGCAAACGAGCAGCAGGCCCTGGGTGACTCTTGTCTTCTCTCATGAATTATACACGTGGCCATGCATAGTACACTCTGGGCACTGCTTCATCAGAAGGAACGACTCAGTGGTGGGGAAGGCAAGACCCCAGGAGTTATACAAGCTTCATGTCCCCCAAAACGTAAGATCCAGGAATCCAGCCTTCATGCCAGCAACGGCAGGTGAGGACCTGGAGAAGATGGAAGGCTCCCAGCAACACAAAAGGCAGCTGGGCCATCACATACACAGAGTAAGGGAGAACTTCATGGCCATGGGGCACTCAGAGGGAAAGCCTTCAACATGCAGATGTTTGACAGGTGAAGCAAAGTGCTTACCTGGGACAGGGCTATCAGAGGCTGAATCGAGTCCCCCGAGATCCCCATGTTGAAATCCTAGTGCCCAGCACTTCAGGCTGGGACTATGTTTGGAGACGGGGGTCTTTAAAAGGTAATTAAACTAAAATGAGGATGGGCCCTAATCCTATGTGACTGACATCTTCAGAATGAAGATAACAGACACACCCACTGATGGAAGACCTCTTGGAGACACCAAGAAGCCAAGCCTCAGAAGAAACCAACCCTGCCAAGACCTTCATCTTAAAGGCACAAAACATGAACTTCGACGGGATCCTGGTATGTTGGGAGGATGGTGACACACCAGGAACTGAGATAAAGCAGACAGGAACAAATGTGGGGAGGGAGCTGGTGAAATCCGCTTTGGATGGCTGAGTTTGCAAATATTTAGGGCAGGAAGGCAGGGCAGAGCCTACCTCCACCCCCATCTCAAGCTGTTGACACACACACACCCTCACTGAGCTTGGCTCCACACTGCTACGTTTGCTGAGGGAGGAACACACAAGGCCATGCTGGCAAAGCAAAGGAGATTTATCAAGACCTCAGAGGGGCACGGGCTGAGCTCAAGATGGTGCCAGCTCTGTGAGGAGGCGCTAGGTTTATAAAGGATCTGTGGCCGGAACCTGTGGCTGGATGGAGTTCGTGGCAGGAACTTGCAGCAGGAAAGATGGAGATGGAGAAGAAGGTCCAAGGAGGGGGGGGGGTTGAGTCCCACGACAGAGGGCAGTTAATCCTTGCAGGAGGTTAATCTACACAGGCAGTTGTTTTCTGCAGGCCCTTATTTCTTGCCACCCAACTTGAGAATCTACTTTTTGGGAGAGGGTGTCCACAGCAAGTCTCCAAGGCAAACAGCCACATTTTGGGGTTAGGGGGTCTGTCTCCATCCTCTGGGAACCTATCACACACACATGCTATCAATTCCTATTTGGGGCACCACGTTCATAAGCAGTGATTTTTTTTTTTAACTTAACCTATTCTGAGGCCACTGCCACCAACCAAGGTAACCCTCACACAGGACAGTCTTGAAACGAAAAGCCAGTAAGTAGGAAGAAGCCTGGACTCATATCACTTCCGATTCAGATCCCAGTCACTCCCCCAAGGCTGCCCTCCCATTTCCGTTCAGATGGGCCAGACCTGAGAATTCTTACGTGGCCAGAACATTCTTCTGTTTGCAAACTGGGAAAGTTCAAGCAAGAGTCAACCACGTGAGAAAGGAGCGAGATGGGGGAGGGCGGCCCTCAGAATGCTGTGGTCTCGGACCACTTAAAGATAAACATCTTCAAAACTCACTTTCAACACCCACACCTCCTTTCAGAAGGAGAAAAACATTTAAAAGCACTGCTTATTGGAAAAGAAAGTTGTATAAATCATTTTATTTCGTGCTCCATCATTTACTCAACACAGGTTTCAGTGACACCTCCTGATTAGGTTTAATTTTAAGCCAGCGAGAACACCACAAACCGTATTGTCAGAGAAAGTTCCATTTCTCTCCAAGCCTGATGGGCGACTATTGTAATGTAAAACCCTGGGATTTAAATAACACAAGCGGATTCTATTATGAGAAGAAAGGTTTATATTTTGGAGTCGTTTTACTTCAAAGGAGCCTGGATACCAAACCATGAATTACCTGAAACAAAGGGCTTCAATGATCAGCTCTTTGCCTGTTTCTTTTTTGGGGGGTGGGGGGTGGGGGCTGCTTCACTCGCCTAACGACCAGGACTTGGTGATCCAATTATTTCTGGAAGCAGTCCCAGGTTCTCAAAATTAATACTGTTTAGGAAAACTGGAAGCCGGAGGAAACATGGCTCACCCCCAGAACGGCCCCTATTCTGTCACTAGATTGTTCTCGCCCAGGCGCCAGGGTCCTCGTTCCCCCAGGGCCTTGGCTCCCCAAGACTGACCTCAACTACCCCAAATCCACGATCATCTCCAGAGTGAGCTTCCGAAGAGGGCTTAACGCTCAGAGGAAGATCATCTCCAAGAGACACAAAAGGAGAACAATTAGAACCAGAGGGAAAAAAAAAAAACCTGTTGGGCTTCAAGGCGTAGAACTCAAAGCCTCAGGCCAAGACAAGAATTATCAGACCCTTATCCTCACCCCACCCTTCTCTTTGTAAGGCTCCTCCCCCCACCTTGAGGAACCCACTCCCTGCCACCTACTAAGAAAGGTATGTGGCCCATTTCTCACCATGCCCCATAAGGGCATTATAGGCACCCCCTTCAACCAATGAGCAAGTGAATCCTAAGACCCCTCTTTCCCCAACCAATTAGCAGGTAAATGGGTGTACAGTGAGACCACTCTTCTAGGCGGGTTATAAAAAGCAGACATGACCATGCCCTCGGGGTCGGCTCTCCCCTAAGGAAATCTGCCTGCTCTGAGAACATCATCTCTTGCCTCAATAATTTATCTTTTCTTCACTTTGCTTCGGATCCAGAAAATTCTTCTTCCGACCTGTGTGCACAGACCACACAACAAAGCCTAAGAGTTTAGAGCCTCCTGGATCTTCAGAACACCCCACCAACACCACAGGCGCTCACCAGAACTGCCCACATGACCTCTTATGAGGTCTCGTTCTCTCCAAGGACCCTATCAGCCACATGGGACTCTCACTCTGATATCCCCCGAGGACGCTGACCCTCTCTCTTAAGAGACATTTTTGTATATAACTGTATGCTAGAGATAAAACAATGAGTTTTCACCTCTCAATGAGCCCAAGTCTGACTGGCAGACAGCACCATGAGGCAACACCTGTCTTGCAGTGTGAAACCCACTGCCAACAACCGACGGACGATCCAGAATAATTTCCTATAGGAAGTGACACTGGTACATGCTGTCAGGGTCATTTCTCAAGACCATATGTATCAAATGAATTGAGAACCAGGTCACACATACCACCCACCCACACACAGAGGGCTCTTACAATCCAATTCAAGGGAGCAGCCACCCAGGAAGTGAGATACAATACAAAGTCCAACAGTAGCACAATAAGGGGCCTGGGGTATGTCCCACTCCGAGTACTCTCCCTAAAGGTTCAAGGTAAACTGCCCTCATGCCACGCGCACCTGAAAGAGGGTCTCTGCTATAGTGGGAAGTGTGTTCCATATCCAAGCAAGGCCGGCTTCAAGAGCAAAAGCAGTCACTTCCCTACTCCCCATAAGGCCTCATCCTGTCCCTAGGTTTTCCTGCTTGGATCACAGGAATCCTTGATATCAAAGGAATTCTGGGTAAGGCCTCATCTTACTGTCCAGGAGACACAGCAATGCCATGGCAGCAGCAGCATATGCAACTGCATGTTCTCGATTACATCACACGGGACACGAGTGCTAAGGGATGTGCTCCCACGTGGCCTCCAGACCAAGAGCATCAACTTCACCCTGACCTGCTGAATCTGAAACTCAGTGGGGTAAAGCCCAGGAATCTGAATTTCTATCCAAATCCTCCATGATGCTGATGGCCCGGGAATGGTGGCTCAGAACCACTGCTCCTCGGGAAAATTTCCTCCAGTCACCGGTGAGATGATTATGACTGCTGCTGCTAAAGCTTAACTGAGCAGTCACCATAAACCAGACACTCAACAACTTACAAGCATTACCTCATTTAATCCTCACCACCAGCATTCCACAGATGAGCAATATGAGTCACAGAACAGTGCACAGCTTCCCCAACATTCGCAGAAGCCAATGGCAGGGCTAAGCTTTTGAACCCAATCTCTCTGCAGGTGTCCTAACAAATTCACCTCCCAAGGCGGCCTGCTCATCCACAACCTAGAAATGCCAATGCCAGATTAGCAGGAGAAGCTCGGAGAAATCCCTAATGCCAAGAAAGAGTTCAACTTTGGAAAGCCAGCCCTTCCAAACATTTGCCATCATCTCCTTGTCAAATAACCCCTCCATTATTCCCACAGTTCTCCAGCACTTCCCCTTCCTATCGCACAGCACTTTGAGACTCTGCAGCTCTCCTAATTCTAGTACATCCTGTTGTGCTGATCCCAGCAACAAAGCTCCATGTTGGCTTCACTTTGGAGTACACTCTCCGCCTGGCCCCCACTTTTGGTATACATGCCTGGTTCCCTCCCACCTTGATATCCAGCCCTGATTCACCTCCACTTTGGTGTGCACCACTCGCAAGGCCCCCACTTGGTACATGCCCCTCCTTGGTCCCTCTCATTTGGTTTACATCCAAGAACAAGATGGCACCTAGGCAAGACCTTTATAGCTTCCAAAGCTTCCCAATCGGTGCAATGGTAAAACAGCTCTCGGTTGGTCCACCACCAGGGAAAAGAAGGTGCATATCTCCAAAGTGTGGCTACCCATGCTGGGTACACCTGACACCCAACCAACATGGCAAATCACGCCCCGCAGCCCTCACTTCCCAAGAACTCAGGTCCCTTGGCTCTCAGGTCCAGTCCCACCCACCCTCCCACCTACTGTTAGGATCTCAGCAAGAGAGGAGAACTGCACTGGGGCCAAGACAAGGAACAGATGTGGGGTTTTGCTCTCATCGGGACAAAAGGCAGCTTCAAGATGTTTTTTTCCCTCCACCGCACCTCTTGTCAATGTCCGATCCTCGCCAAATTGCAGAGATCCCCGTTTGAAATTAAAAGCACACACCACGCTGCACAGCTGACTCAATTTTTCCCTCCTGATTCAGCACTGCACAGGAGGAACTTTCACCCCTACAAAAGAAACTGTCCAACAATTCAATTCAACAGGCATTTAATGAGCACCCACTACGTGTTGTATACCGCATACTGATCACCAAGTGGAAGGGAGATCAAGTTCAAGAAGTGGTTTCTTGCCACCTGGAAGTTCTGTCACTTGCACAGCATTTCTCTTCTCCTGCCCTGCCTGGGATAATGTCAACCATCCTGACTCTGAAGTGCGGATAGTAAATCCCAGCTCACGGGGCTGTGACAAGGAAAAAATGAGACAAGAGTAGGAGAGAGCTGGGAACATCAGGGTGAGAGCCTCTTGCCTCTTTCCTCATCCAGCTTTGAGGGGACAGGAATTCACGCGTCAGCCTATCACTTGGTGTCAAATTGAAAAGAGTGGAGTTTCAGGGAATTTGATGCAAAGGGAAATCAGAGGGGCTGTCTAGAGGCCAGAGATGTGGAGCTGGACAGAGCTGAGTAGATAAGACTGAAAGGAGGAGGAGATGGCAAGCATCCCAGGTCAAGAGAATGGGTTCAGACCTAGGGAATAAGGTGGACAGTGGTGGGTGACAGGGGACCATCAGGCAGGATGGTTTTGGATCTCCCGGAAAAGGACCAAGTGAGGGATCTCTGAAAGGCCCAGTAAGGAAGTCAGGCTTGAGCCAGAAGCCAGAGCATCTAGGACAAAAAGCTAAGCTCTCCTTCCATGAAGTTTCACTGGCAGGAGAGCAACATGCCCCCCAAACAATCATCTGAGGAGGCCCACCCCCCAAGGCTCCATCTGTGCTGGCCCTATTGCTCCTTTGGGGAAACCAAAGGGGAAAGGGGCAATCTCAGGACCACCCCCCACCACCACCACACACACATACACACACACACACTCAATTTCCAACATCAAAGAAATTACAACTAAACATTCGATATTCCGGAGACTGGTTTACATTAGTGGACATCAGTATGGGGAGAAAAATCATGTAGTCATTTTAAAAGATTATCATGAATATTAGAGAAACCCAGAAAAATGCTTTTGACATGCTAAGTGAAAAACAGCAGAACCCCAAGCAATATGTGTGCTGTTGTCAAGAGCGGGGCGCAAGAAGGAGAGCAAGCTTGGAACAGACAGTCCCCAGTTCTAACACCCACTGCAACATAGGAGCTGTGAGACCATAGACAGCTTTTACCTCTGTTTTTGGTTTGAGGGGGCTTTTTAAGACGAAAGGGAGATTTAAAAAAAAAAAAAAACCCACCTTACAGGGTGGCTATAAGTTTTCAAATGCCTGGCACAGAACTCAAGTCAAACTCACCCCAACTCCCACAAAGCATGCAGGGCGAACCATAGCTCTTTGGGGCAAATTAGATTTCTTCAACAGAAGGAAAAAAAGAGTACGTTTTCTGTTCAACAGCAGTCGAGTGTCTTGAAGGCAGAGACCACATCTTGCTTACTGCTGTGTCCCTAGACCTCAATAAATGCAGGATGAGGGGTGATGGGTGGTTTATTACCACCACTATCTTCCCTGGTGAAAAAGGCAGCTAGAAAATGCCTGTCTCTAACAGACAACAAAAAGGTGATCGTGGGAGTTCCCACTGTGGCTCAGCAAGTTAAGAACGGAACGAATATCCATGAGGATCCCAGTTCAATCCCTGGCCTTGCTCAGTGGGTTAAGGATCCATTGTTACTGTGGCAGTGGTGTAGGCTGACAGTTGCAGCTCCAATTTGACCCCTAACTTGGGAACCTCCATATGATGCAGGTGTGGCTGTAAAAAAACAACAAAAACCAAAATAAGACATGATCATGATCAGGCAGTTTCTCCTCTATGGGGTCAACTGCACTGCTCAAGGCAGGGAGCCCAGGGCAGAGCATGTCTAGGCTCATGAACCAATCAGCCTACTCAGGAGAACAGCATCTTTGCACTAAAATGCACTGGGTCAGGGATGGTCCATGGCTTCAAAGACCTCCCAGAACCGAACTGAATCCCACATGTGGAAAAGCAGGGCAGGACCTGGTCTGGGCCTGCCGGCCTCCCAACCATCACCCAGGCAGTGACAGTTCCTTCTCCCGGAGGGAGGATTCCCCAACCTCAAGGACTCTGGAGGCATGACTGTTCGAGAGGACAGTCAAGGAGGCTGCTCAGACTGAGGGCCCGCCAAGGAAGCAGCCGCTCCACAGAGAGGCCGGCTCTGGACCAGGCAGGTCATCCCATCACGGCCCGCCCAGCTGACGGCCTGCCCCACTACCAGCACCCAACCGACATCCCCAAAGCCCCTCTTCTGATGGCTGGAACTCCTTCAAGAGCACTTCTGTCCTTGAGCTTTAGGTCTTGATCCTCACAGAAATGCAAATACATCCAAGGTAGTCAGAACCCGTTCAGTCAACCCACGCTTAATATGTAAGGGTTCCCCACCTGGCCCTCAGACCACTGTGATGGGAGAGCAAGAAGGTATGGGAGTCGAAGGAAACAGGAGAAAGTGTTTTTAACAGGGAGAGATGTGTTGAGGCACTTGGAGGAGGCAGACTAGACAAGCCTTCCGGATGCCGCCACGTTGCTGAGATCCCGGGCTGGTACTCTGCCAGTGATGAGCCACAGCACACAACACATAGGCTGCCCGAGTGCAGTTACTGTGATTCCCAGGCCCAGAAGGCTGGACCCCTCACTTCAACACCCAAATCCAGCTTCTCCCCTTGAACGAGCATGGCAACAAGCCACGCCCTCCATCAAAGTCCAGCCTTGTTCTGCTACTCCAAGGAAAGCAAACAGGCCCTGGATCTCTTTACCCCACCATTCTCCTCCACCGCCCACCACTTAAATGCACAAGGTCAGAGCACCCCAACACACACACACAGCCCGTCCAACAGCTGCACACCCACCTTACTGACAGCAAGCGAAGAATAAGGCCGGATACAATCACAGTCATCAGAATGGAAGGCTGCGGGGAGACGGGGGAGACAGAAGGCAGCAGGCACTTGGGGTTCAGGCTGGGCTCAGGCTCTCTTAACCCCTTCACAGCAAGGCCCTAAGAGCTGCCAAGGCCTTTGGTTGGGTTGGGTGTGGGGTGGGGGTGAAGGCAAATAACTGAAGGCATTTCAGTTGATGATGCTCCCCCAGTGACTCACTGTTTCTTTATTGCAACGTGCTCTCTATAAAAGCCATTTTCTTCTTGCAGGATCTGCTTGGGCAACATGTGATGTCATCATATATCATCTCTCTCTCTTCCCCCCCCCCTTTAAAATGTCAGCAGATTTCTTGGAGTTTCTAAAAAGCCAAGAGAGCCAGCACCATCTCCCAGTTTTGGCAAGGAAACCCGTTTTCTTTCCCAAGACGTCTGTCTTCACTTTTTCCCCTTGCTCTCCCGTAGGAGCCCTGAAGAGATAAAGCCTTGAAGAGTACAAAAAGTCACAGAAAGCATTTATGAAAAAAAAAAAAAAAGCTTTCCTTTCTACCCTTTCCAAATGCAGGCTCTTTCTCTCGCTCCCTTTTTTCCTCTCATCCTATTTTGGTGCACTTCCAGGGGAAGTGAATGTATAGAGAGCACTTTTAAACAAGGTCTAATACAATCCATGCCTCCCAGACACGGATGCCATTAATCAGAACGAAGGCTTTGTGCGAGAGAGGCCACGGGCTGGATGGGCGCCATGGACCAATAATGTAGGCAAGCCCCTACCTACCCACTCCACACCCCCCGTCAGGGCTTGGCATTCATCCTTCCTGCTCTACCCCCTCCCAAACCCCGGGCCCAACATACCCCCAAAGACCTTCTGTGAAAACCTTCTACCACCAGAGGAGAAAGCTTCCTTTCATTTCAAGTTCATTGGACCAGAAAGAAGTCATTATCACCACTTTGACTGCAGAACCTCAAAAGCAAAAGGAACACGCAGCCCAACTCTGAGCCACAGAACTTGCAGGGTGATGGCTGGAGGGAGTTTGTTACTGGCTGAACTGTGTGTTGGGTCACACCGGGTGTCTTTGGAAGCTCTTCTACCTTCTTTCTGCAAGACCTCCTTGCAGAAAGATCTCTATGGATACGGACTATGGCTGCCTTATTACCTGCATGCAGTGATCACATGGTAATGAAGACGGTGAGGGATTCCTAATGGTCCTTTTTCACATCCTCGAGCCACAGCCCATCAATCTCCGCCTCTCCACCTCTGCCCCAATATAATCTCATTAAGTCAAGTTAGCTGGGGCAAAAAAAGGAACTTAAATGTGGGGGAGAGCTACAGGCATCTATGTCAAGTCCTTCGAGGCTATTATTTATTTGGGGCAGCTTCCCACCCCTTCCTAAAAACAAACGGTCATCCTGGTCCAAGATGCCTGATGCTCCACCATCGGTGCTTGATCCATTAGGATTCATCACAGGAAACAGGCAGATATTCCTTGGGGATTTTGATAGAATAGGTATCAGCTACTTGTACCTAGGTATGCCAAAGGGGCAAGTACCTTAGTAAGGCGAGAAGACAACGCAGATACCACACAGCCATGTCAAACTCCAGGAGGTAAAGAACCTTGATGTGTGGCATGGGGTTGCTTCTAGTCCCCACAACTAATCCAAACACAGTCGTGACATCTTCCAGGAAACCATCGCATTATGCACTTGAGCGCCGCCTCCCTTTGTCTCCCTCTACGCTTATGACCCTGACTAGTCACATTCCCTTCCCACAGAGAAAGAAAGCAGAAGGCAGGAGAAATCCCAGGGGGAAAAGGAAGAAGGAGAAACAAAGGCACAGAGGGCAGAGGTCTTTGCTTCATTCCCTGATGTAGCTCAAGCACTTGACATAACTTAAAACGCTCGGTGTGTCTGCTGAATAGGGCATACACCAAAGAAATGTCAAGTCACCCAGCCTGGCCAGCCAAGCTCTGGCTCCAGCTCTTTCAACCCTCCCTGCTGTCGTTCACACTGTCCCTTCTGCTGAGACACCTTCCCTCACCCTCCCACATGGCTCATCCTGCTCATCTCCTCCAGTTCAGCTCAGACGTGCTCCCACTCCAAGAAACCTTCCTCCGCCACCTCCAGGCTGGGTCAGCTGCCACTCCTCTACGTCAGCGCCCTGCACGTTCTTTAACGTTTCATCACTTCGGTGGGCTCTAGTCACCAGTTTCCACATCCGTCTCCTCTACAGGGAGGTCAGTCGACTCGGCATCTTTAACGCCCAGCCTTCTAGCTGCCACATACCAAGTATTCAGTAACTGCTGAATAAATTGTTTTTTCTTTCAGTGGTCCAATCACCAATTTAACCTCATCATTTAAGTTTCAGTTTTTGGGTTTTTTTTTTTTTTTTGCTTTGCTTTCCATTTCAGAGAAGGAGTCTCCAGAGAGAGCCATGCCTCGGGTTTCCAAAATACTAAAAAGGGAGACGACACAGAGGGCAGGACAGTTTAGAAGTGGGAGAAATCCATGCCAAGTGTGAGAAGGGTTTATTCAAGGGGGAGGGGGGCCCTGCCTGTGTTGAAGGAACTTTCTAGAATCTGTCCACAGGACTAGGCCACACCACCTGCGATAAAAAGTACTGGGAAGCGGGTGGGGCACAGCATCACCTAAATAAAGCAGGCCAAGCCCCCCTCATCTTCGGGAGGCAAAGAGCCTGACTTTTTTTTCAGTCCCTGATGCCCACACAGCTGGCCACATGAGTTTGGAGTGGCTTCAATGGATGAAAAGGAGAGACTCCATTAAGACACATTAACGACTGCACAATAATTGAGGGCTGAAGCAAAACCACCAGCTTCCACAGCACCCAGAAAAAAGCAGGGAGCTACTGAAGGCACTTACCAAATCCAAGAAAGAAAAAAAAAATGTCCCCAGGCAGGACCCCACCTCCCAGAACCACTGGGGCCATCACTTCAGACTCAGAGCAAGATGGGAGGGGAACAAAAATCTCTCCTCAAATAAAGGCAAGTGCACAAAGCAACAGCTCGCCAAATTCTCTCCTGTCGACCGCCTTATTACTACCTTTTGCAATCTCCCAGCCTCGCTCTGGAAAGTTTCAAAGTCACCACCAACCAACCCTTCCCAATGCACAATGGCATTTAATAATTGCTCATGGTTCTCGCCTGGGAAGCCAGGCAAGCACCCACAATTCATTACACGTGTGACCTTTCGAGCCCTCAGCCCCCAAATGATTTTCACTCACTTTAATCTGACTCCGATTCAAAACAGATCTGCTGTCAGCAGCCTGAACTCTATAGCCCTATAGATGGGCAGTGCCTACGGCTAAGCTTTTAGTGCCTTAATCATAAAATGCAGCACTTCTCCAGCTGTTTTCACCCAAATAGCCAGAAAAGGGGGTGAGTGGGGTGTGAAAAATGATGAATTATGAACTCCAAAGTAGTATTTCATTAAGCAAGATCGGACGCTAAAACTTTAACCGTGCTCTCGGCCATTGAAAGGTCATTTTATAAAAACCCGAAGTTGGAGATTTTCGAAGGCGCTGCAGTTCACAGCGGAGCTCACCGCCATGTGCCAGATGGTGGGGGAGGGGAGCAGACACCCAAGCGGCAGTCAAAACGAAATGTTTTGAAACCAGGGCCACTTTAGATTTTTGCGACGTGATGCCAAGCACATTCAACAGGTCTACAAATGCACTGCATTAGCCTAAATTTAGTGGGTGTTAATTGAAATCAGAGCTGCAGTCGTTACCACCGACATGTTTCTAAATACTACCCAATAAATTTTTGTCTGTTTCAGATTCTCTGTGACAGCCGGCAATGAAAAACCAAGAGCGGGCACGTAAAACGGTCTTCTCAGTACCTAGTCCCCCCGTATTCGGACAAAAGGATGTCTGTGTGCGGATCTGGCCTATGTCTGCGCACACAGACATGTGTATGCATAAACAAGATCGATGTGCATGCCTTGCCCATTTTTAGAAGGCGAAGCAGCAGACATGTGCGAGGACACACACATACACTTTCTGCACTTGGGCAACTTCCTTCCTGCTAATGCACCTCCACAGAAAGCACAACAGGCCTCTCCGCGTGCAACAAAAACTTTCTCCTTCACGGCCAAAGGGGTTGAGGGTGCAGCTTCTGGGCCTTTTTCAGATGGGTGGTTTCCCTTCCTTTCTCTCTGGCTTGCCTCACTCCCTTCAGGTGAGCCTTGTTTCAATTTAAGAAAACAAAATTAAAATTTCCTCCAGAACAGAGCACTCGAGGGTCAGCCAGGAAAAGGTCTGCACTACATAGAATCTGAAAGGAAGAAGGAAAGGGGCGGGGGAAGAGGAGAGAAGAGCCTGGAAAAAGCAGCATCGGCTTTCCTGAGGTTTCTCAGGAAAAGGGCAGTTTCATCCTCCCAGTTACTCGTTAGATCATTATTAGTTTACGTGAAAAGAAGAGAGGTGGCTTTGTGCTCTGAGTCACGACTGCAGCTCAGACAAACAGAAGAGGGAGGCGAGCGTCTGGTCCTCAGGCTCCGCATAATTTGCCCTTCCTTGATCCTCCGATGATAATTGGAGGACTTCCCTGGATCCCAATAGTATTGTCTAACTTAGCCAGGGGTCTATTCCACCCGAAAATAAACACTGCCGTCAGCTTCCTCGGCAGTGGGCCAGGAGCAACCTTGGAGGCAAATATGTTTACCAAAGACTAATGACACCAAAGGACTATGTTGAGGCCCCGGCAGCAGATCCTCCCCCCACATACACTCCAGCCGTCTGATTCTTCAAACGAGTATCAGCTAAGGGACCCTACTGCTCCACTGAGCAAACACTCCCAGGCATACATCCTCTCCCATAGTTTGGTTCCTGCCTGCTACGTAAACATACAGCTAACACTCGTGTTTACATATCCTACACCAATCGCGCACACGCAGGCTCGATGCACGCCTATCCCCAGATAGGCCACTAGGTGCACACCAAGACACACAAATTCTGCCAACACAGGTAAGGTTCAGTACACAACGAGCATATATGCGCACGTACACAAACACACACACACACACACACACACACACACACACACGGAGCACTATCCCCTTTAGAGAAGGCAGAGAACCTTGGACTCAGAGTCCAGTCCCCTGGCCACAGAGCTGGAGAAAAATTGATTAGTCTGGGCCCCCTCTGAAGGGGCTAGAAACATTTCTACAGAACAAGTAACTTCTTGATGTAGAAATCCCCCAGACAGTCCAGTCCACCCAGCACCTGAAGCCTTCCCTCTTCTCTGAACTCTGAGCTGCCTACAGGAGCCCCTCAGAAAGTCTGTGGAAAGATGACCTGAACTCCTTGAATTTTTTTTTTTTTTAAGGGCTTCACCCTCAGCATATGAAACTCCCAGGCTAAGGGTCAAATCAGGATCCCAGTCACATCTATGACCTACCCCACAGCTCATGGCAACGCTGGATCCTAACCCACTGAGCGAGGCCAGGGATCCAACCTGCGTCTTCATGGACACTAATTGGGTTCGTTACTACTAAGCCACAATGGGAATTCCGGAACTGCTTGATATTTAAGGTATGTGTGCAAAACAGGTCAGCGTCACCTGGGAATTTGTTAGAAATGCAGAGGCTCAGGCCCAAGCCCAGACCTACTGAATCAGATGCTGAGTTTTAACAAGACCCCTAAAGGCTTTGTGTCTGTGAAACAAACCTTAAGAGTCCACCCATCCTTAACCAGGACAGGCTCAGCCGAGATCACCTATTCCTTACCAGCCCTCAATGTCTAGGCCCCCTGGCTCCTGCAGACACAAGAGGGAGCAAGAGCCTTCCTCCGCCATCAGATCTTCTGCCTCCTCTCTCACTCTCTTACCAGCCCTAACTTAACACAACACAGCCTCAGGTGTCCATATTCGCCTGCATATCTAAACCCACCAGGAGCTCAGTGAAACTAACAGTTTTCCCCCCACTAATTGTCTCATCACACCACAACTGCTGCTTTTTATTTCATTATGCTTCTCATCAGTCTCAGATAGGAATATAACCGGAAAAAGAAATTGGAGGGGAACAATTTCAATATTTCAGAACACATGCAAATCAATGCCCAGAATCCTACCTGGAGTGTTTTTATTGAGACAATTCTGTGCTTGTCTGAGAGATGACCTTATAATAAATAAATTCATATCTTGCAAAGGCAGATTTTCTCCCCACCTTATAAAGCTAATTATACCAGCACAACATAACATCTTCCTAAATGCCTGATAACCTCATCCTGTTACTCAGGAAATATTATTTTTAAATAGGTGTGATAGATACAAACTGAAACACTCGGATTTCAATTCCAGTCCCAATTCCCGGATCCCCTCTCTGAGTAATTTAAGGACTTCCTCCAGATAGTTTTTCATATTCTTTTAACTGACATTTTATCTTTATACAGTATCTCACAGAATGAGCACGCACTAAGACAATGACAGCCAAGAAGGCCTGTCATTTCTCATTCCGACAAAGACAGATGTCTTACACTGGCTTATGCCAATAATAGATCCAACAAAAAACAAAAGAGACTACACCTGCCGCTGATGTAAAGGCACCAATTCACATTTGTGACACTCATTTGTCAATTAACAGATTTCTCCCATTGTTGACACACGAGACTTAAAAGATGTGGGCTCAAATGTGATGAATTAAAAAAGACAGATGAGTAAGCTATGAGCTGCAAAGTAATGCTATAATGTGCTTTAGATATGAATATCAACTGACACCCCTGACAGGCCATACAAGGTTTTATTTCATTTTGCACTATATCCAGGCTTCATACTTTATCTTCTTTGTTCGCTTTTCATCAAGCTCCTAACATCTCATTCTGACAGCCAGAGACATTTAAGGCACTTTCGTTTCAAATGCAAGTTAGCGTACTTGATTTGTCATTAAAATGCAAAATGATTGCCATTGCAGGTAAATGTAGGTATGCTTAAAAGGTTGGATCTGCAAAGCACAGCTGAAAATGGTTTAGGTTCTCCTCTACCACCTCTTGGGGCCTGCTGGACACCCTCCCCTACCCGCCTGCTGAGCAAAGACCGGCCCTGAGGGGGCCTCCAGAGTGCCAGTGTCCCAGCGGGCTGGGGACAAGAGGCAACTCAGAGGTAAGTGGGACTTCCCAGATTCTGGGCAGATCTCAAGTCTAGCTGTATTTGACCCCACCTAAGCACGTACAGAGCACCCGGCCTGTGAAAAGGAAGCATGGATAGGCTTAGGTCAGGATGTCCAGGACGATCTTTCTCGTGGAGTACCTAAGGACCCCCAACCCCGCCGCCCCAATCTCACCTCTGCGTGGAGGGAGAAAACTCCAAACCCTAGACTTTCCTGTAGCAGACAGACCAAGGGTCAGATAAGAGTTGCCGGGGAAGATAGCTTATAAGAAACAATGAAAACAGTGAAACTCATTTCTAAGCAAAAATGTTCATCACAGCATCTCTCGTTGACACCTAACAGTGGAAAACAATACATCAGTATGCATCAGCCAATAGGAATGGCTCAACTATGGTGCATCTGTGAAAAAGCATGTAATCACTAAAAAAACCACATTACCCAAGACAACAATCACATGATAGAACATTAAGAGAAAAAAATAGGATAAAATAGGTTACAAGCCTATACAGTTGACCCTTGAACAACACAGGTTTCAACTGCACAGGTCCAACTTCCCCATGGATATTTTTCCATGGTGGAATCCAAGGATGCAGAGGAATCCTGGATATGGAGAGCCGACTACAACTTACACTCAAGCTCACGGCCACATTGTTCAAAGATCAACCTCATTTTATAAAAATTTACACACACTCAAATGTTAGTGAAATACTGTTCAGAGGTAAGTGCGCACTTTTTTTTTTTAATTTCCTTCTCCATATTTTCCCTACATTTTAATCAAACCATTCCTTTATAACCAGAAGGGGGGGGAAAAAAAGCTTGAAAAGCTGTTTAGAAAGTAAACATTTCTCAGGCCCAATATCCTGTTTCCTAGCATGAACCCACCATCGGCACTTTTCGGTCTCAATTTCCTTTTTGAAAAGTATTAGACCAGTGGTTTTCAAACTGTGTTCCATAGAACCCTAGGGTACCGCAAGGGGTTTCTGAGTTTCTTCCAATGACTAATTTGATTTTAACTTTTAAAAGTACTTTAATGGTTTAAAAACTAAGGTAAGATCAGTATGTTCTCTCAAATATGTTTGATATCAAATTTCAACACACTGCAGTACAACAGTATATTATCTCATGTTGCCAAATTAACTCATTTTGTGCAGACCTCCAAGTTTCTTTCTACAACTGTCTAGTTGAATATCCTGGTATTTGCAGGTGAAATTTAAGGGGAGAAAAAAATCTGTTACCATTTGCAAAGACTTACTGAGTGAATTAGTGTTTAGATATTGCACAAAGCCAAAGGCAGAAATAATCAGAACAATGAGACCAGTATAAAACTGTTTTTCTCTAACCGCAGTATTAAGCCCAGTGCTCATCTGAACAGCTTTGCTACTTTTGCTGACTCACTTCTTAAAATATTCAAACCTTTTTAGTCCATCTTTTTTTTTTTCTTTCCCCTTTGGCTGTATCCATAGCATGAAGAACTTCCTGGGCCAGGGATCAAACCCAAGCCACGGAAGCGACAATGCCGAATCCTAACTGCTAGGGCACCAGGGAACTCCCATCATGGTCTATGTAAAATTCTGTTTGACAAGGATCCTGCCACAGGAAAATAATTTTGAAAACCATTGGATTAAACCTGCCTACCTGTAAGGCTCCCTGTGACAGTTCCATGAAGCACATGGTCATTGTGGGAGGAGGTGAGGACAGTGATGAAGGAGGTACAGGTCAGTCCTGGCTTCCTCACTTACAATGTGACCTTGGATGAGCAACTTGATCAATCTAAGGCTTGCTTTCTCTATCCATAATTCTTTTTTTTTTTTTAGGGCCACACCTGTGGCAGATAAAGGTTCCCAGGCTAGGGGTCAAATTGGAGCTGTAGCTGCCGGCCTACGCCACAGCCACACCAGATCGTAGCCATATCTACAAGCTGTATCTACAACCTGCATCACAGCTCATGGTAATGCCAGATCCTTCACCCACTGAGCAAGACCAGGGATCAAACCTGCATCCTCATAGATGCTAGTCAGATTCGTTTCTGCTGAGTCAAGACAGGAACTCACGAACTCTTGCAATTTTTTTTTTTTTAATCAGAAAGTTGGGAGAATTTGAAGAGCCAGAATGGTAGGCACTAATAACTGTTAGTTGATATAACGTTGTTATTAGTACCTGAGGTATGTGGGAGGAAGGAATTGTTTCCCAGTGGACAGCTCAGCATGGCACCAACAATTCACAGACACGACAGACAAAAACGCTGTGTACAGTCAACAGCAATTTCTTTGCTGAACTATTACAAGCCAGAGCCGTCTCTCTCTAGATTACCTAGCCCATGTTCATTTCCTCATTTATTTGCTCACCTTCTCCATCATCTGACTACTTTATACTTTGATCTACTATCAAAAGGAGACTCTACTTCCAATCTTAGCCGTTTTCTAGCTCCCTGTGCACTGACTAAATGGAAATTTTTACCAGTATCTTCTGGGAAGAGACTCTAACAAGCCCTTTTTGTATATTAAAAGAAAAAAAAAAAAGCTAACACAGAACTTGTTCAACAGGACCAATCAATTCTATGCAGATCAGAAATTACAGAAAAGGGGAGTTCCCGTCGTGGCTCAGTGGTTAACAAATCCGACTAGGAACCATGAGGTCGCGGGTTCGATCCCTGGCCTCAATCAGTGGGTTAAGGATCCGGCGATGCGGTGAGCTGTGGTGTAGGTTGCAGACGCAGCTCGGATCCCGCGTTGCTGTGGCTGCGGCATAGGCCAGTGGCTACAGTTCCTGTTAGACCCCTAGCCTGGGAACCTCCACATGCCGTGGGTGCGGCCCTAAAAATGACAAAAGGCAAAAAAAAAAAAAAAAAAAGAAATTACAGAAAAGGAAAACTTTCAGTAAAGGCAAGAAAATCAGCTGGGAGAAGCTTATTGGTTGTGGAGAATCTTCACAAGTTCCTGACAAGGAGAAACACTGGAGGACAATGACCTCCCTTGTGATTTGGACACAGGTTACCAACAACAAATGCCCCAGGAGCCCAAGCAAAATCATCTTCGGGATAGTTCTGCTCAAAAAAACAAGAGTTCCCATGGTGGCACAGTGTTAATGAACCTAACTAGTATCCATGAGGACTCTGGTTTGATCCCTGGCCCCATTCAGTGGGTTAAGGATCCAGCATTGCTGTGAGCTCTGGTGTAGGCTGGCAGCTACAGCTCTGATTCGACCCCTAACCTGGGAACTTCCCTATGCCTCTGACGTGGTCCTAAAAAGAAAAAAAAAGCTAAAAATGAAATAAGTCAATTTAGGGACAGCTGCTCTTTGGGTACACCAACTACTAGAAGGAAACTCTTCAGTTTAGCATTTATTTCATTTGACCTTCACAACCCTGAGAGGTGTCTATCATTATCCCCTGCCTGGGCAATCACAACACAGGTTAAATGACTTGCTCAACAGCCCAGATAACCTGTGACTGAGTGAAGACTAATAGGCATCCCGTCTCAGAAACTCACTGCTTTCCCACCAGATCAGCTCCAGCCAGAACTCCCCCCTGCTTCCCGGTCTGCAATGAAGACTCTGGGCTTCCGACTAGCAAAATTCCTTTCTCGTTTCAAAGAAAAAATTGTAAGGACAATCATATGATGCATTATATGATGTTAACTTACCTGGGTAATCATTTTGCAATACATACATTTATCAAGTCATTACGTTGTACACCGTAGCCTAATGCAACACTATATATCAATTACTCATCAATAAAACTGGGGCAGGGGGAATGCCTCATAGTTATGTGGGTGCTTAGCAAATTACAAAGCATTTGCATTCAAATAACCTATCTACTGTGCAACCCAGAGACGTCCTAGGGAGAAAAGGTGACAATATTCTTTGCCTGCAACTGATAGGAAAACAGAGACTCCTGCCACCTGCAGGGTCGTCCCGATGAAAAGCAACAGCAGTGGGGCTCAACAAACCCAAGACACATGGAAAAACTGTAGTGGAGGCTCAACCCCCAGACACCCCTATTTAGGGCATGAAAGAGTTGATCATCTTCCTAGAGCAGCAGGATGAGTTAACCCAACCTAACTTTCAACAGACTTCGAAAATACCAATGTTCGATGTAAAGACTCACTGCCTACAGTGTTTATCTTCCCCGAAAAATGGTAAGGTCGAACATCAGTTTAGGAAGGAAAGAAACAAACAAACCAGCAACAGCCTTGAAGTGGCAGCTGGGAGAGTCTGATCTTCATAAACTTTCCACTGGGCTGCAAAGCAATTTTCCTCTTCTCTTCCGTTTAGTTACCGACCTACACTAGATCACCAGATAAAGATCTCCAGGACAACAAACAGAATGGCGGGAGACATAACAGAATACAATACTATGTAGGAGCCAAGGAGGTAGGTAGGTATTGTATTTGTGCAAAACTGTATGTAAGAGCTTGGCTCCTCATTGACCAGCCGTGTGCCCTAGGCAAAGCCCCTTCAACTCAGCACACTTTCATCTCCGGTCTCTAAAATGAAGAACACCACCTTGCTTGCCGTAAGGACTTAAGGTACTCAGGAGGAGAAGCTGGGGAATGGATGGTAGCTCCCAATACTGTTACCTTTTAAACTATTATCATGTTTTTGTTTAATTTTTTTTTCTTTTTAAGGCCACACCCTCGACACATGGAAGTTCCCAGGCTAGGGCGCAGATCGGAGCTGTACCTGCTGACCTACACCACAGCCACATAGGATCTGAGCTGCATCTGTGACCTAAACCACACCTCACAGCAATGCCGGATCCTCAACCCACTCAACGAGGCCAGGATCAAACCTGTGTCCTCATGGACACTAGTCGGGTTCTTAACCTGCTGAGCCACCTCAGAACTCTATGATGTTCTTAAACACACATTGTAACCAGGATTCCCAGATTGGAGAGCCTCTTCCATTTGAGGGACACCCACCGTGTACAATACCCTGCCCTGGGCACTCCTGAATAGCTTCCATTCCACTGAGAGGCAGAGTCACTGCAAAAGACCCTAAGCATTCACAGAACCCATAATGTGTAAATTCTCCCAGGGGAGAATTCACCCAAGTGCCATCCCTGCACCAACACTGGGACACGGACCAACAGTAGTGTCACTTCTGACATGTCCAGCTCTGCTTCCTTCCCTGCTGAACAAGCTGCAAGGCCTTGCTGGAGGCTGAGTGGCCCAGCACTCGCAGCCACAGTCTATAAGAACTGCATTAACCATGACCCTTCTAACAGGGTAATTGCCACGTATGTGTGTCAGGGCTGACACTCAGGCCTGCTCCGCCTGCGAACGGGCTGCCCTGCATGAGCTAGAGGTGGCTGGTCTCCCCCACATGCCTATCACTGCAGGGCCAAGCTTGGACCGGGAGAAGCCGTACCTCCCCCCAGGTCCTTACTTGACTGACCTGCCCCACAAGACTAGCCCGGCCAGCCTCCCTCCCCAGCCAGCTTCTGCATCTCAGAACCACCTCCATTCTGCACAGCACAGGTGCTTGGCTCCACGTGTGGGGAGGAGTTTATCTTCTTCTCCAATTTCTCCCCGCTTAAGACCCCTACAAACTCCTGAGGGCACAGAGATCAGGCTCTCCCCATCTCCGCTCAGGACAAGCCTGGTCCCCAAGCCAAGTTCTTTACCCTGCCCAGAAATCCTGACCTGGCATGGCTAACTCCGCTCCCTTGTCAGGGTGTGGCCCAAGCCCACCTTCTCGTGAAGCATCCTTTGGAGAAGTCCTCGCTGCTGAGACTTTCTTGGGCCTGAGATCTGAGAGCATGACCCCAGCACTCAATTGAGCTGTGTTTCTTACATATATCCTGGGAGCGACCCCAGGGCTCTACTGGGTCAAGTGAACTGCTCAGCTGGCCTGGCGGGGACCCTTCCTCGCTCTGTGTAGCTCCCCAGAGCTGCTCATTAACTCAAAGAGAACAAGCTTCCCAACAGTGGATAGAGTAACCGTATTTCCCAATAGATGAGAACCACAAAGTTCTCAAAGTTGTTGGTAGGTGTGGCTGTGTTGTTCTGCTAATTTCACGTGAACTAGCCTTATCTCTGCATTGAATATGTGAGCTTCTTCAAGGGGAAATATCACCATCTATAATTTCCAGGTGCTAGGAAATCCAGTATGCACTGAACACTCACATATCTACAGTGAGGAGGAAGGGACATGCCGAGAGCAATGACCCAAGCCCTCGGCCCTCATGGACACCTCCAGGCAGTTCTGGGGAACCTTGCTATCCCGCGCAGCCACCACCTCCACTCAGCTGCAGGATTATCAAGGTCATGGCTCCCTGATCCATTCCAAGACCCTGGCAACCTCCTGGCCCTAAGGTGCATCCAGGGAGGGGGGCCCAGTTGTCCACGACAGCTAGAAAGCCCACTGTCACCCTGCTGGCATTCTCCAAAATATGTCACCCCAGGTCTGACCTCCACTCTCCAGCTAAAGAGGAAGAAGAGAAGAAAATCCTTAAACTCTGTGGTTAAATGTAATCCCCAGAGTCACCCTTCTGAGCTGTCACATCACGGGCTGGAACAAATGCAGTACTCCTCAGAGGCAGGACACTGGACAGAATGACCTTTGGGGAATTTTCTATACCCCAGGGCAGGCTGCTCTTCCCTAAACTCAGCCTAGCCTCCAAGAACAGACTCGAGGGTACTGGTTTGCTCCATCAATTACAACTGAAGGACGGTTATCTTTCTGTGATGTCAGGCTGGCTCAGGTATCTGGGCAGAATTCACAAGAACCAACCAGCACAGAACCATGACTCAAACTGTCAGCACAGACAGCCTCCCCTGCCGAGGCTCACCCTCGGGGTCCTCCTCACCCACTGCTCTCCAGAGGTTTCAAATCCTGAGGAACTAAGTGATGCGCTTAGAAAGGACAGGAAATTCCTTCTGAAAAATAAGTCCCTGAAATAAAGTTAATAGTCCACCAGGCACCTCCAATGTAGCTCCGAGACTGATGGGCAAGCGGGAAGTACCCATTCGTCCAGCTTCTCAGAAGATGGACAGACAGCAAGGGCTCTTAACTGACTTAATCCCCGCTTACTTCCTGCTCCACCAACCCCACAAAAATGCATTTTAGCAGGTGCAATCATCAGAGCTGCTGCTGAACCAGTATACAAAGAAAAATTACAATTTCTGAGGAACAAAGCACCCTCGAACTCACAGATTTAAACATCTAGATGGGTGTTTGTTTCAGTGAAACAGAAGAAAGTCTTGGAAAAATGGAAGCCTTTGCCAACAGCTCTATTTGAAGAGAATTCATCTGAGTTAGGCCCCGTGCTTTCACTTCTTTAGCAGTACGGGGACCAAGCAAAGCTAGCCTCAATGAGGGCAACTTTAATTGTAAAATAATAAAAAGCAAAGGGACCTCCTTTGCCATCATCGTGTATTCTCCCCCACTCACATCTGCTCTACATCTGAGCACCATCCAGGAGAAAAAGACAGGGTATAAAAACCAGCAGCTGAGTCAAGGCTACAGACAGCAACAGTACCACACAAGCCACGTTTTCACAGTGGTCAACAGCAAAAGGGTTTTTCTTCACCCATTTTCTCTCTCCTCAACTGCCTCTCGCCCTTGCTCACAGCTCTCTCTGGATGATATCTGGAATTTATCTATTTTTGGTAAAGAGAGCTGCACAGAGGAATCAGGGCTTTCTTTTTGACTCTTATCAAACTAAGTCAGGCTCAAGTTCCAATGATCATTTCCCCCCCTCCAACCATGAAAGTCTTCCGCTAAGACGATCTATACGATCTATACATACACTAAAATAATTTGAGATCTCATCAGAAAGGCCATTATGCCTGCAAACTTTAAATAATTTAAATGATTCCTTGTATATGAATATTTCATCTTAGAAATTGATCTCCAAGTGAAGCACACATGAAGAATGACCACACCGAGCAGTGTCCGAGTACATCCTGGTATTCCTTCCACAGTACAGGCAGAGTCTCAGTGCAGCAGAAAGCCTGAATTCCACACGAGGTCATGCACGATGAGACGGACCATCTACATACAAAGACAGCCGTGCCTCTGACTCCCTTTCCTATCCGACTAGAAATGCATCTGGCGGGATCTTCAAGAAGAGCTAAATACAAAGCTTGGAAACAGATTTTTAATGTGTTCAACTGCTTCATTTTCAAGGGATCAGCTGGGGCTTTGAGAATTAGAACTCATGCTGAAGACTTTAACTGCCATGTCCTAGAAGCACTGAATTTTAACCCTGGGTAAGGCCAGGGTAAGATTGTAAGCACTTTAAAATCTCTAGCCACTAGCCCTTATCCCAAGTCAAGAAACAGGGGAATCATGTTTCTGAAGGCGGTGAGAAAAACAAACAGGCCTGAGAGGTGACCCCAAACCTTAAAACACACACAGGTTTCCCCGGAGTGGCGTGAACAGCCATCACGTTAAGAGAGGTGAACAAAGAACAGAGAGGCACGATCGACACCATCAGCCAGGGCTCCAGGCAACACAGAATCAACCAGCTCGAAACACATGGGCACCGAGACCCCCACAAAAACTTTCCAGGCAGTGCCAGGAGTGCGACAGCCCAGGACACCGGGAAGCCCTGACGTGTGGCAAAGAGGGGGTGGGTCCTCCAGGTGGCCCCGCCCTGCCCTCTCCAGCAACACACCGCTCCTTTCCTCTGTGTCTTCCCGGAGTCCCCAGGAAAGGAGACATAACAAGACTAAGTGGGGCTGAACCAAGTTCAATGTGCCCACTTCTTACCCCACACCAGCCAGCGGCACAAAACTGAGCCTATTAGCTCACCCATATAGACCCCAAGTGTACTATCCAGCTAAGCACCACCTTGCTGCTGGAGATCAGACTTCCAACACACACAAGTGCATGCACACGTGTGCACACACACACAAACTTTCTTTTACCAGGACAATAGCTGAGAAGAAAACATTCTAACTCCTCAAGCATTAGCAAAAGCTAAATCCTGTCTCTCCTAAGCTGCAGCATTCGGCTTGATGTATGTAGCTAAATTAACAGAAGGTTCCCTCGGCACTTCATTCTCTCTTTCTTTCCTTTTCTCTCCTTTTGAGCCGTGGAGGTGGTTGGGGGGCGGGGGGTGACGCGTAATACGTCAAAAGACAAAGCAACTTCAAAACAAAATCAGTTATTTGTAAACAATCCTTGTGGGGATTTTTTTTTCCCCTCCTCTCCCCCCACCCCAAGAAAAACAGTCCTGCCAGTTGTAATAGAAAGCCAAGGAAAGATAAATCAATTAGCTTGCTAATTTCTCCCCTCTCATTTATTTAGCTCTGCACTGTATTTGTCGTAATTGACTACAATTATGTTAATTACTAACTCCAGTATAATTACTATATTTATTGTCATTGAGCACGCGATGTACCCACAGCAAAGCTGGCATTTGTCGGGCATCAAGAAAGCAAACTGTCGAGAGGTGATTCTCCTCAAACTGGCGGATACGGCTCCAGCAAATGAAAGGGCAAAAGAGATTTCATGCAATGTTAGTTTGAAAGCACCGGTTCATTAAGGATATTAATTTTCTGATAACTACACATTTGAGCATGACACACTCGCGCACTATCTACAGGATTTCGCAATTATTAATGCGTGACAGTTTCAAATGCTAAGTGAATCAATTAAACAGCAGCATTCACAATTTGAGAAGAGATAACTGCTTCATAACTACCTAAGACTACAATTTTCACATGACAAAAAAGAGCCATTGAGGCGCCTTCAAAACCTGACAGGTCAAGAAAGAAGTTTGAAACAAAAGCACCTTACAACCATCATCTCTCCTCTTTACTTGTCAGATCAACTTTGCTAGTGTCTCCCCAGAAACGGCATCACATGCCAGCTGCCACAAGGTGATTTTTCATGTCTTGTCAAAGAAATCTTTTATTCTATTTGCTCTGCATTAACATGTTACATTTATTGATCAAGGGCCTGCTCGGCAGCCACAGCAGGGCACTGAGCTCTCCATGCCTACGGGGCTTTGATGTCCCGGTGACATTCGAGCCCGAATAATGCACATACTAAATGGATTTAATGCAGAAATGTGTTTGGGCCTGACAGTTACATTAATAACAGCCCCTCACACTGATAAATATGCAATTGCTACTATTAAGAGTTACCCAATTATGGGGAAAATATTTCTCTACCTTATAAATAAATCCATCAAGGAAAAAAAAAAGTTTTAACAATGGTGCATTTTCTTAAAATACTTCTCCAGCTGTAGAAACCGGGCCCTGTGGGGGTTAACACCCCCTCTTCCCAGCTTCCTCTCCAATTGTTTTTAGTAGTCTTGCTTTAACTCAAAAATGGTTTGGGGATTGAAAAAAAAAAAAAAGCCTCTTTTGTTGGTCTTCCCTGCTCTACCCTGCTCTTCTTTCTTCAGAACCAGAGAAAAAGCAGACCCCCAAGAGACTGAAAAACTGGGTTCTGTATAAACTCAGAGAGGAGCTTAGGGGAGGCAGTGCAAAGGTGGGGGGCAAGGAGCTGATCTCCATCGGGATGGTTCTGGAGGAGGAGGTGGCTTTTTTCTTTTAAACTCTAAAGGAAACCTGAGCACGTGTGCGTATGGCTCTCTCCCCGTTCCAATCCTAAGTGACCTTGTGCCGTGGCAGTGGGAGGGTATGAGTGCAAAGGGGAAGAGAAAGCAGCTGGGACAGAGGAGCGCTTTTATTAGAAAGGTCTCGGCCAGGGAGAATTTGTAGTTATTACATCCCTGCAATTAAATACAGACACCCGGCAAAAAGCATAATCTCTCCCCTTTCATCATCAAGGAAAGTGAAATCACCAACACTGCAGGGCCTTAGACAAGAGCAAAAGGCTGCTCAGATGGTAGGTGTGTGCGTGCAAATGAGTTCATGTGCAAGTTTGGACACACACACATACACACACAGTTTGCTTCATCCTTCAGAATCAAAAGTCATGCATGCAGTCATCTGTCTCAAGGTTCCCCCGTCATGGCAAATGCTGAGCCATTTCGTCCCATGACAGTGACCGCCTGAACCAAGTCTCAGAGCCCAGGAGGAGCTAAAAGAGGATGAGGTCTCTGGGAACCCCCAGCTCCCAACTGGCCCAGGTCTTGCAAGGTCCTGCGTCACCACACTTTGTGCATCAGGAAGGTTCTGGAGAAACTGAAGAGAGAAGGAAATGCAAGATAGAACTGAGGCTGCCAGGGTCTCCCGCCTGAACTGCAGGACCCACTGACCGCGTTACTGTCAATCCTACAGGCTGTGCACCATTTCAAAAAAGAAACTACTCTTGCTGCCCCCCCTCCCCCCACTGCAGGGATATACAGACTTATTTCTTCTCCCACAAAGAAAGCAATGATTAACACGTTGAAAAGCGGTTTAGATGGACTGTAAAGCTGAGGTCAAACTCCCCAGTGCCAGCTGTTTAATCCCCGTGTGGTCTGGGAGGCGGGGGCAGTTCTTCCCCTATCTGGGCCTCAGTGGCTTCATTTGTAAAATGCTGTTGGGAGAACTGCCTGCATTAACACTTGGTAGGTGTCCCGACCAGCCTTGGCAGGTAGCAAGTGCTCCATGGCACTGGTTATGCATCAGAAAATAAACATGAGGGAGTTCCCATTGCGGCGCAGCGGAAACAAATCAGACTAGGAACCATGAGGTTGCGGGTTCGATCTCTGGCCTCACTCAGTGGATTAATGATCCAGCGCTGCCATGGGCCATGGTGTAGGTAGCAGATGCAGCTCGGATCCCACGTTGCTGTTGCTGTGGCTGTGGTGTAGGCCAGTGTCTACAGCTCCTGTTAGACCCCTAGCCTGGGAACCTCCATATGCCACAGGTGCAGCCCTAAAAAGACAAAAAAAAAGAAGAAAGAAAGAAAATAAACATGATAGTTCACGTCATCTGTGTTGATCCTTTATCTCTGGGATCCTTTTACAGAACCGAATGAGTCACCTCTGGGTACTTCTCTGCAAACCTGCTTTACCATCAAGCTCATCAAAAGAACCATTCCATGAGCTCTCCGACATGACTTGGGTCTTCAAGAGAGAACGGCAGGCATGGGGGGAGGGAGGGTTCTTTTGTCCAACGTTGTCCTTTGCCCTCCAAGACATTTAGCATCCCAGGCCTCGCCCACTGAATGCTAGTCTGGTCCCTACTCCCATCACTGTGATGGAACTTCACAGTTGAGAAGATGGAGGGCCAGTCAAGGCAAGGTCTGAAAGGGTTAAGCTTGCCTGTCTCTCCCCCTGTGCCCCCATATCACCTGTGCTTCCAATATCCACCTGATGACACAGCATCACCACACACACCTTGGTGACCTGAGAGCAGAGAGCAGGGGTACAGAATGGGTAGAGCACTCAGGCCCAATGTTCCAAACTACTCAGGGAGAGAAACTTCGCAGGGAAAGGAAAATTAAACCCAAGATTCTGAAGGAGTAAATGGGTGCAATGGGAAACACAAAACATGACTAAAAAAGCCTAGCAATTTCTCATCCTAGAGACAACACTGTAGGAGAGAAGGAGAGGATGTTTACAGAAGCACTTTTTTTTGGGGGGGGGGGTCTTTTTAGGGCCATACTCGCGGCATATGGAGATTCCCAGGCTAGGGGTGGAATCAGAGGTATAGCCGCTGGCTTACGCCACAGCTACACCAACACCAGATCTGAGCCACGTCTGTGACCTATACCACAGCTCACGGCAATTCCGGATCCTTAACCCACTGAGCGAGGCCAGGGATTGAACCTGTGTCCTCATGGATACTAGTCAGATTCGTTTCTGCTGAGCCACGAGGGGAACTCCAGGAGCACTTTCTAAAGGTCACAGGGAGCATCGCCAGCTGTGAGAAAGTCAAAACCCAGGATAGCCCCAGACAACTCTCTCCAGTGGCCCACCACTTCCCCAGGTCAGTCTTACACTCTGTGGCTTAATATCCCATTTTCTCTGGCCAAAGGGTGGAAATCCCACAAGTCAGGACATTCTTTGGGGAGGGAGGGAAGAGAATACCACGCAAATCTCACTCACGGTGGCCTGACACCTGTCCCTGCCCTCCCTCCCTGTCTGTCTTCCTTCTAAGTGTTCTTGGTGGTTCTGCGGTCACAGAGGTCACCACACAAAGTGTCAAGGAAATCAAGTCTCACTACTGAGACATTAAATATTACCTGCCAGGTCACTTTCCACTTCACCTTTTGACTTGATGTTCTGCTGGCAACCAACTGAACGGCCAATGATATTCCTAAAGCAAAAAAGCTGCCTTCCATAGCACTGCCCAGCTTAGGGAGAACACTGGTTCCAACAAACATAGACCCTTGCCTCCCTGAATCACTCAGGACTTAGCAAGACCCTACAACTATAGTGAAAATGAATAGTCTATCTTTCTAAAGCCTAGCTTTCCATCATCATCTCTCAAGTCTCACCAACAGAAGCTCTGTTGCCACCCCCACCCCAATATCAGTAGGATCCCCAAATAAGCCTACACTTGAGTTTTTGAAAACACTACATTTTGGGTTTTGAACAAGGCCCCTGACTGCAAAGAAATGGTTTGATGAAGACCCAGTACCAACAGAACACGCCCTGTGAGCTTTTCTCCTAAGAATCTAGGCAGGGAATTTTCTCTTACCCAGTCCTACTGTCACATGAACAAAGGAATGCTCCTAGCTGGCAGGGATGAAAATGCATGCGAGATGAGTGGGTTTAGCATTATGGAATGCCTGACAACTAGAAAGACAGGCATCCATACCAGTTAGAAAAGGCTAGGTTATGCTGCATTCAACACCGCCACATCTTTAAACACAAATTTCTCGTTGACAATCTATGTCCAATATCGATCAGCAAGGGGTTCTGGTCATTTATGTTCAGAACCCAAAACTGATGACCATGGCAAGCAAAACACAAAGTGATAAATTTTGTCCTGGCTCTTAAAGTTTCTGGCCATTGGTCATACCAAATGGTCATACCGACATATCATGTGCTCAAAGAGGAAATCCTTAATGTTTGTGGGGAACTCCAATGATTCCCAGAGAATGACATGGCCACTATGGAGGGCCAAGCATGGGCTTTTTAGCCTCACTGGTGCCATGTTTAAGCACTAGCCATGGCTATGCTTACTTAAGACCTATCATGATCATGTGGCAGGTAATTTGTAAGGCACTTTACACGCAGTTACAGACTCAACATTTTGCAATTAGCCCAAGGCCATTTAAACAACTGGTGAGTGACAGGCATAAGATTTCAAGTCAAGGTGATCTAACCCCAAAGTCCTTTTTTTTTTTTTTAAATCACTCTGCCCATTTCCCCAAGTGGGCAGCAAGCTAACAGGCCCAGTTTAATAACAGACATAGATATGGTGTCATGTCCATCCTGGACGACCTGAGTGTACCAGGTGTCCACCTCACCGTCCGGCAGGGAGGACAGAGCCACAGTTTCTTTACTGAAGTCGCCCCAACTCCCCAGTCCATCACTGCCATCCTAGTAAAGCCAAGGAAGCTCCCGCCTAAGACATTTTCTCACGAATGCCCCCATAGAGTTCCTTTGTCAGAGCAATGCTAAATTAAGATACAACAAAAAATAATTTAAGATGTAAACTTCCTGTTGCCATAGATCAATTACACCCTCTCACTCTCACTGACACAGGTGTTTCCATCACTGTGTGCTGGGCGCTCTCCCTGCCCACTGTGCTCACACACTCAGCAGGCAACCCCCTCAACCCACCCAAGGCCCCTGGGGGAGAGGACCAGGCCCCCCGAGGGAGTTCTGCCTTCTCTCCCTCATTGGGATAGGGCAAGACCAAAGCTCAAACGACTCATTACCAAGCTCTCTTTGCCTTCAGCAGGTCAAGGAGCCAGCACTGGCTAAGGCATAGGACTCTCTAGATTAATCGGCAAAGTAAAATATGAAAACCGCAAAAGCAAGTTCAAGGAAGACTTTGGCGCAATGGCTATTCAAATATTCCTGGTAGCAGAAATTGTTATAACCTCTCGAGGGCAATCTGACATCTGTATCCAGGCCCTCTGATAATTCTGTCTCCAGGAATTGGTCCCAAACAACTAATCAGACATTCATCAAGGAATATTACAAGGCTATTTATGAGAAACATTTATAACAGTAAAAATCTGGAAACAATCTGAAATGTCCAACACGAAGAAATAAGAACCCATTAAAAACAAATGCAGTATTTATTGAGATGAGAATATACTTCCAACACAATGTAAGCAACAGCATCATTTAGAAATACTCGGCATTATAAATGACTGGAAGACAGTAAAATGTTAATGATGGTGATTTCTGGGTAGTAAGATGATCAGTCAAAAACTTCAAGTAGGGTTTCTGTCCTTACCCTTCCGAGTTTCCCGAGATTTCTATATCGATCATTGTTTTTATTTACAAAGTTGTCTTCAAAAATGTAAAGTAAAATTTCATGCCGATGTCAACAACGGACTCATGACCATTAATGCATCCAAGTTCAAGGGGGCAAAACCTCACCCTTCTTGGCTGTTACAGAACTAGCTCCCTAAACCCTCTATGCCCATGACAGGGTGGATGGCAAGACCCTACCCCTGGGAATTGTGTCAGGGGAGCTGGTTCCTGAGCAGCATCACTGTAGCTCACCTGGTTCCC
This sequence comes from Catagonus wagneri, assembly GCA_004024745.2. Taxonomy (NCBI): domain Eukaryota; kingdom Metazoa; phylum Chordata; class Mammalia; order Artiodactyla; family Tayassuidae; genus Catagonus; species Catagonus wagneri. The sequence goes on from PVHT021183726.1 coordinate 10,342,184, forward strand.
TCCAATCATAACAGGAACAATGAGCTCTAGGCTGAGAGGAGAAGTACAGGATGTTCAAGTTTAAGGGAGCCAGAAATTTTATTTGGACTTTTTGTCATGCTTCCCTTTCCAACTTCCAACCTGACAGGGAACATACTGGGTCCAGGGACTTTCATTTTCCCCCAGGACAGAGTCATAAGAAGCAATACGGCCTTAATTCCCATGACCTTCTGCGTAAAGAAGTAACCAGTTTGCTACTTGACAACCCAACTGGAGCGGAGTCAGATTCACTATATTTAAGGCAGGAGAAAAGACCCTGAAGTGTCATGGGGGGAAAAAAGTTACTTAAAAGTTAAGAGCTTATAAATCCATCACCACCCTCCCCTCCAGCATGAACAGATGGCCATAGAGAGAATCAGCAGAAACATCACTTTCATGAACAAAATGAACAGTCAGGATGGTGAGTGGCTATGAACAGTAAGACAGCAGAGAAAGAGGGCCCTATGTTGCATGGTTAACTGAAGCCTGATGCCTTCCTTGTAACTGACATCTTGACAAGTGATACAAATCTGGCCACGTGAGAAATTCTCATGTTAGTGTAGGCACAGCATCTCTCAGGAGGATGCCAAAAACCAAGTTCCAATAGTTAGTGGTGTAGACAGGAGCCGAGAGGCTAACAGACAGACATGTAAAGGAGACTTTCTTTGCACTGACTGCATGTTTGTTCCTTCAAGAGTGTGCTATGTGCATCTATGAGTTATTTAAAAACTAATCAATAGAATTCCTTGGAGTTCCCATTGTAGCTCAGCAGAAACGAATCTGACTAGCATCCATGAGGACGCAGGTTCTATCCCTGGCCTCGCTCAGTGGGTTAAGGATCTGGCGTTGCTGTGAGCTGTGGAGTAGGTCACACACATGACTCAGATCTGGCGTTGCTGGGGCAGCTGTGGCGTAAGCCAGCGGCTACAGTTCTGATTTGACTCCTAGCCTAGGAACCTCCATATGCCACAGGCACAGCCCTAAAAAGACAAAAAGAAAAAAAAATACAATTCCTTACCTAAAAGCAAATTGTAATCTAAAACAAAAACAGACCACACCCAATTTTATGACTTACAGGGCTGGCAAACTTTCTATCATTGGGTATGGCTCCGTTTAAATCAACACCCTGAGAAAACACTTGGGATATGAAAAGGAAGCCTGCAGAGATGTTCTAGAAAAAGGAAGGGGGTAATTTTTCTGTATATAACAAAATGAGAAGAATTTTATATTTCTGACGGCAGCTTTGGAAAGAAGGCAACATGAAAAGGAGACCAAGAGGCTGGGAAAGAGGGGCACCTGGTCACATGCCAGAGGCCTGATCCTAATAAGAGGCACAGCCAGGGAGAAGTTCTCCAGGGCCAGGGAGCACCCAAAAGCTCTCTGGGAACAATGCTATCCCAGTGTCTCCTGTGCATGCAGTCATTACCACCGTCCTCCCCAGGACATTGTGAACCGGCAGTCAAGATTTGTAATACCAAGTCAGACTGTGCTGGGCTTCAGAGAAATCAAGGGGGCGCCCTGACTGGGGCCAGAGGGGGTGCCAAGAGGGAGAACAGCAGACAGAGCAGCGAGAGTGTTACAACAGGGAGCTATGGGGAATATCAGAGCAGAGCAAACACAGGGACGCAAGTGCCTCCAAATTCCATAAAAATAGTAAGGAATGGCTGGGAAGAACCCTCCTACAGAAGGTTAGGTGGAGATTCACAGTATTTCCTCTGGATCCAGGGATCCCTGCAGTCTGGTGGGCTCAGCTCAGCTGCTACATTCCATTTGAAAGGCAAGTTTATGATCTTCTCTCTCTTTCCTTCTCTCACCTCCTCCATTTTTTTTTAAGAGAAATGAGTTAAGAATCTAAATGATCTCTGATTTTTACCCACCTGAAGGCAAAGCAGAGACCAGTGCCCGAGTAAGCTTCCATCTTCCTCTGACACCCAAGAGAAACAGTGTCACCTCCCCTCGACCCTGGGTTAGGTCAATAAGACCATCTAAGAGAAGCCAGTCCCAACATAACCATGTCAAACCAACATTGCTTTTCTCCCTTCTGGTCTGTAACTCCGTCCAGTTTAACCAAGTCCTAATACAAACCCTTCCATCAGAATTCAGCTCTCCACAGGTCACCCCTGCCCCAGCCCCAGGGCGCAGGTCCACACGCTGACCCAACATGGCTAAGAACAGGTTTCTGGCCAGAAGCGATCACTCCAACTCAACACTTACAGAAAAATAAAATAAAAATCTTAACCTCTCTTCCTCTGAATCTCCATTTTACCAACTTGCAAAAATTTCCTGGCTCTAAGACCTGCCGTTTCCCAATAGATCCAGCCCCTCAGAGCCAAAAGCCCCTTCTCACCCCTGAACTCCCATCACACACACACACACACACACACCGCTTCCCTGCCCAAAGGAGGCAGGGCCCCAGAGTGCAGCTAAGACGGCTGTTTCCTCAGACCCAACAGCCCAGTCCCATGACCTCTGACTGCTGACTCCCCTTCCCAGGGCCAGCCTCCTCAAAACCACATCCGGCTCCCGGCAGCAAAGCAGCCACTGCCCGAGCCACAAAGCCCCAAGTCGCCAGAGGCCAGTCACATGGAAAGAACTCCTCCCCATGTCCAAAGCAGTGCTTTGCCGGAGTCTGAACTGGGGAGCTCTTTGGGGGGCACACGTGACTAGGGCACTGTCCTATCCAGGCTGTACCTTCTGTCGCCTCCTTGCATAGGGGCCAAACACCACCCTTTATTTCTTTAGAGGCAGCGTTTGTTTGGCATCCTCTCATCACTGTATTTCTTGGTGACTTTTCTGTTTCCCCACCTCCCCAGAAACATACAAACCCTTGGGAGTCAGGGAGAGAACGCACGCAGCGCCCACTCTCTTCCCGCACAAGCCCCTGGAGTCCCCTTCTCTGGGGACAACACATCGTAGCCTGGCTCTGGGCCTGAGCACAAGCCAAGAAGCTCTGCTAAACTTAACTTCAACTCACGGGCCCCTCTACCCTCTGGTGCCTTCAAGCCCCGAGTTTTGTCCCACCCTCTTCATTCCGGAGTGTCCCGACTCAGAGTGGAGACTCCACAAGGTGGAAGAAGGGAAGTATCAGAGCCCTGGGCTGGGATTCTGGCTCCTCATCTCTCCTTCCACTTCGAGACCACTAATTCCATTCAGGGGACAGAACGGCTTTCAGAAGGATACTTAGGGCGAAGCTCTGTGTAAAGCCACCTTGTTAGGAAAGGCCACCCGCCCCCCCCCAGATCAGTGGCCATTTATCCCACTGACACCAGCTTTCCAGGCACCTCCTCCTTCCCTCCCCCAGGCCCCCAAGCCCGTGGCCAATTCCAAACCTTTTAGGAAGCAAATAACCGTCGTCTCCACTGGGAGAACACAGACTATCACACTTACCTTCTGCCAAGACCGCAACAGTTGTTTGAGTTTCCCTCCCACCCACCCCCATGGCGGCCATGTTTGAATTACTCCGAAATACCACCTGGGAGAAATCATCATCACAGGTATTTAAGGTTCCAATTCATTAAAAGGCAAAGGAAAAAAAAAAGAGAAGACGCACGCATTCTACCTGGGCCATGGGGTTACCGAGGAAAGCATTCGCACACACCCCTGAGACACTAGCTGGCTTTATCGCACTCCTTCCCCGAGAGTATTGCCACTCGTCCGCATGGGTCTCAGTGAGAACAGAACAAGAGGACCCCGACGGCCTTCTCACAGGGACACACCTAAGACAGAGGATGCTTCCGCTTGATGATTCTTCAGTGGCACAAAGAGGGGAGCCGGAGAATCGCGTGCAGCAGAGTCAGACCGTAGGGGTGCAATTCCACACGTCTCAGGGCCCTGCACCCTATGCGGGGCTAGGACGTCTGACTTATCTGCAGGCCCTTACGGGGGGACCGGGCCTCCCAGGCCTGGCCTGCGTCCTGTGAAAGTTACATACCTCAGAAGGTTAAAACTCAGGTCGAGCCTCTTTGCAAAATGTCCGTAGTCCCTGCCGAGGTGCTCTGGAATTTCTCTGCAGTCCTGGCCTACGTAGGACACCTGGAAATTAAAGGGAACAGAGAGAGTGGCCAACAGAAATCACCCAGCTGCTCACAACCCTGTGTCATTGATCCAATGATTGCTTCCGCAACTTGAAACGCACGCACGCACGCCCTGCGCACACGCCAAGGCCACATTTGTGACTGTTTTCCTGATCAAATCAGTTTCGGGGGCTTCGGGGACTCTGCCAACAGCTCCCCTCTCCCGGTACGCTTAGCATGATGGAGACTAATCCCCGGCACAATGGAAATTGGACCGAAATTGGCCGGATTCAGATGTCCAAAAAAACCCCAACGTCAGAGCTCGCCGATTATAATCACAGCAATCAGCCTCTCGCTCGGGGGCCTTCCCCACAGCTGCCCCTCTGGCTCCCCGCCCCCCGTTTGCACATTACCTCATAAAAGACACAGCAGATGCACTTAACAGCATTCAACCTGCAGGGTGCTAGAACAAATCGGGTTGGACAAGAAAACTTCCCCACACCACCAATCCCATCCTGTTACCACTGTGTATAAAATGTCCTCCACACTCTGAACAAAGCTGATTCAAAAGCAACAGGGCAGCCACGGGTGGCCAGAGATTCCAGGTCCCCATTCCCCAGGGTGCCTTTGGCAATCAACCTCACTCTGCTCGCAGAGCTGTTCCCTTAAGCATTCTTTTATTAATATTATTATTTACCTACTGTGATGCCCAAATATTAAAAGGCTGAACTGAAATGTGATTCCCCAACTTCTGACTGTGACAAGATCAGAGGGCCGTCTCACTGCTCTGAGCACTGTTTTTGAAACCCATTTTTACAGACAGTACCCTGTAGGCAGGGCTGGCAACTCATTTCAAAACCCGTAAGAGAAACCGGTGACTCAGAGTGGGCCAGCGGGTTGCAATGTATGATGCCTTCCTACTCAAGGAGCCAACTCTCAACTGCCGTGTAGAAATTCAGGCCCACGACCCGGCTACAGGCTTGATCCTTTCGCCCTACAAACCCTCTTTCTTCCACGCATACCAAGATGTCTTACAATGACATCTTGGGGTTCTGATTCCTAACTGAGAACAGGAATATAGTGGCACCTTGCAACCTCGGACATAAGGTTAAAACATAAGCATTGCTAGTATCTGATCACTGTAGAACCACAAAACAAATAGCACTTTCATATGGCTCAGCCTATAAGACATGTCACCCTGCACCCTAGCGACCTCAATTTTTTAAGTCCTCTCTCAGCCCTCTCCTACCCAATGGGGACAAACTGCCGACAACACAATATCCTGTATTCACGCTCCTGCAGTAACTTCATTCCTGGAGCAGAGAAAAAGGCAAAAAAGGACAGAAAAATAGCTGACTCCAAAAAAAATAGCTTTGACTCAGGAAGATGCAAGCTAGGAGTTCCCTTCTGGCACAGCAGGTTAAGGACCTGGTATTGTCGCTGCAGGGGCCTGGGTTGGATCCCTGGCCCCAGAATTTCCATGTGCCACAGGCATAGCCAAAAAGAAAAAAAGAGAAAAAAGGAAGATGCAGGCTAAAACTAAAGGGCTCTGAGTTCAATCTATAAATCTCTCCCCTTTCTATGGGAGACCCATCTTTCCTTCAAAATAAAGTTCTCTTTCTGAGCAGAGAAGGAAATTATATACCAAGCAAGGACTGGAGCATCTAGGTACTTCAGTCACTCAGAGGTCCACTCAATCATCAGCAGTTTCTTTTTTGAAGTTCACACTGACCCCCGGGCCCAAGGTGTGCACCTGAAAACCCCTCCCTTTCACCCAGCAGACACTACCATCCGGTTCTTATCATTCAAGACCTGTGTGATGTACACAGCAGAGAGGCTAAGCTTCAGCTGTAGAAATTGAGCTCTTTCCCTATAGACTCACCAAGGACTCAACTTAGTAGGGACTGTTTGTTCCCAACCCCTCACGTTTTACACAGGGAAACGACTCCAGAGGCCTGCCCAGTGTGATCCATCTTCTTAGTGACAGAGCCTGGACCACGTCCTGCACTAGGAATAAGAACTTCCAACATCAAGGTCATGGAATTTTTACACATCTACACATGGATGTGGATTGTCTTGATCGACAAACGCCAGTGGTGCCTCTGTCATTGTGTTTTGACTTTAAAATGAGCCTTCCTAGCTGAAAGGTCTACAACTACCTCATGACACCACGTTGAGGACCTGGGAAGTGTGTCAGAGCTTGGGGAAGGAGGGGGGGTAGCTGTCCGCACCCCGTTCTTCCTCTATAGGATTCCACTTCAGAGCAATCCAACACCATGGGGAGCTATCGCCATGAGGACTATGGATCATTCACAACATGTCTGATGAGACCTATCAGCTTGTTTTATTTCGTAGTCTTAACAGCACAGTATCCTAGGAGAACTCAACAAAGCACAACTTGCTCCTATTCCATAAAAATGAAGACCAAGTCTCCAAAATTGAGTAGAAAAACCAGCTTGACTAGCCCTCTGCAGGCTTGGACAACCCTCATACACTGGAAGCTTTCTGAAATTTAAGTCAACCATGCTGAAGGGTTCAAATCAGCTGGAAAAGGCTTAAAAAGTAGCAAGCAGCTACTGCCAGGCGTTGCCACCAATGCATCCGAGAAGAGAGACTTGTTTGAGAAGTGCTCTTGAGTGGAAGGCACTACCCCTCAGGATGGCAGGAAACTTCTTGGAGCACAGGACCACCTAACCTAAAATAGGAAGCCAGAAGAGCCAGACCAAAAATAGTCTGCCTCTTCAGCAAACAAGAGAAGGGTTGTCAAGATGAATAGATCTTAAACGGCACCATAGAGCCCATCCAAAATGAGGAGTCACTCCCTTTCATTACCTTGATTTTTTGAGTGAGCTGAAGAACAAAGCTTTGTGCTTTTTAGTTGGCCCACCTTATATTATATGTACCCCCAAGACCGGTGGCCTTTGTGAAATTATAAAAAAGGGACACCATTATCAGGAAAATGGAAACAGCAAGCTCAAGACCCCTGCAGAGCAAAAAACAAAAATGTATTGGGTAGATCCCCACACATACATACACCCAACCCCCTGAGCAAAAGCTGCAGAATATTACCCAGCTGCAGGACACTGAGGGTTTTTCTGTGCAGTAGGGATGGTCTGGCTCCTGGACTTTCCTGGGGAGGTGGGGGTTGTCAGTAGTCAGACTGAGAGGCTATTTTGGGATGCCTGCCCCCAGCCGGGAGCTGGAGGATCCTTGGTTTCAGCTTTGCAGGAGTAGGAGTTCTGTCAGAATAGAAACAGTCCTGGACATGAGTTCGGGTTCCTGCGCTGTGACTTACTAGCTGTGTTATCTTGGATGGGTCACCATCTCATGGAGCCCATTTCCTCTTCTATAAACTAGTTAAACATTAACTACTTCCAAAGGTGTTAATAGTTTAACAACTAACATTTATTAAAAACCTACCACCTGGCTCTTAACTAGTGAATCCTCATTAAATAGCGCCATGAGTCACACAGCATCCTAATTTCACTTAATTACAAGAATGAGGTAAATTAACGTAAAGTACACTGCCCTGTCCTTGGCACCTGGTGGCCACTGGGTAAATGGTGAATCAGATCCATATCCCTATGAAAGTTTGTGATTCCGATGTCTCTTGGGTACAACATTTTGGTGCCCAAATTCTACATTTGTATTTGTGTCTGCAATTGTATTAATGCCATTACTTTGTTATAAGCTAGTGGAAAAAGGAAGATTGAGGAAATAATGCTCAATATCAATGACGCCCTCAAGCCAAGAGAAGGCCAAATGGAGTCAGACCCAGGCTGAAGAGATTTTACCAAGCCAAGTAGAGGGAGGACCACAGCATTCCCAAGCATGTGGTGTTTTTGGTCTGTGCAACTCCTAATAACCAGGGTGGGGACGGTCAGCCTACAGTGGCATTGAAAGCAGTGACCGAACCTCAGCAAAACATCACCATCTCATTAAATTGTTTATTTAAATTTTATTGGTGTTATGATTTTTGTCTTTGCACTTAAGTCATCCCTTTATCTGGGGTTTATAGGTCTCTAAATATAAGAGCATGGTCTGGTTTTATGTTTGTATACTTAAGCAATATTGTAATAAACACAACACTACGGGCACATGGAAAAATGGACATTTTTTGCCCCTTTAAGAAAAAATCCAAAGTTTGAGAAGTACCGTGCATTTAAGGTGCTACATCTCATAAAGGCTGCATGGGGAAGAACGCTAGTAAGACCTTGACCCCAGGGTCACCCATCAGTCACTGACCTAGGAATTTTAGAATATGGAACACCAGTGACCCAAGAGCATTCCCCCTGCCCACCTGCTGGCTTGGCTCCTACCCTGGCAGCTCCAACTGTTTAAAATAGCCCCCAAGGGCCTCAAATTCCCCACCCACGGGTCAGTGAACCCCTAGGCTGTCTGGGATGGGCTAAAAGCAGGGGGCACAGGAAAAAACAATCAAGTGTGCGAATTGGGGTGGGGGGGGAAACGGCATAGGACAGTTCTCAGCCCCCCACAGCCAAGTCTTCCATGAAGCTATCAGCAGCTACCCCCAAGACTGCTGGGTCCGAAATGCAGAGACCAACATTCTGGAGGCACAGGGATCCCTCTTAGGCAGAGGTCCTCTCCTCCAGCCCTTCCCTAGGCAGCCTTGATAACTCCCAGAAGCTCCTTCTTCCCGCCAGCTAAAAAGGCCCGTCATTTTGAACCTTCTTTCCCAGGCTGGTACCTCCCTGGCCTGCTCAATTCTGAACTCTGAGAAGGGAGAGTTGTTCCCGAAGTTAAAGGTAATCTCAAAATCTAACTGTGCCTGACACTACCTGCCTTAGGCAATTCAAGGGGAGCGCTGCAAAACTTCACATCCATTTCTCTAGGGTGTGCAGGGAAAAGTGGAAAGGAGAAGGGCAGACTTCCTCAGAGTTAAAAAGAGGAGACCTGGCTTTTCCAGCAGGTAAAAGGCACCTGGTCCCAGCATGGCTGAGTCCATCCCTCCAGCAGTGACTCAAAACACCTGAGGCTTCACTACAGCACTGACAGTAAATGAGGCTGGGTGTCCGTCACCCGGGGGTTGAAAGGGGAGTGTTGCCATGCCCCATAGACACCTGTTAAAGAAATCAGGTGTTGAAATAAAACTGAACTATCAACCACCTTGGATGAGGGGCACCTTTGGTTAGGAGCCAGAGCAAGTCTGCAGTGGAACATCCCCCATCCCAGCTCCTGCAAGAACGCATCATGATTTTCACTTGTCTCTCTTAGGCACCTTCCACCATTTAAAAAATAACTATATTTTACAACTGTATTGGTGTAAAGTTAAACATAGCAAAACGTTTAATGGACCAAAGTGGTTTTTTTCTTTCTTCTACTTATGAATGAAATGAAAACGTTTCTTGGACCAAAGTGTTTTTTTTTTTCTTCTACTTATGAGAAGTGCCGCAGACTGGGGGCGCTGCCCTTGGCCTGATAGAGAGGTCCCCCGCTGGCTCTGGTCGGTGAGCTCCAGGGCTGAAGTGGACCGTGGCAACCTGGGGGGATACATACCCCTCCTCCCACAGCCAGAGAGGGTACCAAGCCCAAAACAAGGTCTGTCCTCAGCAAACTCGGGCAGGCCAGGGCACAAACGGTCTCTGCACCTGCAGACGCAGCCCCCTGCGGCCGGGCAGGGAGCCCCATCTAACCTCCAGACGCCCCGCGGTCCAGGAGTCCCACCTCGGACTGACTGTGCCCAGGCGGGGGCGGGGAGGCCCCGGCAAACTTACTTGAGTTCCATTCACCACAAGCCCGGCCATGGCGACGGGGCGGACGCGCGGCACCGAGGGCGGAGGGCGGAGCGCGGAGCGGGAGTACGGCGACAGCAGCAGCTTCAGGCAGCTCGCGCCGGGCTTTTAGTTCCGTACGGGGCGGTCAGCTGACCCGGCGGAAGCCCGAGGCGCGGGCCTGGCGTGAAACCTCGGCTCAGCTGTGCGCGCGCCGCCGCCCTGGGCCCGGCCTAGCTCAGGTGCGCCTCGGGTCACCGCACCGCGCGCTGCAACAGGTGTCCGCAGCGTCTGCGCCCGACCTGCTGGCGGGACCGCGGGGCTTCCCGGTGCCCCGTCTCTGGGCCTCCCAGGACCCTATCTCCCAGAAGGGGTCAGAGCAACTGGACTAACGCCCCCCATCTCCATCCATGCCCATAGTCCCGCCGCTTTGATGGGGGGTGAACTGCGGGTTGGGGGAGTAGGGAGGTCTCCCTTCGGGGGCTCCCCATCTGAGCCGTTGGCCAGGGCCGTGGAGAGCCAGGACTTTCCCCTATGTCACAATCCGGATTACACAACCGTCCTCAGCTACAGGAAGGAGGGGCGTCTTGGCGGGAACTCCTCTCCCCAGCTTTGAGAGGAAAGGAGGAATTGAGTGATTGAAAAAACACCTGATGCGGTGAAGCTTTTATTTGCATGGGCTGCAGGAGGCAATTCAGTTTTTCTACAAATAAAGTGTTGGCTCAACTAATAGCACCCCATTTGCCTGGAATAAGCCCTGGGATGAAGAGCAGAATGATGTCCCCAAATTTCAGGGATCCCTTATTCTCACAGGCATATGTTATAGGCGAGGCTCAAAGTCATCCACAGGGTCAGACCTCGAAGTGAGTGGTGGCCGCTGCTGCCTCCTGTCTGGATGAAGTTAGGCCCAGCCTGCAGGTAAATGGAAGCTCAGGCCTGTCCTCAATTAAAAGAACCCTAATTTCCTCCGTGCCTTTTTCTGCCTTCACACCTCCATCCCCCAGGCTACACAGCTGCTATTACCAGGTACCAATTCAATGTCATATTATCACCTGTCCCTTATTGCAGCTAAGAGCCAGTCCAGCCTTAACTGGCCTCTCCAGCCCTTCATACCAATGGGTATAGGCACCATTCAAGTAGAGGAGGAAAAACCTGAGTCCTAATGGCGCCAGACTCCAGGTCTCACAGGCATTATAGGTGCCTCCACTCCGTAGGCCTACTGATAATTGTAGCTCCCCACCTCCATCAAGGGGGTGCTCACAGGGATTTTCATTTTTCCATGTGTCTAAACAGCACTTAAAAAGCCCTGGCTGTGAGCCGACGGTGATGATTATGGTGGTGGTTCAGCATTTTGTGAGTACCACGGTTGTCTCTCAGGCCTGTTGCCAATGCATCGTAACGTAAGCCCCTACTGTCAGCATCCTGACAAGCGTGTTGACCTCTGAGGGTTAACCCGGCCGCCCTTCTCTCTGCTGGAAGGAGCAGACACAGCAAAGTGGAGCTTTAAGAACACAGACTTGGCTGTGTTTACTTTGGGGGATTCCAGGAAATGCTGCAACAAAAGGCCCCACAGGCCAAAAAAGAAAGCTTGCCCTCCAGAGATAAGGGGGATCAAAGGGACTCTTCCGAGGCCAGCTCCTTGCTCCTCCCTCCTTCTCTGCTGGACGCACCCTCTGGTCCATTGCCCGCTTTGTTTGCCTTTCCTGCCTGAAAAGGAGGAAGTGGTTCTCTGCCCTCCCAGGCACTTTCCCCTTGGCCTTCCTAGAAGGGCTTTGGCCAGCAGGAGAGGACATGTGAAAACAAACTGAAACCTACTCAGAGAAGAAACTGGAACTCCCCACCCCCCTTACCCCGCCACCAGGAGGAGGGTGCTCGAGGTCATCTCATCCATGCCCCTGCCTCCATTCGCGGCTGTGTCTTCTGAGCATAGGCTATTCTACAGACCCTATCCACTAATGACACCAAAGTGTGCAGGGGTCTTTTCCACCTTCCCAGACCCCCTCATAGCTGTTCCCTTCTCTGCATGGCTCCAGGGCAATCATTCTAAAAGCCCAGTCTGACACTAAAACTTCTCAAACACTTCCTCCCAATCTAAAAGTACAGCGCTAAACCTTGAGCCCCAAATTGTCATTCTCATGTCCCTCAAGTTTTAAATCCCTTCACCCCTTACCTTTCCTGCCTCCTCTACTTTTCCCATCTTCTGCTTGGCTTTTTGAGTTTTTCCTTTGGCCTGGAATGTCTCCCCACCTGCTTCTGTGTCCACTAGGTTAACACATTGGGAAGGCCGGGGGACTGTAGGGGAGAGACAATTAGGAAATCACGAAAAAGAAAGCTCAGGGAGTTCCCATTATGGCTCAATGGGTTAAGAACCCAACATAGTATCTATGAGTTTGCGAGTTCAAACCCTGGCCTCTCTCAGTGGGTTAAGGATCTGTGGTTGTGACATAGGTTGCAGACACGGCTCAGATCTGGTGTTGCTGTGGCTGTGGCGGAGGCCTCAGCTGCAGCTCCGATTCAGTCCCTAGCCTGGGACTTCCATGTGCTGCAGGTGTGGCCCAAAAAAAAAAAAAAAAGAGAGAGAGAAAGAAGGCACAGGATAGCTCATGTTAAAATAGGATTTAATGTCTGAGATGTAAGTTGATGACAATAGGGAGCTATTAACGGTTCTTGAGCAGAGTAATAATTTGCCAAAGGTAGTGGGGGAGGGGTCCTCCAGAAAGAGATGGGAGTCACCTCTCCTTACTCCCCTTAGCTTTGGGAAGTTAGACCTCAGAACAGAGGAACGAGGAGAAGGAGTAGGAGCGAGAGGGAGAGGAGAAGGAGAGAGGAGAAAGGAGGAGAAAAAGAATCTGTGTCTTTAGACCAAGGAAGTAGTGGGGGGGGGGTGCATTCTTCCACCTCATCACCTTCCTGAGCAAAAGGCAAAATTAAATAGAAATAGCAAAAAGTAAGGTTCTTCGGGTAACATAGACCTCCCTCTGGGAGGGGAGAAAGCAAATGCCGAGATGCAACTGGTCCAAAAGTGGGCAGATGATTCTTTGGGGATATGAAGAGTTTCAAAAGTGAACATGGGAGACAAGTCTGGCTGGGGCTTCTGAACACAGCTCTCTGCCCCTGCCCCGGAGCACCAAGGGAAGGGAAGCTTCATGCAGTCACTACGTTCTTCCTCAGTTCTCTCACACTCCACGGCCCCCTTCCTTATCCCATTTTAGTCCCTCTGCCCCAGCTTCCAAGAGCCAGGCACTGTTCCAGGTACTAAGCACAGGGGTACACATGGCAGAGACACACCCTTCAGGAGAGGTTCACGCTCAGACATGAAGTACTGTAATTTGATTCTATTTTCTGACACCAAAACCGAGACATGGAGCCCAAGGTGTACAGTACAATCACGAGGACCACAGAACAGAAAGTTCAAACTTGGGCTGAGTTCTGGAGCTCTAACGTGTATATGGGGGAGCGAAAAGGCTCAACACATGCAACTGGACACTTCCTTATCGCCCTTGATGAAGAGGGCAATATTTTATTCCTACTGTCATCTTTGTTATTATTATTATTCTTTGGCAGAAGAGACCTTTTCCCCTAGAGTCCTTCCTCCATCACATTCCTGGGGACAAAAAGGAAGATCCTGTTTATTTCCAATCAAGGGAGTTGATTCTGGGGTCGGCCAGAACCAGGGAAACAGGAACTGATTCCTTAAATCTTCCAACCCCCGTGCATCAGCAGCTGAAGGAAGGACAGGGCCAGTTAAAGTTTTATGAGCTTTCCTACCTATCCTTAGTCGAATTTCCAGTCAGCCTGGCCTCATTTCTTTCAGGCCCAGCCCCTGGGCCGGTTAAGATGGTCGCTGTAATTAATCATGCCCCAGCCCCTAGTTCAGACTCACCACATTCAGATTGCAATTAAAAAAAAGAGAGAGAGAGAGAGAGAGAGAGAGAGAGAACCTGGATGTCTGCATACAAAATGCTCTTTGTTGCTGAAGCAGCCTCCTTTCAGCCTAAAAGAAGGAGTTCAGGAAGTGTAGGAGAGAAGAAAGGTTTCCAGTGCCTTCTCTGTAGTATGTGTACGCATGTGAAGGGATGGAGGATGACCTGCACTCCAAAATACCTCCCTGCTCTCCCCATCCAAACAATTAAATCCTCAAAATGTATGTGAAATGAAACCGTAATGTCTGGTGTGAGTATTCATTGCACAGATGTTAGTCAATGCTTCTTATTTATTATGATAATAATAATTACTATTACTAATATTCTCAGGGCCTCAGATTTCCCTTCTCTTCAGATATTAAAGGGTTCTGTTGTTGTCTATTAAAATGTCAACATTAGCAAGGAGTAGGGAAGGGAGCAGGTTTGGGGAAAGTGAGGGGAAAGGGGCTGCTGCTTCTGTGATTTTTTTGCAACACGCAAATACTACTTTTGTAATTAAAATCAGGAAAGGAGGAGACTGGCATCGAAAAGGCAGGTGAAAAAAGGAATTTACCAAAGAAACTTGCTAACTTCTCATTCCTTAGCATTGTTCACACAAATCCTGAAAACAGCAATAAGAAAGCAACCTGATTCCTGGAACTTGCCAAATACTCCATGTCCTTCATCCAGCTCAGGAAGGGGAGTCACCTCCGACTTGGGGAGAGGGCTCCTACTGGACTTGAGAGAGGGAAAGGGAACCTGTTCAACTTTCTACTGTCCAGTGGGAAAGAAGGGAGCTGGGGAGTGTCTAAGCCGCAGTTACCCTTCTGGTTCCCCGCTTGGCTTGGAGAGTTTCTGCCACTTGGAGGTCGAAGAACCTCCCCCAACTTCCATTAAAATACATGGAGCTCAGCAAGTGGGATTCTGATTCGGTAAGTGGTGCCCTAGCATCTGTATTTTCCTCAAGTACCATCAGGTAATTTGGATTTCTGGTCACTGAAACTCACTGCTTTCAAAATCATCGACCCCGGCTACTGATGAGGAAACCAAGGCCTAGAAAGTGGAAGGGAACGGCCCAAGGTCATGACGCAAATAAGCAGCTGACCCCAGGCCAGAACTGTGATCTTCTGAACACAACGAAACAGGACTCCTCCTCCGTTCCAGTAAGAACAGGATGAAGAGGCAGCAGGAGTGCTGGAAAGACGCCATTTCACATCTAATCACTTCTTGTCACGTTGTAACCATTTTCCTCATATGGAGCCCCACGCTGATGGATCAGAAATAACATTTTCAAAGTTATATCTGCGAGGAAATGGCTATTAATGTTCTTCGTCTCCTTTCAGAGCGCTGAGGAATACATATTAATTTTCTCTCTACTTATATTGCCTATTTGCAAATTGTATTCACTACCCAGTGCTCCAATTTGTCCTACCCCTGAAGAGATTATGATGAATAAATGTGTTCCTGGAAAGAGAAGAAAAGAAAAAAATTTATCACTGAGATTTATTTTTATAATTATTTACAGGGATTATTTTGGAATATATGGGGGGCAATAATAACAAGGTGCACACAAGGGTCCTGGCTTGATTTACCAATATTAATCCAGTCTCTTCCGCTTCTTTGAAAGAAGCCCCAGTTCTTTTTGCAGCTCTGAGCCGAGGGCAAAGCAGGTGTCAGCTGCACCTGACACCACCAATGCCCAAGGCTGAGGGTCAGCCTTATAGTGGACAGTGCCCTGGTCTAGGAGTCCTGGGTTCAAGACCTAGCTCTGCTACTGACCACCTGGGTGCCCATGGAGAATCTCTCACTCCTAACAGCCTCAGTTTCCTTAAATGTAAACTCACTTATCTAAGGAGCTAGTTATTACTAAAATAAGAATACAGGTAAGTATGTACAGCTCTCCAAAACAAGGAGAAGGAATGTACTCATCGGTAAACATTTCTTCAACACCTTCTATGTCTCAGGCCCTGGGGAGGGGAACAATAAGGACCAAGATATACGATCCTTACTTCTATGAGGTTTACATTCTGGTGGGAAGAGCCAGGTAACGAGCAGATAAATAAAACAAGTTCAAATATGTGAAATATAACACTGTTGGTGGGAATGTAAATTGGTACAACCACTATGGAAAACAGTACAGAGGTTCCTCAGAAAGCTAGATATAGAACTACCATATGACCCAGCAATCCCACTCCTGGGCATATATCCAAGACAAACTCTCATTCCAAAAGATACATGCAACCCTATGTTCATTGCAGCATTATTCACCATAGCCAAGATGTGGAAACAACCTAAATGTTCATTAGCAGAGGAACGGATTAAGAAGATGTGGTACATATACACAATGGAATACAACTCAGCCATAAAAAGGAACAAAATAATGCCATTTGCAGCAACATGGGTGAACTCATACTAAGAAGTCAAATAAGTCGGAAAGAGAAAGACAAATACTATGTGATACCACTTCTATGTGGATCTAAAATATGGCACAGATGAACCTGTCTACAAAACAGACTCACAAACACAGAGTATAGACTTGTAGTTGCCAAGAAAGAGGGGAGTGTGTGTGATGGACTGGGAGTTTGGGGTTAGTAGATGCAAACTACTACATTTAGAATGGATAAGCAATGAGGTCCTGCTGTATAGCACAGGGAACTATATCCAATCTCTTGGGATAGACCATGATAGAAGATAACATAAGAAAAGGGATGTGTGTGTGTGTGTGTATATATATATATATATATATATATATATATATGTGTGTGTGTGTGTGTGTATGTATGTATGTATGTATGACTGGGTCATTTTGTTGTACAGCAGAAATTGGCACAACGTTGTAAAGCAACTATGCTTTAATTTTTTTAAGTATGTGAAATGCATGATTTTAGATAGCACTGACGAGTGCTATGAAGACAAAAGTAGATGATGTGTTGAGTTCCCATTGTGGCTCAGCAGGTTAAGAACTGATTAGTATCCATGAGGATGCAGATTCAATCCCTGGATTGAACACAGGTTAAGGCTCTAATGTTGCCACAAGCTGTGGTGTAGGTTGCAGATGCGGGTTAGATCATCCATTGCTGTGCTGTGGCATAGGCTGGCAGCTACAGCCCTGATTTGACCCCTAGCCTGGGAACTTCCATTGGCATCGGTGTCGCCCTAAAAAGAAAAAAAAAAAGCAGACAATGTGAGAGAGAGTGGGGGCAAGGGTGCTGATTAGATACAATACCCAAGGTTTCTACTAGTCCTTTAGAGACTTTCTCCTGTGAAATCCTGGATGTGCAAAGCACAGGCTGGCCCTCAACCCCACTCACAGTGCTTTTGTAATGCACAAACTTCATAGCTTCAAGCAGCTGTGGAACGTTCTGGGGCAGTTTCTCTAAGGGGAGCATCATTTAAGCTGAAGTCTGGGTAATAAGACGGAGCCAGCCATAAGAAGACTTGAGAGAAGGGTTTTCCAGGCAGAGGGAACAGCAATGCAAAAGCTTTGAAAGTTCTCTTAGTCTTGGTTGTCATGTTGCCACATTGCTTCTGCTTGAGTGGTAAACTTGCACTCAAGTGCTTCCAAGGGTAGAGTATCACCCCAGCCAGAAAAATACATGTCCCAGGGCAGCTGCACCAGGCTTTTGATGGCTCCTCAGCTCTAAAACACAGGTGGGCTATGGCCTCGAGATGCTGCAGCTGGAAGCAGAGGCGTTCACAGGCACACAGAAGTTCTACAGCCCAAAAAAGCATCTGCAGTTTTCTTAGAGGAGAAAACACAGAAGGATCATGAACCTTGATACATGACCACCCTGTCATGGACTCACACACAAAAGCACAAACAAAAGCCCACAAATATACATGTAAGTACATATGTGCAGCTCTAAGAGGCACACACATGTCAATGCTAGATTCATGGGTTCCATCTCAGGGCTATGATCTAAGCCCTGAACCCCAATCTGAGGCACACCCTAGTCACCCATCCACTATAAGAGCTACTACTGGCCAAGAGAAAATGCAGACAATGTAGATTACTGGCACTCAGAAGCCAAAAACAGTTTATGGGGCAGTACCAGAAATTCTTTCAATTCATTTACTCAAAAATATTTACTGAGGAGTTCCCATTGTGGGAGTCAAGGATGAGGGAGCCAAGATGGCACCATTCACCATAACACCTGACCAAGAGGGCACAGGGCATTTTGCGCTGATGCATTTAAAGTCTATATATGTTGTGCCCTCCTCTGAGGGAAGGGGACAACAGGACACCCCAGGACCAACAGCTGCAAGTGACAACAATGGAAACGCAGTGCATCTGAGGACCTGCTGAACCATTTCCCCACTGCACTGTTTTTTTATTTTTATTTTTTTTATTATTTTTAGGCTGCACCTGAGGCATATGGAGGTTTCCAGGCTAGGGGTTGAATCGGAACCACAGCTGCCAGCCTACACCGCAGCCACAGCAATGCCAGATCCGAGCCGGCATCTATGACCTACACCACAGGTCACAGCAACACGGAATCCTTAACCCACTGAGCGTGGCCATGGATCAAACCTGAGTCCTCATGGCTGCTAGTCAGATTCATTTCCACTGAACCACGACAAGAACTTCCCCCCAGGAGTTCCCGTCGTGGCGCAGTGGTTAACGAATCCAACTAGGAACTATGAGGTTGCGGGTTCGATCCCTGCCCTTGCTCAGTGGGTTAACGGTCCGGCGTTGCCGTGAGCTGTGGTGTAGGTTGCAGACGCGGCTCGGATCCTGCGTTGCTGTGGCTGCGGCGCAGGCCAGTGGCCACAGCTCCGATTAGACCCCTTGCCTGGGAACCTCCACATGCCGCAGGTGCGGCCATAAAATGACAAAAGGCAAAAAAAAAAAAAACAAGAACTTCCCCCCAAATGCACTCCGTACCTGTCATCTGAGCCAAGCTCAGTGTGCTAGGGGCCATGGCAGTGTTTACAACAGCGACCTGGCAATGCCTTTGCTCATAAAGTCTCCTCTTCGCGGGGATCCCTCTCCCCACATCACTTCCCAGCGCTGCTCACCTTGTTAAACAGCTTTCTCCAACGCCCCAGCCCTCAGTGAGGACTCCGGGCCTGAAATAACATGGTAAAGCCTCTAACACGTGCCTGGCATTGAGACCTGCTATTTGGTGTTGTCATGTACATTTATTTCCTTCCCGACCTCCCCAACTGGGTGGTCAGTTCCTTGAAGGCAGGGAACTCAGTTTATATCTCAAAATATTCCTAGTCTTGCCCAGAACAGGAATCCATAAACTGGGAAGGAGAGGAGGCAGAGGGAGGAGGAAGATGAAGGCCCTCCTAAAGGCGTAGCATCCCCCCAAAGGCTCACCGTGCTAACTCCCAAACTCGGGGACCACTCCCACGGGTGGGGATGGAGTGTACTTAGAGGCCACGGCAGCCAGCACCCCTGACTTCTGAGTTAGAACCCCTGGCTGGAAGCCTCCCTGAAACAGCCCACGGTGCTCTCTCCCAAAGCTGTTTGCAGTAAGTGACTCACCCAATTAAGAGCATCTACATAACAAAGCCTCACCGGGCTGCAGAGGTCACGCAGACTGTGAAGTGTGTCTTTAGTGTGTGTTCAGAGAAGGTTCACTAATTACCAGTCATTTCCACCCCTCAAGAGCCTGTCAGCCTTTGAGATGCAGGGGATAAAAGAATCCCCAAATTCCCACCCCACACCAGTCACTTTTCCCTCCCCAGGCCTCCCCTGCATTTCAAACTGGTGACAAATAAGTGCCAGGGGATGGGCTTCTGCCCACCTGGCAGGAGGTGGAAAGGGAAAAGGCTGCCTCGGATTGGGAGCATCTTTTAGAAAAAGGAAACTGGGAGAGGCAAAGGAGCAAAGTGAGTTTTGAAGGCACTGACTCGTCTTGTTTTATTTCTACTTATAAAGGTGGTTGCAGTAAAAACTACAGGTATGGAAGAAGAAAGCTAAAATCCATCACACTTCCACCTCTAAGATGACCAGTAGTTGGTCACATAAAGACCTTACAGCCTGCTTTCTAGGTGATGTTGGCTAACTGTGGGTGTGTGCATATCCCTGCTCTTTCATAACCAGCTTTTTTCATTTAATGAA
The DNA here is from genome assembly GCA_004024745.2 of Catagonus wagneri. NCBI lineage: Eukaryota > Metazoa > Chordata > Mammalia > Artiodactyla > Tayassuidae > Catagonus > Catagonus wagneri. The sequence continues at coordinate 10,361,922 of PVHT021183726.1, forward strand.
ATAGAGCAAACATCTCACCCGTGGGCACATGGAGGCCAGCAGGGATGCTGACCTGGGCTAGCAGAGAAGATGTATGTGGGCATGAGAGCACAGGAGGGAGGCATTGCCAGAACTTCTAAAAACCGAAGGAGGCCACTGTGAAGTAGGAAAGAGCCCTGACCTACGAAGCTCAAGCGACTTCTTCTCTATGAACCTCAGTTTCCTCACCTGTAAAATGGGGATAACCATGCCTGCCATACAGGATGGTTATGAGGATCACGGGAAACTGTGGATTATACAAACACTGGATTTATTCCTCATTTCAATAAGTATTCATTTGTGCCTTTTTTCTTTCTTTTCTTCTTCTTGGCCCTCAGCTAGTCTGTGCTGTGAATGTAAAGGCATCTGGTTCAGTCCTTCGGGAGCTTAAAATCTAATTGGGAAGCTGAACATACACACACAAACAAAGTTAAAGAAAGTTATGAATAGCTCATAAAAGATATCAACTAGTAGATAATTAAGTGCCAGATGAGTGGCACAGACAACACTCCAGGGGTTCAGAGGTAAGAAAGAGCACAAAGGGATAATCATAATAATTACCTGGGGCACTTCCATGTGCCAGGCACATGTACTGTCTCATTTAATTTACCTACTGATCTATGAGGTACATACCATAGTTACATCCATTTTTCACAGGAGGAAACTGAAACCTCAGAGAGATGAAGACCCTTGCCCCAGGTCACTCACCTAGGAAATGGGTTGGTGTGGAGCCAAGCCGTTGGAGCCCACCCCATGCTGAAGCACTAGGATCTACTCTGGTGGAGGTGGGGAGGGGAAGCTGAGCCCTGAGCTGGATGGTACAAGAGGAGCCTCAGCCCTCCTTCACCCCTGGTGTGAGTGTAAATTGGTACAACCACTACGGAAAACAGTACAGAGGTTCCTCAGAAAACTAAATGCAGAGCTACCATATGATCTAGCAATCCCACTCCTGGGCATATATCCAAGACAAAACTCTCATTCCAAAAGATATATGCACCGCTGCGTTCATTGCAGCACCATTAACCACAGCCAAGACATGGAAACAACCTAAATGTCCATTAGCAAAGGAATGGATTAAGAAGATGTGGCATATATACACAGGGAACACTACTCAGCCATAAAAAGGACAAAATAATGCCATCTGCAGCAACACGGATGGAACTAAAGATTCTCATACTAATAGAAGAAAGTCAGAGAGAGAAAGACAAATACCATACGATATCATTTATATGTGGAATCTAAAATATGGCACAGATGATCTTATTTACAAACAAAAACAGATCACAGACATGGAGAGCAGACTTGTGTTTGCCGGCGGTGGAGGCGGGGGAGCGGTAAGGAGTGGGATGGACTGGGAGTTTGGGTTTGGCAGATGCAAACTACTACATTTAGAATGGATAAGCAATGAGGTCCTATGGTACAGCACAGCGAACCACGTCCAACCTCTTGGGTTAGAAACAGTGATGGGACTGAGGAGGGGGTTCTGGTGTTAGGGAGAAGAGCCCAGTGTAGCTGGATGGCTGGTCTGCAGGGATTGTGCAAAGTGAGCTTTTCTGGTAACAAGACTGAAGGAGAGAAGAGAAAGCATAGAAACATTTTCTTTGCTAGAAAGCGGGTCACCCATGAGGGTTTGAGGCAACTATGGGTCCAATCAAAACAGTGTTTGGGAAGCGACACTGAGAGGAGACATCTTAAGAGGGTTTTAGATGAAGGTAAGAAAGAATGAATCTGGGGCAGAAGCACCCAGAGGGAAGTGGACCACCATCCCCCCTAGAAGGCTCCTGTCCCTTTACTTTTCATCTCTGACATTTGGGGCTAATCCACATTTGGTTCCCATAACCTCTTGCCTCATTCTGGTATGTTTACTAACTTCTTTCACACTTTGATTCGGCAGGAAACAGTTCCTTCATTCCATAAGTGCTTGTGAAGCTCCCACATCAAAGGGAGAATTGATTGGCACAACTAGGGGCTAATTATCCTTAAAAGTGAAGGAGGCTGAAGATGACGCTGATGACCTGGCAGAGCTGAGCCTCACCAGACTCCCTGAAACTCTGCCTCTCAGCCTGGTGGGGTCCAGAGTCCCCATATCAGCCAGCTCCTCAGGCCACTGCTGCCATTCTCAATCCCATACATCCTCATCCCCGCAGATGAGGCTGGTCCTCCACCTACGAATGGCAAATAGGCTCCCTTTTCTTCTGAAGAAGCAGGGCAGAGAAACTGAAGACACAGAAGGGGCTTAGGCTCTTCAAGTAAAACTTGGAGAATGTGGCAAGAAGAAGAAGAAGAAATGTGACAGAGTTTCCAGGAGGTCAGAAGGCTCAGCATCAAAGGTGGGGACTGAGAAAGAAAAATCTTTGAAAATGTACTCATGGAACCAATATTTACTGAATATTGTTGATGTACATGGTTGCTAAACTTTGCAGGAAACTATAGTAGGATGACATCATGTGTGCACTTAATTTTTTTTTTTAGGACCACACCTGAGGCATATGGAGGTTCCCAGGCTAGGGGCTGAATCAGAGCTGCAGATGCCAGCCTATGCCACAGCCACAACAATGCCAGATCAGAGCTGCATCTGCAACCTATACCATAGCTCACAGCAATGCTGGATCCTTAACCTACTGAGAGAGGCCAGGGATCGAACCAGCATCCTCATGGATACTAGTTGGGTTTGTTACCACTAAGCCACAACGGGAACTCCTGTGCTGTTAATTAATGCTTTGGAAGAGGTGGGAAAAAGGGAAGATGTAGAGCTAGGAATAGGAAAAGAAAGAGAAAAGAAGAAGAAATACTGAGCATGAAGCATCTTTGCTAAAGTCAGAGGTTGAAGAGTGCGGGGCGGTGTGGAGGGCAAACCTTCTGCCTCTTCCCTGATTCTATCCTGCACTCACACACAAGACCCCAAGTGCTTCAGGTCACCACCTGCCCAGGAAATGTAGCCCAGAGGTGTTCCCTTGCCACTGATTGCATTCCACAAACATTTTTGAGCCCTCCAAAGTGCCGGGCATTTATGCTCTTGAACTCTGCTGAGAAGAATCAGAGTTGATTGTCACCTAAGGTGATCGATTTGACAGTGTCTTTGATGCCCTAGGAATTTTAATCAGACATACTGAGTGCCCATGAGGTTTGTGGAGAGAAAAGACTAGAAGTAAAGCAGAGAAACTCTGTATATTCTCAAACCAAGTGGGGATAGTAATTCTTTTCTCACTGGGCTTTGGGATGAGGTAAATCAGGTAATCTTGTGAGGATACAGAGAACAGTGTCTAAGACACAGTAGATATTCTATAAAATCAGCTGACCATTATGACTTCTCAGTCAGTTCTGGCATGACTGATTCATGACTCAATTTACCAGTTTTTCTATTGAAACTGTCGCCTGGCTGGGTGGGAGATACTCAGTCAGGCTGCTTGGTGTTGGGGTCACCACCAGTATTACGCATCCTAGGAGCCCATGGGCACAACCAAGAAGTAATTGTGATCACATCTGTTTAGAAGCCACCCAAAGAGCCAGGTTAGGACAAGCCCATGGATATTCTTGGTTGTAAGTGACAGAAACTGGCTCTGGCTAATTTAAGCCAGAAAAGAAATCTATCAGAATGACACTGGGAAGCTCAGAAAATTTGCAAGCAGCCTGAAGACCCAGATTTGGGAATTGGACAGGAACTGAGAGCAGCTGGGAAATGGACAATGTAGTTAGTCACAATACTGCAACAGTCTGCTGAGGCTGCTATTATCACATGGACAGGGGAACAACTGTCCTCTCTGCCTACCCTAGAGAAGGAAGGTTAATATGATTGCACTGGGCTCAGTGCTGCTGCTAAGAAGGGTTTCCAACCTCCCCCAATCTTCCACTCACCTCTTGAGGAGCCTCATCTGTCAAGGACAGGAAAAAGGAGGATATGGCCCCTTCAGCTTCTGTAGTTGGAAGTAGGGCCTGTAATAACAAGCAGAAAGCAGGATTCAGATGCTAAGCAGACAAAAGACATAACACTAAGGGTTAAGAGTATGACCACACTTAACTCCAAGTGACTTTGGAACACATGCTTCAAGAGCATTTGAAGGCAAGTCTCTAATAGGCTTCTAAAACTGTTTTGGATCACTGGTGGCACTCCAAATGTGGTAACACCAATGGAAACAAGATTTTCCAAAGAGGATAGATGAAGGATATGTTTGGCTGCAAATCTAAAAATTCACAATTTCATTGACTTAAACAAATAAGGATTTTATTTTATTTTAGGCCACCCCACAGCATATGGAGTTCCCGAGCCAGGGATCAGATCCAAGCCGCAGTTGCAACTATGCCGCATCTGCCCACTTTGCCAGGCTGAGGACCGAACCTGCGTCTCAGTGCTCCCAAGACACTGCCCATCCCACCGCACCACAGAGGGAACTCTGGGATTTTATTTTTCTTATATAACAAAACTTTTGGAAGCAGATGATTGCTGGTAATGGCTCAGTGTCCCAGAGATGTCAGAATTAAGTCTCTCTCCGATATTCTCTTGGACTTTTCTTCATGATCACAAGGTGACTGCTGTGGCTCTGGATATCACATCCAAGTCCATGGAAGGAATAAGGGAGAAGGAAAGAAAACTGAAGGGTCAAAACATATGCATCGTCTCTTTGGATCAGGGAAACAAGAATACTTCCCAATGCTCCCCCCTTCTGCTTTGCCACCCACTTCTACTTATGCTTCATTTGCCCAGACTGGGTCACATGGCCATCCCTAGCTACAAAGATGACTAGAAAAAATGAAAACAGGATTGTCATGATTAGCCTCAACCAATTGTGAACCACTGCCTGGACCGGGCACACTGCTACAATGTTAAAGTCAGGAAGAAGGAGGAAGGTGCATGTTGGACAACTTATCTAAATTCTGGTATCAGTTCTGGACTGGAAGTCAGATACACAAGCATGGGAGACAAGGGCCTTCCAAGGAGATGTGACAAAGGAGCAGAAAAACACAAAGTACGTAGGCAGAACATTAGACTTGGCTGGGGTGGGAGCTGCTGCACTTTTGGTAATCTATCCTATAAAAATAAAATCACTAATTGCAATGATATGAACACAAATGTTTTTATTAGTGAAAGTATCCTGATAACAACCTATATGACTATCAACAAAGGAAAGGTTAAGTGGGTATATCTACTCTATGGACTACAATGGTCGCCAAATGATAACGGTTCAACTTACGATGTTTTGACTTTATAATGGTGTGAAAGCGATGGGCATACAGTAGAAATCATACTTCAAACTTGGAATTTTGATCTTTTCCTGGGTTAGAGATATGCAGTGTGACAGTCTCCCAATTCCAGGTGGTGGCAGCAAGCCGCTGCTCCCAGTCAGCCACATGATCACAAGCGGAAACAACTCATACATTACAACCATTCTGTACCTATACAACCTTTCTGTTTTTTTAACATTCAGTAGAGTATTCAATAAATTACATGAGCTAGTCAATACTTTGTATTAAAAACAGACCTTGTATTAGATGATCTCACCCAACTGTAGACTTAGGTTAGTGTTCTGAGCACATTTAAGGTGGGCTAGGCTAAGCTATGATGTTCAGTAGATTAGGTGCATTAAATGCATTTTAAATTTTTTTAAATGGATTTAGGTTTATTTGCTAAACTTATATGGCTCTAGGTCTGTCCATATTCTTTTTTGTTTTGTGTTTTTAGCCAGGCCACAGCATGGCATGTGCAAGTTTCCAGGCCAGGGATCGAACTCATGCCACTACAGTGACAACGCAGGATCCTTAATCCTCTGTGCCACAAGAGAACTCCCTAAATGCATTTTTGTCCCCCCTCCCCCCAACATATGCAGTTCCTGGGCCAAAGATCAGATTCAAATCATAGTTGCAAACCTATGCCGCAGTTGCAGCAACACCACATCCTTTAACCCACGGCATGGGGTAGGATCCACCTGTGTCTTAGCGCTGCAGACACCGCTGATTCCCTTGCACCATAGTGGGAACTCCCCTAAATGCATTTTTAACTTATGATCCTTTCACACTTAAGAGGGGTTTATCAGATAACCTCATCTTAAGTTTAAGAAGATCTGTACTATGCAGCTAAAAAAAAAATGAATAAAGTAACTCTGTCTATAGACTTATTTTTTAATCAGGAAAGAATGAGCAAGTTGCAGAGAACTCTAATATAATCGTTTTGTATAAACAAGCAATAACATAATAGCCTATATAAGTGTAATTTATAACGAACATGGTGAACGTGGAGAAAAGGACAAAAGTTACACCCGGGGCTGTTAACACTGGGTATCTCAGGAGATGGGGCAGGAAACAGAGGGGAGATGGGTGAGGTCATGCTCTTCTTTATATATCTTTGAGTGCTTTGCTGGTTGAAGTGAAGATCTTTTACAAGTTTGGAATACAACTTAATCAGAACTTTTAAAAAGTAGTTTAGAACTAAATTACCAAGAGTCAAGTGTTACACGTGGACAATGGGGATCTGCTGAAGATTTGGGAGGAAGGCAATGATGTGATCAAAAAAATTAACCTGGCAGAAGGATATATGATACATTAGAGGCAGGAGAGACAGGATGTGCAAAATAACAAGAAAGTTCTTGTGGGAGCAGCTCTGTCAGAAGCTAATAAAGGACTGAACCATGGAAGTAATAATACGAGAACTGAAAAAAGGAAAGGGGGCCCAGGCTAGAGCCTTGGGACATAAATGCCTGAATGGTGGGAAGAATGGACATGGGCCAAAGGGGGGGGTCGCCATTAAACTGTGTTGACTTACACACCTTGCACTTTGAAAATCTGAATAAATGGCTAGAAAACCACAGATAATTTTCTTCTCCAACCTCCTGAAGTGTTGATGTACTTGATATTTACAATATAAAGACTGAAAACAATCATTTTTCCACGAGGTTTACGTCACCTTCCTTATCAAACTGAGGAAATACCTTGGGATGTGAGACAATGAAAATACTTACTGGAAGCCCCAAAAGTGCAGTCAACCCCCAAAGTTATCATCTATTCATTCAGCACAGTTCATGGAAGGAAAATGCATTCCTTTAAGGAAAAGCTCTAGTCCCTGCCCCCTCAAAGATACCATCCCCTGAGGAGGACAGACTCTCCACAGGAAATCCCTAGTGTGGTAAGTGTTCGAAGAGAGGGTTACAGGGTACCCGGTGGGAGGGTACAGGGAAGTGGTGTGTGAGCTTAGACCTGAAAGCAGAGGAGCAGTAAGTCAGGTGTAGGAAAGGACAGAAGGTCATTCCAGATAGAAGGAAAAGCTCCCCCAAGGTCCTGAGGTGGGAAGTAGCATGGAACATTTGAGTGAGCAATAGGCAGCCATGGCTGGCAAGAGCTCAGGACAAGGGGCAGTAGGGGACAGACAAAGGCAGAAAAGTGCCAGCCCTGGTCTCAATTTGATTCGAAGAACAATGAGAACCCAGAGGCAAAAGGGGAGGAAAAATATGGTCTGATACGATTAAAAAAAGAAAAATCACTGTGGCATCCAAAGGGCTAAAGGGCTGCAGGGAAACAAGCTGGGATGCTCAATGATTCAGTTTCCTATCAGGCTGGGAGCTGCCCAGGAGCTGGTTCGAGCCCACTCCATTTATACCTTTTACTTCTCTGTGCAGGTCCCCCTACTGCTCTGCAAGGCCTCAGCTGCAAGTGCATGTCATTAACAGGCAAAGGGACACTCCCCCAACAAGGTAAGTAAAAGCCCAGCAAGATTGCCCCAGAGTGATGGGCTGGAATGCTGGGGATCTGAAGAAAAGAAGAGATGAGGATACGGATGAGGCAGGAGTGAGGCAAGGCCAGTTTCTCCTCTCCATGACTCAATTTCTTTATAAAACAGGGCACTCGTGCTACTTACCTCACAGAGTTGTTAGTTTTAGTACTCGGCATAAAAGAGAACGTTCAAACAGTGTTAGCTTTTGGTTTGGACCTTCCTGAAAGACAGATGGGACCCTATGGACACGGGTATGTACTCCCTGCTGATCCGACTGACCAGTCGGATCTCAGAGAATGTTCGAGAACCCCTGGGACAGACAAGTCTTAGGACTCCCAAAAGACCAAACTGACAAAATACTACCTGCGAGTCGGCCAAGGTATGTGTATGTGCCCGTGTTCCTGTTAATTAAAAGTCCTTAGATACAACCCTAAGTGGGGAAAAAGGAGATGCCCACCGACCTCTTAGGAGAACGGAGACCCGGGTTGTGACCGGCGGGGGTGGAGCCTGGCGAGCTAGGGGTGGGCCGGCGCCGCGGAGGGGCGGGACCGGCGCCGCAGCCCGGGGCCCCGCCCCCAGCGGAAGTGCCGCCGGCCGCCCCTCCCTCCAGAGGCAGGTTCCCCCGCCCTTCCCCCGCCCTTCCCCCGCCCTTCCCCCGCCCCGCTGTACCCCTAGCAATTCGGCTCCTAGAGCGTGTTGGGCCAGGGCCCCCACACCAGTCGGAAGAGGAAGCCCCGGGTCTGCGAATCTGGCTATCTCGGGTGGTGCTCTCTGTCCTTCCCACTCCCCCGCCCTCCCTTCCATTCCGGCGTTACCAGCGCGGCCGCAGGCGCCGCGGGGGACCGCACAGGTAAAGACTCGGCTAGCGAGGGCGCAGGTGTGGGTGCCTCCCAGGCCGGACGGGCAGGGAAGAGGCTGACGGCACGTGCCCGGCTTTTTTGCAAAGCGATTGTTTTGTCAGCGGGGCTCGGGGTGGGCGGACGCAGACCCAGGAGCGCTGCACTGCACCGGAGAGGCAGAGGGGGCGGGACTGAAGCCCCTAGAGCTTGGGGGCCGGATCGTTAGTGTCCCCGCGTCTTGCGCAGGCTCTGTTGTGCCTGAGAGGTGGTGAGCCTGTTGGGTGGGGGCAGGTCGGGGCCGCGGCATCGGGCGATTTTCCCCTACCCGTTTCCCCTAGGTGAGTGGGGTCTGACAGCCACCCCGCCCGGACACGCAGTCGCAGGTTGGCAGAATGAAAATCAATAAAACCGATGCAATGGCAACGAACACGAAACACGTTGGATTGTTATTATTTGCGTTTGTTAAATTCTTTTTATTTTTGTATTATTTTACTTCCTTCTTAGAAAAGGTGGCACGATCAGAGCCTCAGAGAGGGACGTAAATTGCTCCCTGGTCTCCCAGCAGGGGGCGGGAGCCTGTCCTCGACCCCAAGCCAGTCAAACTTCCCTGAACGGCTGTGAGGGGTCCGGCGGCGGCACGGGATCCTCCTGTGCGCTGGGCTTCTGGGTACCGCTCTCCTCCGCGCCTCATTGTCCGCACTTTAGGGCAGTGGTCCCCCCGCCCCCCGCCCTGCATTCGCATTTCCCCGGTTCACCACCCCCAAGCCCCGGGGGCCGCGCCTCCTCTCCTCCCCCGAGCTCTCCCCGGCGCTTTAAATAATGATATTTGCATGCAGGGAGCGATTCATAAATATGTCAGGACCGGTGAAATATAGGCAACATTTCAAACTTTCTATTTAAAAAACATGAATTATGGCCGCGGAAAATGTGTTCCCATTTAAAGGCGATACGAAGTATTTGGTGTCTCGTCCCCGGGCCCATCCATCACGCAGACAATAAAGAGAGTTTTTCGCCCTGACACCCGCGATTTATGGGCGCCCTTCTCTGCCCTCATCACTCACCCGCCGCGGTCGGCCCGGCGACAGGCCCCGCGGAGAGACCGGCGGCGGCCACCCCCCACCCCCGCCCTGCCCCGTGCGCGTATTTTGCGCCCGGGCGAGCCCCCCCAGGAACGCCGCTCTAGCCGGGAAGCTCTTGCTCCGCGAGTCGGGAGGTCGGCGGTGATGGTCTGAGCAGCCAAGTGGGAATCGGAACCACATTCATCCTGTCACCTCCGAGGAAGCCTGTCTCGGGGCTGGCCTGAGCCGGCGGACGAGCGGCCTTGCGGGCCCCCTCTTCGTCCAGGCCTCATCCGCAAAATAACCTCACTGGGAAGTGTGCAGTGCAGGCAACGGGAGGTTATTTACCTGTGGTTTTGCAGTGAGGGGAGAGGACAGGACAGGACAGGGGGATCCCCAGAGGGCTCCTTCCGCCCAGGGAGCTCCTTCCGCCCCGGGGAAGGTGAGTGGGTCCCAAGCTTTCCAGAGCCCCGCTGGGCGGAAGCTTCTGAGCAAAGCTCTTTCTGCAACTTTTTACAAAGCCGCCTTCTCCCTGGTGCGATCTCCACAGACACATCCTGAGCGTCTGCGGCACCTTGGAAACTATTTTTACGGACAGGGACTGAGGAGATGGCAAGAAATAAGTAAGGGGAGGCGCTTTCCCTCGCATTTTGCCTCGGACCAAACTCGGCCACGCGGTACCCTCTTCGCCCACCACTCCACTTCGCGCGCGCGCACACACACACACACACACCCCTAAAGCGCGCTCTCCTCCCCAAGCTACCACATCTCCGCTGCAAACTTGCTTCGGAGAAAGTTCAAGCTTCGTCTGCCGTGGAATTTGCTTTCAGTTTTCGCCCCGGGCGGACTCGGCCCCGATGGGTTTCCGAAGCACCCGCAGAGGTGGGGTGTTGCCAGGCACTGCAGGGCAGCGAGAGGCTGCTCGGCCTGAAGGTGCTGATAGTCCAGCCCCCCTCAGAGGCCAGACCTGCCGCCTGATGAGCACGAGGAGCCACCTCGCGCCCGTTTTGGTCCAAACCGACTCCATACACGGGAACCAGGAGCCGTTTCCTGCTGGATGCCTGCGAGCTGGATTTATTCGGATACACGCAGCACAACCCACAGCAACAGAAATTCCGTCGATTCTAAAAATGACAAGGTTGAATTTATTGGATGAAGATTCATGCGTAAGTGCAGGGAGATGAAATTATACAAACAGCTCCACGTTCAGCGTGAACGGAAGATCGCTTCTGGCTTCGAGGGAATGTAACATAACATCTGAATATTTAGATCTGTAGAAGGATATAAAATATTATGAAATTCTTGGTGTGCACATATAGTTAGGTTGGAAAAATTCTATAGCAAGTGTCTTTTTACAGCTCTTGCTTGGGTGTAATCTGGGATCGAGATAACACTTACGACCAAATAACCACCCAGAGAATATATCCTATAGCCAGAGTGAGTTCCGCATCACTGAGGTGGGCGGTTTGTGTACCTCCTTAAATATCAGCGCTGTTCCAGAAGTGAGGTAAATACATTTAAGAAAAGCGAGCACTTGGATAACTGAGCCACTGCGTGGATACAGTATTTCTGGGTGTAGTAATAAATATTTCTACTAGGTCGGCTGTGGAAAGTGCACACAAATAAGAGGGCTTTCAGGAACTCGGTGTGGGGGCCACTGGTTCGGCAGCCCCAAGTTTCGAACATCCTGAGTTGGGCTCTATTCGATATCCGCTGCCTCAGAACCTGTGGTGACTACTGGGAGAGGCTCGGCTAAAGGCTAACACTGCAGTACCTTGGGGTTCTCCCAGATAAATGCTCAGGAAGGGAGGCTTTGCAAGGCACTCAACGCAGCATTTAGGGTACCAGGGCCTGAGGTCCTGTGGGTAGCCCTTCCACCCAAACACTTCAACCACCCCTCAACCCTGGCTCAACCAGGCTTGGGCAGAGCCCATATGGGCCTATCCATTTATAGCAAAAGCGCAGAAAAGGGTGGGTTGCAAGTGGTCCTGAAGCACCCAAAAGCATGAAGCCAGAGGCCACGGTAAGAAGGCCACGATTTCACACTCATGCAGAATCCAGGCCCCACCCAGCCCTGGAAAAGCCAGTTGAGGCTATAGATGCAGTTATCTGGGCGTATTTACTTATGAAATGTTAGGCAACCATTCACATACTCAGTGCGGAGGCCCACATGCCCCCGTGGGTCCCCTCTGCATATTTGCAAAGCCCAGGCAACGCCACCAGCAAGGTCAGCGACGGTTTTGCAGCTGTGAAATTCCAAGACCAAATACTAATTCCGGAATAGGGCACTTGAGACCATCCACCCACCTCGCGGCCCTGGTCTGTTTTTTTTCTCATCCCTCCACACGCTTCCAACCCTTAAACAGGAGTAGAGCTTCTGAGAGCCCCGGTTTGGGGAGAAATTCGGGAGGACTTTATCATGAGTTTCTGGGAACTGCACACACTCCTGAGGCAGCCCTACTGCTAAAAGTAACCCGGGCCCTGAGAATGCCCTGCTTCTGAATGTGGTCGCCCCAAAGCAGTATATGCTGTATACTGAGAGCAGGAAGAGAGAATACCAACTATTCCCTGGCAAGCAGGAAAAGTATAAATGAAGAGGGGGGAACAAGAAGAAAAAGGGTAGGAGCCACGAAAGTAGCAGGAGAGGAAACAAAAAAGAGAAGGGTTGGGGGGGGTGGTCAGAGAAGGGGAAGGAGGAAGAATGCAGGCCTGACGAGGACGAGGGACCTGACCAGGCCAGGCCATGGGTACGGTAATCTGGGTACCTCCTCGGCCCCAGAAGAGGCGAGGGCCGCCCGGGACCATCCCCCAGCAGCCCAGCGAATCTGGGCCCGGCTCCCAGTCCGGAGGGGCGGGCCTGGGTCCAGCGGCCTCTGCGCGCCCTCCCTCTCCCTACTCCCAGGAGACCAAGAGGCGGAGCTGGACACGGTTGGGGGTTGCCCCCAGGGGCGCGCCCCAGTCCGGGACTGTTTGGGCGCTCTGGGCCAGGCTTTCCAGCTCGCCGGGCCTGACCTGTCAGGCGGATTATCTTCGAGGGAGATTAATAGGGGAGGCGGGCTGCAATAATAATCGTTTTGTTTGATGTGACAACTCTGATAGGCGTTGATTTACTTACAAACTGATAGGCTTTTAATTGAGCGCCTCCGCCGAGCCCGAGATGAAAGGGAAGCGGCGGTGAAAGGCGGCCCGCCTGCCCTCCGGCCTCAATACTGATTAGCCATCTCGACAGTGAATAGTTCAAGGCATTTTCAAACTTTTTTCCTCAGCTCTCTCCCCTTCCTTCTCTTCCCACCCCCTCCTCAAATATCTGCCAAGCCCACTCCTTTTTTAGAGAAAACAAATCATTTCCATTGTGTGCAAATAAAATCCGCAGGACGTCCAGGGCAACGCCGCCGGGGGTTGGAGGCATTAGGCCTAGCGCGGGGTAATTAATAAGTCCCCCACTCCCACCCCAGGCCGGCGCGGCCTTCGGGGATTTGGCCTCTCCCTCGAGGTGCGCGGGCTCAAGTGCCGACGCCTCGCGAAAACCCGGGGCGCGCAGGCCCCCAGGCGCCCCCGTGCGCTCGGACCTTAGGAGATGGGTTTTGCGAAGAGCAAACGCACGCGGACCAAGACCCGCGCGCGCGCCGCAACGTGCAGGCCAGCGAATGTGCGCAACCACACCTCGGCACGCCCATTCCCGGGGGTGCGGGGGCCACTCTCTGGCTGCCCCCAGCCGCCGGGGGTAAAAGAATTCCAAGGAAGAAAGGACTGAGTCTGGAGACTGAGGGAGCTGGAAGAGACGTCCGCAAGTCATCTCCATCTCCAGCCGCCGCCCCCAGTAGTCAGTGTTTGAGCCTCGCCGGGAGGCCGCGGCGACACGGGGCCCGCAGCTGGGCTTGCGAAGCCGGGAGATCCACAGTTGATCTGGGCCAACAGCTCGACAGCCCGCGCACCCAAAGACAGGGACATACACTAAAAGAGCTGCAGGATACTTTGGCCTCACAGTGTCTGCCCTGCGGAGACAGTTCACAGCTGTCCCGCCCTCAGAAACGGGCACCTAGGACTCACTCCCCAAAGATTATTCAAATAACCTTCACAACCTCGCGTGTGGCCTTGCCACGGTCTCAACGGACTCACCTTCCTCCGCTGTCGCACAGGCAGACACTCCGAACCCCCTTGAACGCAGGTGTGTTCTTACACCTAAACACACGCACTCATACACCGACAAACTCCCCATATACACACCGCCTCACATCCCCTCTTCTCCAAATTATCTTCAGTCAAGTTACCATCTCATTAAGTTTACCAACCTAAAGAATCTAGGAATAAAACGCCTAAAAAGAATGCCTAGGAGAAAATTCTAAAACTCACCCCCAGAAAGTTCTCGGTATCACTGTGGAGTGGGACCACAGAAACAGAAATGAGGGAGACGGGAATGAGGTGGTGAGAGAGGAAAGGGCGAGCACGCCGAGGGAAAGTCCCGCACCCGACTTCCGCGCCCACGGGGCTCAGCGCCGGGTGAGCGCGGGTGGAAACCAGCTCTCCAGGCCCAGCCCCCGCACCCCCCAGCGCGGATACAGACTGGCTCCCCGCTCCCCTGCGCTCCCTGCCCCACCATTTATCAAAAGGACTTGACAACAAAAGAGGAGCCGGGGCGGAAAAGTGGGGGAGGGTAGGTTCAAAGTCTTCCAAGTCCTTCCGAGGAAGGGGATGTGTCCTCGCTCTCGCCCCCTTCCAGTTTCTGCGAGTTTCTGGAGGTGACCCCCGAACTCGCTCCCGACGCTACCAAAGCCCTGACAACTCACACAGCGGCACAGGCATTCATGCACACTTCTGCACCCAGATCCAGGTACTCGGAGGCGCTCACAGCGCCTCCCCTCTTCCTTCCAAACAGCCGAGTGACGGTGCAAATCGAGGGGAACGCGGCAGTCCCGCTCCGCTTCCCTGGAAGAGCCGGTGTTCCCACAGGCAGCCACTCCCTCCCTCTCTCGCTCCTTCTTTCTGCTTTCCCTGAACAGGTCAGCCCAATAAATTCGAGCGGGCAGCGGGGAGTAACACCGGCTACCTAGCCTGCGGGGATGGCGCGGGGTGCAGGGAGGGTTGGGGAGGGGGCCTGAGTGAGCCTGAAACGTATCTCCCACAAACACACACAGTCAGGCCTTTTCTTTGTAGCCTCCTAGCCCCAGCCACGATTGGGGAGATGTCAAAGAATTGAGGCTGGGGCACCCCATCATTGACCTCCAGGACTCAAGGTTATGTCAGTGGTGTGGCTCTTTAAAGTCTCCGAGTTTGGGGTCCCGGCAGTACGCGGGCTGGGGTCCTCGGCAGGCGGGCAGCCTAAAGACTACACGCTACACGGCCAGGAGGGACTATCCTGACTAGGGGCTGGGGGTAGGTGTGGAAATCTCCCGTGTTAGACGTCGCCACCGCCCGTCTCGAGACCCGGAGCGGCTCGGAGCTCCGCGGCCCCAGTGAACAGGAAACCCAGAGGTGGAAGGGTGTACCTATCTCCGATACCGAAAGGAGCGAGGCGCACACCCCAGGCCAGCGCACCCCTCTCGGCGCCCTGGGCGCACCTGAGCACTTTACTCTCACTATTCATTTTCCCGACACTGAGCGTCTTTCTCCTCTTTCATTCTTTTTCTTAGGGCCCCCACCTCTCATCCCAGGAGGTTGCTCGTCTTTCTCCCTCTTCCAGTTCCCCCTCGTTCTCTTCCCCTCCATCTCTCTCTCCCTCTTTTTCTCTTCAAGTCGCACCCGCCTTGTAATCAGCAACAAAAGCTGACATAAATCACAGGCGGATTGACAAGAGCTGACAAATAACTGATTGATTGCGGTCGAGGTACATTGACAATTGATGGAGGGGTGGAGATGCCCAAAGAACTGGGGGGGGGGGAGAGAAGAGAGGGTGGCAGGGGAGAGTAAGAACGGGGGGTTGCCGCTGAGTGTGAAACAGAGGAAACATGTGACCCCCGCTCCTGCCCCAATCTGCGCATCTCCGGGCGTCACGTGGCCGGGAAGGGCGGGGAGCCTAGCACACCCAGCAGAGACAGGCCTCCACCGCCTCCTCTGCCCACCTGACTTCTAGTTTCTCCGCCGCCGAATCTCGGGAAATCAAAGCGGGCGGGCAGCCGGACTTCCTCAAACGCCCGCTCCCCACCTTTCATTACCCAGGCGGCCTCACCGCAACTGATTTCAGTTACTGAGGAGGAGGAGGAGGAGGAGGAGGAGAGACTATTTAGTGTGTGCGCCCCCTGTGCATCCCTGGAGCTGACAGTGTGGCTGTTGTCCAGATTCCTGCCGGAGCTCCCTCTGGACACCCTCAGTCTATTCCTCATACGCACCCTCCTGCAAAAGGTTTCAGTTTATTCCCGAGCTGGGGAAGGACGACGAGGAAGAAAAAAGAGGGAGGCGGCAGATAGCAAACGTAGAATAAATGTCCAGCTCGTCCTCCGAGCGAAATCAAGGGAGGGGACATGCAGGGGGAGCGGCGAAGTGGGAGCTGCCCATTAAAACCAGCGCTGAGAGTCCTGGCGGCGGCGGCAGCAGCGGCGCGGGACGCGTCACATCCCCTTGACCCTCCAATCACCTCGGGCTCCCATTTGATTGGAAGGCGGCAAAGGCTTTAATCTCCCCCTCAGTGCAGCTGCTTTTGAAGTGAGTTTCCTCGCCAGAGCCCCGGCTGGACAGGCAGCGGCTCACATCGCAGAGCGCAGCGCCCGCGCCGGGCCGCGAGTGCGCAGCGCAGGGGCACAGCCCGAGGCGGATACGGCGAGCCACCCGGCACTCCCGCAGTCGGGCCGGCTCCTCCCGCTCGGCCACGGCTCCGCTGCGGGTCACCCAGGATTATTCGCTTCTGGCTCCAGGCGCCAAGAAGGCGCGCTGGGCGCCGGTGGCCGCCTCGCCAGCTCCTCCTCCTCCTGCTGCTCCTGCTCCCCGGGCAAGCGCGCAGCCCCGAGCCCGCCCCGCGCCTCGCGGAGCCCTCCCCCCGCTGCTCCCATGCGCGCGGGTGGGTCATGAGCACAGCGCCCTCGCTTTCTGCCCTAAGAAGCAGTAAGCACAGCGGCGGCGGCGGCGGCAGCAGTGCGGATCCTGCCTGGACCAGCGCGCTCTCTGGAAATAGCTCCGGCCCCGGCCCAGGCTCGTCCCCGGCCGGCAGCACCAAGCCTTTTGTGCACGCCGTGCCCCCCTCTGACCCTCTCCGCCAGGCTAACCGCCTGCCTATCAAGGTGCTGAAGATGCTGACCGCACGGACTGGCCACATTTTGCATCCCGAATACCTGCAGCCCCTGCCTTCCACTCCTGTCAGCCCCATAGAGGTAAAGACCCTCTCCCCGGATCGCGCTGGGACCACTACCCTGGCTGCTGCTCCATGGGATTTCTTTCTCTCCGGGATCTGGGGGCGGAAGGGGGGGTATGGGAGTGATTCAGCCTCAGGATGGGGGGAGAGGATAGTGCTCCCGCACCTTAAAACTAGGGTGGAAAGAGGGCAGGAGGTAGAATGGGGTGTGAATGCCCAGAGACAAGGCAGCCAAAACTTGTTTCTCCCTTTGGGAATTAAAACCCCTACCACGACTCAGGCCTCCTCACTCTCAGCCCAGAAGACCGACTGGAGTCCAAAATACGGTTCCAAAGTCGCAGTCCTCCGGATCTCCAGAAGCTGGTTATTTGTGCACAGCCTCTAAGGCGCCAACTGCCCCAGCCCTTGCTCTGAAGAATTAGGGATGGGGTGGGGGAGGGCCACAGTTCTGGGTCAAAGAGTCAGAAACCAAAACATTTTGAGTTCTTTCCCCCCCACCCCGAATTCATTTATCCCTGAGAGGACAGAAAAGATCCGGATGGCGGGGGGGAGGTGCTGTCGCCTTTCTCAAGAACGAGAATGTGTGTATGTAGAAGGGGTGTCGCCTAGAATTGCGCCTTGGGGCTGGGAGGATCTTTGCAGGTCTTTGCAGAGGTGCGTTTGAAACCTACAAGTCGGGATTCTAAAGGGTTTCCCCTTCTTTCTTTGCCCTCCCCCCCCCCCCGTCTGACCCCGCAGCTTGATGCCAAGAAGAGCCCGTTGGCGCTGTTGGCCCAAACATGCTCGCAGATCGGGAAGCCCGACCCCTCGCCCTCTTCCAAACTCTCCTCCGTCGCTTCCAATGGGGGCGGCGCGGGCGGTGCTGGCGGCGGCGCCGGGGGCGACAAGGACGCAAAGTCGGGCCCGCTCAAGCTAAGCGACATCGGCGTGGAGGACAAGTCGAGTTTCAAGCCGTACTCCAAACCCGGCTCGGATAAGAAGGAGCCGGGAGGCGGTGGCGGAGGCGGGGGCGGCGGGGGCGGCGGCGGCGGGGGGGTTTCGGCGGAGAAATCTGGATTCCGGGTACCGAGCGCCACCTGCCAGCCATTCACGCCCAGGACAGGCAGCCCAAGCTCCAGCGCCTCGGCCTGCTCGCCAGGAGGCATGCTGCCTTCGGCCGGGGGCGGCCCGGAGGGCAAGGACGACAAGAAGGACCAAGAGGCAGGCGGCAGCAGTGGCAGCAACAAGGGCTCCGGGGGCTCCTCGGCCGAAGGGGGACCCACGGGGCTGGCGCACGGCCGGATCAGCTGTGGCGGCGGGATTAATGTGGACGTGAACCAGCACCCAGATGGGGGCCCCGGGGGCAAAGCTCTAGGCTCGGACTGCGGCGGCTCATCGGGTTCCAGCTCGGGCTCGGGCCCCAGCGCGCCCACCTCCTCCTCGGTGTTGGGTTCTGGGCTGGTGGCGCCCGTATCTCCCTACAAGCCGGGTCAGACAGTGTTCCCTCTGCCTCCCGCAGGCATGACCTACCCAGGCAGCCTGGCTGGGGCCTATGCCGGCTACCCGCCCCAGTTCCTGCCACACGGCGTGGCGCTCGACCCCACCAAGCCCGGCAGCCTGGTGGGGGCGCAGCTGGCGGCGGCCGCGGCGGGCTCTCTGGGCTGCAGTAAGCCCGCAGGCTCGAGCCCCTTGGCAGGGGCATCGCCGCCGTCCGTGATGACAGCCAGTTTGTGCCGGGACCCGTACTGCCTCAGCTACCACTGCGCTAGCCACCTGGCTGGGGCAGCAGCAGCCAGCGCATCGTGCGCTCACGATCCAGCCGCGGCGGCTGCGGCTCTCAAGTCCGGATACCCGCTGGTGTACCCCACGCACCCGCTGCACGGCGTGCACTCATCGCTAACCGCTGCCGCCGCCGCCGGCGCCACACCGCCCTCTCTGGCTGGCCACCCCCTCTACCCCTACGGCTTCATGCTCCCTAACGACCCACTCCCCCACATCTGCAACTGGGTGTCGGCCAACGGGCCTTGCGACAAGCGCTTCGCTACGTCCGAGGAGCTGCTGAGCCACTTGCGGACCCATACGGCCTTCCCCGGGACAGACAAACTGCTGTCGGGCTACCCCAGCTCTTCGTCTCTGGCCAGCGCCGCAGCGGCCGCCATGGCTTGCCACATGCACATCCCCACGTCGGGCGCTCCGGGCAGCCCTGGGACGCTGGCGCTACGCAGCCCTCACCACGCGCTGGGACTCAGCAGTCGCTATCACCCCTACTCCAAGAGCCCGCTCCCCACACCCGGCGCTCCCGTGCCGGTGCCCGCCGCCACCGGACCCTACTACTCCCCTTACGCTCTCTACGGACAGAGACTGACCACGGCCTCGGCACTGGGGTACCAGTGAGGGCGGTCGGGAGGGCTATCAAAGAAGAGTATAGAACTGGGGGTGGGAGGGTGGGGAGGAGCCGAGGGAGGGGCGGGAACGGGGCAGAGGCTACTGTCACCCGCGCGTGGGGATGACCCGGGCCAGGAAAGGAAAAAATATATATACCGTATCTATCTACCCGAAACAGCGACCGAGACCCGGTGGGAAACTCCCCTTTCCCCCACCTCTCATCTCTCCACCCAAACTTTATAAAAGTTGAAAAATATCATTTGACTTTTTATAGAAAAAAGAAGGAAAAATAATTGAGAAAGTGTTCATCTGAGGACTGCATCGGTGGACACTGGTATTTATTTATGTTAGCTCCAAGCGGACCCGCGGTTCAGAAGTGCATTATTTAGTTTGAGCTCCGTAGGTAAAAAGGAAGAGGGGGAAAAAAATTAAAATTTGAGGGTAAAAATGTGGAAAACAAACCCTCCCGTCCCTTGTAGATTATAAATAAATACAAAACCGCCACAGAACTAGAGGTCTTCTCTTTAATGTTACTTTAAAGTTGCTATGATTGTATTGTACGTTCTTATTTAATGTCTGATTGAAACAAATTTACATGCATGTTTGTTACAAAAAAATGAACAAAACAAGTCACAATTTGTCAGCTCTGATTTCAAATTGCAATTATTTTTAAGGTGTATACCATCGAAAGAGAATGGGTATTTTTTTGTATGTATTCTGGAAGAAAACAAAAAAAAAAGGAAAAAATTCTATTCCAAAACCTCATTTGCCTTATTTTGTTCTTTAAAAGGAACACAACTATTTTTAATTTTTAAGTCCACCCGCTGAGAAGGGGACAAGTAAGGTTTACGTCATGTACTAAAATAATAGACAATGTATCGCTTTAAAGATTAAAATTCCGTATATTTGATGTATTAAAAGGTTTTACTTCTTATTATCTTTTTTTATTTTTTGGTTAAAGAGAAAGAAGAGCATGGCGGTTTCGGCAGCAGTGAGTTCCCTGGGCCTCACGGCTACTCCTTCCCAGGACCTTGGCCGCATTTCCGATTGTTTTGTTGTGATTTTCAGGAAGAGGCAAAGGCTTCAGAAAAGCTGGCCAGTCGTGAGGCTGGCCTACGAAAAATATTTTTTAAAGGGGTTTCACATCGCTCATTTCGTTTAATTTTTCCCCCAGCAGCTGGTTTGTTAAAAGTGAAAGGAAAAGGTATCGGGGGTGGGATAAAAATTCCCCTGTCGAGAATTTTGGGAGTTTGGGTTTCGTTTTGCTCAGAGCGGCGCAGGTCGGGACTCGCCCGCTAGCCTCGGCCCGCGGGAGGTGCCGCTTCCCGCGTCCCTCTCTTCGCTTTCCAAGCGCCCACTGTCCCAGGCGGGCACCCGGGATCGATTGGGGGTCGGAGGGCGTTTGGGAACCTGTTTCCCAGGCCCGGGGAGGAGAGCGCGCCGGAACCCTCTTGTCCCTGGGGAGAAAGAGATGCTCTTCTTTTCTTCTTCTGGCTGCCAAGGGCCAGAGGCAGCCACCAGCCGACCCCTTCCAGCCAACTCCCTCCCCACCGGGCTGCTTCCTCTCTCCAGAGGCCAGGCCCGCGGCTGGCCGGCGCCGCGGCTGCTTTTCCGATTTCTCTGCAGTCTGCACTCTATCCCCGTCTGCGCAGCGGGACAGCGCACCGGGGCCCGGGACCCAGAAACCCTTTCCAATTCGGCCCAGTCAAGATCCTGGCTCCCAATCTCCGCCTCGCTGGGGCGACCAGGTGGACGCCGAGTGCGGTTCTGGGTTTCAAGCTCTGCTCCGGCGAGGCGCGGGGTGGAGGGACCCTCTGTCCCGGCGCGGATCCCCGCGGTGCGCACCGCTCCCTTCTGTCTCCCCAACTTGAGCAGCGGGACTGAGCTGCCTAAAGTGCACATGTAATCAAGCAGAGAAGAGCTCTAATGTTTTCTTTTTCTTTCTTTCCTTTTTTTTTTTTTTTTTTTTTTGCAGAGGGGGATGGAATCCAGGAGCACCCACCCCCATCTCTCTCCCTCTCTCTCTCTCTCTCTTTCCAGGCCCAGGGTGGGGGAGAGCTCTGGTTTCTGGCTGTTCGGGCGCTGCCCCGCCGGGTCCACAGGAATTCTGGGTCCAGAGCGTGCCTTTCCTGCGATCTTGGGACCTCAGAGTCGTGGCACTGAGCGCGCACCCCGAACTCTCCTCTCTCCGGAGTCAGGCAGTTCTGGGTTCTCCGAGCCCCCGGGCTTCCTAGGCGTCAAGCTCCCCCTACTGCCTCGGGAAGCTCACTTACCGCGGCGCAGAGGCCACCCTCGGCCTCCGGCCTCGGTCATTCAACCGCGCGGCCCCCGCTGCCATTTGCTCAGGGGTTGGTGTCTCTGAGATTTCCCACCCTCCTCCCAGCGTCAGTCTCACGCCTGAAGGGCCGATTCCCGGGTTGCGCGCAAAACAGCCCCAGCGACCTCCCGGACGCCGCGGGGAGCTCCCAAGGCCTCCGCCCGGAGAGACCTTGGTAGAGGAAGACTCAGGCTCCGTGCCGCCTGTCAGGAGCCAGGCAGCCTCCAGCGCCTCCGAGCCGCCTGCCCGCACTCGCCGACTCGAGGAACCGGAGCTGGAGCCCGAGACGCCGCAGCCCTACTCCCACTCTGGTCCGGCCAAGACAGGCTGGTCTGGGCCTGGCTAGGCCTGGTTGATTGAGAACCTCAACCCACGGGGCGGGCTGTCACCCTCAGTCTCTCGGACAGACACCGTCTCCCCTAATTGGGATGGGAGGATGTTCCAGGAGCCGGTGCGGCCCCAGTCCCGATCGACTCCAGTGCCCACCGCTTGCGACGTGAAAGTGGAGGCCCTTGCTCACCCTTCACCAGCACCAGCCCCGAGCCCCCGGCCACTCCGACCCACACACAGGCTTCGCCCTCCTTGGCCTCGCGTCTTCCTGCAGAGGTTCCTGGGCCACCACGCCTCCCCGCCTCCCCGCCAGGACCCGCTTGGGCGGGGAAGGGCATAGAAATTCCCCAGCCCTGGAATTTCAAGTCTGGGACTGTCAGGGAGATGAACTGGGCACGTTCGTGCCTTCACGCCCACTCCTGGTATTTTATTAACAAAAATCAAACTCAAAACGCTTTGAAATTTTAATGAGACCTTCTTCCGGGAGAAGCTACTGCGAGGCTGCAAAATTCTGGAGCTGGGGGCCGGGGGCTGGGGGAAGAAAGCGTTCCCCGACGTGTGGGGCGGAACTGAGTCAGCCGGGGCGCGGGGTTAGTGAGGGGAGAGTGCCAGTAACTGCTGCAGGTCCAGGCCAGGTGCGACACCGTCAACCGGGACGGCCGCCCCATCTGCGCTGCGGCCCCAGGCTCTCTCCAGCTGTCTGCTGAACCGCCCGCCGATCCCCCGAGCGCCGACCGGCTGCCGCTGAAGCCCGAGCGGAACCCGGCGTGTCCGCCAGGCGGCGCTGCGGAGCCCGGCGGAGTGGCCAGGTCGCCAGCTGGGTGGTCGTTCTGAGACCCCGCGCCTCCACCTTGGTACCGTTTTAGGAGTAGTGTTCAGGAGCTCCCTCCTAGTTCCTCGCCCCTCGCCTGCTGCTAACCAGGTCCTCCGCGCTTCTCCACCTGCTCTAGTTTCTGTTGTGGGCCCCCGGCTCTCTATCCCAGAAGAGTTGGCCCAGGTGTCAAGGGCCCCTCCCCCACGCAGGGAACTCCCAGGGCCGCTGAGACTCTGACAGGACACCTTGCCCGTCAAAGTGAAGTGATCTCCACACATTCATGCATTCATTCACTCTCATTCTGATTATTTCCTATGACCTGCCTACGCCTTGCTAAGGACGGTCAATTTCTACACTCACCCATAACACAGATGGAGAAACTGCGGCTAAGTCCTGGAAGTCAGTGGCAAGGCCCACAGAGAGTACTCAAGCTTGCCCTTCTATTCAACCCCTGCCCCCATCTGTACCTCTGTCAGTGACGCTGAGTGACCCTTGTGTCTGTGTGCTGTGTGGCCTTTAAACAATAAGGGACAGTAGATGATAAAGCTCTTCTAGTTGATGAATTCCCCAGACTTTGCAAAACGTGTAAAAGTTGCCCATAAGGTGAGGCCTCTCCCTGTGAGGCCATGTGATGGCCTCTTCTGCACATACTGGTGTAGTGATCCTCCCCTACTGAGGCTACAGGTCTAGGGGTGCTTAGGGCAGCTGCAAAGCTCAGGCTGATCTGCTCATCCTGTTATGGACTACGCCCGGCCCATGTTATCCTGTATCATCCCATTTAAACCTCACAACAATTCCACGAGGTCGTTAGGGCCTTCACCCCTATTTTACAGATGAGAATCGCTGGCCCCAACCACTGAATTAGAACTTGCATTTTAACAAGATCTTCAGGTGCTTTGTTTGTATATTAAAGTTTCTTTCTTTTTTTTTTTTTTGTCTTTTTGCCTTTTATCTAGAGCCGCACCCACGGCATATGGAGGTTCCCAGGCTAGGGGTCTAACAGGAGCTGTAGCTGCCGGCCTTCGCCACAGCCACAGCAATGCGGGATCCAAGCTGCGTCTGCAACCTTCACCACAGCTCATGGCAACGCTGGATCCTTAACCCACTGAGCAAGGCCAGGGATCGAACACACGCAACCTCATGGTTTTTAGTCGGATTCTTTAACCACTGAGCCACGAAGGTAACTCCTGTATATTAAAGTTTGAGAAGTACTTATCTACATCATTTCCTAGCCTCCCTGCCCAAAATCATCCGAATAATTTAGAGATGACTACCATCAGTGGACTACCAAGCAGTGCCATATGAGCCAGGCCCTCAAAACATATATTCGGCAGTTAATTAGAAAGAAGGGAAGGCGTTCTCTTGTGGCCTTGCAGGTTAAGGATTCAGTGTTGTCATTGCTGTGGTGCAGGTTCGATGCCTAGCCTGTTCCCTCCCTACCCACTTCAGCTTGCCTTAATTTGAAGTGAATATAGATGTCTCATCATGTCACTTCCTCAGGTGTCTGTCACCTCCAGCCAGACTCCCAATCTAGGGTTCATCCCCCCGCCTCCCTCAGATGAGGTTTAAGTTCAGTTAGTGCAAAGCTGGGAATCCACTTCTCTTAGACCCAGAGCCCTAGCACTTCACCCTATCCTGTGCTGAGAATCCCCCAAAGCTCCAGAGATACTGATATCTCTCTTCCCAGTGTGACCCCAGGGCTTACCAGGGGGGTGTCTGGGCTGCAAATGGACTCTCGAGCTTGTGATGATGCAGCAACAGTGCCTGATGGGACATCCATAGCACAAAGGGCATTCTGAGTGTCAGCACAGCTTAAAGCCACGTGGTGATGTGCAAAGAGCACACAATTGGGGGTCAGGTGTATCTAAATTGAACTTTTATCCCCACCACAGGGGGCTAAAACTCTCTCAGTTTATCTGGGCCTCAGTTTTCTCATCTGTAAAATGGGGGCGTTGGTACCAACTTAACAGGGATTGTCGCGAGGTTCAAAAGAAATAATTAATGTGAAAATTCCCAACCTACTCCCTAGCCCATACTTGCTCTTAGTAAAGACATTTATTCCCTTCTTCTCTTCCCAAAGTACGGTTCCTTGCTCAAGAACTATGTGTGACTCCCTGTGATTCACTGGCTCAAGTTCTCACTCTACTGTCAGGCCATGAGAGCACCGTCACCATGGTTCACCTGACCTGGCCTCTCTGCTTGCTATACCTTGCGCCTCACCAGTCTTCACAGTCCAGACCCTTTACCAGCCAGCTAGCCCCCCAACATCTTGGTTGGTGGAGCTCATCATACACTATTTCTTTGGAATGCCTTCCTCCCTCCCCGTCCCTCAAAACTCTCTCAAGACTCATCTCTTCCAGGAAGCCCTCCAGGTTTTACCCACCACCACCCACTGATCTTTCCCTCACTTTGCCTTCTCTTGGCACTTAATGGGATAGAAGAGAACAGAGGTACAAAGAGGCCACTGGACTAGAATGAGGGCCCCGTGGATTTGGGTGGTGCCTCTTCATCATTATGGGACTGTGGACAAGTCATTTATAGCTTCTGTGAAGCTTGTCTCCAAAAGTGGCATCTGTCTGTGCATACCGTGGGCCGAGTGTTTACCAACAATAATAATGTTAATAAGCAGCATGCACGGCACTCTTACTTCTAGGCACTCATCTAGTCCTATCACTATTGTCTCTTCCTTTTGCAGGTGAGGAAACTGAGGACTAAAGAGAAGTCACATATCTGTGCTCCAGAGCTGAAGGCCTTAACCATTGTAATGCACTGTGCTGGTCCCTGTGCCTGGAATCTTTGTCCTCTGCCTTCTTTGCATAATTACCAGCGACTCAAAATTCCTGCTTCAAATCTCAGGCCAGCCTCACCTCCTCCTGGATGCCCCCCACGGCCTTCACATTGGATTCAGTGCCCTTCTCATTGCTCCTGTCGCACCTGTCCATCCCATCACACTCTCCCTCATCTTCCTCGCAGCCTGGGATCTGAACACAGCAGGAGGGTCTGACTTCTGTACCTTTTTCTAGCCCTGGCAGCTAGCGTGGTACCGGGAACATAGCAGATGTTCAATAAATGTTAGCGGGCAGGTGAGAAAGGGAAGGAAAGAAGACAGAAAGGGAGGGGGACATGGAGACAGAAGGGAGCAAAGTTGTGAAACAGCTGGACCCTCTTGGACAGGATGATTCTTCCAGAGAGAGCAGAAGTAGCAGCTGGCTTTGAGGAACTGTGGACACCTTTGTTCTTCCACAAAATGAGGCCCAGCAAGCTTCCACATATCAGTTAGAAACTGTATTTGCTGACGATGACAAAGATCGTAAAAGAGTGGCTTAAAGGAGATGGATATTCTCTTCTCTCAGTACGGAGGTGGACAGTCCGGACTAAAAATGGCCTTTGGTCATCAGGGACCCAGGATGCTTTGTCTTTGACTGTGTCAGCCCAGCCAGGAATTTTTTTTCTTTTTTCCTTTTTTCTTTTTACAGCTGCACCTGCAGCATATGTAAGTTCCTGGGCTTAGGGGTCAAATCAGAGCTGCAGCTGCCAGCCTATACTATAGCCACAGCAATATCGGATTCAAGCTGCATCTTCAAACTACACTACAGCTTGAGGCAACACTAGATCCTTAACCCAGGAGAGAGGCCAGGGATCAAACCCACATCTTTACGGAGACTATATTGGGTTCTTAGTCCTTTGAGCCACAGTGGGAACTCTGCAAGCAGGAAGCTTTCATCCTTGCATCATCTAAGTCCAAGGTGGCTTCTTGAGCTCAGCTACCATCACCTCATTCCAGGCAACAAGGAAGGAGCAGTGAAAAGAGGTAAAAGGGTCCCCTCCCTTTTAATGAGACTTTCTGGAATCCACTGACAACTTCTCAGCTTATACCTAACTGGGCAGACTCTAATCACATGGCCGCACTTAGCTGCAAGGAAGGCTGGGACATGTTTAGTTGGGTACGCTGCTGCCTGAAATAAACTCAGGATTCTGTTACTCAGGGGAGTAACAGAAGGAAGGGTGGGAGTTGGAGTGGAACATTAGCAGACTCCTCTACAATCTTCAGACAGGGTCACCCAGAACTGGAGTCAGGAGACAGCTCTCTTGGTGGTGGCCTTCCAGGGGGTCACTGGTTGGTGGCTTGTACCTCTAAACCACAGATACTTATTGATTAAGAAGACAAGGGTGGTACTTGATAAGCCCTCAGAAGTTGTAACTCTTGTTCCTTTTTGGTGCTTGGAGTCGTCCACTACAAGGATTTAGAGTGGGATTTGTCCAGAGTAATTTTTATCCCTATAAAGATCTTTGGTTAGAGATCTGTTCATTTTGGCCCTGAACCCTACACACAATACCAATCCAGGAAGAAGGGACTGTCTTTGAAAAACAACAAGAAAATCCCACGGGGTCAGAGTTCCTGTTGTGGCTCATTGGATTAAGATCCCAACACAGTGTCCGTGAGGATGAGGGTTCAATCCCTGGCTTCGATCAGTGGGTTAAGGATCCAGTGTTGTCACAAGCTATGGCATAGATCACAGAAGTGGCTTGGATCTGGAGTTGCTGTGGCTGTGGTGTAGGCGTCAGCTGCAGTTCATATTCGACCCCTAACCCGGGAACCTCCATATGCCACAGGTGCAGCCCTAAAAAAAAAAAAAAAATCCCACGGAATGGAAGGGAGTGACATTGACATTGTAAACCTCCCTCCCACCATCTTCCATGTCATTGGGAAAAAACTGAAGACAGCCTCCAACTCCAAACAGAGGCAAACCAATGCTAAGTCAAGTCTGCACCAACCTGACCTTCAATCATTACGGTGTAACTACAGAAATCTAAAAGAAACAAGACACCACCCTAAAGAACACAAATGCTGTCCCTCACACCACTCGAGCGAGTTTTAATCATGCCTCCCACATACATCCACACGGCACTGGCTCTTGGGGACCACCTATGCCAGGTCCTGGACAATGTGGGAGCGGGGTGGGGGTGGAGCTTGGAGAAAAGGGAGACGAGACTCCTAGGACCCGAAGGGATGATGAGGAAGCAGGAACAGGGATGCATGAATGAGAGCAGTTCGGCTGCCCTGGGGCTGGAAGCTTCTTCAGCTCTAGGTCTAACAAGAGCGAGACATTTCAGAGTTCAGGGCTGATTTCTTTGCATCTCTCTGTGTGTCTCTGCCATTTCTCTCTCACAGGCTTTAGAAACATCCCTCCCCCACTTCCTCCAGGGGCAGCTCCTGTGGTGTGGGAATTCTATACCCTCCGCATCACTAGGTCTTAAGCTTTTTGTGGGTTGAGGGAAGGATGCAGAAACCACAGCCTTTTTTTTTTTTCTTCAGAATCTGCTAAAAGCAATGGCCCCTCTATAGAAATAGGCACACATATACTCGACATTGGAAAATCATTTCAGATAGTTTCCGGGCTTGCAGATTTTAAATCTCTGATCTTAAAGGAAATCTAAAAATTAGATACAAAAAGAGCATGTCTTTGGGAAACGCCCTGAGGGACTCTGCGTTTTTCCTTTTTACATTTTCCTGACCAAGGCGACACTCCAACTGCTCTGTATAATCTGATAAGGAATAACATTTCATGACAACCTACTGCAGGCCAATGTTAATGTATGCAGCCTTCACAAAAACCCTCTGAAGTGGGCACTATAATTGGCCCCACTTTATAGATGAGGAAACTGAAGCGCCGAGAAATAAAGTGACTTGCCCAAGATCACACAGCCAGAAAGTGGCAGAGCTGAGATTAGTATTATAGGCTATTAAGACTCCAGGCCATCGTTTTTGTTCTTTTTGCCACTCCATAGTGGCCCTTACCTCTTGGTGCATTGAAGCCACACGAATCGACCTAACCCTAATGCAGCTACAGGCTCTGCCCACTAATATGCTAGAAATCAGCTCAACTTGGCTCACAAGAGCCAGCCGTGCACATCTCTTCCCAGCTTCTGTTATGCTGATAGTTTGAAATCAGCCATGCTGGGAGTATTTACATCACAGCAATTGGCAAACACTGTAAGTGAAGGCTTTCCCCTCAGAGAGCTGTTTATGCAGCATTTACCAGCACAGCACTGGCCCCACTTACTCTAGTCCCACTCAGATAGCTGTAACCTGCAGATCCAGCTACCCGGGGGTCCTCCTAGCCAATGAGGAGGACTTGGCTGTAGTCTGCTGCCCTCAGGCTGAGTGTGTGGGGTAACGAGGGAGAACGTAGCCCCCTCTCTGACCCCACCGTATGCAGGCTATCTTCCAGCTGCCCTCATCACCTTCCCTCTCCTAGAAGCCAGGCCTGGTCATCTGGGGTCCAGATCCTTTACACCACAGCAGACTGACCACAGTGGGATGATTCTGGCAGCACACCTGATGTAGGGGACCCTTTGCTGCCTAGAAGTTACAGCTGCCTTCCCAGCTCTGTACCCTTGCCAACGGACCCTTAGCTGTTGAGGCCAGCCTGATCTGGTGTAAAGCCTGTCCCTTTGGGGTTGGCCCCTCTCTCCAGCCCCACTAGATTCCAGGCCTGCTTCCTCTCCTCTACCTTCTGGGAGCACCCAGCAAACTGCCCAGTGGGGACCAAGACAATTGAGACAATGCACATTTTCTGACTTTTGTCCACAGGGAAACCCCCTCTAACAGCAAGGATTCCAGTGGGCCAGGCCTAGAATGGAGGCTTCCTTAGGCCCTCTCAGCAAAAGTCTCGGACCACAGGAAAGAGAATAGATTAATATCATTTAGTGAGCATTTTCCTGGTGCCAAGAGCTTTATGTTACCTTTTTAAAAATTCCTGTAAGATCTCTAGGAAATAAGTATTTATCTATATTAACCTATTCATAATCTATTAGACTATATTCATCTCATGTTAAAAAAAGAGAAAGAGTTTCCACGACACTGCAGTGGGTTAAGAATTCCATTGCAGCAGCAGGTCACTGAGGAGGTGCAGGTTCGTCCTCTGGCCCGGCACGGTGGGTTAAAGGGATCTGGCATTGCCATAACTGTGACTTGGATTCATCTCCTGGCCCGGGAACATCCATATGCTGCAGGTGTGGCCATTAAAAATTAAATTAAATTAAAAGTAAATAAGAGAAAACTGAGATTCGGAGAGGTTAGGGAATATGCCTGAAGTCACACAGCTAACAAGTGGTGAGCTGAAATTCAAGGCCAGAGATGTCTCACTCCAAAGCCCATGCCTGGAAAGCCTGTGTACTCGGACTGACAGGTACTGCTCTCAGAGCAGACAGCAGGTCCATGGCTGCTGCTTCCCCAGCCCTCAGGGAAAGGTGGGCAGGGCAGCCCCTCCTGCCTCCATTCGGGTTCCCTGGGGGAAGTCCCCAAAGTGGGAGGGAATACAACCTCGGTCACCTACAGCGAAACTACTGCCCTTCCGAGTTGTGATCCTCCAGTCAGAGAGAATATTCACCGGCAAGCATGTAATGAGTACCTACTGCACACACAGCATCCTCTTAGGCGTGGAGGCAGTGGGAAGGTGACTGGGACACCAGTCTAGTGAGCCACAGAAACAACTGCTGCCTTAAGAAGGCTGTGATAAGGGCTATCATCACCACAGGGTTAATTCCAAAAGGAAGATGCAGAAATCTTCAGGGAGGAGGTAGCACCCGATCTGGGCTTAGACAATGAATAGGCATTTGACGGGTGGAAAATGGGTGATTTGGGAAAACAGGAGGAGTGACCAATAGGACCCAAGGCAGGGAGATAGGACAACCCGTTAGGGAGGTGTCAGGGAGGTGGCTGAGCAGAGGGAGTGGCTGGGGATGTGGTGGGGACAGATGTAACCTGTGCTTCGATAAGCAGTAAGGAGCCATCAGGGGTCCCTGAGCAGAGAAGCGCCATCATGGAATGGAACAACGGGACTGGAGATAAAGAGACCAAGGCATAAGGTGGGTCAGACAGAAGAAAGAGCTGGGAGCAGGGGAGGGGCTGCAGGACAGGCAAAGCAAGGACAGTACCAGGGGACAGCGAGGAAGTAGAATGGACCAGACGCAGCAAAGAGCAGGGGCTGGAAAGCAGAGAGGAAAGACAACATGATCCTGAGTTCTTAGCCTATGGGCTATGCTGCTGTGACGGAGACCCCCGAATACAGTGACTCAGAAGGAAATTTCTCCTGGGACTCTGTTATCGGTGCTGGTGAGGCCGCTCTGCTCCATGATGTCATTTGGGGACACCCCCCGCCCCAACGCCACCTGCCATCTTGGTGTTCCTTCATCCCCTAGGATAGGGTGCTCATGGGCACTGGACCCACCCCCGGGAAGGGGAGAGAGAGGAAGACCACGGCAAGCAGTGTCCTTTTGAAAAAATGAGGAGGAAGTAGCTGATAGCCACCTGGTTACATCCAGTTGCTGTGACATGGAATTTCTGCCCCAGTGGCCATGTGCCAGGAAGGAGAGAACGGATTTGGGGATGGAGGGCTCCCCAGGAGTCGGCCACATTGGGGTACTGGCAGAAATTCCGAGGGAGACCAGGCTTTGGCAGGGAATGTCGGTTTTGTATGGCTGGAGCTTCTCCTGCCTGCAGGGGGTCAGGGCTGGGGATACACATCTGTGGGTAGTAAGCAGAAGAGAGAGCTGAAACCTGGGGTGTGAGGGATATGGATCTAGGAGAGAAAACAGGAGAAGAAAACTGGACTAAGGGTGAAGCCTGAAACCCCTGACGAAGGCCTATGAGGAACAGTCATTTTGCCAAGAGTACTTTCTTTCTTTTCTTTAAAAAATATTTTCCCCCCTTTGGCTGAGCCTGTTGCGTGCGTAAGTTCCCAGTCCAGCGACTGAACCTGTCCACAGCAAAGATAATGCCAGGTCCTTAACCCACTGAACCACCAGGGAACTCCTCTTTTTTATCTTTTTAACTGAAGTACAGTGGATTTACAATATTGTATTAGTTTCAGGTGTGCAACTTAATGATTCATTATCTTTATAGCTTATACTCCACTTAAAGTTATTACAAAATAATAGCTATGTTTCCCTGTACTATACAAATAACCTTGTTGTTTATTTTCTACATAGCAGTTTGTATCTCTTAATCTGATCCCCCTATCTCGCCCCTCCTCCCCTCCCTCTCCCCACTAGTAATCACTACTTTGTCCTTTATCTCTGTGAGTCTGTTTCTGTTTTGCGATACATATTTGTTTTATTTTTTAGATTCCACATCTAAGTGATAACAGAGTATTTGTCTTGCTCTGTCTGACTTATAAAGTATAATACTCTCTAGATCCATCTACATTGTTGCAAATGGCAGAATTTTTTTTTTTTGTCTTTTGTCTTTTTAGGGCTGTACCTGCGGCACATGGAGGTTCCCAAGCTAGGGGTCCGATCGGAGCTATAGCCGCCGGCCTATGCCACAGCCACAGCAACGCCAGATCTGAGCCATATCTGCGATCTACACCACAGCTCATGGCAACACCAGATTGTTAACCCACTGCGCGAGGCCAGGGATCGAACTCGCATCCTCATGGATGCTAGTCTAGTTTGTTACAACTGAGCCATGATGGGAACTCCAAATGGCAGAATTTTATTTTTTTATGGCTAATATTCCATTGAATATACATATATACAGTACATCTTTATCCATTCACCTGTCGAGGGGTCTTTAAGTCACTTCCAAATCTTTTGCCGATAAATCTTTTCCAAAGATGGTGTCACCAATGTATCCCGTCCATGTATTCCCTTACATGATGAAATTGACAATCCTTTCTCGGTGGGTGGGATCGATGTTCCTTCCCCTTGAATCTGGGCAGGCTCATGACAAGAGCAGCAGTGACACTGTGTGACATGGGAGGCCGTCAGGGCAGGTGCCGTCGCCGCCTGTAGGGACGCTCACCCTGGAAACTCTGTGCTCTGAAGAAACCGGATGGCCGCTTGGACAGACCACAGGCAGGTGTGATGGCAACAGCCTCAGCTGAAGTCCCAGCCAACGGAGGCACCCGCTGCCAACAAGGAGTGACGAGACTCAGAATATTCCAGCCCCCTCAGGTGTCCCTGAGCGGAGCAGAGATGAGCCCTCCCCACAAAACCCCACCCAAGTTGCCAACTCCTGAGCGAACTAAATGCTGTTATTGTTTCAAGCCACTCAATTTTGGAGTCCTTTTCTTATAATAATAGGTAACTGACATGGGTCAGAAGACTGCCCCGAGCCACACAGAATAGGGGTGAGGCTGGGTTGGCCTTGCCCATTCCCATACCTCTCTTCCTATTTGCCTTCTGCTTGTCCCTTCTCCCAGCGTGACATGTCCTTTTCTCTGTGTTCCTAAGCCTGCAGCTCACGCCCCTGGACCCCTAGCATAGTCACCTCTCTGGCCCCTTCAGGCTGAGCCCCCAGCTTGGTCCCACCGTCCCCCCTGCAAAGGACATTCCTAGGCTGCACCCCTTCTCTCCTTATCCCAAGGGCCGAGAGGGTGGTCTGGTGGCAGAGAGGTGGCAGGAGGGCAGGGGGGGTTTCAAACACCAGAGATAGGAAGGTCTCTGTGTTTTCTTTAATCCATTCACTTCCCCCTTAGAATATCTGCCTAAGGAACAAAGTTCAAACGTGGAGAGACAGAGGGACGAGAGTCACAGGGGGAAACTCTGTAACAAGAGGCAGATCCAGGGGAACAGGGATGGGGAGCTGGTTGGAAGCACCACATCCTGGGGGCACAAGAGACTTCGGAAGGGATTTGGCTCCAGTGCCAGGATCCCCAAGGAGGCGGCTGTCGGTGGGGGGAGGGGGTGGTAGGGAGGCGAGTGCAGCCAAGAATGCCAGCGCGTTATGAAGGTGCGCTGTGAAATGCCCACCACAATCAAATCAGGTAACACACCCATCATCTCACACAGTCACCGTGTCCTGTGTGTGTGTGTGTGTGTGTGTGTGTGTTGAATATCTACTCTCAGCAAATTTCAAGTATATAATACAGCATTATTGACTATCATCACTATGTCATATATAATATTCCCAAAACTTATTCATCCTATAAATTTAAGTATACATACTTTGACCAACATCTCACTTCCTCTACCCCCCAATCCCAGGCAAACACTCTTCTACTCTTTGCTTCTAAGAGTCTGATAATTTTAGATTATATTTGTGTCATTGTATAGTGTTGGTTCTTCGGTGTATGGCTTGTTTCACTTGGCATAATGTTCCAGATTCATACATGCTGTTGAAAGTAGCAGGATTTCCTTATTTCTTATGGCTGAATAATATCCACGGTGTGTGTGTGTGTACACGTTTTCTTTGTCCACACATCCATCCACAGACAATAGGCTGAGTCCATACCCTGGCTATTGTGAATAGCACTACAGTCAACATGGGGCTACAGATACCTTTTAGAGATAAAGATGCCATTTCCTTTGGATTTATACTCAGAAGCAGGATTGCTGGATCAGACGGTAGTTCTGCTTTTAATTTTTTGAGGAACCTCCATCCTATTTTCCACAATGGCTATTCCAATTTGCATTCCCAGCAAGAATGTAAAGGGTTCTCTTCTCTCCACATCCTCAGCAACACTTGTTAGCTCATCTTTTTGAGAATGGCCACCCTAACATGTGTGAGGTGAGAGCTCACTGTAGTTTTGCTTTGCATTTCCCAGATGATGATTAGTGGTGTTGAGTACTTTTCATATTCCTTTTGGTCATTTGCATGTCTTCTTTGGGAAAAAAATGTCGATTCAGGTCCTTTGCCCATTTTTAAATGGGTTACTTGTATTTTTTCCATCAAGTTGTATGAGTTCACTACGTCTGGGATAGTGAACTTATCAGATACGTGGTTTGCAAATATCTTCTCCCATTCTATGAGGTGCCTTTTCATTTTTTTTTTTTTTTTTAATGAGAGTGTCAACGTTTATTTCAGGTTCTCTCTTGTATGTTTGGGATTTTTTTTTTTTTTTTCGCCACACAGGTAGTATGTGGGAATTCCTGGGCCAGGGATTGAACTTATGCCGCACAGCAGCAATCAGAGCCACAGAGGTGAGAACATAGGAGCCTCAACCCATTAGGCCATCAGAGAACTCCCTCATTTTGCTGATTGTTTCCTTTGTTGTACAGAAGCTTTTTAGTTTGATGTAATTCCACTTGTCCATTTTTGTTTTTGTTACAGGTGCTTTTGGTGTCATATCCAAAAAAAAAAAAAAAACTCTACCAATACCAATGTCAAGGAGTTTTTTCCCTTACATTTTATTCTAGAGAAGAAAATGACATGAAGTCCTTTTTTTTTTGTTTGTTTTGTTTGTTTTTTAGGGCAGCACCCGTGGCATGTGGAGGTTCCCAGGCTAGGGGTCTAATTGGAGCTACAGCTGCCGGCCTACACCACAGCTACAACCATGCCAGATTCGAGCCACATTTGCACCCTACACCACAGTTCACAGCAACGCCAGATCATTAACCCACTGAGCGAGGCCAGGGATCAAACCTGCAACCTCATGGTTCCTAGTTAGATTTGTTTCTTCTGCGCCACAATGGGAACTCCTCTGGCATCAAGTCTTCCATTTAAGTTTTTGGTTAATTTTTGTGTATGATGTAAGATAACAGTATGTTGACTTCTTGGGGCTTCATCCTTATACCTGGCATCAAATTCTGCAATTCCAGGAGTGTGTCCAAAGGCCCCTCTCTACACACCCTGAGAGTTCAATACTAGGACCAATGCCTGACAAGGCAAAAGTCTGGCCGTTGATCAAGTAGCCGAAGTGCTGACTGATTGACTGGTAGATCAATTAAGTACTCAACAGATTGCCAGATCAATGACTGATGCACAGATTGGCTGCCTGGCTGCCTGAGGATAGGTTCACACCTTATGTATCTTTATCCTGACCAGCTGGCTCATATAGCTGCAAGAGAGGCTAGGAAATGTCTTTATCTTGTTAAAATCAATTATAAATTAGAGTTCTAGGGAGGTCCCACTGTGGCTCAGCAGTTAATGAACCAAAATAGCATCTATGAGGACGTGGGTTTGATCCCTGGCCTCACTCAGTGGGTTAAGGATCCAGCACTGCCAGGAGCTGTGGTGTAGGTTGCAAATGTGACTTGGATCCTGGGTTGCTGTGGCTATGGCACAGGCAGGTGGCTATAGCTCCGACTGAACCCCTAGTCTGGGAACCTCCATATGCTATGGGTGTGGCCCTAAAAAGACAAAAAAAAAGGAAATAAAAAATAAATTATAGTTCTAATACAGGAAGGAAAATGGAGAATGGAGGGCCACTGTGGCCTCTGCCATCAGGGGACAGTGACAAGCTCTGGTTAAAGGATGCAGGCACCTGAGGGCCACATCTCAAGGTCAGAGGTGAGTCTGCACAGAGCGCTGGAATGGAATTCCCTCTTCTGCAGAACTTGCAGTGGTCCACAGTTTCTCCCCTTGACCCATCAGTGTCCTAGGGAGGTGCTGGCCTGAGATGCAGAGAGAGGCCACCTGTGCCCATGGAAATGATCCTTGAAGAAGTATAATTTTATATCTTCTGTAATTCTGCTCATCACAAAATCTTCCTAAAGTTCCCACTTAAGACCTGACCCCAGTGCTCCTGATTATTATTGACATTAAATTCCTTTTTTTTTTTTAATCCTTACAGCTGCACTTAACAGTTCCTGGGCAAGGGGTAGAATTGGAGCTGCAACTACCGGCCTACACCATAGCCACAGCAACACAGGATCTGAGCCACATCTGCAACCTAAGCCACAGCTTGCAGCAACGCCAGATCCTTACCCCACTGAGCGAGGCCAGGGATAGAACCTGCATCCTCACGGAGACAATGTCAGGATCTTAACTCACTGGGTCACAACAGGAACTCTGATACTAAATTCTTTGCAGACAGGACCCAGTTGGAGTCACGGGCTTCCATCCAAGAGTAAGAAGCAAAAGTCCTGAAAATTCCCCCTCCTTTCACTTTACCGAAATGGCCTCATTCTGAGCCAAAGGGCGATCTCAGCATACAGGTACTGTGCCAAGCTCCAGGGCCCCATTGCTTGGCTTCAAACTCCAACTCTGTCCTGACTGGCGCTGTCACCTTGGACACATCATCCATCTTCCCCCCGAGCCTCGGTTTCCTCATCTATAACATGGGATGAGAATAATAACGCCAGCCTCATGGGGTGGTGTCCGTGGTGAGAGACAGGCCCTGGCAGTGGCTAAGACCTCAAAGACTCTTAGGTATTCTTAGAAATGTAGACAGACATTTGGGGCCTGTGCTTTCTACCTCCCCAGCTTCCTGGAGGGTAAACAGCCCCATCTCAATCACCTCCTGTGCCCTCTCCCCCTGCCCCGTGCCCAGAGTGGAGAGTCCCACTGCCAGGTCACTCTTGTGCGGAGTGGGAGTGGGGTCAACCGGTCTCTGCTTTACATGCTTCTGTTCCAACCCAGGTGCCAGGTGCCCTCCTCTCTGCCATCTGCTTCAGCACACCCCACCCTGAGGTGCCCAGGGGGCCGGTGCTGTGCTGTGGGTGCGTGGCGCCCACCCCCACCCATTCCCCTTGGAAGAAGCATGGGGTGGGGTGGAAGCCCTAACGCACGGACCCTCCTATACACCTTGCACTCCAGTCTCCCCTCTCCCGGAGCAAACGATAACGGGGTAAAAGTGAAATTTGCCAGGGAGCTTCCCTCTGGTTCCTTGAGTGTCACTTTTCTGCGTATTTATGGTATTCACTCCTGCAACAAAAACAGTGACTTCACCGTCTAAATAATACGGTAATTTGTTACAGCTAATTACTCAAGGACTTCCTTAATCTCAATTAAAAGATCCGAGAGGATTCCTGCCCCTTCTCATCCCAGTGTTCCTGAAGACCCCCTTAATGTATTCCGGATCACAGATTAGTGGGGAGCCAAGAATGGTCCGTGCTGGGCAGAACTGCTAAAATCCATCCCAGCAACGTGAAGCGGTGATTTATTGTGACATGGAATGTGGGACATTTCCCCAGCTTTTGTGATTGTGGTAATGAAGCTGTAAACCAAATAGCATGAAATGAGGCAAGGCCTTACAATTTAATCAGCTCGTAAACAGATCTACTGCATCAAGCAAATGACATTATTATCCATCCGAAGTAAATCATGCTAATCTCGGGAGATAAAATCAACATCGTTAATGGTCACATGTCATATTCATCAACACTAAACCATCCCCTTTGACAGATTAATCCTAACTACAGCTCCCAGGATGTATGGTAATAGGGCTTGTAGCATGCATTTCACTCCGCGCCAGGCTAACCAGCACTCTTAGGCTGCTATTACAAATAATTTTTTTATTGATTTACATATTTTAAAATGCATTTAAGGTGAGGCACCATTAAAAACCCTGTCACCCACCCATATTTCTTCCCTCCATTCCCAGACTTTATTAATAGGAACGGGAAGACAAACGCAGCAAGCCTTATAAATACTTTGTTTAGGGCACTGTTAGGGCAATTAAGATCGGGACCGGGGCTCTTCTGGAGGAAAAGGACAGGTGAGGAGCAGAGGGGGTGATGGGAGGAAGGGACCCTCTTGTGGTTCAGGGATAAAGGGAAACGGCGGTTCCCTTTGCTTCCTGTTTTCCCCAGAGGTGCCAGGAAGAAGGGAAACGAATTCTCCCCCAAAATCTGCTCTCGAGCCTTCCCTCTCCCCCCTTTCTCTCACGTCCCACCTCCACCCTGTCAACGCAGCCTTATGTGCATCTGCACCGGCGTTTCAGTCACTGTATCCTGCCTGCTGACTTCAAACACCAAATGTATGTATTTATCATGAGGCTGACCCAGGATGAATGCTCCTGGAAAAGTGTCCACTATTCAAAATGTCACTTCCCCTCAACAGGCTGTGCATTATATTGACAGGCATACTTTCAGAGGCCCCTGAATGACGGGGATGGATGGAGGGCTGCCATAGCAACTGGCACTGCTGCTCGGGCTGAGTGAGTGAGTGAGTGAGTGGGTAGGTGGGTGGGTGAGTGGGTGAATGAGTGAGTGAGTGAGTAGGTGGGTGGGTGAGTGGGTGAATGAGTGAGTGACTAGGTAGGTGGGTGAGTGAGTGGGCAGGGGAGTGGGTGCGTGAGTAGGTGCCCAAATATCTACACTCTCCTCCCTGGAGCTCAGGGCCATGACAGGAGACCCAGCATGGAGACTTCTAGGGCTGCAGATCTCAGCAGCAAACAGAGAGCAACCCACCTTCTCCCAGCCAGCCTTCGAATGGGTACTTTTGAGGGGCTGCCTGTCCAGATGTGGAGGCAGGAATGGGTGGAGAGCAGGGAAGAGGGGATTATCCTCCTCCTGAGTGAAGAGAGTGGGGGTTCCAGGACCCCACCACTTTTGACCACGCACACCTTGCACGAGAGCATTCCTGAGAATTATTCAGTGTGGCCACCCTGAGGTCACACTGAGTCCTGCCCACATTGACCTGGATGGAAATCCAGAAGCAGGAGTTCCCGTCACGGCTCAGTGGTAACAAACCTGACTAGTATCCATGAGGATGTGGGTTCAAACCCTGGTGTTGCTCAGTAGGTTAAGGATCTGGTGTTGCTGTAGCTGTGGTGTAGGCCGGCAGCTGCAGCTCCGATTCAACCCCTAGTCTGGGAACCTCCATATGCTGCATGTGCGGCCCTATGAGAAAATGAAAGAAAAGAAAGGGGGGGAGAGGGAGGGGGAGAGGGAGAGGGAGGGAGGGAGAGAGAGGGAGGGAGGGAGGGAGAGAGAGAGAGAGAGAGAAAGGAAGGAAGGAAGGAAGAAAGAAAGAAAGAAAGGAAGGAAGGAAGGAAGAAAGAAAAAGAAAGGAAGGAAGGAAATACAGGAAGCAAACGGATTCAAAGGGCACCAGAACTGAGCTATTAAACTCAGTTGAAGCACTTCCCTTGATGCACTGAAAAGGCCCCAGTTTGGCTTAAACAGACTGAGGTAAGACTCAGACATGTCCAGATTCCACGAAGCAGACTTCATCAAGCCTTCCTCCTGCCGTGATTTATCCCAGAGGAGGGGTGCCTGATGCGAACAACAGGACCCTGAATCCCTCCCTCGCCCAGGTCTCTTTTGTAAAATTGCGTCTATCGATTAGACCCACTAATAAAATGATGCTGAGTGTAAATTAACATCAGGGCTTCGGTGGCACCAAGTTCAAGCAGTTGGACTCTACTGAGCTAGAAGAATCTCTAGAGATTTTGTGCCTGGGGTTTTCCATGATCCTTAATGACAGCCCTGGATGTTGCCCGGTCTGCTCACTGGAGAAGCTAAGGAAGGGAGGCTGAGGAAGGGGCTTTTCCTGGAGCTGCTTGGCTGAGTTAGTATGGTTCAGGGCAGTGGTCTGTAAACTTTAGCATGAGCCCAAAGCACCTGGGAGCTCGTTAAAACACAGATTTCTGGCCTCCACCCCCTGAGTTTCTTATTCAGTAGGTCCGAGGTTAGGCTGGAGAAGGTGCAGCTCTAGCAAGTGCTGAGGCGGTACTGATGTTGCTGGTCCTGGAACCACGCTTTCAAACTCAGGGTTTGGGGGCAGGAACAGCTACATCCGGAAGGAGCCGAGGGGGTGGGGGCCGGGGAGGTGCAGGTGGGGAGCACGGGACTCCCGGGTACAGGTTATAAGCCTAGAGTTGAGTCACGGCAGAAAGCTGGGACCAGAAACAGGAAGTGAGGTTAGCAGTGGGACTTCCACGTCTTGGAGGGGCTCTCCTGTTCCAAGTCGGTGTGACTCCAAGAGCACAAGTGAGCAAAGCAGACCTGACAAGCCAGGGTTCAGGACCACAGAAGTCAACACCGAGGGTCAAGCAAGTGTCCTGAAGGCCAGAGTTGAATTTTAGCCCGATTTCTGACTTGCTGTGATTCCTGCAGTTCACCCCTCTCCCTCTCTGGTCTTCTCCTCTCTTGCCTCCTCTGTGAAGAGTGTTGCACTAGATTTCCTCCAAAGTCTCTTCCATTTCTGATAGGTGTGAGGTTATACCAATGTTTCCCAAAGAGTACCCTGTGGAACCCTTGCTCTCTTTGAAAAATAGGATTCGTGGTCAGATAAGTTTGGAAAAGTGTTCAAAACATAAGCCCCCTCTTGGATTATTTATTTATCTATTTTACATTATTTTATTTTATTTTATTTTATTTTTAGGGCTACACATGCGGCATATGGAAGTTCCCAGGCTAGGGGTTGAATAGGAGCTGCAGCTACTGGCCTATACCACAGTGATGCCAGATACAAGCCTTGTCTTCAACCTACACCACAGCAATGCCAGATCCTTAACCCACTGAGCAAGGCCAGAGATCAAACCCATGTCCTCGTGGTTATGAGTAGGATTTTTTTTTTTTACTGCTGAGCCACAACAGGAACTCCTGGATTTATCATTTATATTCACACATTAAAGGCTCTTAAGGAGTTCCCGTCGTGGCTCAGTGGTTAATGAATCCAACTAAGAACCATGAGGTTGTGGGTTCGATCCCTGGTCTTGCTCAGTGGGTTAAGGATCTGGTGTTGCCGTGAGCTGTGGTGTAGGTTGCAGACGCGGCTCGGATCCCACGTTGCTGTGGCTCTGGCGAAGGCCGGCAGCTACAGCTCCTGTTAGACCCCTAGCCTGGGAACCTCCATATGCCACGGGTGTGGCCCTAGATAAGGCAAAAAGACAAAAAAAAAAATCTTAAGAGTCCTGTAGTCAGGAAATCTGTTTATTTAATGCAGTATTTCCCAAACTTACTTGACCACAGAACCCTTTTCCCCCCTAACACTTATTAGCATCCCTAACATCTATTAGCGCTGGGCTTCTACAGAACACACCTTGGAGAACACTGGGCAATGCCAAGGGCTGAGACAAGAGGCAGATGCATATGTCAGCATCTTTTCCCCTGTGCCAGAAGGTGCAGCCACAACCCCTCAGAGACACGGTGCATTGGCACAACCAACAAACATCCACTGAGCACCTGCCACCTGCCAGGGCCTGAGCAGGGCACTCAGCTAACAGACAGCTCCCGCCCTCCAAGAGCTCTCTGGCAAGGGTGGCAGGGGAGCGCCTAGGTACTGCCTTGGCCTGGCAGGGAACTTTAGAGATTTTTTGCCAGACTTGGGCCCTTTGTCCTTCCTTTTCCACGGGCTGCCATTGAATTTACCACTGGTTTCACTAGTAGGTTTGCTCTCTTCGGTCTCACCTGCCAGCGTACAAACACCTTCACTCGGTCATGTAACAAATATATACTGGGTGCGTCTGTCATGCCAGACGCTGTCATGGGATAAAGCAGAGAATGAAGCAGGCAAAAATCCCTGTCCTCGCGGCGTCTATGTTCCAGTAGAGAAAGATGAGCCGTGGATGAGTTGGTGGAGACAGAAGTGAGGTGGACAGCCAAGGTCCTGAAAGGAGGGATTTGAAGCTCAAGCATCTAGGGCTAAAATTCGCTCCAGCTGCCTGGGCTCCCTTGAAACGAGGTGCGAGGCCTGCCAGGCCGCTCAGCAGGGCTTCCAAGCCTCTCATCCCAACAGGACTGCTGTTCCTGGGATCGGCCTGCAATCTGGCAGGGCCAACCTGGGACTTGCAATGCTTTCAGAACCTGAGTCCGGAAGGACCCTGGGTTTCCTACTAAATAAGTGGGAGGGGGTGACAGTCCCTAGAACCCAGTGGGTTAGATGCTGTCCTGTCCTCTTACAGGAGGAACGGCTGTGATAAAATAATAACCAGGAAGAGCAAGTGACCCAGTTTGAACAAAGGGGCTGAGGATCGATGCTCCACAGCCCCTGCCTGCTTTGCGGGTCCTTTTTACTACAACATTATATATTATATGCAAATCTCGGCACAAACTTAAGGCCGCTTTTCATGTCAGGTGGCTTCTTTGAGCCTATATGTTATATTTTACAGATCTTGGACAGTAACATTTTTCTTTTTAGTGCAAAGTTGCTCAAGGTTCATCTGAGACTCTTTTAAATTGCTGCTTTCAGAGAAATAACAATGTAAAATGACACGATGATGTATGGCCCCGTCCGGCCAACTGGGGCTGCAGCAGCCGCAAACGCCACTGAACCTCTGGGAATGAAGCGGTCTCCGGAGCGCCATTGTGCAATTGTCCTAACCGGATCATTTTTAATTAGTTGCAATTAATTTCAAGTGACAGCGTCCTGCACTATCAAGTCAGAGCGCGTGGGTGGGGTTATTAGGAACAGACGGCTGGTGAGAGCACAGCCAGAGGGAGGTCTGATCACCGCGCTTTTACCTCCCACAAGATTCCCCAGGTCGGGGCTGGAGAGGCGATCGCTTCCTGAGCTGGTGGAGGGGACTTCTTCCTAATGATGCCCATCTTCTGACTCTTTCTGGGCTGTGCAGGCACCTATCACACCCTGGGCCCACGGGCAAGCACGTCCTGGGAATTATCTCACTTCCGTAACAGCAAGTGTGTTCAGCCAGACAAGCTCTGCCTGAGTGGGGCAGAAGCAGACGCTGAGATGAGGCTTTGGGCAGGTAGTTTATTGGGTGACACCAGGAGTGGAGAAGTGAGTCAGGAGAGGGCAGAAAAGGACAGGGGGTTACTCAGCCATAAAAAAGAACAAAATAATGCCATTGGCAGCAACATGGATGGAATTAAGAGATTCTCATACTAAGTGAAGAAAGTCAGAAGGAGAAACACGAATACCATGCAATATCACTTACATGTGGAATCCAGAATACGGCACACATGACCCTGTCTGCAGAACAGAGACAAACTAAGAGACGTAGAGGGCAGACTTGTGGTTGCCGAGGGGGAGGGGGAGGGGGGGTGGGATGGACTGGCAGTTTGGGGTTTGTAGACGAAACTATTACATTTAAACTGGATAAGCAATGAGGTCCTGCTGTCTAGCATGGGGAACTATATCCAGTCACTTGTGCTGGAACATGATAGAAGATAATATGAGAAAAGGAATATATATATATACACACACACACATATATGTATATGTATAACGGGGTTGTCTTGCTGTACAGCAGAAACTGACAGAACATTATAAACCAACTATAATTTAAAATTTAAAAAAATAAATTTATCCATAAAAATAGAAAGGGATAGGGGGTGTATTATGAAGCAAGTTAGTCCTGTGGGTACCTGGCGCTCACTCCCCCTGAGGACTCTGGGAGACAACCTAAAGGTCAGAGCTGCCCCCTCCACGGGCCTGAGG
This sequence comes from Catagonus wagneri, assembly GCA_004024745.2. Lineage (NCBI taxonomy): Eukaryota > Metazoa > Chordata > Mammalia > Artiodactyla > Tayassuidae > Catagonus > Catagonus wagneri. Next base: position 10,405,659 of record PVHT021183726.1, read on the forward strand.
AGCTTGGATATTTTTGCAATCATCGTGTTGGCTGTTGGTAGAGGACCGCTTCCAAGATGTGTTACCAAGATGCACTGGCGGCTGGAGAAAGCTCTCAAAAAACTACAGATGTTGGAGCCAAAGGTCAGGCTTGGAGCCCCTTGGGAAGGACAAGGGGTTGGGGTGAGCCCTGCCAGTGTCGCTGTCACCTCTAGGACCCCTTGTGGTCCTAAAGTCCTACAGCTCCCCCAGCACCACTTGGGTTTCCCTCTAAGGCATTTACAGGGAGAAACAGGCAGAGAGGGTAAGTGCGGTGACACATCCTCCAAGCCTAGCAGAGGAGAGCGGGAAGTCAGGTTGCCTGCCTCTCGGTGACAGGTTCTCCCCACCTGCCGCAGCCAGAAACCCAGGGTATCTCGGGCCAGACTCTTGCAGGCTGACTGTGTCTCACTCCCTCCAGCCATCCTGGCACCCTCCCCACTGCATCTGGGATTTAGAATCCCTCTGGATAGAATCGCTACTGACCCAGGTACACGCACAAGAGATAAAACTAGAGAGAGTGTCCTCCCTGAGCACCATGCTCTCTAATCTAATGCTTTGGGGGCACATGGCCACTCCCCGTTCCCCGTTCAGCTGAACTTCTGGGCCAAGGGGCTAACCTCTACTTTTATTTCGTTATTTATTTATTTGCTTTTTTAGGGCCACATCTGAGGCATATGCAAGAACCAGGCTAGAGGTGGAATCAGAGCTACAGCTGCCAGCCTACACCATAGCCACAGCAATGCCAGATCTGAGCCCCAGCTACAACCTACACGCAGCTCAAGGCAACGTCAGATCCTTAACCCACTGAGCAGGACCAGGGATCAAACCTGTATCCTCATGGATACTAGTCGGGTTCATTTTCACTGAGCCACAACAGGAACTCCCTAACCACCACTTCCCTTTTTTTTTTAGGGCTGCATCTGAGTCATATGGAAGTCCCCAGGCTAGGGGTCCAGTCAGAGCTGCAGCTGCTGGTCTACACCACAGCTACAGCAATACCAGATCCAAGCCACATCTGCGACCTACACCACAGCTCACAGCAATGCGGGATCCTTAACCCACTGGGTGAGACCAGGGATCGAACCTGCGTCCTCATGGATGCTAGTTGGGTTTGTTTCTACTGAACCACAATGGGAACTCCCTAACTTCCACTTCTAAGGCATTTACCACTCTAAACAGTGGACTTAGAACCAGGACCAAGGTGCTTGATCCCCAGGCCCTGACTTCTATGAGTTATAGTTCCTCCCTTAGCTTCCCAAAGCCACCCCTCACTGGTTCATCAGCAGGGACCGAGGAGGAGCTAATGAAACTTAGCCCTTTCCTAAGCATTTTAATATATCAATTCCTTTAATCTCCTCAACTCAGTGAAGTAGTATCATAATGGAGCAGGACCCTATGGAGTCTTCCTGAGACAGATCCCTACCCGCTCCCCGCCATGTCCTCTGCCTGCCTCTGGTCTGTAGAAAAACTTTAGTCAAGGAATAAATTTAATCAGAGAAGTGAGAACATGCAAAAAGAAAGGAAAACAAAAAAGACAAAATAATAATAGTTTAGTCATTAAACAAAGTCAAGGACCTCTCATTTCTCAAGGGCTGTAGGTAATATTCTGAGCCACATCTTTTGAGCTATTTTGCGGATACTGAAACCCCCACCAGGTGGAAGAAGTTAATGACACGATGACCAGACTATAGCCATGACCTAAGCTGTTCTATCTCACACAATTCCAAGAACTGGCCTCAACAAAATGAGAACAAACCAGCCCTGGAACTGAAGATTACCTGAACCTAAGACTGTCAAGATGATGCTCATCAGACCACCGCATGACCAATTTCAAGATGACTGTCAGAGCCTACTGTGTCATTTCTGCACATATCTTCCTCCGCCTATACACCCCCAAAACTCCTCTTGAAAAGTTCTTGCTCCCTGATTGGCAATGAGGAGCTGGCTTTTGGACACAAGTCCACCTTCTCCCCAGGTTGCCAGCTTCCTGAACAAAGAAAGCTTTCCTTTCCTACCAACACTCGTCTCTCAAGTATTGGCTTTAGAGCAGCAAGCAGCCAAACATGAATTTGATAACAATATTATTATGGCCATTTTAGGGGACAAAACTGAGGCACAGAGAGGTTAGGTTGCTTGCCCAAGGCTACCCAGCTACTCACCAGTGGAGCTAGGATGTGAACTTGGGCGGTCTGAGTCTCAGAACCCCCTGGATAACATCAACTGCTTCAGGAACTTTGGACAGCATCCCTACTGAGTTCTGTCTCATGCTTCCCTTGAACTGAAACGCACACCCACTTAAAAACTCTCTTTCCAAAGACTCAAACTCTGACCTCACCACTTCTCTTTTGTTCTCTCTTTAAAAAGCAGGAGTGGATTATTGCATCCATTTGCGGGACCCCCTAGAAATAAGTGGAGACTCTGGCATTGCCTCCTTCCTTCCAGGGCCCAGGGCCCTTGTTTGCCTCGGGTTAGGACACAAGGCCCCACATCAGGAATGCGTGGTCGTCCTCCGGATGCCAGGCGCGAACCACTCACCTCCAGAGGAGCCAAGTTCCCCTCCATCACCCTTCACGGCGCTTTCATCCATTAACTTTCCTAAACCCTGCGCCTGCAAATTACCCCCACAAATGGCCACAAACGGCCAATCTTTCACTTACAAAGGATGCCTCTTGGCCTACAAAACTCGCGTTGAACCCCCCACCGCACCACATCGGATTTTTTTTTCTGTCCTCAACGTGTATCTTTGAACCTCCACTGCTTTGTTTCCCAACAGTTCCTGGAACTAGAGTGGCTTGTTTGTTTTTTCCATGATTTCCCATTGATTTGCTCCCCCTCATCAGCTTTACGCTGACGAGACTTGTGAAATTTCTATTCTGGAGTCAGGGGTCTCCCACACGCAGGGTGATGGGGTTTTCTGGATTCTGCACGACTTTGCCATGGGTGCCCTTCTCTCACGTTCACCCACAGGAACCTTGTCCCCACTCGATTTGTGTATTTCAGGTCATTGAGCCAAGTCTGTGCCCTTTTCTCCAGGGCCTGGTCAGGGTCATAAAAGCGATCGCATCAAGACTGTCTCTGGGGAGCTTCTGTGTTTACTGGGACACAATTGACAAGATTGTTTGGGTGATGAGCTTAAAAAAAAAAGTAGAAAATAGGTCTAACAAAGGCCTGCATTTAGGGAGGAAGAAAAACAGGCTTCGGGTGGGGGTGGGGGGCCTGTGGGATTCAAGTGGCCAGACAGGCTTCCTGGAGAAGTTGTCAAAGCTGGAATTCTCCCAACCATAGCCCTCACCCCATCAGACCCACAGCCTCCTTTTATCACCAGGTTTGTCATGCCCCATTTACTATCCGAGGATGGAAAGCTGAGATAATATAACCAAGCTACCCACATAATTTCCCCCAAAATCAATATATTGACTAACTGTAATATCAAGGAGAAATCAAAGGAAAGTTATAATAAAATAATACATATTTCAATATGTAAATGCTCAGCAACAACGAAGATGTGGAATCCTTGCAACGAAACATAAAACCACATGATAGGGCAGCTGTCAGTGTCTCCTGCCATGGCTGGGGGCGGTGCTGGTGACTCAAGGGCCAGAAGTGTTGTGCTCACAGGAACGGCCGCTTGTGAAACGGTGAACAACACTTGGTAAGATTCAGAAGAGAGAACAATTTTCCCCTTGATCATCACAGGAGCTGCCTTCCCAGAAAATTCAGTGTCTATCAAAACCATGCAATGATATTCTGTGTGTAAAACCAAGCTAGGTTTAAACTCAGGTCATTGTAGACAGGCTTTCCCGCCCCCAGGCTCACAGTCAAGCCCGGCACCCCTCTGCCCGTTGTGCAGGTTGTGCACTGCACAGCCATTGACTTTATTGTGTAAGTGAATGGTGCCCCCTAGGGTTGTGGAGTCCATAGCAGCTTGCTCAGAATCTTCAAAATTTGCATGGGATGAGGGAGAATTCTTCGTTGCATGGGACTGACCTGCACACTGCAGTACAAAGACAGCACTCCTGGTCACACACACACACACACACACAAAATGCCAGCACTGTCACAACAAATTACCCCCATAAATGTCCAAACTAGCCCCCGGGCAGCACCGCCTTAGAGAGCTGCAGCTCCTGCCCCAGGTGGTCCTCAGCCTCTTCTTGACGCCTCTTTACTGCTTCCTCCATTCATCTTTTCCTTCCCACTCCTGCCCCAGGTCAGCCCTTATGGCTGCAGTCCTGGACCAGCAGAGGCATCTACCTGGGTTCCCTGCTTCTGGTCTCAGCCCCTCCAGTGCCACCAGGGAACCTGCCCAGCACTGCAGTCCAAAGACCTCCCTCTCTCTCGCCCCTGCACTCAGAATTCAGTCCCACACTGACAACATTTCTTGCTCTGACCCCCATCTTTCCATAGCAAACTTTCCTCCCAACCCCTCCCATTCTCCAAGCATTCCCACCTCCACACTGGAGCTCCCGCCCTCCCACTTCTTGGCCAACCCCATCTCCCATCCTGCCTCCTCCCTCATCTCTGCCCTCAGGCGCCACCTGATTCACTAGCCTTCCCAGAAGTGCCTGGTCAGAAGCAATGAACTCCTGGGGTGTTTCATCTGTAACACTTACAGATGCATAACAACTTTGTAGAGTGTTTTTCTTCTTCTGTAAATAAGAGTCTCCCCCAGAGCAAGGACCAGGACTTACTGCTTTTGGAGCCCTCCACTGGCAATCCCTGGGGCTCAAGTTTGGTTGGGTGTAGGGCGGGGACAGCCTAGGAGGAGCGTGGATTTAACCAATGGGTCCTGGATGCTTTGTGGCCTCCTGAGCAGGGACTGACCTGAAGAGCTTCGATGGATTGGTCAGGTGAGGGGGGGTACACAGTACTGGGGCAAAGAGTGAAGGATGCTGCCGCCGTTACAGCAAGGGAGGATAATGGCTGGTCTTCCTGGTAGAAGAGGAAATCAGAGGAAGCCCTGAATCCACACCCTCTAGGCTGAGGGAAGAGAGTGGTCACAAGTCGTGTGGAGAGCACTGGACTAGAAGCCCCAGGCCTGGGTTCGAGTCAGCTAGCCTTGCAGCCACACCTGCAGTAATCCATGGTGCCCGGAGGCCCACCACGCAAGGCCACCAGGTTCCAGTGAGAAGGAATATCGCTAATTGTTCCTGGCTAAATTAAATCCACATCATTACTATCTGGCCTCATTCTTCAGTCATCCTTCTCATTAAATATCTACTGCACTCTCTCTTCATGTAGTTAAGGCTTAAGCAGTACAGCTCACTATGCATTTTGTTATTAGAGTCAGTTACCTTTTTTTTTTTTTTTGTCTTTTTAGGGCCACACGAGGCATAAGGAGGTTCCCAGGCTAAGGATCCAATCGGAGCTATAGTTGCTGGCCTACACCACAGCCACGGCAATGCCAGATCCGAGCTGCATCTGTGACCCACACCACAGCTCACGGCAATGCTGGATCCTTAACCCACTGAGCGAGGCTGGGGATCGAACCTGTGTCCTCATGGATGCTAGCCAGATTCATTTCCACTGAGCCATGATGGGAACTCCTGCTACATTATTTAAGATAATAATATCCTATATTATCATACAAAGAAAGTTACCCTTTGCTCAGTACGTTGTCCTTTCCTGTGCTACACTAACTGTTACATTCTCCACTTTCCCCACCCTGTATAGAGCTTCTCTCCTTCACCTGTCCATCTTCACTGTCACCTCAGCAGGAGCCAGGAAGGGAGAGGGGAGACCAGTGGGACCTGTGCATGGACTTCAGAGAACTTTCTGCAGGCCTCCTCCTGGCTACTCACCCTCCATGTTCACCTCAACTGGGGTTCTCAGGCCCCTTCTCGATCTGGGGGCTCACACCTCTCCTGTGACCTCACCATCCCCAGCTGTGCCAAGGATGTGACCGTAGGCAGGGCTGCTTCTAGTGCAACCTGACCCAGGGAAGGGCGAGCAGGATGGGGGTGGTGTGTTGATAACCTGCAATAGGCCACGGAGCTCTGCTATGGAGTTCACACTGAGGGGGGTCGTAGTCTGGGACCCCTCTGTGAGACAAGGAGTATGGGTCGCCTGGGGTGACGGAGGAGAATTCTGTCACTTTACCCTGGGCTCTCTTGAAGCTTCCCTCACTGCCTGAGCTGCTCTGTGACTTTGACCTCTGTCAGGCCTTCCCTGCGGTGCAGCAGATGCCAAGGAGCAGATCCCAAGGCTTAACTTTCTCCTATGCTCCCTGAGGCTGAGTACATATCAAAAGAACCCAAGAATCAGATTTTTTTTTTTTTTGGTCTTTTTGCCTTTTCTAGTGCCGCACCTGCGGCATATGGAGGTTCCCAGGCTAGGGGTCTAATCGGAGCTGTAGCCTCCAGCCTACGCCACAGCCACAGCAACGCGGGATCCAAGCCACGTCTGCAACCTTCACCACAGCTCACGGCAACGCCAGATCCTTAACCCGCTGAGCAAGGCCAGGGATCGAACCCGCAACCTCATGGTTCCTAGTCGGATTCATTAACCCACTGAGCCACGACGGGTACTCCCCCCAAATCAGCTTTTGAAAATACAGATACCCAGGCCCCAGGCTGGAGTCTGATATGACAAACATGGGTGCATCTAGACAGGGTCAGGAGAGAGCGCTGGCTGTTGAACAAAGACTGGTCACCTCCTGGCCAAGGCCTTGAGCAAAAGAGGCGGGGGCATCTCTGGCCTTATGGCCTAGTCCCTCAAGAGGGAGTCCCAGAAGCCCACAGAGAATCACAGCAACCCACAAACCAGGACGTCACCCAAGGGCGGGGCCCAGGGCGGCTCCAACCCCGCCAAGGAGACAAAGGTCCCATAATACCTCCCCAAAGGGCTATTCACCCTGGGCCTGCCTCCCCAGCCAGGGGCTGTGCATGGGCCTGGCTATGGGGTGCAGGTGTTCCTGGGTCCCCACTGCTGGGCTACTGGGCTGCTATGGGAGGCCAGATGGAGCATGGCCTGGTGAATTCTTTAACAGAGAAGTGAGGGGCACACATGTGTACGTGTACACACGCTTGTGTCCATACTCTCTCGCTGCTGCTACTGCTGCCACTGCTGTGTCTGACAGAAAAGCAGACACTGAAGCCCCTCACTGTCACTTCATCACACCCAAGGGTTGGGACTTTTGCCCAAAGCTGGGGGTAGGCGTGGGAGAGGGGGGAGGACAGGTGGAGAGGGAGGACTCTGAGATTTTATTCTGGCCAGGTAGGGGGACAAGAAAGGGGAGTCCCAACTCCCCGCTGAAGCAGAGCAGTGGGCCCTAACCCCCACACAAGGCCTGACTCTAATGTCTTCTGATGGGACAAATTGGTGAGCGCGACTATTAGCTGGGTGACATCAAAAGGCATTAATCTCTGGTTCCCGAGCAGGACCAGCACCACATTAGTGCCTTGCACCCAGTCATTATTAAGACTTTAGCCCAAGGGTGTAATAAATGTTTTATGGCATGCAAACCAAGGTAATGGAATGCAAATCCCATAATATAGCCATACATTTATTTTCTAATGGAGCAAATGATGATGTATTTTATCTGAGAAGAGCTGCCAATAGGGTCTGCCTGGGAAATGTGAAGTTACCGACCCAAAGGGTGTGCGGGTGGCCCCGCTGGAGCAGGGGGCCTGGGGTCAGCAAGGGTGGGAGCCGCACTGGGACTTCTGAGCAAGGATCAAACTCTCATGCACACAAACCTCCCAGACAAGCCCATCGCTCCTGCACTGGCTCCCCCAAATGCCCTCCTTTTGGGGCATCCATCGAACATTCTAAGGCTTAATTACATCCCCTCTGCAGAGTGCCCCCCTCCCCAGAGCCCCAACCCCACCCGGAGCTGCATACCAATAAGCTACTCAGCTCGTATTGGCTTTCCAAAAATATGGCCGCATTAAGGTGTGAAATGTTAATGGGATCGAGGGGCGCAGGGCTATTTCTCCAGCGGAGTTAGGACTTGGCATTGGTGCTGCTTTTATTAAGAGGCCAATATTCTTCAGTCGCAGCCCTAGGGCTGGTAGCGAGGCCGGACTGACTACCTTGGGCAGCCGTGGCCTTGGGAAGGGCTTTGGGCAACTGAAACACCCTGGCCTTTCTCACTGATGCTGTTTCAGTATGAATTTTTTTTTTTTTTTAGGGCCACACCCGCGGCATACGGAGGTTCCCAGGCCTATGCCAGAGCCACAGCCACGCCAGATCCGAGCCGCATCTGCAACCTACACCACAGCTCACGGCAACGCCGGATCATTAACCCACTGAGCAAGGCCAGGGATCAAACCCGCAACCTCATGGTTCCTAGTCGGATTCGTTAACCACTGAGTCACAACAGGAACTCCTCAGTATGAATGTTCTGATTAGTCCAGTTGACCAAAAAGAATATTTTGGACTGCAGTCAGGGGGCCTCTCTATTCCCAAGAACCTCCTCAGCTCCCTCTCTTGTCCAGCCCAGCCCCAGGCACATAGCACCCAGCTGGACGGGGGCTCATGGACCTAATACTGATGTCTAAGGACTTGTTCTATGCCTCGATTTATGGGGACATCAAGAAGTTTAAAACTTGTCCCTGCCTTCAAGGTACTGATGATCTAACGAAGGATGATTACACATCTGAAAAGAAATGATCAGTCAGGGGGCATGTGGTTTAAGAGTCTCCTGAATGAAACACCTGAGGAATACAAGTTCCCCTGTAAGATTTCTCAGGAAAAAGATAGGCATCACCGTTAAGAAGAAGGGAAGGGGAATTCCCTTCGTGGTTCAGCGGTTAATGAACCCAGCTAGCATCCATGAGGACATGGGTTCGATCCCTGGCCTTGCTCAGTGGGTTAAGGACCCAGCGTTGCCGTGAGCTGCGGTGTACGTCACAGATGCGGCTCAGATCCTGCGTCGCTGTGGCTCTGGTGTAGGCTGGAAGCTGTAACTCTGATGGGACCCCTAGCTTGGAACTTCCACATGCTGTGGGTGCAGCCCTAAAAAGACAAAAAAGGAAAAAAAGAAGAAGGGGAAGGAAGTGAAAACCACAGCCTGAGAGAGATCCTGATGGAGCTGTGCAGTGGGCTAGAGGTGGTGAAGGCCTCTTAAAATGGAAAAGGCCAGACTTGCCTCATAGTAGGTGTCCAAGTCACATGGCCTTTTTGAATGCCCTGAAAGCACTGATTGTTATCAGAGGGCTGGGACTAGATTTGGAATTTGCACTTCAGTGCTTGGTGGTACTTTTGATCTCCTAATGTGCCCTCTTGTTTTATACAATAATATTAGCACTAATTATAATTAACTGAGAAATTATATCAGGCCCTGTGCTAAGCACTTAATTATCTCGTGGAATCTTAAAATGACTCTAAGAGGGAAGTAGTACCTTTATGGTTCCCGTTGAGGAATAATAATGAGCAAGTGAGCCACAGAGTGCGCCTCTGCCAAGCGAATAAGAGCTGGGATTGTGACCAGATCCCTCTGCCTCCAGAGCTCACCCTCCATGGACTGTCCCTCTAAGTCGAGCTAACAGAGGTCAGAGGAGTTAGAAGCCACGTTGGAGGACATACAACAGCCGGTGTGATCAAGGGAGGGCCTCTGGCTTCAGGTCATGCTGTCTCCTGCACCAGCACATGCAGCTCTTGGTTTTCACATGTGTGTTTTATCCTAGAACAATTCTCTCCACATCCCCTCCCCAGCCCTCTGTCTACTTGTCTGGAAGAATATAGTTTCATCCTAAGATAAGTCAAATAATGCCTGGGAGTTTCCGTTGTGGCTCAGACGGTTGGGAACCCAACTAGAATCCATGAGGATGCAGGTTTGATCCCTGGCCTCGCTCAGTGGGTTGGGGATCCAGTGTTGCCGTGAGCTGTAGTGTAGGTTGAAGAAGTAGCTCAGATCCCACGTTGCCGTGGCTGTGGCGCAGGCCAGCAGCTGCAGCTCCGATTCGACCCCTAGGCTGGGAACTTCCATATGTCACAGGAGTGGCCCTAAAAAGACAAAAAAAAAGTCATGAATAAACACAAATACAGATAACGGCAAATATGTTGTCTGCAGCGATCTGAACCCACCCTAAATTGAAGATTCTCCACTGATTTATCTGTGCCTGAACCTCTTCTCAAACTGGAAGCTATGGGTTAATTGTCCTTTGAAAGGATACTTGGGCTGGGATGACTTAGCTCTTGGTTCTGCTCTGGTGTGCCCTGGAAAAGTCCCACAACAGGCCTTTATGAAACATTATCCTCCAAGACCCAGAAGATGGGCCAAGCCCATAGCTGGGGAAAGAAAAACAGTAGCATTCACCTCTGAGCTCTTCAGGCTGGGTCTGGAGACAGATAAGGATACCCAGCAACCTGAGTTTAATGCTACTGGGGTGAGGGGAGAGGCGCCTAGGGTACAAACTGAAGGAAGCACTCACTTTCAGAGTCCCATTGTGCAGACCTTTTTTAAAAATGCCCTCTGAATTGGAGTTCCCTTCGTGGCTCAGTGGTTAACGAATCCGACCAGGAACCATGAGGTTGCAGGTTCAATCCCTGGTCTTGCTCAGTGGGTTAAGGATCCAGCATTGCCGTGAGCTGTGGTGTAGGTTGCAGATGCAGCTCGGATCCCGCGTTGCTGTGGCTGTGGCTGTGGCTGTGGCTGTGGCGAAGGCCGGCGGCTACAGCTCCTGTTAGACCCCTAGCCTGGGAACCTCCGTATGCCGCGGGTGCGGCTCTAGATAAAGGCAAAAAGACAAAAAAAAAAAAAAATGCCTCCTGAATTAAGTGCTCGAGCCCCCTCCACCAGAGCTTGACCCTGAATTGGTGACTATTACAAATGGGGAGGTAGAAAGCAGCCTGTCTCCTTGACCCTGACCATGGAGTTGGGGGACAGACAAGGAGACTTCCAATTGGTCCCAGGACCTAGAAAGCTTAGGACTCAGGGACTGGATCAGCAACAGACGTTCTAAGGAGACTGACTTAGGTACACGTAAACAGGGATAAAAGTCGATCCATTCACTGGCTCACTGAACTGAAAGTTCAGGGGCTGTCAAGACTCAGAACTGGATCCAGTCACCCATCATCCTCAACAATCTTGGGAGCTCCCGTTACAGCTCAGCAGGTTAAGAACTTGATAACAGTGTCCATGAGGATGTAGGTTCAATCCCTGGCCTGATTCACTGGGCGAAGGATCTGACATTGCTGTGAGCTGCAGTGTAGGTCACAGATGCAGCTGGGATCCGGTGTTGCCATGGCTGTGGCATAGGCCTTGGTTGCAGCTCTGATTCAACCCCTAGCCCAGGAACTTCCATATGCCACAGGTGTAGCTGTAAAAAGACAAAAAAAAAAAAAAATTTTTTTTCTTTCCATCGCTCAACTCTGGCTTCTTCAAAATTTTTTCTTGACACAGACTAGTTGAAGGTAGACAGAGGGTCATTTGGCTTGGGAAAATACACACCAAAAAACCAAGGATGCTCCTGGTAGCACAGGAGACAGAAGGACCCGCCAGCTAAAGCTTCTCCTGCAGGAGGGAGCGAAGGGCTGGTTCTCCCGTGTGAGAGCAAGAAGATAGCCAGCAGCTCCAGACTTCCATCTGGCCAGTCCCGAAGAAGAAAAGAAGCTCTCCTCCCCGGTGCCTGTAGTAACAACTTTATTAGCTCAGCTCTACTCCCATGCCCACCAGTGAACTAACAACCGTGGCCAGGGGGCTGACCTGCTCTGATGAGCTAGTTCTAGTCATGGGCTGATCCCTGAGGATCTCAGACATTCAATCCCATTCACGCCACAGACTTAGTGGAAGAGAGCGGGTTCCCCAAAGAAGAATCTCGATGCTCTCGGAGGAGGGAGGAATGCCAAGCAGGCAAACTCAAGAGAAGTCACCAAGAGCTGAAGACTCTTATAAAACTCTGGCTGCACCCAGGCCTTCTCTGAGGGCCACAGCACCTGCTGCCCAAATCTGTGTCATTTGCGAGCATCCCCTGGGAGCTTTCTCTAGGCGTGAAAGGCTCCTTGCTCATCCTCGGCCACCTAATCCTTCCCCCTAAGGTACTGGTTGATGACTTGTGCATTACAGTCACGCGGTAGGAATTTGCTGACATTATGAAAGAATGAATGAGGAACTGTGCTGGGGCTGGGCCCCAAACTTTTATTAACTGCGAGGTTAAAAGCTATCGAGGGTCAGGGGCCCTGCAAAGGGGCAGAGGGAGTGAGTCAATTACCACCTGCCTTTTTATTTCCAAATCGAATTGTTGCAGGAGGTTTGGGATGATGTAACCACTCGGCAGCGTCCGCCGTAGGATTTATGAGCTACGGTATGTGGGGCGATGGCTTGAGCAGGCAGCTGGTGAGAGGCACTTACCCTGACTGCCCTCTCTTGGAAGCCTCCCTAAAATAATGGTTGTCAGGCATGAAGCTACCTTGGCAGTTACACACCCATGCCCCCGTGCCCAGGGTGGATCTGAGCTGAGTCACTTTTTCCTGGGCTGGTTTAGAAGGGTGTCTGGCTCAGGGATGGCTTCGTGCTAGAAGAGGAAAGAAGCGGGGGGCGGGAGGGGTGGGGGATGCTGGGGGGGGGGCTAGGTAGGAAGGGGCAGGCAGGACAGAGGATTAAGTCAGGCTCGGGTCCCAGGAATGAGGACCCGACCCCATGGAAACCTTCTTAGCTTGGTTTGCTTCTGAGTGGGGAGTGGTACTGGCCAACACTTGTCAAGGTCTATTCATCATCTCCTATCTGAGATGAGCTGGATTAGCCTCTGCGGGAATCAGGCTGGTGTGGCCAGACTCACTGACCACTCCACGGTCTGCCGAAGGGCTTGGGATGGAGGGAAGAAGGCAGGCTTCCCCCTCCGGCCCTTCCCACCAGTGCCTGCGTCCGCATGATAGATTCTCGACTGGGTCATTACATGCTGATTAAAGTACTGGGGGAAAAGAACAGGAAAGAAAAAAACAACATCGAGCGTTGTACATACATACACACTCCCACCCCACGCCCCCCCTTCCCTTTTCTCAAGCTGCCTCGAAGTTCGTTCCAACCCTCCATTGGAAATGCTATAAAAGGCCAGGTTAATTAAGTCCTATATATTACCAGTGCAAACACTTCCAACTTTATTCCGGCGGCTCGGTGAGTGAGGAGGAGGCCAAGCAAGGTCCAGGTAGCGCAGGGTAATAAAACAGAAGACTCAATTACCTTGTACATTTGCAGTTTTTATAAAATCATTTAAAGTTCTCCCAATGAAAAGCACGGGTAGAGGGACTGGAATCTTGAAATCCGGCAGGAGCTTAGGGAGCCAGGGATCTTTGAACGGCCACGGTTGTTCATCCATCCCCCCTCTATTTCTGGGCAGAGAGGCTGGCTCTAAGCGGCAGCTCAAGTACATTTTGACAAGTAAAAAGGGAAGCGGACTCCCCAGTCATGCAGTGAGTGTCCACTAGATCTGGAGGACTATACTGGTGTTTAATGTAACTCGCTCAGGTGAGTATTATCCTCATTTACAGAAGAGCAGACTGAGGTATCAGAACGCGTCTTTGGTAATCATTCAAGAGAGATCTAAGACTCAGGCTACTGGGCTCTGATTCCTGCCTCCACTCCTTTAAGCTACCAGGCCTACTATCTGCACAGCATGGCCCAACGTTAAGAAAACAGCCATGGGTCTAAACTCAAATCCCAGTTCCACCACTTCCTAGCTGTGCGTCCTTGGGCAAGTTACTTAACTTGTCTGAACCTTCATAAGTAGTTTCTTCATCTGTGAAAACAATTGTAGTACCTTCTTCACAGCTTTGTTAAGAGGATTCAATGAGACAGTGTGTAAAATGCTCAAACCAGAGCCTGGAGTATGATACTGTGTTGGTTATTATTGTGATTATGGTACAAATAATCAACTTGGTATGACCAGCTCATTACATTTTCCAGGGTGATAACCAGTGAACCAGCTATACTAGCCAAACTTGTGTGCTAAAGAAAAAGATTAAAGGAGCTCTCCCAGCATCTTTCTCTGCACCGCAGAGACCCAATTCACAAATGGGTTCTCCTACTTCTGAGTCTCACCCAAGAGCAGAAACCTCCTCCCTACGAAGGAATCACTTGTTTCATGGGGGCAGCAAAAATAAGAGCCAGGTGTAAAGAGAAAACAACTTATTTTTAGTTTATTCAGTAAATAGAAAGTGTTCAATATGTCTGCTCTTTCAGAAGTGGGAGTATAAAACCTCAATTCAACACCAGCCCCCAGAGGGAGAAATTACTCTCTGGGCTGCAACTACGGTGACCTAGAGCAATGATTCCCAGAAGGCTGGGGAGAATTAAGCCCAAAGTCCCCTCATCTTGATGACATCTCTCGGGTCTCAGGGGAAGGAGCAAGGTGGAGTTGGGGCTCAGTCTGTGCAGCTGGCACTGGTCGGGTGGCAGTGCCTGGCCTGGGGTGAACAGTGTGTGTTGACTGAATGAATGATGTTGTAAATCATAGGCAGCTCGCAAGTCCCCCTGTGTGGAGAGCTTCCTCTAGGCTGAGCCCGAGAAGCACAGTTTATCTTCCAAAAATGGCCACAGTAATGTGTCTAGTCCTGTCTGCTTTTCTCGAACCTTGACACTCTCCCATCAAGAAGTAGAGTCTACGCGGATATGAGAACAGATTGTGGTTTCTGGGGTAGGGGAGGGAGCGGGACGGACTGGGAGTCTGGGGTTGGTAGACGTAAACTATTACATTAAGAATGGATGGGCAATGAGGTCCTGCTGTACAGCACAGGGACCTGTGTTCAATCTCTAGGGAAAGAACACAAAGGGGACTGTGATGATATGAGAAAAGGAATACATATCTGTATATGTATGACTGGGTCACTTTGCTGTATAGCAGAAAATGGCACAACATTGTAAATCAACTATGCTTTAATAAAAAAAAAAAAGTCTATTTCTCCTCCCCACTTGAAATCAGGCAGGGCTTCATAGCAACTTAAAATGTTTCAGAGCGAGTCATAAAAGGCAATATGCTTTCACCTGGTTCTCTTTCACAGGAATCTAGCTACAATATTTTGAGGAAGCCAAAGTTATCTGGAAAAGCCACATGTAGATACTCTGGCTGAGAGCCCCAGCTAGGGTCCCAGCTAGCAGCTAGCGCCAGTCACCAGACATATGAGTAAACAGGCCCTGAGATGATCCCAGCCCCCAGCAGTTGAGTCACATTCAGCCTTTAAACCTCCCAGCTGAGGCTCATACACCATGGAGCAGAGATTAAGCATCCCCGCTGTACCCTACCTGAATTCCAAACCCACAGAGTCCATATGCTTAATAAAAGGTTATTTCACGCCACTGAGTTTGGAGTAATTTTTTTTTTCATATTAACAATGAATTTTATTTCAGTTATAGGTGTACAAAGATCATAAGTCAATAC